>JAIOKQ010000978.1:2400000-3000000 GCA_020654165.1 Oryctes rhinoceros
AACGTGCTCAAACTCACCCAACCTAACAAAAACTAATAAAAACTGATACGTTAAGGTCTGTTAAATTCAACCAATTAATAGAAGAGCTTGGGAATAAAATAATAATGTAAGCTTTGACAGTTAGTCAGTTAAAGACATGTGGCTCGACGTTTCACTTACAATCACATGGGGCTTCTTTAGAAGAAGGAAATGAAGGAGGCGAGAATCACATGCAGCAGAGGGTGCATTTGCCAGCAAGTTTAAACGGAAGCGTTTTATGAAAAGAGTTGTTCTTAAGTTGCCCTCATTAATTTTATAGTTTTACTCAGTTTCTGAGGACATATTGGAAGCTGCAATGCCCATTTATATCTATCGTAATTATTGGCCACTATACGGCTTTAGCAGCATGTTGAATCGCAACGAGCAGCTCTATTACTTGTGGACGAATAATAATAATAATAATTTCAATTTACATATCCCTCTTTATTTTTACATACAACGCCCTAAAAAAAATAAAATCGGATTAATTATTTATGATATAAATTTTATTATATATTTTGATCTTACAAATATGAAAATTAATTTTGAAATAATATTTTAGAAACGTTATAATAACAACATAAACTTTCCTCAAGATATATAATATTACTTACATTGTAAGGTTTGTATATTTTCAAATATTGCGAATACGGCTCAGTTTCATCAAATATATTATTCAATACCACTAAGCATTTAACATCGTTTGTTGCACGATCATTCACTAGTTGACATTCAAATATAATACTTTGATATTCTGTAAATCTTCTACTAACTCGTAGGTACAGAAATTCATCGCAATGGTTTTTATTCAAATACATTTCATGTTTCCATATCGAGACGCTAGCTTGTTTACTCTGCAAGGTCTTTTGTAATTGTTTAGCTAATCCGTCTTTTTTATATCTCTTCTTCGCAGGATGTTTTAGATAACAGAAACCAGTGCCTGCGGATAATGATGGAAATGTGGTGTTAGTGTCGGATTTCGTTAAATAGTGTAGAGCACTACTTTGACTAAATGTTGCAATTTCAGATTCCTGAGAACTTAAATACTGCGAGATTGATACATCTTGAATATCAGGTGTTTTATTTTGTGTACCAATTATGTCGATATTTATTGGGCCTAAACAGTGCGAAAATATATCATTTGAACATTGAGATATTGCTTCCATTTTAACATCGTAATTTTGGCTAGGTGATTTTATACCGATAAAATTCGTATTAGTCGTAAGCTGACTGATTGAGTATGAATCATCTTTCTGCGAATTGCCAATCGAAGAATAACTAGATATAGAGAATACGTCACTGTCTTCAGTTTCCCACTCGACGGATTCATATTTACGAAATTCGCACGGTTTTACTAATTTTTTCTTACGTTTCTTCCAATTCTTCGCTTTTATATTGTTTCCTATAACTGGCGATTTATTTAACTCGTCGCTACTTTTCTCGTTGAACGTTGGCGATAAGTCGTTTATATTTCTACCGACAACAGGCGACTCCATTGCATCGTCATTGTCACATCTTTGTGGTGATACCTCTCGTTTCTGTAGAACGCGGGCCTTATTAAAATCTCGAATCTTGGATTTAAATTTCGACTTCTTGTGTTTTGAATTCTCGTCATATTGTTCTACTTCTGAACTTGAACTGCTCCAAGATATATTGAAATCCTTCGATTCGTGTACCAGCTTTAAGGAGCCAGATCTTAGCCAATTTTTCTTCTTAATCATGAAACTTCTATTCAGTATCTTGAAATTGTTGATTAAAGCAATAATTCTGAGAGAAATAAAATTAAAAGGTTATTTAGGTTAACATATATATTTTATTTGGGGTTAGGAAGGAGAAAGTATTTTTAAAAGTCAGGGCAGCCATCCGCAATTCACAGGTGCACCAATCTGATGTCATTAAATATTACTAGACGTGAACGATAAGTTGCATAAGTCAGGGCGCAATTTTATTGCGATTAGTATAGATGTTATTCGATCAATACGAGGTTCTGGTAAAGTAAATTTTTTAATTAGCTTTGCGGTTAAATGATTTATGTTGGCTTGAACTTTTAAGTTGTTTTTATTATTTAACAACAAAAGTATCAGAACACTACGCTCCAGTTAAATAAATTAATCATTCAGGACGACCGTTTTACGGATGCACAGAATCCTCATTGTTAACTAGTGACCGGTGGTCGGTTGACAATGAGGATCTCATGCATCCTCGAAATTGGGGATCCTGGGATTAATTAATTTATTAGACTTGTGCGGCGTGGAGTGTGGCGATACTTTTGCGTTGTTTGTCATACTACGCCACAGTCTTTGCTATCTGCATTTAAGTTATTTAATTTTATAACTTTTGTAACATAATTGTTGAAAATATGAATAATTATGGTTTTGGTTTATTATTATAATTTATTATAATAATGAACCAAATATATAATAAAATTATTATTATAATTTAGGTTGGTAGTTTTCAAATGCGATTTTTATTACGCGAATTACCAACTTAAATCATCGGATAAATTTAAATAAGGTATATGGGCGATTTTTTTAATGGTTAAATATTTATTTCATTATTCGGTAATAAAACGCTTCTTGTATCTGTTTACTAAAACATAAAACAGTTTATTTACGAAGATATTTACAGAAATAAACATAAATAAGTACGCTTATCATGGGCGTAGCTAACGGGGCGCTGATGCGAGGGTTTATGTCCCATCCTAAATTTTTGATATAATTTAACTTTCGTTTCTTGTAGCCGCTCGTGCAAAAGTCTCCAATATGTCAACTCGAATTGGGCTCCCCTCTTCCTTGACTAAATTCTGGCTACGCTCATGATGTTTTTGGTATTACATCACTGTACATATATAACTGCGAACGTAACTTAAACCATTTTTTTTAGTTAAGAATACTTGTTGTTGGATAAAGTATTACACGAACATATCATTATTAAAATTATCATTTTAACTTTGTTTTGTTCGTTTCAATATTCGGTCGAAATTTCAGTGTTAAAAATCAGTATTAATTAAAATCAGTCGTTTGAAGTTAGAAAAAGTTGTGATGACCTTCCATGTAAAACTCTTTTTACGCATCAAGGGATTCTGGCCTCCGGAACGAAGAAGTGATAGCTTACTGGTACCGTTTGGAATCTTGTATGTAGGGATGCAGATGCTGATATGGATGGGGAATACCACAGTTGTAAAAGTTGAGCATGTCCGTATACGCCAGATGGTGCGATTCGGTTTTGGTGCTGAGATTTTCGGGCCTGGAGTTCTGTTGATTTCTTAGGGATCCATCTAGATGACTTCCGTACGCCATGTTGAATAGAGCTTCGGGATCGCATACGAACTTATAAACGTATCTCTCACCTACAATAAAGAAATTAATAAAAATCACACGTTTAAATACATAAGACGTATTAATTTACCCGCTACTTTTTGCATGATTCCTTTCTCGTAGTAATACCTCAACGACCTGCTTAGTTTGTCGTAATTCATCGCCGGCCTGTTCTTCTGCGCCCCCCATCGTCTAGCAACCTGAAATTAGATGCCAAAAGCGAGGGATTTATATACATATATTTTTTTTTAGTTATTAGTGTTATCGTACTTCTTCGGGTTCGATCAATTTAAATTCCATTCCTCGGCCCGTCCAGGCTATACAACCCGCGCTAGCGTCCGGCGCATCCAGTAGAGCCACCAAGAATTGCCATAGTTGTAAGGATCCCCTTCGTCCTGTGCTTTGGACGTTGCTATTTTGACGAGTTTCCGCGTGTTCTCCTCGGCATTTCTCATCTGAAACTTTCTCTACGCGCGCGAGCAGTAAATGTTTAGGAACAATAAAATTCGGGTAAAAACGTTTAAGATACCTGCATTAGTCATAGACGTCGAGATTTGGCTTTTCCATGCGGTCTTCGCTGTATTTACAGTCGATTTACTTTTTTCGTAGGCGTACCTATAATGTCCTGCGGGACGTAATGAAAAATAAATATTTGATATTTTTTTGGGCGTTTAATAATTACAAGAGGAGACAATAACGTTCAGTCGACACATCATTAAAGATGTAAATTACCGACTAAGATAGCTCGTAATGAATGCGTTAAATTTAAAGCGTAAAAAGACGACTTCAATTTGGCGATTGGTAATTGGTCATATCGATATTTCAAGGATATCGTTTCGTGGATAGGCGAAACGATGTTTATGGAATGTTTAACGGACGTCTCGTCCTCTTCGAAATCAAGATTTGAAAGGTTCACTGTTTCGAACATTTCGCATTCTAAAGGACAAAAACCTTCAAATTAACACCGATTTACTACATAATACTTAAACGAAAACAATAATATAATATAGGCGTAAGTACACAAGCAAGATACACATAGCGAGTAAACAATGGAGGGCATATTGTACGAGCGGTTAATATTCCCCGTATGATATTTAACTGATCATAGTGCACGTACGTAATACATACATGTTTGCAAAATACAAGCGAAGCATTCTGGCCTAATCCCAGCTGTAGGGTTAATATTAAATGGGTGTTCGAATGTACCTTTCGGCGGTAGCCTGCGGGCTTTTGCTCGATACGCGAAGGGTGAAGATATTAATTGAAACTAATCAATATTAATAAAGTTATAACATGTACTCTTCGGTTACACGGCAAACAATAACGGGGTCTATGTTTGACTACACACATAATACGTCTCGATACGCGTACATGATGCATTTAGTCGGGTGGGGACGTCTGCGTAGGTTAATATGTAGTATTACACGTTTATTAAGCGTGATAATTAAATTTCTACGTTTATATGTACATAAAGAAAGCGAAAAAAATAAAGCTAATGATCTTTACAAATACTCCCCGTAAACACGAAACATCTTAACGCACAAGCATGTAAGATGGTTAGAGCGAGCAAAATCGGGTGCGCAGCTTACGAATGGGTCCTTGCACGCGTACGCAGAGATACATTATCGCGATTGGTGCCGTTCCGATGCTGAATACAAAAAAGTCTTTAAGATGATTTTTGTTGATTATGATAAATGTTACTGGACGAACCCTGAAAATTGCCATCATCTCTAGTCGTATGTCGTATGAATTGTCTCTGCCACAAGATCTAGAGCAGTGTTTGCCAACGTGGGGCACACGCCCTACAGGGGGGCAATTCGATTGTTGAGGGGGGGAAAATACAAAAATGGATTCGATACGAGTTTAAAGTTTTAAGTTCTTGAGGCTAGTTATTAAATTTCTTTATTCATCGCTAAAACTTGAAAAACCGTCATTATCAGCATTTCATAAAACGGTTCTTGAAAAAGATGACAAAGATGTAAAAGCTATGCTAATCAGTAACAGTAGTGTTAGCAGAAGAATAAGACGAAGAATAGACGAAATGAGTGAAGATATTGAAAAACAACGTGTTGAAAAACTGAAAACAAGCTGAATAAGGTTCTTGAAAAAGATGACGAAGATGTAAAAGCTATGCCACTCAGTAACAGTAGTGTTAGCAGAAGAACAAGACGAAGAATAGACGAAATAAGTTAAGATATTGAAAAGCAACTTATTGAAAAGCCGAAAACAAGAAATTTCTCAGTGCAAATGGATGAATCAACTTTGAGAGACGTAAGATATATTGATAAAGGGCATTTTGCTGAAGAAATGTTGTTCTGTAAAAGATTAGAAAGCACCATTAACTCCAAAGATATATATATATATATATATATATATATATATATATATATATATATATATAGTAAGCTAAAAGACTACTTAAATGTTAATGATATACCAATGAAAAATATAACATCTTGTGCTGCAGATGGTGCTCCTAATATGATGGGCAAGAAAAATGGCTGCTCAAAATTGATGAAAGATGCAAATCCAGAAATGATTCTTGTGCATTGTGTTATTCATAGAGAAAACTTGGTAGTTAAAAACATCTTGCCTGTACTAAATGAAGTACTACATTCAGTAATAAAGTGTGTTAATGCCATTAAAGCTAATGCCAAATCTGAGCGTCTCTTCAAGCTATTATGCGAAGAACAAAATGAAGACCATGAGAGACTTTTACTTCATACTGAAAGTAAGATGGCTATCGGAAGGCGACTGCTTGAAAAGATTTATGGAACTGTTTGATACTCTTAGTGATTTTTTAAGCGACAAACCTGAAATGAAGTATCTGTTAATAATCGATGGTAAAACATTTGTGAGTTATTTAGCCGATATCTTTGAAAAACTAAATACATTAAATAAGCAACTTCAAGGAGCAAATAAAACTCTTGGTCGATGCAAAAGCGAAGATATTTTGCTTCGTTACCCATATTGAGTGTTACGCCAGAAACATATTAACAACAAAAACTTTGAACAGTTTCATTGGCTGGAAAAATGTGAAATAACCGATACCGCTTTACCTGTTATCGCCAATCATCTGAATAGTTTATCGGCCGATTTAAAAGAAAGATTTTCTGATCTAAACAAATTGATTTTCCAACACGGATGATGCAGGATATCAAGAAGAACTCGCAAAATTGCGAAATGATGAGTCAGTTAAAACTTTATTTAATATAAAAGGAGCGATGGCATGGCATTGCGAGGAAGCAGAAATCAAATACCCACATTCAACCAAATGTGCAAGGAAACTATTGCTACCGTTTCCATCGTCATTTTTAGCTGAATGTGGATGTAGTGCTGTAAATGATTTACTGGTAAAAAAAGAAATCCGCTGGATATCACACAACGTGGAGACTCGAGACCGAAGCTAACTAAATTGGAACCTAATATAAAATCTCTGTGCAGCAGGCATCAAGCGCAAGGATCTCACTAAATTAAAATAATAAATTAAAAGTAGAAAAATCATTATTAAAATTATTTCGAGTTTGAATTTCAGTTTTTCATTATATCTTTTGAAAATTTATTTACTGTGTTTCGTTAATAACTTCCTTGTGATTTCTTCCTAAAACCCATGATTTAAGTTTCTTAAGTGAACAATTAAATTTTTTAATATTAAAAATTATATATGTTACATAGAGGGCATAGGAATTTTAGAAAGGGTAAGGTGGGGCATGGCACAAAAAAGGTTGGGTAACTTTGACATGTTGCGGGCCAAACTTTGGTATGCAAATACGTTCGAGGGCCGCGTTCAAAAGTAGTGTTCATAATTTTTAGCGATAGATATCAGACATGAAATAACACGACAATGCTATTATAATGCAATTTATTAAAATAAGAAAATGAAATGAAAAAAATAGGTACAACATTGTAATTAAATCGTGAAATTTTGAATTATTTCAAACTACGAAACTTAAATAGCGGCAACGAAATCAACGAGACTAATCCATCGATGTTTGGATTAATTCCTCCGATACAAAGACGTAAAGAATTTTCCAAATTATCGCCTTGTACGATGCTTTGATTTATTAACTTTCATCACTGAAAAGGACTGTTCGCATTTATAAGTACTGCCAAACGCACCAATCAATCTTCTTGCGAATTTTCTAAGCTCCGGAAAACGGTCTTCTTCGAGGTATTTTTTTGTAGAAATCGCACAACTCCACGTCTTCAAATTTAGATTTTAGGAGTGAGCTTTCTTGAAGCTCGATCAACTCCATTTGCGAGTGTATTTGAGCATTTTGTACGTTACTTTTTGTTGGAAGAGCAAATAAATTGAAACGGTCTTCCATGTTTTTCCCCTGTTTCCAATGTTTTTCGCCTATTCCCTTTTGTTCTAGACGAAATGCTTGGAGCGACACAAAATCTGAAAAACTTGCTCGAAAATGACGCATTTCGCTTAAACTGCTGCTTAAAACCTGATTTTTCTTTTTAAATATGAACCGTTTTGTTGTTGGCCCGATTATTGTCGCTCGCTCACCGCGAAAGATGAAGCGTAGTTAATTGCAAAAGGTTACTCTGGAGACGCCCGACTAACATCTAACTCTGCCCGGTGTCACCAGATCGTCGAATATCAGTTAAAAATTCAATCGACTTCCAGGCGTTGTGCTGTGGTAGCTTCTTTTTCCCGATTGTTACCTCCCTTCCTTAAAATTTACGAACGTGCACAAAAAAAAACACGCGATTTTAAATCAACCGAACCACATACATAAGTGCAAGCGCGATCGCGATTTGATAATTTGATTCGTTTCGGTGCCGTGTGCGAACGTAAGGGTCCGTCGGTTCCTCCGCCGGCGCGGGTATTGAAAGATTATTTGCATGCGACGCCGTCTAATATGTTTATGCGCCGCGGGTGAACTTCGCCCTCCTCTATGCAGATTTTAATCGGAAAAGAATCAATTTTGATTTTCTATGAGCTTATACATCAAGAATTAGATCACGTCGTAGCGGTATCGGCGGAGAGGAAATTGTGTTTATCCATCGGGAAGGAGCGCCGGCATATTTTACGCGGATGCGGCATTGCGAAGTGCGTTAAGAGCGGTTAACATGATGAATACCTAACATCTTCGCGTGGCCAAAATTCTAGGTTTTCGATAACTTCGGCGGTTGCTTAATGGCATTAACATTCTCGAGGATAAAATGAAAAATCTAAAATCAGCATTATATTTGCCGCACGCGCATGGTTGGCCTATCAGCTGCAATCAAAGCGATACATATTTCACAACGTTTTTTACATTATAGCAATATAAATACGAAGGCAATCGCGACGTTCAGGGTTTACTCGCAGTTCAAATACTTATTTGAACGTCTACTAAGCATTATTACTAAAGAGGACAGATTCGGAGTGAAACCGCAGGCGTGATTAACGGATGGGTAACGCATGCGAAACGTTATTAATATCTACAGATATACTATCACGGACGGCGCTGTTATTATGTTAGATACAAAAAAAAAAATTGGGAAGGTTTTCGTAGATTATAAAACGTTCTCGATGATACGTATAAAAAATAAAATCTAGAGCGTATGTAATTAGACGATTAAAAAAAAACTTACCGTGTTAAGCGTTTTCCGTAACTTGAAAATCAGGAGAAGCGCGATGAATGATTGTTAACGTAAGGTGCGCGTCTCCAAAGTTATTTCTCGCAAACGCGTCCCTCGTGAGGAAAATATGTGCTTGTTTAAAGAAAACGATCGCTCTACATCTAGTTATGTGATACTTGCATATTTCAAATAATCTTTGAAACAGCTTAACGCATCTGTAGATGTACCTTCACGAATTTATCTAAGCGTGGTAAAATCTGCATTTTTGTCTAGAACATTTTCAAGCTTAATTAGACCGCGTTTATTTCTTGCGTCTTCTATCGAACAAAGCCGTGCGTGTACATCTTTCACAACTAGCACTGATTTCTGTAACGATAGCGAAGAGTTTTGTCATTTTTCTATTGGTTGCACTATTCCGAAGTAATTGTTGCGAATAGTTCGTAAATCACGTTTAATCTGACTATCTTTAAATTTTTTCCGACTTTCTTCGATAGCGGCGCATTCTTTCGGATCTAACAATAAAACCACCATTTTTACATCCTCAAAATATTCGTGATAGTAAAACGTCGCTTTTAGCCATGTTCCCCGTCGTGTCAGAATCGGTTGTGGCGCTAGGAAGATGTTGGGACGCAATTGTTGAAATTTACGAATACGTTTTTGGGAATTTCAGGAATATTGCTTTTGTATTCGATATTAATGCATCTACCTCTGGGTAACATTTACGGATCTGTTCTGCTACAAGATGTAGGGCACGAATTTTACATGTAACGTGTAAAAAGTTGCCGCACTGTTCCTTAAGAGACCGACGTACAGAAAGCATGGTTGCGACACTATCTGTCGCAAACATTAAGATCTGGATCTCTGGAAATTTCAAATTTTTCCAATGTACTTAACGCCACTTTTGAAATGACCTGCACGGTACATTCTTCTATTTTTCTGGTAGCTAATAAAATTGAGGATGGCGATTGATTTGGTTCGATTTTACGCACCGCAACATTAAGTGCAGATCTTCTTTTGCTATCAGTTGTTTCATCCGCACATAAGTCCTCAGTTAAGCCTTAATTCTATTTTCTAACTGTACACGAACAGATTTTAAATAATTTTACATTGACGAATTAAAAAAAAAAATAAATAAATAAACGAATCGTTGCGTAACAAAGTAAACGAACGAAAGAAGACATTTTCGTATTTTGTATCGACACCAGTTTCTCTATTTTTATGTCTTGCGCTGTGCACGTGGCGTCACAAATTTGATCGTCTTGAATGGTTTATAAATATATTGCGCACTAAACATTTTACATTCATCCCATTGTAAGATAAATCGGGATAATTCTCAATAAACCTATTCACCTACCGGGTCTTGCAGTTTCTAAATAAGTATTAGTTGCGTTCCCAATACGAAGATGTGTGCATGCTCCTTTTTCCAGGCTTGGAACCAGGCTTAGCACTTCACGAGCAATTAGGCCAACAAACCAATTGGATGCAGCGTCGGTTATATCGTAAATGTAATTTAAAAATGATAAAGGCCCCAACACGAAGCCCTGTGGAACACCTGTCTATTAATGGATTCCGCTTTGTCAATTGTTATACATTGATATCTACTAGATAAACCAACCGGTCACTTCCCCGGTCACATAATTAGAGGACCAATCCGTTACTTCCAATACTCTTCTAAAATCAATAAATACCACTACGCACTACCATATTTCCGTTATCCGTACCTTCTTTCCGTTTTGTTAAAACTGACTCTAAAGTGGATTCACGCAAACGTTTGTTAAATTATTAATTATTTCTAGTTGCCGATGGAAAATAAGCAAGTTTTCTAGATGATTCTAGTCCCTTAAAGTTTAGGAAAGTATAAGTGCAAACGGATGTAACCGAACACAGAGAAAGGAATCGGAGAAAATAGAAAAATACCAGATTTGATTCTAGTTGTGCGGGTGGAGATGTAGCAATACTAGATCGATGATTACATTAACTGCCATTAAAACATGAATAGCGTTGTAATAAAGTTTGTCATTAATTAAATTATTAAAAACACCAACCGAAACTAAGAAACATTTCCCTGCGAAGAGAAGAGAAAGAGATCCTTTCCAAGCAAAAAGCGACGCCCCGAAATTTTTATTTTTTATTCCACGTCTTACGCAATATTAAGTATTAACATCAAAGATCTATAAAATTATAAAGTATAAAGTGACTGACCTTCGTAATCCCTATCCGCCGGTTCTATTTTGATGGGCATTATGTGGTTCGGATGCACTGAAGCTACGCCCGTTACTCCTGAAACGTTGCTATGTTGTACGGCATCCGTCGGCTGTCTATTAGGCGAGGCGGACCTTAAATACGATATACATACGTTTTATCTAGTTCGTGCTTGGAGCATCTTAAATTTAAGCGATTCGCCAGAGTACGTACAAGGATTTTTCTATCTCTCGCGGATAACCTACCTGTTGTATAAACTATTGGTGTAGAAACATCCCGGTGGCTGATACGCGCTAGGATATATGCCTTCGAATCCTTCGGTTATCGAATACGCCGTCGTATGGCTGTACGCATTTTTAGTCAAGTTGTGCAGGAGTTCCGACATGTTGTTTTCCGGCTTTAAAGCTGAAAAAAATAATACGAGTAATATTTAACAATTTTAATTGAAGCTCCTTCCTGTTCCTTCTCCTTTTTTTTTTCGGTTATTTCTTTATAGCGTTCAAACAATTTTCTTTTGCGAAAGTAACATATCTAAAAATTTAAATCATTTAGACAAGTCCTCATAGGACAGCTTCTTCACCTGCTTAATTTTCAAAACAGCCATAGCCTATTAGAACATTCGTTGCGAAATCAAGAGCAACGTTTTTTTTTTTGTCGTTAATCTTGTTCATGACGAAGCAGATTTTAGTCGCGTTGATGTTTTGAACTCGCAGAAGGTCCACTAATGGATAGACGAGGGACTAATTGGTCCGTTTCGATCACCCAATCTATTAATAGGGGAACCCCATCGAAATCTCTTGGAGAATTAACCGGATATTTTATTAAAATACGTCCAATCGAACATTATCCAAAGAATGAAGTGTATGTTGTAGAACGAAATAATGAAGAACAAAATAATAAACCAGGAATACTTCAAAGATGGCGTCCGTCATTAACACGAAGATCTGTTTAGTTCAATCATTATGTGTTTACTTTAAAGCTGATATCGTCCAAGTACCGATTTTCCTTTGTTATCGAGATATCGAACAGAAATAAATTTACAGAAACAGATGAATTTCTACCAAAAGGCTGAAAACAAAAAACTTACAATCGTCATTAACGTTGCAGCACTGAAAAGGTGAGATTTACCAGAAAATCGCGGAAAAGTTCTTAATTGACGACGTTCAAATTTTTCTTTCGGCGAACGTTTCAGGACTATTTTTCTAGGAATCGGCGAAATCGGCGAAAACTCGTGCAGCATGCGGTCGCCTACGACTTGATGATATACGTCAAGTATGCGGTAGCGAATTGACGGCGCATAGAGGGCGAATCCCGCTGCGCCCTAAGTCGAGAATATACAAATATTAAATGGATGTTTAGATACTGAAAGAACGTCTGACAGGTGATCTTTGAGCGCAGCATGCACCTATATTACAAACTCGTTACTGTTTGCCGTCATAATAAATACGCGTACGCATGTGACTGATGCAGCGCTTAAAGCTCGACATGTACGGATTTTAAGACGACCTTTTTACAAGTACAACGGAGGTTAATAGAAAATATTTAGGACCGATATGGCGGAGGTTCGTTCACATTGACGTACAGGAATAGGCTAAATAAGAAGTCGCCATGCTAAATATGAAGTTACCGAGGAAGCTTGAAAGATGTAACCTTCTTAATCGAAGCATGCAGCTTGAAATCCGTAAGATTCGAACATTTTTCAATGGATACGAAGATGTAAACATTTAAGATACGAAGATATAAAAATTTGCAGAGGAACTATTAAAAAATCAGATAAGGCAAAGCCACGCTTTTGGTACTTGCAATCTTCGGATAATAGTCGTTGATTACGAAGATGCGAAGCTAATTAATCTATTCGCCGCGCTTTATGAATGTTATCCAGCGCTAACCGCTTTCCGTAGTTTTGAAGGTCCTTTCTTTCGAATTGCTTCGCAGAAAAACCAATTTATTTGCCACAACAAAATACATTTTATCAAGGAAACTTTACTCGATTCAACAAACTATTTCGTTATATTTTTAATAAACTAAGCTAAAACACAATGTTGGAACAACAAAAATATTTTGTTAAAAAGATTAGTCATTGTAGTCAAATTATAACAAGTTACGTTCATAACTTGCCACCCAAGGCCATCATAATCGAACAATTTGGAACGAGAACTTCCAAATGTTTGTGACAGATCAGACAGATTAGATCACAACCACGTCTTTACAGCCAAAGAGGTCGCTAGTTACTAAATCAATGATCTTCATGTCGACCGCGATAAACGGTTAATGCTGTATATTACGTGCATGTTATAACAGGTTTGCGCGATAAGCTAAGACCATGAAAATGCTGTTTGGCACCATTGACCATTTTCTTTGACCGTAAGATGTTAATACAAAAACCAAGTAAGCGGATGTGGAGCTTGTTAGCTTTTCAGTTGTTTTCTATTATCAGAATTGGAGAGGTGTCTTTTTGCCGATTCATCAAGGATAATCCAAAACAACCGATGTGCGGCCTACACGTACGAGGAGCGTGCACGTACGTGCAGATGGAGCACTTTGAAGATGGAGATGCGTCATTTGTAAAGTAATTGTCAAATTTAACGTTTCCGTTGCGATTCTACGTACTTCTATCGAAAACTGGTGGAATATTCTGCATTTCCTATCTCCTTTCGTTGCCCTTTGTTCTTTTCTACCTTGAGGCGAGAGTTTTTAATCAGAGCGTATGCATATAGTAGGTCGGCTGCCCCCTTAAAGTAAATACGCAAGTCTGTTTGGATAAGATTTAAAAATTATCGGATTTATTACGGAGTCGCGTATCAAACTTTAATAAAAAAAAAAGAGTACGCGTTTTTTCCTTCCTCCCGTACGCGTTCGTTCAAGAATAGAATTAGATTTCGTCGGACGTATAAGACGATTAATAGACGATCCCGTGCAGCGGGAAAGCGAACAAGATCGGCTGAAAGAGTGAAATAGCAGCGGGAGTACTTTTTCCTACCGCCTGCCGTGGCACACATAAAACCCCGCTGGGTGAATCCGCACAATTAGTACATGGAGGAAAGATAAAGCTGAAGTATCGATAAGCCGAGCAAGGTTTACTTGCCTAATACGTATCTGAATGGGCGTTGCTATGCACATATGTGATATACACGTCACCGGCAAATGTTGAAATGCTTTACAAGATTTCTTTTAACTGCTTATTTTAACGGATAATACATGAACAATAAATGCAAGAGAGACCTTTGCGGATACACGCATTTATAAATAAGTATACCGACTATGTTAGCACCATAGAAAAATAAAAAAGTTTTTGGGGGAGCCTTTAAAATAAATCAATTTTACGAACGTTGAATATCGAGGGCGCTTTTTTGCTCAAGTATACGACGCGCTACGAGTTTTACAGATAAGAAGCAAGCACAAGCGAGCGACAGTCGGTCGAAATAGATCAAGTTTGTTCAATTTCTGTCGCTAACCGGACCGTTAAGCAGGAAATAGTCTGCCGTCTGTGCTATCCTTAAAACAGGCGGACACTATCAAGTAGATTTTTGAGATAATTGTTGATCATTGTTGATCATGCACATAACATTAGTTCTAGTTCAAGAAACAGAAGAAGAACGTAGAATTAAAAGATAACATAAGGAGAGGAAATGTATACGAGATTTTGGACAAGGACGATATATAACTTTGGTCAAAATTAGATTAAGATACCAGATATAAAGCAAGGATGTTGTACATGCTTTGGTGTGAAGACGGGATTAAAACAATGCGATACTTTTCCTACTTTTTTCACGTAATTTTGCACTGCACGAGATAATCAAAGAAAATTTATCAATGCTTAGCGCATGTTGACGGCGTTGTAACATCGGCCGAGATTGCATCAGAAGAATACGAAGAAAAGCAAGACTGAAAGTTAATTGAAGTAAAACGGAATTCATGAAAATGGACACTTTACGGAGACGGAAACAAGAAGGATTTGTCTCGAAAATATGCTCGAAAAGTGCTTTGAAGAAAAGATCGAGAAGAAGACCAATTTGATCAATTGCACGAAATGGAATGAAAAAGGAGAGCAAAATCACACGAAAACCAAGAATACGGCGATATAAATGATCCTGGAAGCCGAAGGATATAGAAAGGAGTAAAGAATGGAAGGCGAAGAATTGTACGGGAAATACGGGGACCCAAATAATGAAGAAAAATTAGGGGGAACGACGCCAATTAAGCACTTGACCAACGGGCCTGCACCGGTCTTAGTTGGGTGCCAAGATGCAAAGCTAATTAATCTATTCGCCGCGCTTTATGAATGTTATCCAGCGCTAACCGCTTTCCGTAGTTTTGAAGGTCCTTTATTTCGAATTGCTTCACAGAAAAACCAATTTATTTGCCACAATAAAATATATTTTGTCAAGAAAACTTTACTTGATTCAACAAAATATTTCGTTAATTTTAAAATTTTTAAAATTTTATAAAATTTTAAAATTTTTTAAATTTTATAAAATTTTAAAAATTTTAAAATTTCAAAATTTTAAAAATTTCATAAAATTTTAAGATTTTAAAAATTTAAAAATAGCAGGTGTCGTAAATTTTAAAAATTTAAAAAATTTAAAAAATTTAAAAAATTTAAAAAATTTAAAAAATTTTAAAAATTTTAAAAATTTTGAAATTTTTAAAATTTTAAAAATTTACGACACCCGCTATTATATTAATTAAAAATTGGAAAGCAAGGCAGTTGTTTTTAATTATAAAATAATTTAAAAGCATACCGTTTACGCTTGCAGATTGGAGATCAGTATCCGGCACATACTGTTCACTGTCGTCCGTTTCGCAACTGTTCCCTAAATGAGGAAAGAAGATCAGTTAGTAAATCGTTACGAAATAAATCACTCGCTTTATTCATTCTTTTTTTTTCTATATTTATTCTAATTGAATAGCGGATTACGTCATCAATGAGGCAAACTCGTTCGTTTTCCGTTCGAGAAAGGCGGAAATTTTTCACTTTTATTTGCGCCTCCATTCCAACTCAAAACCGAACAGATATTTAGCCTCCGTCTCCTAATTACAACTGCTCGAAATTCTCAGAGGTAACGAGTCCATCATCATTCGACTCGATTAATAATTAAAGGAGACAACGAGCAGAACAAGTGAACATCCCACCCGACGCCGTCTATCTTTTTCATCATCGTAATAATATAACAACGGCGTACGAAATATCCTGCCTTTCGACGAGACGAGCAACGATACGAGAGCCGTGTCCGATTGTTCGCGCAACGAGAGGGTATTTTACACGGAGCAAGGGGGTTAAATGCTCGCATTTACCGCATTAATTATGCACAAGTTGGTATTACTTACCTTCTTGATGCCAGGCTTCTCTCCAGTCCGCTGGGAACGGGCCTGAAATAACAGATTTCATTTCTGGATGTTTTGCAACTTTGTTGTGTATCTGCGTCTATATGATAACTATTTAATGAAACGGTAAAAAAGCAACTCCCGCGCAGAGTTTCTTTAATGGAATATTTATTACGCGTGAATAATGGATTGATCCTAACGATCGGCGGATATAAATGGAGAGTAATTTTACATAAATTGCGTTTGTTGTTTTACCTGATGATATCGACGACTTATACGACTCCGAGTGTTGATAGCAATGAGGTCCTAGCGCCGTTCCAAATAAACTACCCTGAAAAATATAATCATAACTCTAGAGTTCTGTCTTAGCTATTATTGGAAAAATCACGGAAATTTCCTCGGATCTTTTCATATCGAAAGGTTGGTCGATACCGAGAACGTTAGTTGGAGATAAAACGAAAGGATTTACATTGAAAAACTGGCAGGATTGGTACAATGTCCCAACTTGGCGTTATCAAAAACTCTAATTTCTTGGAGGAAACCTGTAGCTGAATGCGGATAATTGAATTTGGTAAATTTGATGTTTTTTTCCGTTATTCAGTCGTTTAATAACGGCGATAGGAGATCTTTCTTTGGAAAAATGGTGTCGAATGGCTTTCGACGCCTTTCCCTAACGATATCTCGTGTAAAAACGTCATTTTTAGACATGACAAAGGCAAATGGAATTATTCTTTTTTGCAGCGACTAGATGGACTCGTGTCTATTCGTCTCACGAGGATACACGAAACGATGACGAAATCGTGTTTCGTCTGTCTAGTCTCTGTAAAAAAATCCGCCTTTGTCCTCTCTAGTCGTTGTTTCACATAATGTGCAGCAAGTAGAACTGCATGTCTACGAGATCCATCCATCGAAGCTCAAAAATCTGGGTTATCATGCCTCGATGCCACAAGTCCCAAATAGAAACAGTCCGATAGAAACAATGCCTTTAGTCCAAAATCCAAACCAAACACCGAGACTTTCCTTCTCCTTTCCAAATGTGGAAAAGTTCTGGATGTTTGCGAAGCCATCGACGTGAAAATGGGTCTTGTCGCTGACGATAATTTTATGGGAAAACTCGTTGTTGTTCAACGAGCCAACTTTCTTTATTGCGTCTGGTTTCTGAGCTCGAGTTCTTGGATCCGGCGAATTTCGTAGACGTGAAAATGCAAATTTAGTACTTGTTGGTATGCTTGTATGAAACTAATAGGCATCAGGATTTGAATGAGCTTGTCCTGGCAGCACCTCTCCCGGTACGCAGAGGAAGAGGAGGACATGGTTAAAAGGATGGCTATTAATGATCAGTCATGGTGCATCGTTATCAAACCGAAACAGGACGTTCTTCAATGCAATGGAAACATCCTTCTTCATCGCCAACAAACAAATTCAAGGTTGCGCTCCCAGCTGGTAATTTTGACAACGTGACTGCTGAATCTGCTAGCGTAGAGTTTTGTTGTTGCTTCGGGATCAATTCGACGAAAACGTGACAAGAGGAATATTATTGCATCACGATAATGCCGGGTCGCATTCGGACCGCTTGACCCAGGCGAGAATTGAAGAATTAGGTCGGGAACTTCTTGAATATCCCAGCTTACGGTCCCGACCTAGTCCCAATAGACTGTCATCTGTTCGTTCCACGCAAAAAAGCATCTTCGCGGTAAACATTTCGAGGGCGACAACGATATTCAACAGGAGGTACCGCACGTGGGTCGGTCGGTAGCCCAAACTCTTTAATGGAGGTTGATTAGGCAATGGAGCGTTGATAAAGCGATGAGGTAAATGTATTCAGATTGTTTTATTGTTATTTAAAAAAAATTCAGATGCGCAAAAAAAACTTTTGGCAACTCTTGTGGTTAAAAGTTGGTAAAAAAAGAAGCAAATAATGAGTACCGGCTACTTTTTAAACGATTCTTTCGAGAAAATTGAGGAAAATTAAGGTAGCGTGCTAACGATGTAGTGGAAATTAAATCTAAGTGCGTTACGTACATTTTTTAACGTCGAAAATAGTAAAACATTAGAATATCGCCACCACGTAGTCATTAGTGTTGTGTTACAAATAACATAATTATCTAGTAACCCTTTAGGATAATAGCTCGCATAGTGCGAGGTGCGACCTTACCCTTCATCTACCGGAGTGCTAATACCTGTAACTGAATCTAGTTTGCTTGAAACGGCCATCCTCTGTTTACATTGATAATTAAATGAAATGAGTTGATGGCCTTAAAACAGTTAATGTGCGTCCAATAGATTGGAAAAAATTAAAATTCACCGTACAAAGTGCTGCGTTGAATTTCTATAAGCATCACAAATCTATTTTAGAAAGCTTCTTAAATGGAACACCTAGTATAATATTACGCTGTCAATCCATCTGGCTCAACGTTTAAAGCTAAAGATTCATTTCGGAGCAGAATTTTAGGGCTGCGAGTGTCCGGCGGGCGATCTTTCATGATTTCAGCAGGGCATTCGACTGTGATAAACATGGCGTTCTGCGCAGTGAGTTGAAGGAATTTGGCGTTAGATGACCGACTTATCGGTGAGTATTCGCTTTCCTCAGTCATACTAGTCGTACATAAAAACTAGGTCGCCGATTCAATGCGTTTGGCGAATGGGTTTGGTGTACCGCAAGGATCGGTACCCGGGCCCATTCTTCTGTCGCTTTCTATACATGATAAAGACGGAGACGCGGTGGAATAATCTGTTGCCTCGATTAGAAACGTGATAGCGGAATTTTGTGATTTTTTTTTTCATAATTATCGAAGGCTTGCTCCGTCGATTATTTCATGTCGTTTGTGCTGGAGAAATTTTGCAAAAGTAAAAGTAAAAATACAAAAGTTTGTTGTTGCGTTGCGATGACGAGACATCGGGATACTGTTTGCCGATAGAGATACGGTATATTGTCTTATTGAACGGGGATTTATTGAAAAAACTGTATCGAAAAGGTGCCCCGGCAATTAACGTAATGACTGAATGACTTGGGTAAACATACAACGTGTGTACGTTCTATTGTTAAGTTCCCCTTTCTGCATTGTCTGGTATCCTCGCGGACAGAGTCGAACTACGGGAGAATGTGCCGCGTTCGTGGTGGGCCGTTTCCTTCCGACGGTCTCGATCGGGACTTGATTGAATATTGACCTGTTTAAATGCGATGTTGCTAAATGTAATTTCGTTGGACAACAGTAGTTTTTAGGAGATTTAGAAGGCCATACTAGTTGTTTAATTCGTATCTGAGCGAAACGATATTTAAGACCTAGATTGATGTAAAGCTGGCGACGTAGTACACCACGTAGTGTAGATCTTTTATGATCTAATTGATTTTTTTGTTATTTTCGTTCTTTGCCAAGTCAAGCGTTGCGGCAAAAATAGGACTACGATCGCCCGAAACTACACCGTTCAAAACAATTAGGAGACATTTAAAAGAATAACAATAAGATAAATAAACCAATAATATAAGATACTCGAATGTTTTTATATTGCAACTATCACGTTTTTAAACAAGAAACGGAATGCATTGACAAGTTTCAACGTGTACAGCGCTTCAGCGAACCGCTACAGCTAATACAGCGTAGCAAATCTTTAACTTTAATTATGGATAATAACGAAAAGGCAACGAGATTTGGCTAATGCACAGGCTTGGAGAGAGATAGGTCTCCAATCGGAAGGTGAACGGAGACAGCGAGCCGTTGCTGAAGTTTTTGCAGTCCCAAAATGTATCTTCGCGTTTGCGGAATCGGCGTTTAGCAACTGGAGATGTTCAGGGAAGAGTAGTGTCAACTCACCCGGTCAGAAATCATCGTACCGCTCATCATAAAAGATCGCGACGGATAAGGGCTGAGCGATACAGAAATTGGTATCACTCAACGTTTTGTGACGAATCCAGATGAACCTGGAACACGTAATTAGCCATAATTTCTTCGAGAAAGGTTGGGTTATAACGGTATGGGCGGAGATAAGCGCAGAAGGTCGTACAGACCTTTATGTGATACAGAATGACGACCTGACTGGAGGTATCTGGATGAAATTTTGAGACACATTGTTCTTCCGTACGCCGGCGCTCTGGGTGAAAAATTCATTTCGATGGATGGCAATGCTCCTTCATATCGGGCAAATATCGTTAACAACTGGATTGAACAATTAGGTCGATCATCAATAGAATGGACTGGCCAGCAAATTCTTCTGCTGGAACATGCTTGGGATGCTTTAGGAAGGCGTGTCGCAGCAAGAAATATGCCATCGCGTACAATTCGGGCACTTCAAAATGCTTTGATGGGGGAATGGAACAATCTTCCTCAAGAATTTGTTGATGTCCTTACATGTTGTTAATGCTCGATTTTATAATTAAAGCTACCGTACGTGGAAGAACGTTTGATGTACGAAGCGAGCTCAAAGCAACGTGTGGATGCAAACGAAAATTAATGTTGAGCACAGCTCAATACAACGTTTCCTTCAGATAGCAGGCGCAAAGCGTGGAGCTAGAGCGTTTTAAGATAACGAATATCAATTGCTCTCATTTACAAGAATGGCGAGTGTACTTGATGTATTTATTCCGTCAAATATGAAGTATAGATCAAGTATAAAGTACTAAGCGTCATTGGATTGAAGCAGGAGAACTATCCCGATACGGAAGATTTAATAACCATTTATTCATTGCCTAAAATATTTGTCAATAGCCAAGTTACGAAAATAAAGATTTCTTTTAGTAGAATGGAATATCAATGAGTCCATAAAATACCGGCGGTTTGCCCACATTTGCCTTTTTCATAAAATCAATAGCAAAGGAGATAGTAACGCAAATCGCATTGACACTGGGACGCTAGTTCAGCTAAAAATATATAATTTCAGGAAGATTAAAGAAATAATGCAGATTTACCTAAAAATTCTTCGAAAATAATTTTGTGCCTAACCTAAGTAACTAGGTAACTAATAACTAAGTAACTAAGTAGTACTTACTTACTACTTAGTTACTTACACTTACTCTGGAAGCAATTGAAATTGTCTGTTTGAAACTTCAAGCACTTAAAAATAAAGCGTTGCAAATATCAAGTATTAAATACCATTTCTTCTTGAAGTGAGCGAGTGCTTGAAAAATGTTCGAAGAGCTGACAATGCTTTAAACACTACACCGAAGTACTTTGTTAGTGTGTTCTAGGTCTTTTAAGTAAATAAATGTAGTCGGTACGTCATCGAGCACCTAAAGCATTAAATTCAATTCAAGGCGTCAACAGTATTTCAAGCCGAAATAATAGCAGCGTTGTATTGAAGGATTCGACTGACGAGTAGATAGCTATTGATCTATTCGGGCCGTCAAGCAGTACTAAAAGCGCTGGGCGAAATTGGTGTGAGACTGCGTGAATGCATTTAATAGGTCGGGAAGCCGAACTGTGGTGACCTTCGCCTGGGTAGTAGGACACGAAGGCCATCGAGGATACCTAAAGGCAGACGAATCAGCCTGAGCAGCAACAACCAAATGATGGAAAGATAAGAAATCCCAAGACGGGGCCGGGTGCCTGCCTCCAATTGTCTGATTGGAGACAGATCTACATTTATAGGGGACTTACTAAGCAGAGATAGGAAATCTGTTAGAATAACGCTAACGAGCAGTTGAATGCTCAGGAAGAATGCGAGTAATCCGGGACTAACAGAAGAAAGAGCATGTAGATCCTGCCGGGTGGAAGGAGGACTGCCGTCCATGTTCTATGCGAATGTGTAAGTAACACTGGCTGGAATGCGGCTCTCGAAAATTGATTCGAAATAGCCAAAAAAAGAAAGCAAAGCTAACGTGATTGATTTAATAAGAGAGGCAACATCGCGATGCATGAAAATTGGTAGACTCCTGCTCTGAACGTAACCAAGTTATAGTGTAACGTTTTTAACAAATGAAAACACGTCAATTCACTTTCGTCCAACGTCAAGCGACCATCCAGTCGTATTGTGCGTGTACGCCGCGAAAAATCGACGTCATTACTTGATTGGTCGGATCAATTAGGTGTAACTGAAAAACAAGCGTCGTCCACATCCATTGTTTACGCGTCCTTACTTGACGCGTCGTGGAAATAGTGTAGTACCGACTTCGACCGTTCTCCGCGCCCTAATCTCTTCCCTTACACCTGTTGATACAATTACGCCGAAATAATCGAAGACGGAGATTTAAGATTACAATTCTGAATATTGGAACGTCATCAGCGGTTCGAAATTGCCTAATTTCCTTATTTAAGCGCCGGATTTCTAAATCTACGCAACGTCTTACGTATGCGGCGGTCGTAAATGAGTTTTTTTTTTTTTTTTTTTTTTTGTGAGGGGGGAGCAATGTAGTGTCTAGTCAAATTTTACGTTGAAATTACTTTTAAATTCACATTTAAAAATAATTTCCGCAGAAACGATTCCTTAATTGCGAATTGCTTCATCCTTTATCGCCGATGCTATTGGGGGGCATACTTTAAAATTTTTATCGACCGTACAGGACGGTTTCAAAAATTCCCCAACTACCCAAAAATTTTCAGATTTCAGAGTTATTAGGTTCTTCTTTGAAAGATATCAACATTTATTACGGAACATTTAATGAACATAAAGAAAGAAAGAGCCAAGGAACAAGAAAACAAAGGAAAAAATCTTATTTTGCGAAAATAAATAAGGAGAATCCGTAGCAGGAGTAGAAGGCTTTCGACAGACACGGGTGGAAGTCTTCCAAGAAGCATTTACAGAAGAAGAAGATACGCAACGGACTGAGAGGAAGGAGGAAGCACGAATAAGTGAGATATTAGAACCAGTCAACATAGAAGGCGTGAAAACGATAATGGGTAATACAAATAGCTCCAGGTGAAAATGAAATAACAGCCGAATTTTTAAAAACGAAAGGTGAAGTGCTCAAAGAAGTACTCAACGAGATAATTAAGGACATGCGGCAAAAGGCAATTACGTCCAGAAAATGGAACGTCGCGTTTATGCGACCAATGCAAAAAAAAGGAGACCGGTCGCATTACGCGAATTGTAAAAGCATAATGTTGCTGGATGCAACACGTAAGATTACGGCGGAACAGCGAGATCAGCTTGGTTTTCGTAAGCTCAGGTCGGTAACATATCACATGTTATTATAATAGACTGGACTAAAACCCGTCGCTACGTTTGCCATTCGTAGATTTTGAACAAGTCTATAATATAATTAAGAGGCCAAAGATACATGAAAACCACGAAAGAAGTAGGAATGCCAGAGAAATTGATAAGAAATGCTGAAAATTACTTCAGTAGATACGAATTATAAAGTACAATATGTCGAAAAGTTTTGTTGTTTAAAGACAGGGAGACCGCCTATAAACGCTATTATTCGATGTGCTTCTGGAAGAAATCATCAGAAAAGCAAGGATAGAACAACGCGGACAATATACAATTACAGATTCCAAATTATGACCAAAGAGTCCAAACGATGTGCCCGAGCCCGAGAGAGTTTACCAGAATAACAGTGCGCTTATTTAAAAATAAATATATTGAATCACTTTACAAAACGTTAAGAAAAAACATAAATAACTTACCTAACATGTTTACATTGTGGCAGAAATATCCGGATGTGCGCGATGGTCGGGCACATCGTTTGGACTCTTTAATTATGACATATAGTACTAGGTAGTTGGAAATAAGAACAACTTTTTAGAAGGTAAAAGGCAAGGAACTAAAGATCAGTGTGGAGGAAACGAAGTATAAACGAGAGACAAAGACGAGATGAGAAGTTAGAATTGGAAACAGAAGAAGAGGAGTACAAGTTAGCTCTAAAGAGATCAACAACTAATTATCTGGCGTTTACTAATACCCAATAAGAAGTAGGAAGGAATAGTAAGTGTTTAGATCGCAACCTGTCTCAATGAAAGTAAAGATGTTGGAATACCAGATAATAGTAAGATCAGTAATGTTTGGCGGAAGCTAAATCGAAAAAAAAGAACTTAGTATCTATATGCGAAAGGAAAAGCGTTGATGAAGATATGGTGAGGCGTCAAGAAAGGAGACAAGTGGAAAAGAAGAACTAATGTAGAACTTCTGCAGTTGTACGGACAGCCGTCGATATCCAAAGTAGAGAATAAGATGGCTGAGATAGACCTACAAAAGAAGTTTTAAGCGTAGGTACAACCTGAAGACGATGGTGAGGAAGAATAAAATGGTTAAATGCATGCCTCAAGAAAGTTTGGTTATTATCGGAAAGTTTTATGCGCATTTCGCGGAACTGTGGTCCAGATTATCGCTTTTCTGCGCTTATTATTCGTCGAATAGCGTAAAAAAGGTTTTCTTTTTTATTCTTCGCGATGCGTTGATGTAGAGAATTTTGCCGCTTCAAGCCATCTGATCGACCATCGCGTAAGCGCTGTGATTTTGCTACTTGAGCTTTGGAGCAAGCTGGATCCTAATTTTAAATAAAGAAAAACGATCTTCTCTGACGGATGGAGGTTATTTTCGGTTAAGTGGATACGTTAAAAAATAAGATTGCTTTTGGCGTGCATCCAAAACAAGTCACTGTATGATGCGGCTCGTGGCATAATCGGATATATTTCTTTTTTATTCTTCGCGATGCGTTGATGTAGAGAATATTGCTGCTTCAAGCCACCTGATCGACCATCGCGTAAGCGCTGTGATTTTGCTACTTGAGCTTTGGACCAAGTTGGATCCTAATTTTAAGCAGAAAAAATTGATCTTTTCTGATGGAGGTTACTTTCGGTTAAGTGGATACGTTAAAAAATAAGATTGCTTTTGGCGTGCATCCAAAACAAGTCACTGTATGATGCGGCTCGTGGCATAATCGGATATATCAACTGATTTTTCATAGTCAAATCGATTTGGACGAGCTGTGCTTCTAACAAGACGTTACCATACGTCACAGCGCTGGAAATATGGCAAGAGTAACGTGGAGAGGGGATACTTTCAAAAAATGCAAATGTCAATTGGCTTTGCTGAAGTGGTGATCTCGTTCGTTTGAATTACCCTATTTCTGGCGTTATCTGAAATCTATGGTCAAATAAACCGCGAATCTTTGACGAAGCTAGTGAGATAGGTGCATCGAACGTTGCATTTATAAAGCCCGTGCTATTGCAGTTATTCTCTAATTTAAGGCAAACTTATCAACTTTTCTTATTCTTCGTGCATCGGATATGAAGCGCTGCTTGCATGTAATTGACAATTTGATTGATTAACGAAACTTACCTGTAGCATGTGGACAATTTAATGTAAAGTAAGCATAAAACATAATTATTGCTCGTGGGATATTAAAAAAATAAATAAATAAAGGCGTTAGAAGTACGCAAATAAGTATTGTATTTAAATGAATCACTAAACAATTGCTTAATAACTAAAACCGCCGATGTCGCCATGGCATGAACTTACATTGTTGCGGAAATTTTAAAAATAAAGACCCGAGTTTTGATATCAATTATAATTATTGCACCTTTTGAAGAATTACGTTAAGGACACAAGGCACATCTCTAATTTTAGTTAATAAGCAAATTATTATTTTATTTCTACATCTTCACTCATTTCCACCAAAGACATGTGATTGCATAAATCAAGCTGAGGAGCTTCAATATAAGCTCTCTTTACATGTTTCAGAAACGAACAATTGCACCAAGTATCTTAAAATGGAATTATCACGAAGTTACATTGGCTTAAGTTGTTTCAACGAGCGGTATATGTTTCTATTAAAGTTCTTATTTGTTGTTAATTTGCAGCAAGCGCTGTTGTATGACCTAGTAAAATTTAATTTTCGAAGTGACACGTGTTACGTTAACTTTTAATTTGGATAAATCCGGTATCCTCGCATACTTCTCCAAGTTCTTTTACGATTATCCAACCGAACATTCGAAAATGCATTTTAATCCTCTCTTTCTCTACGTTTAGCTTAGATATACACAGAAAAAAAAGAGAAGCTAACGCTAAGAAGAAAATACTTACCAGCCTTGACAGTTCACCAACAGCAGCTGGAACTTCTTGATCTTGGTTCATGCCTTCTTCTCTAAACCGTCTTCCCTTTTCCTCTTCACTTTAATTCAGATTCTACTTACCGTAATCGTCATTCTCGAAGCTTCCCCCGTCTGATGGAAAACCTCGAAGATAGGGAAAAAAGAAAGAAAACACTCGCAACTTTAAAGACCACGTCGTGTATACTTGATAAGCTCAGCCACGTTAGCCCAAATAAATCAACAATGAGTAGCTAGATTCCGTCAGGGATCACCGTTAACTTTGCGTCGCTGAAAGGAGGACGACAGGAAATACGCTGGAAACGCGAGGAGCCGCCAGAGTCCGCGAGTTTGCCACCTGAAAAGCTGGTGGGGGATCAAACACACCCCTCGATCAGCGGGCACGCCCTACCGAGATCCCACATGCATATCAAGCACTGAATCATTTAGAGACTTTAAGTAGTTATCAACCGAATAAAATTAAATAAACGATAGCTACCTGATGGTGGAGAGATGATTTCGTGCTTTATGCGCGTTGCATACATTCATGATGCGATGATGGATGAGGGTTCGCCAATTTAAACTTTACGTTGTAAACGAACGGAGTAATTAGGAGAACGGTATCCAGTTAAGGAAGGCGTTCTTCTCTGTTATGTTCTGTACTTTGCTTCCTCTCGATTTGTATTTTTTTTTTTAATGATTTTTACGCTACGCTAAAAGATTCAATTAACCGAGGTGATCACTCCAAACAGAACCAACGTTTGAGTACGAGCAAACAAATAGGTATCACGTTTTAGTTTTTACACGAAATGTAAGAAGCGATGTTTAGCAAAATAAATTTGAATCTGAACAAATCGACTTTTCATTGTGTTTCTTGAAGACGCGATTGTTTGTTGAATGTTTCCGATGACAAAGAATACATTTTTTTTTAAAGGGGCCCAACGTAATTAAGTACTTTAAGAAACCTCTCCTCGATAACGAGTCGAACCTATCACGTTCTTTACATCGAGGTCTCCGCGGAATAGTTGTCGGCACATCCGTCCGGTAAGTATTTAATTACGTCAGAAAGTTCAGATTTTTGCTCTCTTATGCTTTAATACATTAAGTAGCACCTTTTAAAATTGAACGGTGATGGTGTTTTATTTCTTTTCTGCGCATAATACGACTTTTTTTAGCTGAGCTTAGCTTAGGATGAGCTTAGCTAGGAGGAGCTTAGGACTTTTCCTTAGGATTTTAGATCATACAAATGCTTTGTTGAGAGCAATGAGAGCGAGATGAGCTCTCCTCAGGTCGCTCCTTTGCACGTAACACAATGTACCACGTCGAGTCTTTGCTGTTTATACAACATTGAGAATGCTGCAATTTAACCACGAACTACGAGGTGAAGTCCGGGTATTCTAAGCGTTGGGGTCTTTAGAAAGAAGGTGCATCGAAAACGAATGCTACCATTTAACAGATCCGTCTTTAGTTCAAGATTCAAATGACAATTCGCCAGTTTGGAGCCATTACTCAGTTAAGTGAGATAATCAGAAGTCGAGCGGTGCATGATAAATCTAAAATTAAGCATCCTACGATGATTATTAATTATAGTGACGCACCGTTAACACCGAATTGGTCGAAGAAGCCGTATTGAATGATCGACGAGTGAAGGTTGAGAAGATAAGGTAAGAAGGAAGATCTGAAGATCGTGAACGAGCATCCCAAATTTGCCGCAGTAACGTGCCGAATGTAGTCGAAGGTCTCTTGAGCTGTACGACACCGACAACACAGCCTTCAATCAAATAGTGACTGGTGATCGATGAAACAATAATTTGATACGCGATCCTTTGCTTAGAAGAGTGGCATCGGAAAAATAAACCCATCCCTGAGGAGGTCGAGGTGACAAGGAGCACGAAGAAGACGATGGCCACATTTTCTTGTGATAACGTGGACACCTTGTTAATCGACCAAGGCCAATTAGGATAAACCATGCACAAACACAGCTATCTAAGAAGGAAGCACCGTGAAGCAGGTTTAGAGCATTTTCAGGACAAGCACCCAGAGTAGCATTGAAAAATTACTTAAACGATCTAAACATCATCTTGAGAGGAGATTAAATTGAAAAATAATAAAGAGATTTTTCTTCTATCCTCTTTCCACGCGAGGCTTACAATACGCGGGTAGCACCTCGTTTATATTGAAGTTTGTATGTAGCTAACTTCAAAGAAAAAAATTTCAATCGGCTTAATTAAGCTTTATCTTATCGAATTAATTATAATAATCCTCTTCTAAACGGCATAAGTTGTGCATAGGAAAGATCTAGGTTTATCTAAGTTAATCAAGAAAAAATTAGTATATCTTTGAAAGGGTCATATTTAAATGAATTTAATGAGTTGTTTAATTCAATTTTAACTAAAATTGCGCATTATTAAGGAGACTAGGTACAATGGAAGTTCCCCTTCTTTAACACCGAATAAAAAGGAACATCATCAATCAGTCGTACTGCTTGTTGTCAATCATGTTTTCTTTTATGCTTCATCGCAGCTTGCGTTTGATATGTTGATTTGATTAAGAGGAACATTTATTAATAAAAATTGATACGATTTTCCTAAAATAGGAAATTCAATTTTTTTTCATTGTTTCATGCTTGCAAAGAACTTTATTCTCTCTCGATTATCTCCGATTTGCTTAAATTCAAGAAACCGTCTTCGCCCCGAGAACTTGTTGAATATATATTCTTTATTGAATGTAAAAC
Source organism: Oryctes rhinoceros (assembly GCA_020654165.1). Classification (NCBI taxonomy): domain Eukaryota; kingdom Metazoa; phylum Arthropoda; class Insecta; order Coleoptera; family Scarabaeidae; genus Oryctes; species Oryctes rhinoceros. The sequence goes on from JAIOKQ010000978.1 coordinate 2,429,136, forward strand.
GTTCGCCTTCTCGATTTACATTCCCCGTTGTTGTCCGAAAAAATTTAGCGTAGAGACCTGCGACTATCTCATAAAAAAAAAAAAATCCAATACGGAAGCTCTCGCTTATTTACCTTCGCGATGCGTACATCCGAGGCGAACCGATTATGGAACCAAGTTTAAACTTTTCGCCGAAGAGGAAGAAAGGCGGAGTTTTGTGTCATTGGCGGTCGCGGACCCCCTGCGGGCCAATCGCACTTCCGGTTACCCCTGTTAGCACCCGTTCGCGTCCGGCGCTCTCCTTGCGGGCTCTGTTTCTCTGTCTATCCCACCGTGTTTCGCGTGCTCCTCTTCCGAAAGGATTCGTCGTCCCGTCGATACCGAGAGGTTTCGCAGTAAGGCGAGATCGCGGATCGTAATTGATGGGAACGGCTATTAATCGAACGCTGGCTAGTTGGTCGTGATTTTTTAACGGGTTTTGCGGGCCATGCAGCTGTGATGCGGCGAAAAGGACGTTCGTTTGTTGCTTTGTCTTTTAGATAACGGGAAAGATGGATGTTCAACTGATTTTTAGGAAGAGCTCGTTGTTGTTGCTGCTTTGGATAAAGAATAATTTATATAACAATTGAATTAAACAAAACAGATAAAGTAGGTCTAAAATAATATCGCAAACACAGCGTGTTTTATGAAGAGCAAGCAGGCAATCAAAGGCACTGCTAAATGTGCCATTATGAGATTGTTTAATGGCATATTTAGGTGGATTTTGTTGGAAGAATTGAAAAGTTCCGAGACAACGTCGCATGGATGGCTACAAAGAATTCCGATAACAACTTGCTCGGCTAGACTTTCTTCGTAAAGTCATCGCAGGTGATCAGGTTTGGATTTACGGACGCGATAATTCACGTCTCATCGTTCTAACGCGGATATTAGAAGGAAGCGTCCAAGGAAATGATTCGCTTCTCCAAGGCTTTCATCGTATCATGATCGTTGTTTCTCAACAATTTGGGTTCCTGAGGCATTTCCCTCTAAAAAGAAATATTTTCGTGGAAAACATGGGTTACACTGTTGCCGAGCTCTAGTTGAACGTACCGTTTGAGCAGGTTGTAGATGGGGCACGAATGTTTTCGAAAATATTGTTTTAATTATTTTTCGCAACTTGCAATAGGTACGCTGCTATCATGTCTATTATTAAGCTTGAAATAATTGAATATAAAATCTTGAAAAACTCTCAATATTTATGAAACTACGTCCAGCAAAAACATTTTTTTTTTACAAATGAAGTCAATTTTATCAAAAGAGAACGTTTCTTGAAGCAGGGCCTTAGAGGTCAACGCCGTTGATGCTGCCCTTCTTATCTAGACAAACTCAAAATTACGGTTCGGGCTCGCATCTTACCTTTACGAACGGGACACAAATAATGGCGTTGCCCATTCCGGCGAAATTCGATTAAGCGAAGGAGTTCCTCAAGGCAACCGCGTTTGAGGCCGTTACCTTTTGTCTTGTTATTCAGATGTAAATGATCTTTCTTATGACATACGATACTCTGGACTGTGTTATTAACTAGTCGAGTAACTAGGAATTAGGCTGAAGAATTTTCTTTGCGTTGAATGACGGATCTGGTAGACTGACGAGTCTGTGCTAAGTGTCGTAATGCTGCTTGAATATATGAGATACGGCATCATTCTCTTAGAACGTTACGGACGTTGCTCAACGTAATTAGATGTCGTTAATGTCTCGAAGCAATTCACTCTTAAATGAATTCTAATTAAAACGACAGTAAATAAGTATGGAAGGTGAAAGCTAATTGAGAAGTTACAGCTTAGGAAATACAATATCTTTAGGTAACACCGTATGTAGGTCTGGAAAGAATAGATGAACCCAGGACCAGCACGTCACAGTGACATATCAGCGATAAGGACAAACAAAGCAGTAAGGCTTTCCGATAGTATTAAAAGGGATGTATCGACAACACTAAGAGAGAAAGGAAAGCAACAGATGATTTAATTGATCTCGCTGAAGAATAAAATCGATCTAAAATAGGGGCGCTGCTATTTAATGCAATCCTTTAAAATGGCATCAATCGAACCAAACACGAAAACATACAACGTCGAACACTACGAAATAGAATTGGCGAAGATCTTTGGACTTTGCCATGTTAGACATGCGGCTATAATCATCTCAACATTAAAATCTAGATGGTTTATTGAATATGAGAATAAACGTACGAATCGAAGCCATGCACGAAATTAGAATAAAGGGACAAAAGCTTGAGCAAACGGGTAACGAATGCAAGGATTGAAGAAATTGGAAAAAGATTCAATGACAATAAGAAATCAAGGTATGGAAGTAATTAAAAAAGTTGTAAAACCGATTGTGACCCTAATTTATGGGTAACTTGGTTTACAACGAAAAGCTAAAGAATAGTTTAAAAACGGAATGGAGATAAGATCGCGTAGGTTGTAGGTTAAAGATAATTCGGGTCGGTCATCTTCAAAGAATAGCAAGTGGAAGAATATTCAAAATAGGCGGAATAGGAAAGGCACGTAGTCGAGCGAAATAAGGGACCTAATCTACAGCTTCTCATGCTATTGAGTTCTCTGTGTTTGTCGTTATCCAGAAGAAAACGAACTCGAAATCAGTAGGTTGTAGTTGAACTTTTCTTCAATAGATGGTAGATACAACTTTCTGCTCCAATCAATAAAGTAATTCATGTTACATCCGTACAGTTCCCTGTAATGTACGTTAAGAACGAAATTTCCAATTTCTTCCAACGAATGAGAGAGTAGCATTTCGTCTTTTAGGAGATATCCTTTTTTTTTTAAGCGTTTCTGTACAATAATGATGGCAAGGACTGTGGCGTAGTACGGTAAACAACACGTAAGTATCGGCGACCACTCTGCATCAAAGAAGCTTAATTTCGGTCACTGATTGATGATGAGGACCATTCCTGTCGTCGGAACGGCGGTCCCGGACGAATTATTATATATCGCACTATATATGCGTGGTGCGGAGGTTGCCGATACTTATATCTTGTTTACTATTTCTTTACGAATTTGCATTTGAATTGGATAGAATTATAGTTTATAGATTAAAAGATATCATTTTAATTTTTCTGGATAGATCTCTTTTTATAATAACTAAACAGTTTATGCGGCCATGTTGTTAGTTATTAGAAAATTTTGAATTGTTGACTTTTTGTTAGTATCACAATAAAATATTTATTTAGAAGGGCGTGCCTTCGAAGAAAGTCGCTGACAATTTCTAAATAAGATAACTGAGACCTTCGATTCTTCTTTTTAATCGGAAAAATTCACGATAACTATCAATATATTTGGTAACTTAAGACAAATAACATTAAAATATTTACTGAGAAAAGATTTGATTAATGATATTCTATTAAAAGTTAAATCATTTCATTTTAATAAGACGTTGTATTGGAAACCTTTCACCAAACGTTGTGGTATTAAATGAAGGAAGTACCGATTAACGATAGAAGCAGCTACAAGATCATATACAGCCGCCTATTCAATCGTCAATAATTTCTATTTTATTGTCAAATAAATGAAATAAGGTGAGTCGGTGGTAAGGTTCTAGTACAGTAAAACAGATCTCTATTTCTCTCTTCTTCTCTTCTCTCTAGTTGGTATATATATATATATATATACCAACTAATTTTTTTTTTGTATTTAGCACCGGAACGGCTCTGCCTTCGCATGCAATAGTCCATTCGTTGTCCAATGTTGAATAGTCGTAAATTTTTAAAGAGTCTAAGAATGCTTTTAATTTTTTTTTGTTCGATAGCGCAGTAAACAAATCACACAAGTATTGCAAACATATTTATTTAATAAAAGATACACAATGTATACATATATTTCATATCATAGAATTAAAAACGTAAAATATACACAATTTCATTGAATTACCTTCAAATGAGAACATAGCAAAAATGGAGTAATAATTTATCAATCTTCTTTCTTTTTTGTATCATTTGTACTGATATTCAAGGAAAACTGGCTGGCGTTTTAGACATACCGATTATTATCAATATCAATAATAATAAATTTAATAATGATCACATAAGCTTAAGCACATTATACGTTCAAATAGGCGTACGCACCTATTCGAACCTTCGTCTATTCACACGTTAACAATTTCAAAATAGGCATCAGTCAGTGTTCTTCCAATTTCTCTTGCATTACATCCGCTCCCTTTGCCTCGCCACTAATTTCAGGAAGTTGCTTATTATTAATCACAATGGGACACATGCAAAACTTTTCCTAATCGTCTCGTCTTTATTAACGTTTGCTGTAACCCTTTTACGATATTTTACTATACTAGAACGGTACCGCAGAAATTGGTAAATTCATTTCTTTCCTTCGTTCCTCATCGTTCCGCTCCGTTTCGGCTGTTCTCGCTAAAAAATTCGATTTTCTCCGGCGAGGAATCTTTCGCGCATTACAGTTTTTTTTACCGTACTACGTAAAATGAAATGTTTATATTGTAATCGCTTCTTTTTCTACTTTATTTTTTATTTTTTATCTCTAATACGATATGTTCTTGTAAAAGTATCCTTGATTGAATACCCAAGCTGAATGGATGGATATGGACAGTTTTTGTAATTATTTTTTTTGTAATCGTCTATGTTATTTTCTTGTATTTGTTGACTGTTGATCTTGGTACTAGCGAAGTTGTATATAGAAACAAAAAAAAATGATAATTGCAAGGGTACCTTTAAAAAAATCATTAAAGCTCCTCTAATTATCGACAAAAATTATCGAAACTTAGATTTTAAATGGCGACTTAACGGATGAAGCTAATTTGAACTTCTTAAATATGCAACTTATCTCTACCTCAATGGAAGAGGAACATGGTTCCAGCAAGTCGGTGCTCTACTCTATTACTACAACGTATTCTACCTTTGAGAGTATATTTTTGTCATTTCTGCCATTTATTGAGCTTCATTGTAAGCGACTTCTTGCTAGTCTCCCAGATTTCTTGCGTTTCTATTCTCCTCATACGTAATTTGGATTAATCGATCTTTAGAATCTCATCAAGCGAATCGCGCAGTACGACGGAAGATAATATGTACCAAGGTTTTTCCGTTCGAGAGTAGCTTGCTACGATACTTCACTAACGCATACCAACAGTGCCAATTTAACGTTTCTTATTTGTACTTATGGCATCTCTAACAAGATATGAACGCGGCTATTTAGCTCTTTCGAATAAAAATATATTTTCCTTTCCGAAATAACATTAAAATTTACCAATTGCTGCGAGCACAGTCTATCTCGTAACCATAATAAGGGAATAAATCTGTATCGATCTATCAACTGTAGGTGCGCATATTAGAATTACAGTGCATTCTTGTACTATCTACAAATTAGTTAAATGGCCAGAGAACTCATCGAATTCTCCGAACTATTTGTAGGCGGAGTTTCTAGTGACGCTATGCGCTGCTGTAAGGATTGTACCTGTAAGAAGAAGAACGGACGTGTTAAGCTTATCATATTACGTCATCTAATTAACAGAAATTACCAGCTAATTTTAAGATTGTCGTGTGTTATATCGTGAGCGATGTTAGTACATACAGGGAGTTTACGCGCTTTATATACATAAAAAAAAGGTTTTGAGTAGATGCGTCCTAAAAGATTTCAAAGATCGCTTAACTTGATTCAAATAAAAATTTAAATGTTATTCTCTCAAAAATTTCACCCCAATGAGTTGACGCTGAAGCTGGCGTACCGAAACAAGAAAGATAGTTACAAAGATAGTAACAGGCACCACCTGCGTATACTGGTATGAGGTAATCCCCCAACAAACTTTCACTAAATATCGGAGGAAAATCATTTTTTTTCCCAACAGGACGGAGTACCATCGCGTAAACTCTTGGTTAGCGAGACAATGGTTAAATAACAATTTAAATGAGAAGTGGTTAGGAACCAATGAACCTGTGTGAACAATGGAGCGAACGGTCGCCTGACGGAATTCTTTTCCTTTTTCGGAAAAGCAGTTAATTAACTGCGCCTGGAAAGCTTCCAATGTAAACATTTTCAATGCTATTAGATCTGTTCTCACAAGCTATGCGAGAAATGTTTAGATCAAGATGGTCGTCGGTTTGGACACTTGTTGTAGCTTGCTGTAATAGCTTTAGTTTACTTAAATATTTCCGCAATTTATTTTTGTTGATAGCTCTTACGATAAATGATATACGGAGACTAATAGAAATAGGATTAATTTCAAAAATCGCTCGAATATCAAAACCAAACGAATTTGGTCAAGATTTCCTCACATCAACCGCAAAAGAAGACGAGACGCTTACGTTACTTTTTCACTATCCTTCTGGCCTGTAATCTACAATCTCATCGAAGATGGATCACCCTGTACGACACAAGCTGCAAAGATTTAGCTAAGCAACAAGTAATTTAGTTTAGTTAAGGTTAGAACTTTTTTTTGAAGTATTTTTGGACAGCCCTATTCATAAACTTGTCTTTATAATTGTTATTGGTCGAATAAATCTGTATAGTGCGAGTATACACCCTGTATATCATGAATTTGCCGTATAGGCATTGTTCAAGACTTGTAGATGTTGAAGAGGATGTATTTAAGTTTACCAAGTCAAAAGGCCCTAGTCTTCTTTTCTTTGGAAATGGGTGTTAGTTACAAAATATCCATGTAATTATGCAGCCTAATATACAACGTACCTGTGTAGTATGACGTTCTACCATTTGTAGCATTTGCTGCTCCATTCTCTTAAATTTAGCTTGATATTTCTTGTTATTTCTATCTACAGTTTCAGCTAATATGCTGCAGGGGGAAAGAAAATTGTTAGCGTATCTTGCCAAGCGAAAAAAAAATTACACATGTTATTGAGTTATTAGTGTACATTTATTCGAAAAGGGTGCACTTTGTTGGATAGACCCTATACAACAAACGCAACGTTAACGATCGAGGAGCACAACTAAATACCTATTTGTATGGTTAAGATCGTGGACAATCTCTCTGCCTTCTAGAAGTCTCGCTTCGGCGTTCTTGGTAACCTGCTCCAACGTCGAAACCAGTTCTTGCAATCTCACTTTGAGCCTCGCTTCTCGCGCTAACGCTTGCATCAGCTCCAATTCTACACCCTGGGCGTGTTCCGCGTCTGAATATCCTCTTTCCTGACAGAAACAAATTTCATTTAATAATTCGTTAGGAAGTACGCAGCCTTTTTTAAACGTGTTAATACTTCAACGTCTTATTTTTCTCGATATTTATGGTAGGAAGATATGATTAATTAGAATTTAACCGCAAAAGCGCTCTACAAAAAAATTCTCTTACTCTCTTCTTTGATTTCTCTTATATTTCGTGTGTTATACCAAGGCACCAAAATGTCGTTACATCTAAATATTTTCGTAATGCTGGCTGCGTAAGTGAAGAAGTCTCAAAGTCAACTGCTTTGAGATGCAAAGATGTAAATGTGATTTACACTGTTATTTAGTTTAGTTACTATTAACAACGGGATGTGAAGGAATTTTACGTATCTTGGGATGTAAAGGAATATGATGATGACGATGATCTAACTATACAGACTGCGCATCTGAGATATTCGTTAAGATAGGTTGTCAGGAACGTGATCTAAAAGGAACAAGTAGCGAGAGCAAATATAATTAATTTACGGATTGAGCGTCTAGTTGGGCTCTGTTATAAAACGGGCTTTACGTCTTTTCTCGATGCGCAGTGTACATCGCCTTAAGGCATAAGACGACGCCACGAAAAAATCCAAATGGTTTAGATTTGGTGAACGGACTATTTCTTCCAAGGAAGGGTCGTAGTGGCCAAAATTGCATCCTGCCTAAACTGTAGGTTGACTTCATTTGCCAAAAACTTAGTCTAAGCAGTTATACGACCGGACAATACAGGTTGTTCTATTTAGTAATTATCAACAGTTCCACGTCGTACGTTAATAGCAAATATTGGTGGCCAATTCGATGTATTTCGTTCAGCATTCGGGTCGTAAAAGTACCTTTTTTAAAGCCGCATTTACGTTTTTTCAGAGGTAAATATGTATTTCTTATTATCGCTACGTAAGTCGATCGTTACTGCCTCGATCGCAACCGAAGCAAATAATCCATATTTGCTTCGGTTGCCATTGATAGCGAACATCTTCGTTAAATTCTGATCTTTTCGGCCGATAGTTGAGTACATATTATGATTATTGGTGCTACATCAACGTTTTCCAACCAAATACTTAATATTCGTCGTTTGATTTATACGAGTATTGCTATTGTAATGATATGGTTTCTTCAGCAACACACGAATAGATTCGTACCTTGCTCGGTACTTTTTACATTTTTTCAGTTTTTTAGGAAGTAACTTGTAAGTCAAGAACGATCTTTCAGCAGCAAAATTGAACTGAGTTCAGTTCTACTGCTGAACGATAGCAGCTTGGCTATTGGAATGTAGGTCCAATATTGTGTTCCAGTGACATTGCGTTCGACCACCTGGTTAAACAAAAAAAATTAACATGGGGCTGAAATATTAACCTATAAATAGCAGTCGTTAAATAAGCCCCCCTTATTTATTTTTGTATGTTGGTAACATAAAACTAATTTGACCGTTAAGTTTTTTTTCACATTTCTAATTAAATAAAATAAACTTTGTAAAAAAAAAGGAAATTAAAGGTAACGTAATAATCGTAACCAATCCCATTAATTAGGTTTACCCTTTTCCAACACCCAAATACGGAATTATCGAAATTAAACAGATATAGATAATTCTAGTTAATCTTCCTTAGGTGGTGTAGACTATCGATTGCTATGCCATTAAGATTCCCGCGGGAAAGGGAAAGCCGATAATAAATGATCCGCAAAAATAACGTCGACCGTCGCGTAACGAAAAGAAACGTAGATCCGAGGAGAAAACCGAACGCAGACTCACTTTGTTTTGCGTCGCCAGAGCGAGGAGAGCCTCGGTATCCTTCAGTTGCCCTTGTAGGTTTTTCAGAGCGGCAGATTGCGCTTTTTGCTGTCCTTCCACATATTTCAGCTTGAGCTCTATTGTACTTTTCTCCTTCTCCAATACGAACAGTTTCGACATTAGTTCCGCCTTGTCCTCGCGTAAGCTCATTAATTCCTGAAATATACGAAGTCGATTTCAATTTTTCTTTTTCTCCTGAGGTTTATCTAAATGTTTTTCTTTTTTGTTTTTGGAAATAAATTTTCTTTTGTTTTTTTTTTTTTGGAAATAAATTTTTCTTTGTAGGTAGCAACGTCGGAAGATGTATTTCGTGCATTTACCTGCATCAGAACGGCCATTTCTAAATCGACCTTTCTCGCTTCTTGGCTACAGGAAGGTCTTACGGGTACGTTTTCCACTTGCGTCGATTCTAAGGTTACGTACGTTCCTTGGATGTTACTGCGTTCAGCCTTCAATCTAGAGACGTGTTCTCTTAATCTGTTTTCGTGTTCCGTTGTCCATGGTTCGTCACTACAAATAGGAGATGTATTAAAGCATCGGTTAAATATCTATTTTGCAAAAGATTAATTGCAGAAGATCTCTTTTAAAAAGGAAATAAATATGAAATAAATGAAATAAAAAAAAATAGTGTGGAATGAGAAGACAAGGCCATAGCATTTTGTGAACGTTTTTCTCAAATTCTTTAAAGATCGTCCTTAAAGCATAAACGTGCCTTAATTTATTAATAAGAATAAGATAATAAAATAAAACTGAAAAAATTATTTTTTAAAGAACACAAAGATATTAAGCGAGACATATTAACTCTAAAGTCTTCAAAGCATTCCTTCTTTATGTAATAGTCTTTCTTTTCTGGCAATAAAGAGATTCCATATTACGGCCCTCGTCCGTAAAAAATATATATATACTCACTTTTCCGACGTCGGACTGTTGTACATGTGATTCTGCCACGGCGACAATAACACGTCCGTATTCTGAAAAGAATCCAGATGCGCCAGCAGTTGTTTCGCCACCGTTTCCGCAGCCGCTCTATTCTCCAGCGATTCTGTTGGGCAGATTAGGCGTTACGTTCAACGGGAGGATTGCGGGGCAGGAATAACGCGCGACGACAAGTAACGGGCTAATTAGTGTTTTATCGGCGGACCGTAATGTCACCACTAGAATCCCGTAAAGATAAGGGGAGAACGTTCGTCGTGTCCTCTACGCGTTTGGTTTAGATACGTCGGTTATCCGAAAGCGGTCCTCGTTCGAGCGATCTTTGCTTTCTAGTAAACGGTGTTGTTGTTTTCGTTTAACTAGTAGCGTGGCAAGTAACACGCGTGACAAGTACAGGTATACTCCGCACCACACGTTTTATAGTTGATTAATTCGGGACGACGGTATCGAGCATTCATGGATACTCGTTGTCGTAAGAGTCGTATGAGCGAATAACATGAAAAATCTTTAATTGTTTTCATGTTTTCGTCGGGTCACTAAATTCTTCGTTGTCTTTTACTTAAAGGTACAAAGTCGGGTGATTACGATGATACGAAGGCGACTAATTTTTTAATTAATTTTTTTAATTTAAAAGTCTCTTGGTGGCTGGATCGTATGAAAATGTAAACGTTCGAAACGACCCAACTTCTGGAACAAGAAAGGTTGAAACGATCGAGTGCTTGATGGCAGGGAATATATATTTCGACTTCAACTTTACAAAGCCAGAGCTTTACGAACTAATAAATTCGCGGGTTTAGTGCTCTGAGGTTGCCGTCCTGAATTAAGCCCAATTGAGAGCCCAACATGGGACATTGTAAAAAAAAATAAGTTGCCTTATTTTAAAGGAAACTGATGTAGAGGCGTTAGGCAGACACATATTTACTTCTATAATTCGTGAAGACATAAGTTTGTCTTGAGACTACTTGGAGAAAGAGCACCTGCTGGAGAACATAAGAAAAAAAGATAGGATAGATACTAATGAAGATGACGATGATGTTGATAATCCAGCTTTGTAGTCTTTTATGAGACCTTCATTTTTAATTATAATTATTTATTTTTACCGTAAAATATAGTTTATTGCACGTTGTAATTCGTACCTAAGTCCTTGAATAAATGACCATAGTTATTTTAGTGCTTTATTTCTTTTAACGTGAAGAGGTAAATATGCTCCTTTTCGCAATAAAATAAACATTGGATGCAAAGAAAAATGAATTAAAAACAAATAGAAATATTGTTGTGGTGCGGAGTGTGCCGACGCACTGTAAGTATACGCGATATACCTTTCCGAAACATTCCAATTAATAATGGATAAGTAATTATATTCACCTGAACTATTTTCACTTAGAGACAACTCAGTTTCCAATAACGCCAGTAGGACGTCGTACGCTTCGATTGCCCTGTCGCAGACTCCTAGTGCCAGCCGCAACGCGACCGCATTCGACTCATATTTTCCGCACAACAGCGCCAATCTGAAACGGAAAAACAGTCACATAAAATATATCGAAACAATGTCGTCGCGAAGTAACCCGCGAGACCAAGAACAATAATCGCATGTTTTATATGAAATTTTTCTTCTCGCGTACGCACATACGTCGCCTTTCTTCGATCGCGAAGCGATAAATTGATCGATGATGCTATTAGGAGTATTTCGAAGTCGAGATTCTTGGAACACGTATGCGCAAAGTAGCGATCCGTTTAGGTGGCGGAAAGCTCTTTTCAACGATCTGTTAGATGTCACATTTCACGCATTTAATGCGCTCTTTTCTTTGAAGACGCGATATTTTTAGGCGATATGCGGGATATATATCGCACTTGTCTTGCTTTCGTAATATTTCGTGACCCGATATACAGCTTGTTTGTTTCTGATTTTTTGCTGTAAATTTACGAAATACGAGGAAAAAGACTTGATTTTAAAATATAGAAGCGCCATTAGAGTATTAATACGTAAGATAGATAGCTTAGCTTTCTCATGGTATTGTAATTGGATAATTCACGGCGAACGCAACAAATGGAGAGAAAAATGTATACTAACGCCCGGACATGTTTCCGTATATTTGGCGTCATCAGCGCGGTTTCGAGCGTACCTTCATCCCTACCTTTTGTCGCCGTTGTCCGGGTCGAGTTTGTCGTTTTGGGAAGTGGTGGCATTAACTGCGAGGCAACAGCGACAAAAGGTCGAGATGAAGGTACGCTCGAAACCGCGCTGATGACGCCGGGTAGGTAGAAACATTTCTTCGTGTTAGTGCATCTGTTTTCTTTCCTTTTGCAACGTTCGCCGTGAATTATCCCATCAATACCATGAGGAAGCTAAGCTACCTTACTGAAATCGTTTAAATCGCACAAATCCGATGATTGGACGCTGTATCTGGCTGCCTTCGATCATGACCAAAGTCAATATCGATTCGTTCATTTTAAAAAGAGAGGGCGGACGGGTAAATTTAAAAAGGAAAATGATAAAACATTCACGAGCGAAAAGAGAAGTTAGCCGTCGCCTTTTGTTTGCGAGTTATGAAGTTTTCACGATTAAATTGCGACTGTATTTACAAATGTGTCATCATCGCTAACATCAGAGATTTTCAACTTAATGGCGGCAGAGGAAGGAAGCAACCGCGGTTTTCCTCGCCTAACGACATAAAAATAAAGAAACCAACTCGGATTAATCGGAACGGAGTTAGGGTCCTATCCGTTAGCCCCTTAGAGTGACGGCAATTAAGGTTAATGAACGTACGATTTACATCTAGGGTTGCCGTATAAATTACGTCAGAGCTGATATTCAAACGTGGAAAACCGGGTCTCCGCGCCATTAAACTTCCAAAAGGTCGTCCTTGCGATGTTGGAAATTGTATTTGGGTATTTGCGACGACGGAAAATAAGCGTCAGCTGTCCTTCGATAGCATATCTAACGACAAAGAAAGACATGTTGTACTAATATTTGCGTATAGGAACAACCGTAAATGGTGCGAAGAACCTACTATCGATCAGCGTCCAATATTTACGGATACGATGGTGTGGGACGGGGACCGATAGGTATTTCTACGTACAACTGGAGGAAAATTGCTTGCAAGCTGTTGGGCTTGCGTAACATGCGGTACGAATACGTTTCAGGGAAGTATTGTCGTTTTAAATAACATCGAGATATTTTAATAACGCAGGCTTCCACGTCCAAAGTCGGTTAAAACTAGACGTATTCCGCGTTTGGACCGTTTCGACGTTTCACCCACAATCACGTGAGGCTGTTTTCTCTTTTTCTCCATCTTTCCTTGGATGATCGCTAGAGGGGGCCTCTTGTATCGTTTTTTTTTTATCGCCTTTTGTATCGTTCTCACGAGTATAATATACTCCTGGCGTTTGATTCGTTCCTCCCGACTCACCTCGTATACGTACGTACCAAGACGGATCCAATTTGAATAATGCTATTCATACTTTGCTACTTCTCTCGAAGAACATCTTTACGGCGCGACGTCGGAAAAATTTAATTGCGTCTTTTAATAAGCGGCATGGTGAATAATTTTAATTGTTAAACGATCATTTCCGACGAAAGTTGCCGTGGCAGTTGCAATTCATATCAAGCCATAAACAAACACGTTTCCTGTTCCTGATAACCGACGTTTATTTTTGGCGTTTTCGCAATTTATTCCAATATCGTAGAGTACTCGGGTGATATAAGCAATGTATTCGCGTCTGTTATCTTATGTTGTGTTTACAAATCGAACTAGCGGTTATCTACATTCGTGAAATTAACGATTTTACGAGCTGTGCAAAGGTAAGGATGTTCACTATAGTTATCGTAGAGGAAACGAGAGAAATTTTACGTAACGAGCCCACGAGGCTATCTAGAAAATCGGAAGTTAAGGAGTTATTATCAAAGAATCAATTCGAACGTTGATTCAAATAAAGTTGTTATGTCATTTAATGTAATACATACGGATTAATTTTTATTTATTTAATTAACTTAATCTGGTTAAAATTAAACGTGTTCCAAGTTTGGGCCGTGTCATGGTTAAACGAAAACTCGACGTTTCGACCACAATCATACAGGGCTTCTTCAGGACAAAGAAGGATCGTAGGCAACAGTTAGCACGGTGGCTTAACGTGTAAATCGCACCAGAGGCGGAGATAATTAAGTGGAAAGATCATGGTAACTCAGCACCTTTCACCTTCCCTTCGCCTGAGGAAGCCCCACGTGATTGTGAGCGAAACGTCGTGTTCTCGATTAACCATGACGAGGCCGTTATCCGGAACACCTTTAGTTTTAACCGACTTTGGGCGTGAAAGCTTATGTTAGGAAGACATAACTTAACAGCAAATTTTTACTTTAGATCATCATGTCTTTATCGTCGCTAGATCTTAATCGCATAAATCGCGACCTATCATGGCGGCGATTGCATCTGAGCAGAGCCAAGCTGAAAGCCTCCAGCAAAACCTCAGCGCTGCTAGCGGGATTCGCCATGGTGGCGATGGTCGAATTCCAAATATCGAAGGAAGACGAGGACTCCCTCGATCCGGCGACAATGATAGCGTTCGTCGTCGTCACCACGCTCCTGGTCGCCGTACACATGCTAGCGTTGATGATCAGCACGTGCATCCTTCCGAATCTGGACACCGTGTGCTCTTTGGATACGAAGGAGCTGGTGGAAGAATCTCCGCACGAAAAGCTGCACTGGTACATCGAGACGGCGTGGGCGTTCTCGACGCTATTGGGACTGCTACTCTTCTTGGTCGAGATAGGGATCCTATGCTGGATGAAGTTCCACGGCGTGGCCGCGTGGTCCGCCACTACCATATTAATTCCGGTGCTGTTCCTATTTTTGGGATTCGCGGCGCACTTTTATATGACTTTGTTCGCGCACAGGTTCGAGAGGACCCAAGCCGATGTCGAGAAACTCGTAAAAATGCATCGGAAGATAGAAAATATGGTATGAGCACGAAAAGAGCGCTGATCTATCACTATCCGGAGCGATACTCTTCAAGACCAAGAGATAAGAACTGTTCATGAGTTTAGTTTGTAAAATGGATCGTTTGCTCCGTGCCGTTGTGGTTTTAAAGACAAGTTGAAGCCTTTTTATACGATTAAGCTAGAAAGTAAAAGATGTTTAAAGGCAAATATTACGTCATAACTACACCAATATATGTTATGTCATTTAATGTAATACGTACGGATTGATTTTTATTTATTTAATTAACTTAATCTTGTTAAAAGTAAACGTGTTCCAAGTTTGGGCCGGCTCATGGTTAAACGAAAACTCGACGTTTCGACCACAATCATATAGGGCTTCTTCAGGACCAAGAAGGATCGTAGGCAACAGTTAGCACGTTGGCTTAACGTGTAAATCGCGCCAGAGGCAGAGGTAATTAAGTGGAAAGACCATGGTAACTCAGCGCCTTTCACCTTCCCTTCTCCTGAGGAAGCCCTATGTGATTGTGAGCGGACTTCCATCTTCTTCGACTTCCATCACAAAGGTTGAAAGAACAAATCTGTTATTTCAAATGAAGGTGAAGCGCGTCCGTTTTATGTGACGTTACGTTGTGAATAAATTTTTTCGTCATTTATAATCGTAAATTTTAATATACTGGGTGTGATGTTAATTTGCAATCTATAATTTGGATATAGAGGGCGTGCAGAAAGGATTAAATATTCAGATGAACGTGTATATCGTCTTCTTATAGGAAGTTCTAATAAAATAGTTCTTTTTATCGCAAAAAAAAAACAATAGACGTGTAATTTATATAGCTCCTTAATTAAGCTAAGAAAATCAGATAGTTATCGATATTAGAAATCCGAGACGGAGCTCGTCGCAAAACCGTTCAATCGAACGTCCAGCTCCATATAGAGTCGTTCGCTGGCAAATTGCAACCGCAAACATTCGATCCACCACTACCTGTCTCGCTCGTCTATATACCTACTACGTCTTTGTACGCCCGGAACTCCGTCGACGTCAGGTCGTGTCAATATTTGCTTCGGACGGACGTACCGGCGATGATGTTTCGGTACGCCGTCTTCGTTACATCTTTCGGTGCGCGATCGATGGCCGGAAAATCGCCGTGGCTGAAAAGTGCGTAGGTTGCAAGCAGTCTCAAACGTCTACGTTCGGAGGAGGCACTTCCGAGAGGGACGCACGTGCTTGCCGTATTGGATTTGGAGCTGACGCGACCCAGGATGGGATTCGGCGTTGGAACTGCGTCTGTGAAATTCCCTAACTTCTATGCTTAATGCCCGCTTGCGCCTCTTCCCGCATACAAAGTAGCATAAATAATGATCGTTTAAGGAAATGAAGCTGTTTAGGTATTCAGCTTCTTCTTCTTCTTCTTTTAGGTACGATTTTCTCTTCGTATTGCAAACAAAAAACAAAAGTTGCGAGGAACAAAGCGAGTGTTTTAGCGAAGCACGATTTTCTACTCTATTGTGCATGGATTCCATCAATGAATATAGTGACAAAACAGATTCCATTACGAGATTATGTTCAATATGCCTTTAGTATCCTTAATTGTTAATTAGTCACAATGGTAAATTTTAATTGCTTCAGTAGATTGAATCTTTAACTTATTTGTTAAAATTCACAATACATAATCATAAAAGTTACGTAGAATTACAGGCACATAAATACGCTCGTAAAAATTGAAAGAAAATGAATAATAGGTAGCATAGGTTAAAATGCGTATGTTGCCTAATGTATAGTAGCTGATGTTATGAGTATTAAATGAAAAATAACAAATTTAGATCAACGTTTAATGAATCCGTTAACGAGTAGAAACAGACCGAATATAAAGATATTCATGCTTTATTTTAACTTTTGGTATTGAAGGCATCATCAGAAAAGATGTGATGAATTCTGTGAAGGTCGACCAAGATCGGTTGTTGTTCCAAAAGCTATTGATGCTGTGCTCCACGTATTCGGTAAGGATTGGCATGTGATGTTGTGAGATTAAGGTATCTTTCGACATATCGAAGACTGCAATACATTCGATTTTTTGTGAACGCTTAGGTGTGAAAAAGATCCGCTCCGGACTTCCGGATAATTGAATCTAAGCATACAAAAAGGTTCGTCCCAACCGGTGTAAAGAAACGGTAAAAAAAAAGAGGAACAGGAAACTAAGCAACAAGCAAGTGCTTGTTTTTTTTTTTGTTTTTTTTGGTTGTATTGAACATGTCAAAAACATTGCTTTGGCGGTTCGATCAACAGTTAATATGAAATAGTATATAATAATTCGTTTCTGAGAAGTCATCCATGAAATTAGGAAAAATAATCGACAGACTTCCATGATCCTTCATCACTACAGAGGACCAAACCGAGTGAAATCATACCTGTTTTGCAGCGACTAGACGGACTCGTGTTTAGTGGAGCCTCGAGGAAACCAGTAGGCAACATGAACCCTTTCTTATGAGACAAACGAATAGACGCGAGTCTGTCTAGTCGCTCAAATAAGGTATGATTTCACTCGCTTTTGTCCTGTCTATTCTTCACGATAATGCTAATAATTGATTATTTGTGATGAATGAACAGCGATTTTTATCACCTCAAGAAGCTGTGGAAGCCTTCAAAAACTACGATTTGGTTGTTCAAGAAAGGAAAGAAAAATAAGGTTTAACTTTTGGAAATAATATGAAATTTGTATGCTTCGCGTTATCAATCTTAAAAGTTAAAATACATGGAAATGGATTTTTTCTAGGATAGGGGTGACGTAAGCGGGAGGGCAACGCCGAGGTTTCGATTCATTCGCGTGTTTTCGTTGCAAATGGTGTGCACTGACAAAAAAAAAACACGAACAAATCGAAGCGCTGCCATCGACCTCTGATTTATGTTACCACCAGCTTGCGTTAATTACAAATAACGGGTACTTACGGTAAAACCACTTATTGCAGTAACTTGTTACTGACGCTATCCGGAAGGTTGAAGCATAAGTTTCTCGGTCCTTCACTGTGATTTAGAATTTAGACGGAAATATTACAGTTTTGAATTTTTTTTTGAAATTTGCTTAACACGTTGATAAAATCATTTTGTTCTTTGTCCTTTATTTCAAACTATTGTGGTTTGTAAGCTTTGAGCTTTCATATGAGAAAACCCATGTTTAAGAAATAATGAGCGTCTCAAGTTTAAAATGTTTAAAAAAATCAAAATAGGAGAAAACCTTCGAATAGAAAAGTTAAAAAATCTTTTTAAAATTGAATAACCCATTGTTCGCTCGGGAGGTCTGATCAATTATACGAAAATTGCCGGACGCGGGACTCTAAAATGGCGGCAAGTAATTATTGCATTGATTAAAACATAAAAAAAAAGGATGTACTCACCTATCACAATGTGCTTTAGTTTCGGACAACGTCAACGCAAGAACCGAATTCTGCGACCTCGTATGTTCCAGCTTCGACGTAAGCCGTTTGAATTCAATATCAATCGCCTGCTTATCGTTCTGCAAGTCGCACTGCCGCAAGATGTCGCCCATGATGTGCTCGGCCACGGTCGTCGGCAGATCGCTATTCAATAGGTCGGTCGGCGTCATGACGTCCCCCCTTTGACTATCCGCCGACCTCTTCAGCTTTATCCTTTCCGGGATCTTGGCGCAACCGGAACCGTTCTTGAGGCTGCCGCCTTTGTGTATAGGAACGATGTTGCTGTATTTCATATCGACGAGCTTATCGTGCTTGTACGGTCTCGCGTTATCCGATTCGACCTCGATACGCGAATCGGGCGACTCCAATATCTTCACCGTTTCCTCGATGGCGTCCTGGACGACGCCCTGCGCGGCGATCAGGGCCAGTTTACCGTGGGCCTCGCTAAGTTGCGCCTTTAAGCTGGCGATCTCTTGCTTCAGGGGTTCGACGATTTCCAAGTACGGAGAGAGTTCGTTGTTCTCGTGATTAGAAGATGTTAGTTTAGGCTCGGGTAGTTCTAAGGGGCTGTCGGCCAACTGAAATAAGGACAAATAAGGAAGGTGATTAATGAAGAAGCGAGAAACTCGCGCCTAATTACGCTAAGCGGATGGGTTTGGAGGAGCAAAAAATGATCGCTGCTCGACGTATCGAATTGTTAATCGTGTTTATTCGGATCGTTAACGTTAGATTTGGTTAGTTACGAACGGTTTGAAGATTTCCTTGTTACAAATTAATATTTTAAAAACTACCTTGACACTTTCAAGCGTAACGCACGCTATATTTCCTTCGTCGCTGTGTTTCCATTGTGTTGCAGATTTAATCGTTTGCACCATAAAAAAGACGAATTAATCTCGTGCAACGGTGCCGTAGACAGTTTCCGTGCAACTGCAGCAATGTCTCGGACAACTATAAGCGCATTATGTTTAAATTTCTCGTGGAATTATCGCCGTACCCGAGCAAATATATTACCCGTGCTTCCCGTTCTACCACTCGTGATGATTCTACGTTTGCCTTTGCCCATCGTCCGTATGTATATTATATGTGTTCACCGTGTTAACGTTAACAGCATTACGCAGATATTGCCTATAATAAATAATGCCGCTTACGAACGGATGCTACGTCGGGAATAATTTTATTGTCCCGAGCTGTAGATAAACCATCGAATAATACTGTTATCGCCTATCTCCAACCACCGACTACATTGCTTTGTTTATGGGCACGGTTGCGAACACGTCGTTAAGCGCTTTGGAGAAGTGCGCTCACTCAGATGCTTAATTATTTGTTTATCTAAACGTAATGGCCGTTGCAGTTAGGTCGGAAGCGTTGCGGTAATGAAAACATGAGTAAATTACATGTACCTTTGTGTGCGCTAGATGCTTAATTAAGAAGGTATCTGGTTTCAGCAGCGGCAAAAACCATTAACCTATGCGTTTACAAACGTAAGCGCAGCTAAGTAGATGATACGGAAGGCGTGCAGATATTAAGTTGCTTGAATATCTTACATCAATAATATTAGTAAATGCGCCCGATAGAAAAACCAAAGGAGTTCGTAGCTTTAGGACAACAGACAATGTCCACGCTACGTTCTTCCTTCTTCTTAAACTATTTAAAGGAAAACTGGAAGGTTCCACTCGCTGGCATAAAAAACTAAATTTAATGAACCTTCTTAATCTGATGTCAGCACATACCGAATATGCTCACGTAATCGTACGGGACGACGTTTAACAGCGAAATTAACAATCTTCCTCTGGTGAAACCACAACAATTTCCATTCGTGGACGATAGCATGCATAGGATATTCGATAACATTGTCGTTTCAAGAGCGAACAAGCAAACAAACAATCGGCGAACGGACGACTCCCGCAGTTTTCCATACAATGCGACCTCGAACGTAACAAAGTGTTGCACTCGCTATGCATGAATAATAGAAATAAGTCGACGTTCTTGCGCACTCTTACGCGCAAGATGTACAACGTCAGCGTGTCGAATAAACGACAACAGCGTCCGGTCCTTTCTATGTTACGGCGCAAATTGTCGTTCGTCGTGCTCAGATCGTGGCGTTTTTTCCGCCGGGATTCCGCCCTTTCGACGTGTGGCGCTCGCTGCAGATGGATGTACGTAATACGTGTAAAGGGAATAAGTCACGTCTTCGCCTTATGCATATGCTGATGGGAGCAATTTCGGAGATGATGCACGGTTTAAAACGCTGATTTAATTCAACCGCTTGGGACGGTTTGTTTCGGGCGAAGTAATATCGAAGTTCGTAAGTTTAAAACGATGCGTCTTCTACAGTATAAGTTAAACAATCTTATTGGTTCGTATTTAGGCAAGGCGTGGGAAGTTGTCTTGCCCGCTGAAAAATCCATACTCGGTAAGAATGGAATAATTTAATTTTAAGGAGAGCCTCTTATAGTTATGGGGCGGGTGATTCGAAGCTGCTAAAGGAACTCAAAGGCGAGGCTGATAACAAGCAGGCCTGGCAACGTCTTCAGCCTCAAATACAGCTTCGATAAGAGCTACGAAACGGTAATACTAGATAGAGAAGAATGAATCAAAGGCCCGTCTACTATAAGCCGAATCCATCGGGTACATAGACGGTTTAAAGACAAAGACGGAGTCGAAGTAGGAATTTCTGGGATCAACCCAAAAATATCAAAATTACTAAACTTTTCTCAAGGCATCGCCGCATTTCAAGCCGAAATAGCAGCAGCGCTGGGGGAGAAGAATTAGATCATTATTATCGATCTATTGCCATCAATCAACCAATCAATCAAGATAGTCAAGAAGTGACCTAGATGAAGCCGAAACTGGTGCGAAACTGTTTGAACGCCCTCAATAATCTAGGAAACCTACGTAAGGTGACCTTGGTCTGTGTGCCAGCGCACAAAAGCTATCTCAAAAAGGAATCTCAACGAGTTGGTTCGTCAACTGTTAACAAAAGCCCAAAGCATTCCATGAATACAATTTAAAGCAAGTTTACGTTGTTATTTTACTTTTTTCCTTTTTACCTTTTTTTTTTACGTTACTAGCAGAAGAGTAGAAATGGGAGCAGAATATTCAAAAGAAAGCATGATACGACGGAACCAGAAGGCAAAAACCGAAGAGGAACTAGAATGGAGAAGATTGGAACTCGCGCAAGGGTAAAAGCAACCGATTAGAAGCGATGCATAAAAAATATAAAGAAAGGAAGAAGCCAAGCTCAACGGAGGAAACCTCGACACCGTAAACGGCGATTAGATAAATGTTCAATTTCTTAAACTAGCAAAACACCCGCTTAGATGTTAAAACAATCGGGACTAGGTACAACGAAACGTTCAAGATACAAACTACCAGAAAATGTTGGCATTCCCAAGTTTTCAAAATCCACAAAATTGACGGGTTGGTCGCCATCGACAGCTTTTTTTTGAGCTGTTAAACACTTCACTGGCTTGTTCTTTTCGTTGTTGATACCGATTTACACATCCTATTTCTCCCGTTATTCTTTCGAACGTGCATTTACATAATTGACATTCGTAAGCAATTTTTACGCTTCAACGTAGATGCTACGTCTTTAATATACCCTCTTTTGTATCCCGCTTTTTCGCTCGGGGCGCTTTTATATTTTCTTTCTCGTGTAAACGTCGAACGTATCTGAACCCGAGTCGGATTTACGAACAGCAGCAGTTGAAAATCCGCCAGTACAACGTGCATCTCGAGAAATAATAACGTCGGGTTAGAGATTGAAGGACTGCGGGGGCGAAGGGGACTAGAAACGAGAAGAGAAACACTTACGGGGATTTTCGTGTCGATGTCGTCGGACAAATCGTGCTCGGCCGGCTCTAATTCGCTCACTTCCAACGGACATGTAAGTGAATCGTCGTGGATATCCGTGCATCCTTCTGCAAAAGAAAGAAAAGCGAGTATAAGAAACGATGTTTCCATGTTGCTTTTGCTGGTGTCAAGAAGCAGTCGGGGGCGTTCGCCGGGCGGATTAAATACGATTTTCTTGTATCGTTCAATTTAGTGACATTGGATTTTTGGAATTTTTGGACATTTGGAAAAAGTCGTGGTTTTAATATATGCATGTCTAGAGGTTTTGAAATGACGTGTGTTAAATATTTAGTTTTGTTTATTATTGTTTTTTTTTATATTAAAAAAAATAACAACAAAATATAACAACTCTGAAGGTGTTGCTGAAGGCGAAACTCTGAAGGGGGCATCCCCAAAAGATTCTTTTTAAGAGGTATTCAGCACCTCTGGTGAGGTGATAAAAATCACTCTCCGCGTATTTGTTCAACATCTGGGGAGAAAAAGGAGTCGTTAGTCGATAAATCAGGTTCATTTGGGAACGCCCGAATAGCTTCTCGTTTATACGAATATATCGCAAGCTTCGACGCCTGTTACGATGTAACGTACGGATTCTTCGAACGTCTTAGACTTTTCCTTACATCAATTTATGTACGACCCACATTTCGTGCTTGAGTCAAAGTCTCAACGATGCCTTTATCTCACGGTAAGTCACATGACCATATTCTTCTCCTCTGATAGCGCTGCATTACCGAAAATTGAACGAAGCAATTCGTTCAACTGGTTCAATTTCACCCAAAAACACATATTCACGTCTAGTTGCATTCAAATTGGACGATTGCAGATAATCTCCAAAGGAGTGAAGGGACGAATCCGGCGTACCATGAATTGTTCTCGCATTGATATCAAAACGATCTGCCGATTCTGTAACACGAACCCGCCTATTCCCAGCAACGGTTGCTCGCACAGCAGCGACGTTGGCATTAGTCTTCGCATGCCGAGGTGCGCTCTTGGCAAATCCGCTGTCGATTGTCGTCCACTACTGAACTTCTGACGCCATTGGACGACTGCGGTTTTCGATGCAAGATGCTTGCATTCTCCGATAAATTTGAACAGGGCTGTTGCCCTCGGTGTTTAAAAACTGTATTACTGCTCGGTGATCGGTGTTGAACGCTCCAACGATACGACCTGCCATATTGAAAAGCGCACGATTACTGCGTGTTCTACGAATATCACTAATCGACTGTCGCAGTAGACACTTGCCCGTCTTATGCAACTTTCTGCAATTATATAAAAACTAACATTCGTGCTACAGCGCTCGAACGTGTATTTATTGAACCTGCTTCGTATCTACGTTTTGTTCGCTTATCCTTCTAACTTTCGGCTTTATCTATTTATTTTGTGTTAATTGCTAATATAAATACCGCTCTGTATTTCATTATAAGCGCTAACAGAATCAAAGTCCATTTATTATAATAAAAAAGTTCATTTATTCAGCGTTAATATTCAGTAACTACACTATACGTTGGTTTCGTCCTTGCGCTACATTAAGGAGATGCGTTTTCGTAATAAGTTACAAGTACGTGCAATCGTTCACTTGTCGCTATATGTCGTGCTCCTTTTTTATTCCATTATCGTAAACTCGCCGTTTTACGATCGTCCCATGATTAGAAAGAACGCGAGACGACGCTCCCTGAAAAATTCAAAGTCCTCCGTAACTTCCTGGATGTTGCGTCGCGGATGCCGCTTCTACCGTTTATTTAGTAGACGTATCGCGACGCTCAAAATAGCATTTGAGAGTGTGTACTCGAAGTGTCTCGAAACGTCCCCGAGCAATATTTTTTCCACGACACTATTCCACCCGACGTGTCCATATATCATACGGCGATAGGAGTGGTTTTTCAGTATTTTCATTATTTTTCCGGTATTCCGGGCTCCTCTTATTCTCATCTCTCCCCCGTCTTTTTTTTTTCCTTTTAATTTGACGCGTAAAAAGGGTATAATATGGCGCTTAATCGCCGTCAAGGATGATGTATGAATTTTCATTTTGTTTAATATTAAAGTGCGATCGGTGCGCGAAATTCAGCGAGGTCGTATTGTAAGCGCAGCATTTACATACTCGCATACGATGGATTGTTACCAACAGAATAAATTGGAATTATAAGTTTAATAATGGGGATAATTAGGAAGTAACATGTAGCAAATTTTTGTAGTATTTAACGGAAGGTTCTTTTTTTTTTATAAAGAGTAGTGCCAAATTAACGTAAGAATAACTAAAGTTCGCCACTTTGCGAAATTAGCAGAGCCTGAAAGACTCGGAACCAGTAGGCAACGCGAGGCTATTCTCACGAGGCTAATAAACACAAGTCCGTCTACTCTCTGCTAATTTCGCGAAACGCACGGAAAGTGACGAACTTTACCCATAACGTCACTTTAGTTTATCTGTCGATATTAATACGATACGTTTATTAACAGTTCTATTTATAATTTCAAAAACAAATGTAGGAAGCGTCGATGCTTGATGTAGGGTCAAAATGAGCGACCGCGAGTGGCCACGATCGGCTAGCTAATTCCCCAAATTCGTTACAAATTCATTTAAACTTTGCAAGTACGTACTTCCATGGTGACTTCGTTAAAATTGTTTCAACTTGCACGTATGTTACATCGTCCGTGAGGTACAAAGAATTTATTTTTCTGTCTGGTTCCAACGCTATGGATATTCTTAATTAAATCAAGTTCGTGCTTATTGGTGAATGTATTGTAATGAGACTTTTGTTAAGAATAAATAAATAAAAAGTCGAATATGCAGGCTTTCTTAATAAATGCAAGTCGTGAGATTTACTCGTTTCTTCAAATTGAAAACGATCGGATGAAAATTGAGCGAATCACGCACGTGTCAGTTAATGCTTATTTTATTCGAAGTTTCCAAATTATAATTTTCAAAGTAAACGTTCTCCTAGTTTGAAGGCGTCTTTCTTGACGCGTGACGCGAAAGGACCAATTGCTTATATGTAATTCTTATATGTTTACTCGCTTAATCAGTTGTTTATGTTTGTATGTGTTGTTTATTATGTATAACGGTAAATAATGCTTACTCTTTTGTTTATTACTTATTTATTATAAGGTTAATGACGAAGTACAATTAAATGAGACACAACTTAGTTACAAAAACGAAGGAACGCTTTACTTACGCCATGTTCTACGCGAGAGAGAATGCTTTTGTTTCTTTCTCTTTTGCACGAGCTTGCAACGACTATTGCACATGCTCTTAACGGCGAACACA
The DNA here is from genome assembly GCA_020654165.1 of Oryctes rhinoceros. Lineage (NCBI taxonomy): Eukaryota > Metazoa > Arthropoda > Insecta > Coleoptera > Scarabaeidae > Oryctes > Oryctes rhinoceros. Next base: position 2,454,479 of record JAIOKQ010000978.1, read on the forward strand.
AAATACAAATACATAACAGATTTCATAATTCGGTGTCTTCTTTGTGCGTTGCGGGTTCCAAAATAGTCCGCTATCATGCGGGCTCACCATTTTGCTGCTTAATTCCATTGACTCAATGTCTCGATGTTATCGCTGGCTAAGTTCTTCGCTAAATTTTTTCCGAGGTTTTCGGGAGAAAACCTCGGGAGAAAGAGAACCAAGCAGAAGCGCTTCAACATCGGTCGAAGCTTTCGGGAAAATTCAAGCCGAGAACCCAAGGCTTTTCCTGTTGTTCAATTGCAAAGCCAAAATAAGACAGATACAATCTCTTCTAGACGGACTCATATTTATGCGAACTCTCTTCTTCGAGAGTACCCTCTAAGCGACTAAACAGAGAAACAATATCCGCGCTGATGCATCTCCAGGACTGTCCTACCCTCATCTGCGATAACTCGCATCTACTCCCAGCGCGAATTCTTTGCATCGAATGTAATATGAAATACACGTTATTAATCACGTCGTTTCCATATTCGAATCCTCAACAATTTACTTTGAACATCTTTATTAAAGTTAACAAGTCGATAAAATGTCGAATAAATAAACGGATCTTCTGGGAAAGTAACATTCTATCCGAACTATCGTAACCGCCGTTGCGAATGCTCAGATGACCTCCAAAATTAGACGGGCAAATTCTAAGAAGATATAAATATATACCACGTATCATTTTCGTTTTATTATCTTCATCCGCGTCCTACGTAGGGATAGATCCCCGCTCAATTTACTCCCAAGTACAGCCGGGTAATGTACCGCGAAAGATCTCACCTGAAACTTCATCTTCTTCCGCGATAGCCATAGAGCGCTGCTGATGAAGTTTCCTGGTTAATTCCGCAATAACGCTGTGCAGCTCCGTCAGCTGTTCCTCGTACCTTTGAGCCTGTTCGTCCAATTGCTCCTGTAGTTTTTCCTGTAACAAGAAAAAGAAAAAAATTAACGATTACGTTTGCGACTAGTTCCACCGGACTTATTCCTTCTCTTCTCCCGCAATATGGACGGGCTTTAACTTTAGCTAGACTTGAAAGTTTACTTAAATATGTATCATAGCCGTATAATTATACGGGCGTCTAAGTTTAAACTCGGCGAGTAAATTGGGGACGCAGCTGGAAACTACGGTTATTAAAGGGGTGGATTTTGCTTTAATTAGTTATATACACAAATAGGAGGTTCTAATAACAACAGTTTAGCTGATCAGATGAACATGAGTGGTAAACGTTAAAGATCCTTTCCGAACGTTCAAGACTGTTGATGGATAGACCTCAAATGCAATTGAATATCGTTCTAGATGGTTACTTTCTCCAAGTGTGATGTTCTTCCGCTTTACGTTGGAAGAATGCAATTTATAGAATCCTTCCTTCAGATCACGTATAACGGAATAAATGCTTCAATATTTCCTTTTATATTTGATCCGGTATAATCCCGCTCCTATATCTCTTGTTAGTTCGTACGCTTCGCTATTGGTTTAATATCTTGTACCTTGTACGCTTCCTCTTCCTTTTACCTTTTATCCTGTACGTGCCCAGTCTCCAATAATTTCGAAGGCTCCGCTATTGATTTAAGCAGTAATTAAATTTGTGCCGTCCCGCATATAGATATTAAAGCAGTAATAAGGTAATAAATCAGTTATCGTTTAATTAATGCAACAAATGATCGCGATAAATTGTACTTCCGGCGAAATACGCAAACGCACTGAAAATTAAAGCTAAAAGGTATTTTTTACGAGTCCGTCCATCCGTCATGGCGTTGAACTGCGACGGCATAAATAATTGAAATTATAACGTCCGTCGCGAAAGTTTTTAGCGTCACGTAAATAATTGACTGTTAGCGCTTTTAGTGCTTTGTTTCGATGGCATTTTTTTTGTCATTGTTTGAATTGTTAAACAATACGGATTGTTGATTTTATTTCAATAAAATTATAAAGCACCATTGGAACAGTTGAAATGAACATTGTTGCAGTAATACGTGTCGTTGCAAGGCTTTAACTGTAATTCTCGAAAATCTCACAAAGTATCTTACTTTATATCAGGCTAAGCTATTGTCATAACGTTAGATAACACGAGATATTGTTTTGGGACGTAGTTTAGAATTTCCTTTTTGATTTCGATAAAAGGATATACCTTTTATAGAAGAACTTGTTGCCAAGTTAAGATTTTGATGATTTCTTTCGAAGAAATTGGTAAATAACGTTGTTCGCTTGACTTTTAAACAAGAAGAATACCCGCGTTATGTGGACTGCTATGCTAATATTGATAATAACTAGTAGAGATGGCAAAGGCAGGTGGGATCATTACGTTTATGCAGCGACTAGACAGACTCGTGTTTTGCCGACTCTCGGGAACACCAGTAGGTAACACGAATCCTTTTTTTCTTGTGAGACGAATAGACACGAGTCTGTCTAGTCGCTGTAATTTGATCTACCTTTGTCCTCTGTAATAATTAGTAATGTTCAAATGATGTCAGAAGGGGACAACATTAAAATGTTACGAAACCAACGCAATGGGGGATTAAAAGAATAGGCACAAAGAATATATATCACAAAGTTATTATTAGAGTATCGTTTTATTCAATCATCGAGTGCAGGCTTTCACGTCCGTTGTCTGCTCTAGAATAACCTTCCGTTAACTTTATCTTCAAATTTCCTCTTCGCTTCCTCCTCTTCTTCCTTCATGTTGTCAGCTTCTTCGACAGGAGGTCGTCGTCCAGATCTACCGGAATTTGTTCGCTTGTAATAGTTATAATTTAATTGGAATGCAAATACGGGAAGGGTTACATCGATCGAATAGGAAGAAGGGCTTAGTAGCTTTGGATACAAAGGAAAATTCTGATGATTCCGAACAATTTCAAGCGTAGGAATGAATATAACTTTGACACCCACTAACTAGCTGATCACGATGGTTACCACGATGGTAATCGGTTAATCCGGATCTATAGGAACTGTGGGCATGGGATGATCTACCAAGTAAGCTGGTTTACTCAATTTTGTCCGGTAAATGTTTAAAAATTGCTTCAGACTATTTAACATTCATATTTCATATGATTTATTGGAACGAGTGTTTAAATTTCCTTCATTTAGCCGACAGAGACATAAATTAGAAATATTATTAACCAACCAAAAAATATATAATGGTAAGATAGCTTAGCTACCTCATTGTATTGATGGAATAATTCACGGCAAACGCAACAAAAAGAGAGAGAAAATACACTAATATACGGACATGTTTCTGTCTACCCGGCGTCATCAGCGTGGTTTCGACAGTATTTTTTATCCCTACCTTGTATCGCTGTTGCCTCACAGTTAATGTTGCAACATTCAAAACGACAAACTCGACATTTCTTGGAGCCTTCTTAGCATTATATTTTTTGGTTATTCTTATTATATAGTTATTATTAACTAGTTCAGTTTCGGATGGCTAAATCCCTTTAAACGCCGGATGATAATTAGATTGAATTGAAATTAAATATAAAAGCATTGTTGATTGGTTAAAAGAAGAAGCTTATTTCAGTTTTCCAACGTCTCCAAGAGTTTGCCAGTGTTTCTTACGACAGACTTTGCAGATCTCGAATGTATATTCGAGAAACGTTTTATAAAATCAGCTTGCAGGTGACTTAATGAAATCGCTTCGTTTAAGCAGTCAACTGAAACAAGTTTAAAAAGCAACTTTACCTCACTTGAATTTATAGCGATTTAATCCTACGCTCCTGAATGTTCTAGATTCCCGTTTTAGTCTACCAGTGAATTACCGAAAGCTTTTAATTCCGCTTTCTTCGCAAATTAAAGCGGAAAGGTGGAATCCGTACGGTTTAAATCGGCCCCAAAAACGGGAGCATTTCACCCAACAAAAGCGGAAAAAAACAAAACAAAAATACGGAGCAATTTGAATACACCCACAGCAACGGCCGTTCGACGTCGTCGGTGCGAATTCGCATCGGTTGGTGTAGGTTTGGCGCTTCTTTCTAGGTCAAATAGGAAATCGATTGGCATTGCTCTCCCCGTTCTTCGGACGATGTTATTCTATTTGCTAGCGGAGCGCGTTCGGTGGTCGCGTCGCATCGGACCATGTCAATCTAAATATTGTGTCGAGCGATATAGAAGAAGTCAATTAAGTTTAGTGTCTATTTGGAGAGGGTTTTATGTAATTTTGAATGTTTTTTTTTTATGAAGTAATAGAACGGATACGGCTCGGTTTTTCCAAGTGAATTTTGTCAAAGTAGCAATGTTGCCTTTAATTTCCTAAATGAAATGTTGGTAACGTAAAGTGGCGGCGACCAATATTGATTGTTTGCGTTCATTTTTCATGTAATGTTCCCATTTGTGTCCGTTCGTTTATGTCCATTTCTCATAAGTTTATTTTAATTAGAAATTTCAGCATTTTTGCCAAATTTAAATCTACGATGAGAGTCGAAAATAAACCAGCCTGTATAATTTAAAATTTAGTCTGTAACGAAACATCCAATAAAAATATGAAGAAATACTTACTCGAAAAGTATTTATGATCATGAAAACACAAAAAACAAGAGTCTACTAACATTTATCATTGGATAGGCACCTTTAAAAATCTATCCATTGCATACTTTATCCAGAGAAAATTGAGGAAAGTCCCATTAATATTTACACGTAAGTATGTATATTAGCTTTTGCGATATGGTTCAGCAAAAAATACTTTCGCTAAATCCGTTGAAAATTCCCGCGTTGCGTTTGAAGCAATCAATTACAGGAAAAACGTTGTTTCCGTAACTTCCATTTTTGCTTTAAACTCGTATAACTGCTCTCTGATATGAAGATATGTCGTTGGTAAAGCTCTTCCGAAATGCGAAGATACGCGTCACCTTCAAAGCAGGCCCCTCGGGACTGTACATACCGACCCAAACGCCTCCGCAACGAACGGAATACCCTGTAGAAGTTTCGCGTCGTTTTCTCTTCTATCGCGTTTGATCTTCGTCTCTTCAATTTGTCTTTAAAATTTTAGAAAAAAGAAAATATGGAACCACGCAGGGCGCAAGGAACGGCCGTACAGTCAAAGTTGTCCACCTTTATCATTTTGTTGTTCATGCGTCAACACTTTTGTACAACATTTCCCTTTCATCCTTCTCATCCCTAAGACGTCACCACAGGGCTCTGCTTTAACCGACGGATCTAAAATTACGTAGGTAATCGTATCGATCAACCCGAAAAGGTAGATCAATAAGATTGTGATTTGACCATTTTCTTCGGACGAGATAGACGGATGCCTCCATCGTAGCGATCGTTGTTTAGTTTCAGGGTCGTACCAATAAAGCCAGTTTTCAGTTGTTTCTGTTCGTTGGGTAGCCAGTCGTAATATGAACTTTCCTGATATTCTTCTGGTAGATGCCATAAGTCCCATATTGCTCCCTGTTTACGATCATTAACGAATAGTAACATGGTCGTTCGGAACGCTTATCATCATTAATTGATGACCAATTGTAAGTTTGTGTTTGACCCGCAGGAGGCCTGTACTAATTGTTTCGTATTTAATGTGTTTTCCTTGTCTACGATGAAAATTTCAAAGAAAAACAAGTGACGAAATAAGTGTTCTTTTATTTAATTAAGACGACCTACTTACCTACGGGGATTCCTTGTTTAATTAATATCTTTCATGAAATTTCATTTAAATTTGGGACAAGTATTAGCATTTTAAATTTAAAAGCGATCGTTGAACAGATAAAATTAATAAAATCGTTCGGGCAATTAAAAAATCGCTCCGAACCTTTCGTGTTATTTCGCAACATAGTCGATAAATACGAAACAACAAGTTTTTACCGGAAATTCGCGCGATTTTATACGATGCTATTGTGATTATTGTTGCGTTCATAATTTTCCGAATAATTCCCGATAAAACAAAGGGTTATAGACATTACTGGATATACGGGCCTACGGTTTACGTCGAATTGAAAATGTAAAAACGTTCTCTTTAACTAGCATTCGTAGTTTGCCTTTAGAAAAGCAGGTATATATAAATAATTAAATGCCAGGAAAAACACAGCTAAACAAAATTAGATCGTGGACGTATAATTAATGCAAGAAGTAGTCTACGCTATAGTAAATTTTTAACGATATTAAGCACTATTATATAGATTATGCGGCGGACAGGTTGTTCTAACGTCTTCAGTAGTCTCGTTAAATTTATAATCCGCTTAAGACTGCTCTAATTAATGCGTGTATCATGTCGGGTCCTCGAATTGCTGCGCTAATATCTACGCAAGTTATAGCTGGTGTGGAATATTAATTACGTATACTTATTACAATCTAATTAGATTGAAAAAGTTCGCTGAGCGTAGTGGACGTTTCGTTAAGCTGAATATTTAACGAATTTTGCCGGAATATTTAATTCCTAACGTGCACTCGCAAACCGATAGCTGCGTCGCAGACGATGGCCTTTGGACGAAGCTCACTTCTGATTTAAAGGTTTTATGCATAGGCCAAACTGTCGCATTATCTTTGACAATCAGCCAGAAGCAAGGCCCTCCGTTGTTTCCTGTTACTTGCTTTAATTCTCCTTCTCTTTTAAATCATCTGTGCATGGCTTCCTTCCATTTCCTTTTCGGTGTCCTTTTCCTCCATTTCCTTTTTGATTTCTTCTAACCTATTATTTTCACTATACTTCCTTTTTCCATGTTTTCTAAGACTCTCGCCCATTGTAATTGTCTGCCTTAACCATATCACTAATCTTCAGTTAATTACGTATGTCGTATGCTTCTCTTTATTCCTTCGCCTTCACCATCCTACTTCCTATAGTTATAGCCTCCATTCGACGAATCGGCGTAATATTCTCTTCTCTCATGTTTCTTGTTCTTTCATGTGTTTTGAACAACGGCTTCGTTTTTATGGAAACTTCTTTCGATTTGAATATCCTTTATAGTTCACCTGTTACTTTTCGTTATCCTTTGATCCATCTGTTCTTCGTTACATTTGATTGAATAACCAACGAAATAAGCATTATATGCTCGTGAACTACATACTACTGCACCGAATTCGAACTTATTTTAAATTTCTCGAAAAATCTAAAAGAGATGCGCCGCTTCCAAAAAAAAAAGAAACCTTTTAGCAATAATCACATCAACGGGTCCTAACAAATTAAATTACAGCCTAATTTTAGGCGAAAAAAAAAACAAGAGTGTTATTAGATTTAGAACATAATAGAGAGCAGCCGGCGGCTTTCGAACATATTTTTTAGATTATACGTTATCTTACACGCCATTAAAATCGATCCGTACGGCGACAACATACGGCACGGGAACTTTATAAAAATGTCACACGTAATTCCATTACGCGTCACCTTTCCGGATTATCAGCCCGCAAATTAACTTAGCCTACATTCGGAGCGTGATTTTATGTATTTTTGGGAACGCGTAAAAGAACAAAAGCTTCTCGCGAATCGATAAGGCGGCGGGAGAAGACGGTACATTCGATATTCGCCCATTAAACGCGTCCGCGGATTCCCCGAAGGAACTCTTCGGTTTCTTTAAGATGCCGGAGGAAAATTGCGCTCGGCTACATGATGCCGGCGATCGTCCTTAATAAACGTCGTAAATCTCTCAATTAGACATGGAAAATAGAGGAGAAGCGATATTGACAGTGTTTATGGCTTTTTTTTTCGCCGCATATGAAAGAATGTTCTTTTTTTTTTCTCTGCAAACCGCATTTATGTTGCTGAATTCAATTTTAACTTATGAGAAAATTCAATTTTATGGCGGGGGTAGTGATAAATATTTTATGAGGAAAGTTGAGGAGTTGCACTCGAGCACTTTTCAAGTTGTGAAACGCGATATTCCGATTTCTATCTTGATATTAAAAGTTTATTATTGATTTATTGATACCTTCTCGTTTGAGATATGAATATTCAATTTTTCTTTAACTTTCCACATTTCATCCTATCAAATACGTCGTAGGCAAACATGCGCCATATTACAAACATGCAAATCTACAGCTCTCTAAATAAATACTAATAAACGGCTTCAAGAGATATCTCTACGTATTCTTTATATACGATGGCAAAAATGAATATCAAAGTCACATTTGCTTATCGTAATTTTTTTTTTGTTCTAAAGATGTTCTGGGTAAGTATTATGCAATCGAGTTGGGACAGCCTGTATTATGGCCTTTTTTTCCTTTTGGAGCCACAAAAGCTGATAGAGGATAACAAACGAAGAAATAAGAGGCACTCATAATGAAGAAGAAGAAAAAGAAGCAAAAAAGACAATTGAATTCGTTGAACATAAGACATATTAGGTCGTCTTCTATTTCACCGACGAAATCTCAGGAACAATTTACTGAAATGTTGATTGAATAAGTGATATTTTAGGACTGCGTGACTTGTCAGAAATCCCGTCAGTAATTTAAGGTCCCCTTTGTCGAACGATAGCGCTATTTTTGCTATTTTTCGCCTGTTTTTGTCCTGCAACCTTGCCTGTGTACAAAGTCTTTCGATCGTCCTCCCACACTTTTATTACTTGTTTTATGTGACTTTCTCGTGGGGGACAAAAAAGGCTAGAACCAATGTAAGGTATGTTGGCTGCTTCCCTAGCCAGCTTATTTGCCTTTTCATTGCCTTAGATTCGTTGATGGCTTGGGATCCATAGCAGAGTAACGTGATTTTTACGTCCCAGTTTCCTTAAATTGAATCAGACCAGATTCGTATAAATAGGCTTTGATGGCCTTTAGAACTGCTCTAAATGGCTATCAAAGTCTTTGGAGCAGTTCTAAAGGTTTTGAAAAGCAATAAAAAAAATCATCAAATACGGCTATAATTGCGCCTCGTATCCTTGTATCGAGGTTCTTTAAGACGCACAAGTTCAAAGCAGAGATCTCTGCTTGAAATATGTTGGTGTGGAGTAGACCTACTAATGCCTGTACCTGTTTCAACACTTCTATTCTCGAGCCGGCCGTGTTTCTTGTAGGGGTACCTCTTTTAATTTGAGGCTGCGCGGATGCCCATTCACGGGTTTCAGTGATCACTTTATAAGGCTGATCAAAATTGTATTGCATAGAAATCTTGTCTCCTACAATGTACATCAGCTAAGTTGTGTTGAGATCTTCAAGGTTTCTGAGATAACCTTTAAGTTGGATATGTCGGCGTTCCATGTTAGTTTCTTGTTGAAACCGACAAGTATTTAACTTGATTACTGAGGTTAAGCAGTATTTAAGCATATCTTTTTCTTTTTAATTTTGAGCAGACGATTTTAATCTTTTCCAGGTTTATGAGCTATATGGCGCTATGATTCTGATACCGCTTATATGTATCGTCTAAAGCTCTTTGTATAAGTTGTAATATTAGATAAGATCAGAGGTGATAGGCCCTTTCTTGAGGGCAACGCGTTTACCCGTCGACTTTGCAGCATGGCTTTCATCCATTCTGTAGACGACGGGTGGAAACTTTCGGAAGAGGTCGCTCCCTCGATGCTCTCGAAAAAGGTGTTATCAAAGGCACCCTCTACATCTAAAGAAGCACAAAGAGCTATTCCTTTTGCCATTAACGACGTCTCCAGCAGTGACGTGCTGGACGGCCGTCGTTGTTGATTTTGCATTCTGGTAGGCATGTCGGTTGGGACGAAGCGGGTTTGCCATTCCTTCAGCAGGAAAGAGGAGAGACTGATAGGTGTATACGTTTTAGGCTCTGCGGTTGATCACCTTCCTCCTTTAGATATAAATATCAATTAACGGCTCCCCATATAGGTACATCACCGTCCATAATTATTTGCCCACCTGTATATTTAATCAGTAGAAGAAATCGCCGCAAAACAGCACCAGAAATTACCGCCGAAGCGAACGTCAATCGCTAGAAAGTAATCAGTCTGACCACGATTAAGAGACGCTTAAAGGAAGCTGGTTTACATGGAAGAATTGCCGTAAAAAAGTCCTTCTTACGCAAGAAAAATAAAACCTAAACGGTTAAATTGAGCACGAGAATGTAAAGATTGGACCATCGAACAGTGGAAAAATGTGTTGCTGGCCGATGAATCCAAATTTGAAGTTTTTGGTTCGAGAAGAAGGGCATTTGTTCGGAAATCAGCTGGAGAACGATTAGCTGAACCCTGCGCACCGTCCTACAGTTAAACATGGGGGAGGTTCGGTCATGATTTGGGGATGTTTTGCCGGGACCACTGTAGGGGATTTAGTGCGGATCGACGGGATATTAAAGAAAGAGCGCTACCAACAAATTTCGGAGGAGCACGTCATTCCATCGGGAACACGCATAATCGGCGAAAACTTCGTGTTTCAGCAGGATAACGATGCGAAACACACCTCGATACTATGCCGTGATAACCTCAAACGGAAATTGATGGGAGATCGACAATCATGAAATGGCCCGCGCAAAGCCCAGACATCAACCCCATCGAGCTTTTATGGGACCATGTCGATCGACAAATTCGACAATCGGCTCCGACATCTACAACAACGTTGTGCGACCAACTACAAACAGCGCGAAGATACGTAGACCTGTTAACATTATCCGAACTAATCGAAAGGATGCCCAGATTGTGTCGAGAAATCATTCGGCAGAAAGGAGGTCACATAGACGAGCGCAATGTTTAATTATTTTCTTTGTTTTCTTATATTTTCGATTGAAAATTTTGCTTCTATTTTTCATATTGATACGTATTTAACCATTACAATAAATAGTTTCATTTTTGTATTGGTGTTTCACTCAAAATTACATTTTATTAAAGGTGGGCAAATAATTATGGACGGTAGTGTATATAGCTAAAGCTAGAGTTGGTTTTGTAATGATATTGTTAAGACTTTAGGAGATGTATGTATGTAATAATTCCATAAGTATCAGTATATTCCGCGAAATAATAAGGCCGCATCAACAAAAACAATGTTTGAATAGAGAGCGTAAAGCTAAAGTCGACAATTGCAAGCAAATTTTCTTCAACGTGAACTTACAGACATTACGCATCATATAACAACTACTAACGCTGTATGTACTACACCAGTCGCATTGCCCGAAGCCTTTTACTGAACATTTACGGTCGATATATCCCGTCCGTTGAAGGATTAACGATTTACTCGCCATCACCGCATTACTACACTATTCTCGTAAAAATGCTCGTATGACCGACCCCATCCTTCAACTTAACATATCCGTAAGTAGAACAGTAAAACGGGCCAACCTATCATAATTAAAGCCGTAATTTTCCGCCGGCTATATTAACTCGATTCCCGCGCGGTTTTTTCGGGGCGGGGGGCGTCCGTCCTTACTTACGCGGGGACTCCGCCCGAAAGATATTTGCATTATTCAGTGGTATGTCGGAGAGAATGTAGACGGAAAATATGGAAATTCCGGACAAGGGGTGTAGTCTCGCCGTGGATATAAAATTATGATTTCATGACGTGTTACGAATACCGTTTGACCTTTACTGCGCGTCTTCGCTCCAAGAGCTTCACGTCATGATTCGTTTCGTGAAATGGGAAGTGCGTATCCGCCTATTTTTCCCGGCGAAATTCATTTTTTTTTCTCTTCGCTGGCTCGCTCGCACGTTGAGGTTATAATAAATACGATGGGACGCGGTATGCGCTTGGTATAAAGAGAAAAGCTGATTGGAGCATGAATATTTGATCAAATTTCGGACTGAAATAAAATCAAAGCCGCATTGAGGGAATTCCCTTTATTAGCAATGAAATATGAAGCGTATCTTCTTACGGTACCTTCGTCCTTAATACCTGCAGGCTGCATAGCAATTCCGCAAATTTTATAGGTGATTCCTGAAGGGAACGTACTACGTTTAATAAAGCGAACGATCCAGAACGCGAGTAAAAATTTTACACCAAAAGAAGACGTATGCTTCCGGTATATACATTTCAATAGACGTGAGGCGAATTCAAGCAGATACATTCTCGATCGGAAGTACCGGGAAAGTACCAATATATATATGTAGGTCGCACAGCCATTGTATGCATTAAGACGGGAACGTGTTGGTTTTTCTAAGTTTTTCTTTCTCTTCCCCCGTACATGTTTCGTTTTAAAGTTCCAAGCTCGCGGCGATAAAATCGACAACCTTGTAACAACAAAGACTTTCCATCCGGATATAATGTACTTGCGTTCTTTTTTTGCAACTCGACGCGCTAGAATGTACTTTATTGAAACGTTCGGAAGCCTCATCAAAGTTTTATACGTTTAATGAGTTTAGAAGAAGCGACTTTCGATTTGGGAACGCAACGATGGAAAGGAATATTCTTCGATCGTTAATGTACGTCTCGCACATGTCCATCCACGTTAAATTTACTTGGAATCAACAATAGATCTTCAAGAAACTTACGATACTTAATAATAATGACCAGCGTTTATTGCTCATCACTTACTACGATACAAAGGCTCTTTTGGCGATAAGAATAAACATTCCTAAAATCACAACAGAAACGGTTTCGTCGAAACCCGCGCAACTTCCTACAGGCTTCTTGTATTAACAACCTACTTAATGTACTTTCAATGTGTTTACTTAGCACTTCCACGAGAACGGCTTCCTTCCATTCATAACGGTCTGCTTTGTTTCTGGAATTAAGCAACAATTCGGGCGCACGCTGCGGCCAGATACGCGCATAATTAGATGATAATGCGTGTTTAACTTTACGAAACTATAGCTTATCCTACTTCACGCTTACGTATCGTCGCGAAGCGAATTCTGCGTGTTCCAGAAAATCCGATTTCAAAGGAATGTAGCGTGCGAATTGCGACATCTGTATACGCCAGGAGGCCGCCTATTTAACGTGGCCCCCGTATAAGCGTCGTGTAAACTGTTAAAAATTTACAAGGATTCATAAAACATTGCATACCTAATTGTTTACGGGTTCTCAAAATATTTGCTCTGTTTTCCTGTTACTTCACTAACTGACGGATACAGAAGCAGATGGCGCGTAAAATTAAATATTTGTTAGTAATTCCTTTCAAATTGTTTCTTTTTTTAAGTTGAACAACAAGACAAGGATTAATTATGTTCGTTCTCATTCCTGGGAGAACAAAATTAGGAGATTTCAAGAATGATTCTCTGTATTGTGGTTAGTACCTTGATTTTTTAGGAAAACAACGACGAAAAATGTTTAAAACTTATTTGGACATCTAACGAAATCGAAGAAGCGACAAATTAAACAAGCAGAAGGGTCTGGTTCTTCTCGATATTAATTAGACTTTCTTAATAAAATTATTGTTTGCCAACTGTAGCTCTTCAGTACGTATAGAACGAAGTAATAAATGTTCTTGAAATGCTAGATATCCACCAATGTCCTGCTTTAAACTTTTCGCAGCCAATTTCCACCGTCGAAGGTCCATCTATCTTCCCATGTATATAATTGGCGGTTTCGCTTCTTCGAAATGATGTTTCAAACAAAAGGATGACGAAGATTTTTAGTTTTTGTCGGCTATTTTTCGCCATCTCGTCATCTTTTTCACTTTAATCTATATCGGGTTTATGCTAAGCGAAGCCGGTAAAATAATCAAGTAGTTACATCAAACTTTATTAATCTACGCCTAGTTCTTAGGGGTACTTACAGGCTTTCACCTGTACAATACCAGCCAACATTGTGAATGAATTCTTTTGGGCGAACGCGCGATTACTGCTTTCTGCGATTAGTCCATTACTTGTGTGATGATTCGATCCTTCCATAGCGGTAATGCGCTATTTGTTTATCTTCTTTGTCCAACATGACGCGATTTTGTAAATTCCTCTCGGATTGCTTGGAAGGTTCCTAAGTGTTTTTCTCGAAGTAAAACATACCTTCACACCCTGTTCCTTAAAAACTTCACCGATCGTGGGATTCATCGAATAAAGCTGATGTCGGCCTTCCTTGAGGATGTAGTCAACTTTTATCGAAGAGTAACGATTTTCAATAGCTACGTTCAGGCTTCTTATTTGGGTAAATTTTGTATTCGTTTGATAGCCGTTGGAGCAACTTATACGGAAGCGAGTTTATACAGGTTTTCACGCAGTACATTTTTGGAGCCGTATCTATGATCATCTTAGTATTGCTGCGATTTTAATCAAATAACTTTTGTAGGATAGACAACAAAAGAAAGAAGATAATTTTTGACCCTTGAACACTGTTTTATAAAAAGAAAGTCTACCTAAAGATTAAAGAGCTATCCAAAGTAGATAGTTTTTGGGATTAATGGCCAAATAATTTACAAAAGCTCTTCTTAAATCTGAGCCTTCGTTAAAATTTTCAGCTCTTCATGAGAGGATCAAATAAGGAAGTTTATACGAAGCGAAAACATCTCAATTCATCCTCATCCATAAAGGATGAAAATATATTTTGCAGTGCCTTTGCTTATTTACCTTCAAAGAACAACCCGAGATCATATTCTATGGTACAAGGAGAAAAAAAAAAGAAAACGTCGCGAATACTTAAAAACTCGTCATCCGTAGCATAAAATTTGCTTTGAAACCGTAGCTGAAGGATCACTTAGCGATTTCGTCGACTTACAATGAAGCAGACGTTATGTTATCGTTACACGGCTCAACTCCAGACAACGCTGCTGCCGCTTCGTTGAGACGACGACTCTTTTCGGATGTTACCAATCATCTCCATAGCATCTCCTTTACCCGGAGGAAGATAATTGGCCCGCAGCGATGCGAAACTGCGGGAAGCGCGATGAGTTAAAAGATGCGCGGGATGAATTCGGCGGGATCGAATCGATACTCGCTAGTGTAAAATAACGCGATTTCCAATCAAACTTCTACCATAAATCATGGTATTTGTCGGAAGCAGACGGAACGGGAGATGTTTACTTTGAAAGTTAACCTGCATTATGTTGGGGATTAGGTCTTAATTTAGACGTTTTAATCGCCCGTCTAGTTCGGAATCTCTTCCATAAGAGGTTTACTTATGTAATTAGGGTAATGCCAGTAGCGCCAGCAGACAGAATGTAATTGATCGCTTTATTTCGCGATATCTTTTGGATTAAATTGATGAAGGTTCTATAGACAGGAAAGGCTAATAAAAGAAAACCTAGATGTTCTTTGAAGCACGTAAAATCTCGGGACTGCTTTTACTGTTAATAACTCCAGCTAGCTATAGTTGTAAGGTTCTTCATTGGAAGACGACGCTGCATAATAGTTATTATCTCGTTTAGTGCTAGATTGATCCATCACCGAACGCGTATTCATCCAATAAGATTCTCTTGGACGTAACAAACGAACTGCCGAGCACGTTCTCAAAAGCAACAGCTTCGCGACGATACACTTTTATTCCATTTGCGGCTACGCGATTTAATAGATTCCACGGTACGTAGCTCCGACCGGACGGACATCTATCATAACTCAACTCGTTCGAGAATCCGCTCTCTGAGCTCGTCTATAGGTGTACGATCCGAGACCGGGCGCGAAGATAAAAGTTCCGTGATTTACATATCAAAAGTCCTCGCCAGCGCGTAGAGGCCTCTTTCGCTATAGGTCGCCTTTCCAGGTCCGTAATTTACGGACTTCGGCACGTTCGAAACTGAAATAATCTTCTCGTCTGTACGTTCGAAATGTATATTATTCCCGTGATGTACGTATTTTAAGCCGGATGAAAGCTACGATTCGTATGCGCGGCTAGTTGTTTGCTCGTGAACGTTTACGCGATTAAAAAATCGTAAACGGG
Organism: Oryctes rhinoceros; assembly: GCA_020654165.1. Classification (NCBI taxonomy): domain Eukaryota; kingdom Metazoa; phylum Arthropoda; class Insecta; order Coleoptera; family Scarabaeidae; genus Oryctes; species Oryctes rhinoceros. The sequence continues at coordinate 2,470,107 of JAIOKQ010000978.1, forward strand.
AACGTTCGGACAAGTACGAAGCAATACGTTTGCCCTTTTCAAATTTATCTGCCACTTTAATCCTCGACAAAGGGTTGATCTGTTACGTAGAAATTGAAGGATTTCGATTAAATAACGGCACTGTTTATTCTTTTGTATCGTTATCAGCAGATGCCAATACATATACCGGGTGACATCGAAAAAATTGCAATAAGTAACACTGCGCGATAACGAACCATAAAATAATAAAAAAAAGGTCCTACGCGTTTTCATGATACAGGGTCTTAAAGAATGTTTAGAAAGAATTTTTCCGGCTAGTCGTGTGCCTGATTACGGTGTTGTTTAATTCTGTTGTGCGTCGTTTTTTACAAAATGCTTTTAATAGTGGTTTTCTTTTGAAGAATGCAATAACATGATTATATGTTATTGCGAAGCTCGAATAAATTCTTTCGAAGCTCAATGCTCTATCTAACGAGAGAAATATCCATTAAGACACTTTATTAGATGTCCATTGAACATCCATGAAAAGTATGGATCGGTCGCGAAATAAGCATAATCCTTCAATTTTCTTAATTTTGGAGGTTTACGAGAAGTGGCGCTAGTGTTTGTGGTAAGGCGTAATAGTGAAGTGTTTCACTGTTATCTCATGTCGACCAAGTAGCGATCTTTTGTTACGAGATATTAAAGAGATATTGTCAAAAAGGGACCCTTTGAAGGTGTTAAAATCCAATATGGCGCGGTAGTTGCACATAACATTTTTTTTGAAATTCATCTTTCTATTCCTCCCTTAATTCGGAAGTAAATAGATCAATGATGAGGGCGAGGATAGGATACAAATTGTTAAAGAAGATGTATTAATTTGAACTTGCGTGGTGTCGAGCGCATGAGGTTATTTAATAAAACTAAGTGATCGATTTACATTCAAAATAACGTTGGTAAATTTCAATTAACATAATTTCAAACGTAATTTCGCTTTATCCAACATCTATTTTAACTAATTCATTCCAGTCTAATTCGTTTAAATCAACGGCAGACGAAAGCTAAATGTCTATGTAACTCTGGAACTAATGCCAGTTATAAGTCCCGCATAGAACAATAACAAAACCGTACCACAACCAACTCTTGATAAAGATTAATGTTAATATGGTTGTTATGGTTCGTTTACTTTGAATAGATTGCGGATACATATGTAACTGAACTGCATAGTTTAATCCGCTGATGAAGTAATTAATTGAATGTAATAGCTTTACTAAATTCATCAAGCGTATGTATTTCGTCAGAATACGAGGATAGCCTGAAAAGTCCCCGGACAACTATTTTTTTTTTGTAAAATTTCTTTGTAAGTCTTCCCATCGATGTTCCGCCCACCACTTTTCCCACCGATGTTCCCCATCTCCTTCGTCTGTTTATGTAGTAGTTGGCGTCTTGTTTTTGGAAATAGGCGTTTACGAAAGTGAACATTCTCATTCCGTTGATCCCAGCAAACCGAAAAATGCCGCTTGGAGGGGGATCAATTCGAATCTTAATGCGTAGATTTTTGTCACGGCGAGCTCTGATGTGTGAGACGGATGCATATTACCCCAAAAAATAGTTTGCCATCCTTTTCCTGGTCGATGAAGTAATTTTCAACTTTTTTGGCGTCGATTCATTCTTTGTAGTCTACCGTTTCGACTCTACCTTCGCTTGCAGGAATGTACTGGTACATCCAAGTTCCAAGATACGATAGCTAATAGACGCCAAAATTATTTCCCTTAAATTTTGGAAATGGGCGAGTAAACGCCTGTTGCCTGTTAGACAACAACTGAGAGTCCAACATGGCTGACATTTTCAAAAGTATCCTGCATGCGCAATCTGTGAAGTAATACCATCTTCGTGCTGAAGCTTGAATTTTTTCAGTGTAAACGCATGTAATGGTGTTGATATTCGATAAATACTAGTAAGTATCCGGTAAAATATTTAAACGAAATGAAGTATGTTAATTTTAGATGCAATTACTTCTTCTGAGAACATTTCTTCTAATAGAGCAGGACCTCCTATTAAGTATTGAAGCGAGCTCTTGAATAGGTAATAGTTCTCGTCGAATATCTTTCAATTTGTTGCGGTTGTCATTGCTATTCGTTATGCTGTTGGTTTCCTGTTATCGCTTCGTTCTAGGCATATTTCAACCAGGAACTATTACAACTGTTTCTGATTCTCGGTAACGTACGAATGTATAACAGGAACGTTATCTTTAGTAGAATTCCTTCGATAACTTAAACTCGATAAGAAATTCACACCAAACGGTGGATAAACGACATAATACGCGAGTGTCAACAAAACTACGAGGTCATGTAACCCATATCAACAAATATTTATTGTCAACATGTACCATGTACTGTTGGCTATTCACGGAGAGCGTTACGTAATTGTAATATCAGGTTTGAACATCGTTAAAACTGCTTCCGATAAACGTAGAAATTATGTCGTTTATCTTCGATAAACGTTACAATTGGCTCGATTAAATTATATTACATGTTGGTTAGCTAGCATTTACATATTCGAAAAATAAATTATTTATTTGCTGTTAGGATTTACATAATGTAGAATGTTATCTAGAGAAGATTATACATGGCCGCAATCAAAGTTTAAGTTGTCGTTGTCGATGTTTTTCTTTGTATCCAGTCTTTTTTATGTATATAGTTCGTTCGATTTGTTTCTGAAGGTTTCCTTTGTGGTATCTTCTTTATGTTATACCGAGACTCGCAGCAATGTTGGACAAGACGGTTATTCAAATCACTGCATCGCCATTACGTATATATACCGAGTGTCCCGGTAAGAGAGGATTTCCGATAGCTTATAAATTACAAGCTAGATTTCAAAGTTGATCGTCAAATTAAAGAAGCGTGCGTGGACTTGCCTAAAAGACCATTCAGCGCTATCTTGAACGTCGCGATTTGTGTCATCCGTTAATGTTCGAGAAATGTACCAGATGGAGTTAGTCATATATAGGAATGTTGTCATAAATAACCAGTCTGTTGTTCACAATCAAATAGTTCAAATTTCGATCGACTTTGAAACAATTATCTCGTATTCCGCTTCAAGGGCCTTCGTTTGCGACAACTTTTTATTTACATTCCAATGATTAGTAGACTTTTGCAGAAGATGTAAATTTTAAACGAAGAAAGCGTTGTAAACATGGATACGGTGCTATCCCACGAATGCGCTTTGAAATTGTATATTTTCACGGGATGTCTCGAGAGATCTACCAAAGAAGGTCGTTGGTTAGAAAAAGCAAGAAACAAATTCTCTTACGAAAGCCTCTACAGTTCTTTACATCTTCTTTGGTGCATGTAATGCAATCATACAACACAAATCCACCGCTCTTATTGTTCACATACTTGAAAACCTAGTTCGAATAGGTATCTGTATATAGACACATCTAAAAGATAACAATGCGGATCCTGGACAAGTAGATCCTTGTCGAATGTCCACTATTTTCAAACGTTGCAGTATATACTACGTGTCCGTGTCACGTTATTCTTCTCGTCTTCGCCCGAATAAAATGACGAAAAAGGAGCGAATGTACTACTTCCTCGGACGATTCGAGTGTGTATCCTGCATGCACGTACTTAAGCGCGTATAACTGCGATACTTCGGACACAGGGGCCAACCCTATCGGAAGTAGGTTCGGCGATAAGAGGGATGGCGACACAGTTCGACGCAAACGAGCCCGGATAGAAAGTAACAACTTGGTCAATTTATCCCGAGGATTTTCCTAGTTAAATTTAACGCCGCTAATATTTTATTCGTTGAGCCAGTGCGCTCTTAAATGGAAATATATGTGGCAATAAATAACGCCGAGAATATCCAGGCGGGAGCAGTATCTAAGGGCTTTTAGATGTTACGACCCGTTAGACACTCGATGATGTACGATTTCAAGGACGTCGAAAGATTAAAACAGAAGTCGGCGAGCCGGAAGGAAGTCTGATACTACGTTTTAATGAGGCGGTCATGCAGATTATATTTTAGTAACGAACGATTAATGGATTGGAACTATGCAGGATTGCTGATAAGACGATGGCTATTTGATAGGAGAGTGTCTCCTATCAAATAGCCGCGTGCATAAGGCGCGTACATAAGCCGCCTACATAACGACGAAGATGTTGTACTTTTGGGTTTCGAGTTGGAACCGCGTCGTCGTCGTAGCATCTGCCAGAAGCTACGAATAGTGCTATGCTGCTGCTGTTACGGACGACTACGTAATAGAGACTCTTAAATTGATCTACTGTTTCTCGCCGTCGCCGCGAATTGCAACAAGACCGCCATCGGCGTTATGCACCAACTGATCAGGAAAGATCAGCATGTGGCATCTAGCTGGAATGGCGCAATCTTGACCATTTCAATGAGCTCGATCCGAAAAATTCTGCGTGATGAAATGGCATTGAGAAGGTTAGTATCGCGTTGAGTCTTTTAACTAAAAAAAAAAAAAAATTCGGTTAGCGTTAATTGGCGTCGAAAATCTTTGAGCCGGTACCAAACGTTAATCCGTCCTGGGTGGTGAGTAGAAGCAAACAAATATGAAGTATTTGTTTAATTGTTAAGTTCAATTTAGGATCGTTTGTTTACGGCTGATGTCCAGAAGAATCAATCACGGAGGCTAGTAAACTTGAAACCAAAAGTAAGTGACAATAATAAACAACGTGATCAATCGATCTCCCAAAACATGTGGACGAGGAAAATATTTGAAAACGTTGAGGGTCTCCTATTCTGCTTTGTGTTTCTAGGCATTACTGAAGAAGTTACTAGTTTTGGAATATCTTACATTTCTATCCGATTACTGATTGATTTGATCATTAGCAAAACCTGCAACTTTGCTGAACCGAGGGATGTTCTTACCTTTGGTTCAGGTTGATAGGGAACTTACTTTTTTCTCTTGAGATCTAAGAGGAAGACCTTTTTACACCGTTGAGTCGAGGATCGAACCCTCATCGTTCAGGATCCGATGGCTTTAGGATAAAATAGCACATAAGTTATTATTATCTATTATATTACAAACCAGCTCAAAGCAAAAAAAAAAATTACGTCCAAAACTCTCTTAAGCGCCCAGGCTAGAATGAAATATAACTAAAACGCTGGGATTATTTAAACTTAATCTTCGATGGTTTTCCTTGATTTTTCAGATATCAACAAGTACACAATAAACAAGCGAATGGATACTTCGAGCCGCGTTTTGCGGAAGAATGCGTGAGGTAATCAAACATTTTTCCCGTCAAAAAGAAAAAAAAACGAAACGAGGATACCATTACGCCCGTTACGTATTTATGCATTCCACTTCTAATGTAATTGGATTTTTTCACTCGCTATCGCTGCGCGCCCATTACGTAATCATTTCCATGCATTAAATTTTTACCGACGTGTCTTTCTATCCTCCGCAAATTCGAATCCGATTCCCCCGCCTCGAATGCAATTCTCTTCGTTTCCGGCGTATCGACGTCCGCGAAGAGGTGGATTCCTTTTAAGGTCGCTTTATGTACCTACCGATTTCTAGCTACTATTGCCGTCGGTTGTTCGTATTCAATTTTGGTAGGATACTGCTGGATTTGGTAGTGACACCCAAGAACGGGAGATACCTTTCAGGATTTTAGAAAAGGAATCAAAGAAAAATACAATTGGTGCAAATTGCTTTATCTTTTATTTTTTTCCTTAAAAAAAATCAATTTTTTTGTCGTACTGTGCGAGATGATGCGACGTTATCGATCGATTTTGTTCAATTAATTATAATCTTGCACGCAGAGGTTACAAATACTTTGCAAAATTACTTCCCGCGTTACATTAATCATGTTTTGTGCATTAGCAGGAGGCAATTATTCCTGTAACGACGTACATGTACATACATAGTGGCGTATTTGTTCGGAGTCCTTAATTTAAAGGAACCGGTGATAAATCTCGCCCTATAAAAAATATTTATTCTCCAGCCTTCTTCTATATTTACCACTGTTGGCGATTGTTATCCGCTATACGTGCGCATTTATTTTCACGCTTAATATTTTACTTTGATTACATCAATAAAAGCTCGGGTATATTTATGCTTCCATAAAAAAAAATATAAATGTTTAGGCAACTGGAAGATGTTTTAATATATTACGTGTCATACGGTTGGATAACGTTCAAGTTAAACTCTGTTTCTGTTTTGTTGGGGCAAGATACAATTCAATACGTAGTTCCGATAGATTTAAACGCGAGCAAAACGCCTATTCAACGTAGCCATTCCAGATAATTAAGAGAATCTCTGGTAAGGTACCACGAAATTCAGCGAAGCCTAAGTGAATCGATTAGGTGGTAGCTTGTGTAAACAATGAATTCGACACAAGACCCTGCACGATGGAACAACGGTAAAAAATCGGATGGGCACAAAAGACGGTCATATCCAACAATATCTTCCAAGTAGCAACCATATCATCACAGGAGCCGATGTTCGATAAATATAAACATTTCTGAATTATGCTATAGTCGCTGATGAATTCACCCATTGAAATTATGGGGATTATTCCTAACCTCAATTGATGGCGTTATGAGGTACCCTCGTCCTCTTAGAGGGTAGGTTGACCAATGGTACGAAGATAGATCGCGCCTTTTGTGTTCAAAAAGTAGTTGCAAGATCAAGGGAATGGTGTACATCAAATCTACGAGCAAATACGGAGAAGTTGAGGAGATTGGGTCCTGATGCGTTGGCCACAAATACCGAGTTAATCTCTGACCATGTATCCTTAACGGAAAGATTTGAGCTAACCTGTTGGAGCAGTAACTTAAAGAGCGGTAAGATTCAGCGGAATTCAATCTTAGAACAGACCGTTAAAATCACCTTGCTTCAAATATTTACGGCACAAAAGCTTAATTTCTTACGAAACCTACAGAACTAAAAAAGCGCCCATAAATTTTTTGGATCTCCCGGTGCGGGATCGTACCTCGTAAGCATCTTCGTGGGCCTCGTTTAAAAAGCACCGCGCCCAAAATTAATCACACTTCAAAGCGCCTTTCCGATACACGAATGCCGCAAAAACACAAACGCCTATCAAACATTTACCCGTCAAAGATTTACCCGCATAAGAAACCTCGACTTCGCTACCTGCCTATATAAATAATGTAAAATGTGTCGGAATTTCTGCGGCTTAGACGAAAGCGGCTTTCCCTCAAAATTAATCATTCAAAACGATCGCCTTCCGCGCCCCCCGGCCGTCGAGTTCGGTGAGAAAGTGGAAGGGGAACGGATAACTTTGTTTCGAGATGATGACGCGGTTGGTTCGGCTTCGATTCGACGTTTCTATCCAGTTCCCGGTCAGGAAATTACCGCATTTAAATTTTCACGCTCGTCGAATCGTGCCGCCGTCGCGATGGATGCTTTAATTTTATAAATGTAATCTGCCACCGTCGAGGACGACGTAGGCGCGTCGGTAAGTTCGTATGACGGGATACGAACGCCGCCTATCCGCCTGACCTCAATTTACTATTAGGAAATTGCGCGTAAACTTCGTTTGGTCGTCGCATTGTAACGTAGGATGCTTCGCTGTGGCAAGTGAGAAATTCGTTTGCTTATCCCGCAAAAGACGTTGTTTAGATGAGAGAAGCGATTTGTAAGTTGATCCGACGCATCTATACATTACTGGTGTCTCGAGAAGAGGATCTAGAACACCATGTGGTTTGCAGACAGTGGCTTTTAGGATGATATCGTATAGTAAGATAAGAGATAAGTTACTATAAAGGCACCTTTTTTTTGGGTCAATGAAAATGTTAAATAAAGAAGCCCACATTCTAACAACGATACTGACGATTTGTCAAGAGATGATATGTTAAGAGACTGCTAGGTGAAGATTAGAGAGTTTGTCTATTTATCACATTCACCAGATTTAGCCTCCTGTCATCTTTCTTTATATCAAGAAATGAGTTGGTTCATGTCAAATGCAGAAGTTAAGAGGTTGAAGGAAGCGGGGGAGTGTATTTTGCAGCATTTGACAAATCCAATTATTTGGATAGTTAAAAAAAATTGGACCTAATCTACGTCGAACGGTCTCACCAAACAAAGAAAAAAAAATCATGCAGGCACGATAACGCCTCGGCTCACCAATATACCAATATCATATTCATCAGATTTAGCCTACTATTATCTTTCCTTATATCAAGCGTGAAGAAATGAGTTGCTTCATGTCAAATGAAGAAGTCAAGAGGCTGAAGCACGGACCTAGTTTGCGGCGTTCAACAAATCCTATTATTTGGATAGTTTAAAAAAGATTGGACCTAATCTACATCGAACGGTCTCACCAAACAAAGAAAAGAAATTCCTGCCGTTACGATAACGCCTCGGCTCACTTATTGGCAATTGCGCAATTCATTTATTTTTTATGCAAAGTTTGGGGCTTTTTATGCCTTTTTCGCTCGACTAAATTGAATGCATATCGGGCTGCGCCTAAAATATCTAACGTTTCACGTTAGCTTAATTCAAACAAAAATGTAATATTGTGAACTATCTTCTAAAATACGGGTATATACAGTACATATTTCACGTGTTTGCTTAACAAAGTTGTTAGAAGGAGATGTGGTCGAACCTATTTACATCAACATGTTATGTATGTACATATATAAATTGGCGCTAAATTTATTATTACTACTCTACTGGATAAACAAATGTACTGCGTTCCCGGTAATATTTTCATTCGAAGAATAATATACGTGGTGAACAACTTAGTAAATATTATATCGTAAATTCTTAATCTTCACCTTTCAACAAAAGTTGGAAGAAATTCTGTAAAGGAATGGGTATTGTTTGTCGTTTTTTTTTTTTATTATAATTTTTGAGATGAAGTAGGCGTGTGGATTGTTGATATTTAATTAATTTGAATACTTGAATAAAAATTAAATTTACATATTTTAATAAGAGTCATTTTCTTCGTGACACAAATTTCACGTCCGACGGAAAATAATTGTTATTATTAACGTAACTGCCGAAAGTAGGTGCGGTTAGGAGTGGTATTGCGCACACCTAGAAAAATGGTTTATTTCATAAAAAGAATATTTAATTTTTGCCATCAATATTAATATTTTATAGCCTCGTATTTGGCCTTGAATTTATCACATAATGATGTAAGCACATTGGAGTTTAGCGCTACGCAGATGTAAAAATATCCTGCAGCGGTATCATCATCCTTTGTAGATGTATATACTTCAGGATGTAGAGCTATAGCTAACAATTTGGAATTACGAAGGATTATTATTATTTGAGCGGATGTCATGGTAGATACAAATCAAACAATGGCACGCTAAGAATTAAGGTTTACACAAAGTCGACAAACACCGAATAATACCTGCATTTCGACTCCAACCACCGGCACAACGTCAAGATGAAAGTGGCTCTATCATGACAGATCCAAGGAGATGTGCTCCGAAGAACAGGACACAAAAAGAAAAAAGAAGAACAATTCATAACTAGCATCTTGAAAAGAAGTGGATATCCCGAATACATATTGGACAAAGTAAGGGGACAGCGGCGCAAGAATTAATCAAACATCGGAGAAACCTGGAGTGAGAGATGCAATAAGAACAACATCGTCAAGTCGATATTAACAAAGGCCAAGCGGGAAGATGCGAATCAAAGAACGAAGAATTGTAGATGTAGACCAAATTTCTTGTTAATGTCGGCGTCCATATATAGAGACACTAGCATACCCTTAGCCAGCCTAGAGGGAAACTCATAAATCCAATTTGGCACAACGCGCTTGGGAAGAAGAACATATCGGCCGATTCTGGAAAAATAAAGAAACAGCATACATGGCTACAACACTAAATAGTACCAACATTCCGAGCACGAAATTAAAAGAAGTCCGCTTCGTGCTGGTTCGCGAAAGCTTTACTACCCCCCAACAAGAGCCGCAGTAAGGAATAGAACAGATTCAAAGACGGCTTCTGCGCAATCCAGCCTTCGCGCGTGGAAACAATGGCTGCTGCGCCATTTATCTCTGCGCCTCTGCGCAGCTTGCTGGTCAAACGCGAGTGATAGTGTGAGATATATGTACACAATTGCAACTTTGGCATTTAATGTCAGTTCTTAAGCTTTTTTGTATTTAGTTAAAAACTATAAGTTCGACGAAGCACTCCTTATCAAGGCTGCTCAGATTTTAACGATTTTTAGCGGTTTCTACAATAATGTTGAACAGTTACAATTCCGATATTCAACTCTTTTTTCCATTTTAAAATACATTTTAAGCGAGTTATTTTAAAGAAATAGACGGATGAAGGTTGTTTCCTGGGAAGAACAAGTATCTACGAGCAACAACATTGCCCCACTCCGTATAATAACACTACAATTTTGTTTTCCAACAGATCGCTACGATGCAAAATAAAGAACAAAAATTAAATTTAAATGGCGAACAACGCAATATGCAAGTTACAAAAGAAACGTTTTTGCAAACAACCACTAAAACGCTACAACATTGACAATAATAATAATTATCACTAATTAACTAAGCTATTACAAGCGAGCCCTACCAATATTGATTATTTAGAGAATAGAGTAACCGATATCGCAGAAGCGAGGCATTGGTATAAAATTTCGGGTCATAGCTAATAGTAGAAAATGACGCATTGTCTCCGTGCGGATATAAAAATTTTGGGGTTAAACGGACAAAAAAATGTTATAAAATATGTTATAAAAATATGCTAGCCTACATCTGCTGCTGGAGCACATCTAAATTAGATAGAATAAAAGTAAATGCAAATGATGGAAAAATTGCTGAAAATACATACGCATCCTCCGTGACAAGATCCATGCATCGGACCTTTAGTGATCGTTTCTCCTGGTGTAGAAGGCGTATTGTTATTGGCCAGAAGCGGAGGCTGGTCGCCTTCGGCATGTTGCTGCGATCCCGGACAGCACAGCCAAGACCTCCTGGGCAAATCCCCGGCGTAAGGCTCATCGTACGTTCTTTCTTCCTTACCGTTCACACCACTGATCGTGTACAGATGGCCGAACGAGGACAATTCGGGTCCGTAATGCCCCCCAACGCAGCACTTCTTGTGTTCCTCACCGAACTGACAGACCTTCAAGTTTAAATCGTACTCGGCCATGTAGTTGCAGTGACCGAGCGACTTACGATCGTACGCGACGCTCTGCGGCGATACCAACGTTTCGGAAGCGTTGCGCTCATTCTCGGGAGCCGGGGGCGGGGGGAAATGTTTGAGTTCATAGTTGGGCGTTTTCAGGAGTAACTTCTCCGGACTCGGCGTACCCGTACACGTATCTACCGGATTAAACACGTACGTGGTGAGGCAATTCGTGACGCCTCCACCTTCTGCCGGAAGATCCGTACCCGCCAGCCTGAATCGTCCTTTTAAGAACTCGATGTCACGTCAAATTTCATAGTTCTATTTTTTTTTTAACGCTCGGGATGATTGCTGTTTGTCTGTCTTAATAATAAACAATGTATTTGAAGATTATCTAAAAAGACGGTGAAACGACTTTCAATGATAAAGAATAATAAACGAAGAACGTAGAAGTTTGCTAAAGATCAACGTTCTTTCGATGCTTTTAGAAGTAAAACAATTTATTCAATATGTTTAATCTTCCTTTTTTCATTGTCCTGAAAGTATCGTCCTTGTTATGATACGCGTATATGGCACAATGCAACTTTTCTCTACATTGAGAGTGAGCTTGTTGAACCTGCAGCAGTTAAGAAGCTTGTGTAAATTCTCCTATAACATTATTAGAAGAAAGTCGTGCCTATAATGTGACATCATCTGCGTAAGCCAATACTGGGCAATTAAGATTTGTCTTATAAAGAGATGGAATAAAAGAGGGCCCAAGTTAGAACCTTGCGGGATTCCTGTATATAAGACGAATTCTCATGTAAAACCGCTGGCATAACGCTCATGATTACTTAAGTAAGTCAATAGCAGATGGAACAAGACCAAAGGAAGCCAACTTAGAGAGAAACAATGGATGAGACAAGTCAAATTGGTGGTTGTAGAGCGACCAATGATGAAGTCGTGTCGAGTATCAATATAAGCAGAAGAATTAGTGATCCTTTCATAAACATTTGCGAAATTTGACAGGATGGATATTGGACGATAATTGGCATGGAGGCAAGTGTCAGCTGCTTTATATGTATTGGATAAATTTTAATCTTTCTCCGAAGCGTACACATCGGAAGTAATTGGCAGATTAATAATTATTGTTAAAGGATACGCCAATATAAATCTTTAGCCCGATGTAAGTTTATTTGAGAAAGCAGACATAATCTTAAGCACCTCGGTATCCGTTGCTGGTGCAAGAGCACAAGGAGAGCTGTTACACATTCTATCATCAGCAGTATTAGAAGCGTAAATTTTCAGCAAATGAAATTTTTGGCTTATCAATTTTCAGCACCAGAAAATTGATCAGCAAATGTATTCGCAACATCAGCAGGATCCGTATCTTCGCCTTGTTCGACTTTATATAGTCTGCCCAAGAGTTCTACTGGATTTTCTTGCGTGTATAAAACACGCTTAATTGAGTTGTTAAACCACGGATGAAACTTTTGATTAGTTAAGGTACCTTCGAGGATAGAAGCTGCGCAGGGCCAAGATCAATCTCATTATAGTTTTCCAGGAATGACCAGTCCCAGCGTTGCAAAGCCTCATAAATCTTAATTATCATCTCCTTACGAGGAAATAAGAAATTAAGTGGCGGATGATGTAAGTCTTCTATACTAAAAACAAAGTCAATGCTCGAAAACAATAAATCCAAGAGACTGTTGTCAATGCTGGGTATGTTAAGCGTGTGTAAGAAGTTATTAAAGAACCCTCCGATCAGTATTAGTTCTTCACCCACCAAGTAGCAACAATTCTAGGGCACCAATAAAAGCCGTGTGTAACATGCAGCATTAGTTATACGCGCCCTCAACATCTGTAATCTTTTTAGAATTTGCCTGAAGAGGGTCATGTATTGACCGAAACTAATCGTGAAAAAAATAAAAATCACCAAACGTTTCAAAAATATTAAGAAATAATACTTTTAATTGAAAAATATGTTAATCACAAAATGTTTGGAAAACAGACATAAAAAACTGCGAATTTGATGCGATACTGCATGTAATGTCCTACTTGAGAGTATATTAAGATCCTTTTGGCGTTGCCACCAATGCCCAATGTTTCAGCAATTTGAACGTTGTTACTGTTCCTATTTGATCGTGCGCTATATTATTCTCTATACGCTTCGAGGAATAACGACATTATGGTATAGTTCTGTTTTTCTTTTTTTTTTAACTGTTCTACGTCTATACGGAGATACAATTTTATATTTCTAACCCTCCTCAGCGTAAAAAAAAGGAAGGCAAACACCTGTTAAATGTACATATAGGGTTGATTGCAAGTCATTCAAAGAACAGGATGATACATCGAAAAGCATTACAATTAGTATGACTCAGCGGTTCGTGACCAATTAAAGGGCGAGACCAAATCACTTTTGTCAAGTTGTTGCCCGCCTCATAATGGAGGGGAATGGATAATTGCGATCTAAAAGATAACATACAACCATATCCATCTACGCTAGGATATTGAAATGTTGACATTATATACGATTGTTCGGAATTTAAGCTAATAGGAACCGGTGACGAGATGATGCGGCATGCTTGTATTTATTGTTGATTGATGAATTACGCGCACATACGGCTCTCGTTCGAATATCCACGGTTAATACATCGCGAAAAATATCGCATCTTGTGTACGTTATCGAAATAATTATAGCTTACTTTTTATTATTCATATTATGAGACTTATACAAGCTTTTGACCATAGGTCATCCGCGATGAAGTATCAAAGATCATTTACTCAGCGACATTGTCGTCGGTTTTTAACGCCCTGTATACGTACTTGAATTTTGAGCGCTACAAGCTCACTCGTCGAAATGCGCTAGTAAAGGCTCACCAAATAGAGACAATGTGATTCTACAGACGGCGAGATAATGACAAGATATGATCGTATCGAGCATGACCGATGAAGTTCACGATTACGAGCTCGATAAGCTTTTTGTTGAGTTCTATGAGCTTTTCGATTTACTTTCGGCCTGGGCCTCGCAGGAACTAGTCGTGTGGAGTGCTTCCATCTCTTGTTCGCCTCAATGCGTACTGAAGTCGCTGGACCAGCGAAGTATACTGAGCTTCCCACTTATTAAAGGCTTCGATCCCTTTACCATGAATATCGGTGCGTCCCGGTCTTCATATGAAAGTAACCTTATGATTTCTACCAGAATATCAAGATTGTTTCTTATCGATCTGTGCCCAACACTGAGCCTCGGCATCAACATCGAGAGCAAATATTTCCGTTCGGATAGAATTTTGCCGTATTCGAATCCTGTACCAACACCCATGACAACGACGGGCTTAATCAGGGAATTGCCGTTGCTCTTCCAGCAACTTGTCCGAGGACATGAACAGGACCCCGTCATCAAGAACCTTCTTGTCTGTCTTGGTGTAGGCCGTGTTCTGTGGCATTTCTATTGCAAGATGTCCGTATCTACAAACAGCTGTATTGCGTTCCTTTTTAATCGCCAAGATCAAGGTCCTCAGTCGTAGTGTGCTGTTCAAAGCATCAGCAACCACCATGGCGAAGAGTAATAATGGGTAATTTTTGATGCTTAATTGCAGAAAGGCCTAAGGCATTTACACAAAAAAAGACAGGGGCACAAATAGGATGTTCCGGCTAAAAACAATTAGTACGGCCGCTCATAATTGTATATATGTCTTAGTTTAACGAAAATGTCCCGCTTAAGATTTTTTAAATGATGATATCCTGACAAGCCAGAATCTATCCGAGGCACTATCAATCGGTTATTAAAAAATTGTAGGTCTTTCGGTTCGATTAGAACAACACCAAAACGATCGATGATAGATGACGAAAATACAGAGATTAAGACATTGAAAAGAATGAGGATCCCACGCATCCTCGAAACGGCCGTCCCGAATTAATTAATTTATTAAACTTGTGCGATGCGGAGTGTGCCGATACTTTTATGTTGTTTCCTCATATATTTTTAATCGACGCTTATTGTGATATACCCTGTATAGTGAAGCATAGGTATCATGTTTCCGTTTTTTTTTTTTTTTTTTGTCAGAATTGACTCTCAAGACACTAATAAATATAAAAGCATCGTAAATTACTTCTTTTAACGTCCTGTTTGCCCTGCTGCTTATCGGTATGAGTCAACAAGGGTAACTCTGAAAGCCAACAATAACTTCTCATTCTAAGCGAGCGTCACGTGAAATCCAACGACGATCATCTAACGTTTAGGATCACCCTTTGCCTTTATTTTCGTTTCCTTCAATAATTGTCGTTCCTCTAATAAGAGAGCTATTTACGAATTCGTTAGCGAGGTTAGATGCACTCACTAACGGGATGAATTCAAACGCAGAAGCCGTCTTGTTCCGCGCGAATTCGTTAAATTCCCTTTTTAAAAACAAACTGGAGGAAAATAGAAGCCATTCCTTAAGAAATTGCTTTCGCCTGCATAAAGCGGCTCCGCGTAATTGAATTTTTCAACGTTATTCTTACGGGCAAGAATCCCTCAAGGCATTTAGCGCGCTCCCGTTTGAAGAATGTCCTTAGCTGAAGCGGAAAGGGTTCTTTCTCGTATACGCTATAATTTAAGTTCGGCTAATGTCGCCGATGGAAATATCCGCCGTAAGCGGGGACGGATCCTATAAATGCGGTAGTTAAATGTCGAGCGGAAATGTAATTTAGCATGTTTCGCGCTTGCCGTTTCGGGCCGGTCGAGCTCTTCGGTTCGGCGGGCTTTGTATTTTTTCGATAGAATCGCGAACGAACCCGTTCGCGACGTTGAAATGCGGCCGCGTTTTCGCATTGTACCGCGGTAATCGGAAAGTTCGGAAATTGGATTGACGTTCGATACTATTGTTTTATGATAGAATTCAAGGGAACTGCCAATTGATTCGTCAGTACCGTTATTTACCGGGTTGTAATAATTCGCAAATCATTAGAATTTGTATTTTCTGCAACTAGGCGGACCACCACATAATCCAGATGTCGATCTAACGTGTTCTAAAAGACTTGTACAATTCTTCAACTTCTTCGCAGGTCAAAAATGTCGACACTAAAAAGCCTGTTTTCTGCTGGCGGTTTACGTAACTATTAATCAAATACTGCTTGTCTCATGTCATTGTCTCATGTAATATAATTCGGTTTAAAAGCCTATTAAAGGAACCGGAAGGTGTAGTAATACATTATTGTAGAAACAGGCAACCTTATTAAGAGAGCAGCTCGTATTAGTCGAGCGGATTATCACATTTCCTGACGCCAAAGAAAACGATATGCATCGAGAAACGATTATTCTCGTTAATTGCTTTGTTTTCACCTTTTTTTTACTTTGAGATTTTTAATAAAACTTGGAAAAAAAAAAACACTTCATTTGTGTAACGGTAGACCTTCTTCCAACGTTCCGTTCCTCTTAAAAGCCTATTTGGTAACCCGATAGAAAGTGAATAAAAAGAAAACGTTCTCTTTCTCGAAACAAACGGGCAAGTGGTAGAAGTGAAATTTCCCCGTTTCAAACCTAATTTGCAATACGGGTTTAGGAGCGAGAATGAAAGTAACACGAGCGTAAAAGTTATTTTTCCGGTCGGACGGCATAAATTTAACTCGTCGTCGACGAGAATGGCGACGATGTCGCAGATGTGTAGACGTCTAACCGGCGTAGAATCGACATAAATGCCGGCGGCGCAACACCCCGCGTGCATACGGTTCGGTCCGTTTAATTAAATTAATTAAGACGATCTTCGCGAGCGACGTTTTTCGATCGCCCGTTGACCCGCGCTTTGTTTCCCGGCTTTGATTTTCTGACGGACGAATCAATTGCGGTTGCACGGAACAATGGAATCTAGCCGGTTTTCGATTCACTCTTCCACGTTAAGATGTTTGAATGTCGTTTGTGTTTTCAAAAGGCTTCTTGTTGCTTCTTGTATGTTTTGAGACATTTCAGCAAGTTTACAATACATATGCCTGTTGCTTAACGCTATACTTTTGGTTTCCGGACTAGCATCACCACGTCGTCGTCGTAGCTTATCCCGACGTTTCGTCCTCGGCGTATGAGACATACTCAGGGCTATTATTATTAATATTACTTATAATATTAGATATTACATCTTCGTGGTTTTTTTAGTGGATCTCGTTGCGATTGTTGGTAACATCTTGAACGTAGAGTTGACGTGGTGGGCAATAGCAATATTGAATATTTTTCCTAAAGCGATTGCTATGATTTGTGGTTCAATTCTTGAGGAAGCCTTTTGCCCATTTCCATATCTGGCAGCATCGCACCGTGTTGCTGGGCTGGATGCTGGTGTGCCCAAGCGTAAATTATTCGCCGTATCTCGCTGAAACTTTTACACGACAATATGGAACTTTAAAAGGACAATCCTCGTATAAATTGTTTTCAATTTTAACTAATTTCACTCCTTCCTTAATAATAACAATGACAAAGAATGCGATTTATGCATGAAAAACCTATTCGAAAAATAAAATTTTTATAAACGTCTTCATATATGTTCATTTTGTGCTATCTAATGCTACATAAGACAAAAATATAGAGTGGCCTGGGCGACACAAAAAAAAAAATTAGTATTGCGACAGTCAACGTGTTAAGCAAGTTAAAGTATATGTATTTGATTCGTCTTTGCAATATTTTAAGGGTGGGTAAACTCTTATGGCCGGTAGTGTACATATAATGTAACAATGGCCGGTTTATTCCTTAATCCAATAGAATTTATGCAGGTACCAACATAATGTTAGAAATCGGCTACGAACACGCTACCCTAACAACACTAAGATAGTAATCATTTTCGAATTAGACATTACGTAATTTCTACATAAATTCCTCTCGCTAGTCGGACGTTATCGTCGAAAACTACAAATACATCAGAACTAGAACATCGCGCACAGTAAGACGCGTTACAACGTTATTGTTGTTTAATTCTGACCCAATCTCAATGCCATCGGCGACAATTTCAGTTGAAAATTATGCTAATGTCATGAGCGACTATAATAATAGAAATGGAACCGTTCGGATTTCGGGTATCGTAACTCGAGCTATGCATATTTATTTTACCTATTTCGAAATGTAAACATTTTTGCGAACCGTTAATATAATTAGGTAGCGTATCGTAATTGAAGAGATCCGCTCCTGACACATTTCGACTGGAACTTATCGTACTTTGACGTTGACGCCAAATATTTACTTAAGTATCGACGTACACGAGTAAATGAGGATCTGGTGAATGCATGAAAACGTTGCGCGCTTGGGGTACGTTCAAGATTGGACCGTTTTGTCGAAATGACGCGTTTACGAGCGAATTAGATCTTAATCCATTAAGGGGTTCGCGGATTATTTCTTGGATGCCAATTAACGCTTGCACTTCTTAATATTATCCCGTTATCGAAGCTTTGTTGTAATACGTCGCCCAAAGTAACTTCGTCTAGATTTAGCCACAGAAGATCTCTTCACATTAATCCGTATGACGCTCCAATCTTTGCGACTACCCCGTTTTGAAAAAAATACGTTTCACCCTGAAATTTTTCAGGCTGCTCTGAAATTCGAGCAGCAAAGTCACGATGCTTAGCATAGTCCAGCGGCTTCAGTTCTTGGGCTAACGCGATTTTGAACGGGCGCAAACTCGAATCTTTCTGTAAGATACACTTTTGCAACACTATTCGCCTTCGCAGCCCTGATTATCGAGAACGACGAAGAGTCGATAAATTTGAAATCGCTGCGACGCTCTTACAACAGCAACTTCTTACTTCGACGACGACTTGATACTAGTTTCGTATCGTGATCAGTGAAATCTCCTTGAAGGGCACGCGCCAAGGAGCTGATTTGCGTGGTTCTCGGGAAATATTTGTATTTTACTTCGATTTCCGCTCGTCATCAAAATCTGTTTTTTTTTGCATTTTTATATGTTAAATTTGCTTTTATGGGACAAAGACCGATGAAGATACCGCAGGAGATAATGATAATTATCAAATATTAATGGATCCATTTCTTTTCCCTTCAGTCCGAAGCTTGATTCAGTAAATTTCAAAGTTCACAATTGTTACGTAATTAAAGCTCCAATCGAGCTCCAAACAATAGACAGCTCCATAATGGGGTTCAAGGAATGGCTTGCCCGGTACGGCGTGAACGAAAGCGGATGGCAATTAAAGGAATCCAAGTTTTAACAATCACTTTGTTTTAAGTTAAGAAACATCATTTAAATTATTTTCTCTACGTAGAAACTTGGAAAGGAACGATAGAAAATCTATTTATTGATCCTTCAAATAAGCAGAAACTAGAAGACGACTCAAGCGGTAATACTAATAATATAAGCATCGCTTTTACCGTTAGCGGTATAGTTCGCAAACTTCTAATAACACCGCTTTATTATACATAATCTAAAAGTTAACTCTCACTTCAGCGCTTGTCAAATTGCCAAAACGCGCAACTTGGCAACTCTCGACATTAACGATATTTATCATAATTTAAAACTCCCATTGTCAAGCTTAAACATCGCCGCGTATGAAATTTTAAAATGATATTATGACGAAACGTTACGTTTTGAAAAGCGCAGGGTTGCCGCCTTCGTTCCCAAGAGAGGCCCTCTCCGTCGACAGTGGCAAAGGATGCTACGGGCCAGGGAGTCCTTTATTAAATGTGAAGTAGCTTTCACTAAAATAATTGAGAGTTATTAAATTTTAACGAGTTGTATGTAGGCTTAGAAGGCACTGTTACGTCGAACGAGTTTATCGTTTACCATACAATGTGTTTGAGAATGTATTTTAGAACAACTTAATACCTGCAAATTTAACATTAAATTAGACCGGCCTCCCGTTTTAAAAGAACCAACGAAAACCGTTTTCGTCATTTAGTGTGCTCTAATTGATGAAATGAATTTTAGCTTAGTTCGGTCAACTTTAACTGAAGATTTGGCGATTTCAGTTTGAAATTGTTGTCCTGAAAATTACCCAGATTTCTAAGATAATTACCAGCGATGAATCATGGGTTTATGGGATTAACCCAGAAACAAAGGCATAATGGCCGTCGGAGAAAATCATGGGATGTGAAGAATTTTGCCTGTTTCTGAAATTGGAATTTTCGCTGAAAAGCAAGCTACTTCCAAAAGTGGGAGCACCGATGGTGTCGTTGAATTCGCCTAAAAACTGAAAAATTGGAAAAAATAAAACGTAGGTTACTTTAGATCAATCAACAACATATCAGAATTTAACGAAGATCACCTTAGAGTTTACCTTATAACTAGAGAGGACAAAAGCGAACGAGATCGTACCTGTTTTGCAGCGACTAGACAGACTCGTGTTTTATCAACTTTTGAAGAGACATCCTTTCTTATGAGAGTGCAAAACAGGTATGATTTCACTCGCTTTTGTCCTCTCTACTTATAAGATTAAACAAATTCAATGTAAAGTAATCAAAGCTTATATCTCCGTTTAACGCAGGACGCTATTTCCAACATTCGAGGTAATTTTTACCACTTGAAGCGTAAACTATTTCGCAATTTCTCATGGTTGCACGACGTACAATGACGAAGAAATTTATTTTTCGTTTTATTACATAGTCTCATTAATTCCCCCGAACACTTTATGAACACGAGCGCTTTCTCATCGCGGCCGTTTATTATTTTAATCTCTGCTGCTCGTCTAAGAACAACGTCTTCTGCATAGTTAGTTCGCGCAAAAGACAACACGACCGTTGAAAAGAAAAAAGCTCGCAAGAATACAATTTCCGTCGGCGAACGGGAAATTTTACCCGGAGACAGTAAAACCTATTTTATCGGAAAACACATAGAACCATGCCTTCGGGATATTGCACGGGTTCCCTTTGACCATTTCGTTCTTTGTGCTCAGTAGCGACGGCCGAAAAAGAAGGAATACAAGTCGTCCGCCTGGTTTTTGTCTCCGTACGTTACGTAGCGTGTTAGTTCGGTCGAATCGCTCCGAAGTTAATGCCGTCGATTACGGGTTCGAGACTGTATTCTGCGGCCGTAATAGTAATAATAGGAGCATAGTTTTCGATATCCCAACGATAGCGCCGAACAGCACCATTAACACGATTAACGTCCTGCTTTCTAATGTACATACTATTAGCACGATCCGCGTTCGAGATTTGTAGAATCGCCGCGGAAATTTGAAATCTATTTATAATGCCAAAAACGTTCGTTTGTTTGATTGATCTGCTTGGTCTATTGCGTCGCAAAAACAAGGAAGTTCAAGGAAATTCACACAGAGAAAAATGTTTCCTTGATCCAAAAAAATATATTTTCTTTTCCATGGTGGCTTTCGAATTACCAGTCTCAAAGGCTGGTAGTATCCTTATCCTTATCGTCAAGGAGATACCTCAAAAGCAACTGACGGCAAGAGCAAGCCTTCAGCGACCTATTGAAGATCAGATCAGTAAGTTCATTCGTCCAGATAACTTGTCTTTGCTTTAATCGATCTCAAATTCTTTTGACTGTGCTTGGTAACGATCTTTATTTTTACGGATATCGAGCAGCAAAAGCAGCCCATGTATTTGATTCTTCACTTCATTACATCCTCCATAAATAATAAAGAAATTTCAATAAACTAAGCCAAAAATATATAATGCTAAGATAGCTTAGTACACTAACACGCGGACATGTTTCTGCCTACCTGGCAGCGTGGGTTCGAGGGTACTTTTTATCTCTACCTTCTGTCGTTGTTGCCTCACAATTAATGTCGCATTTGTTTTCTATCCTTTTGTTGCGTTTGCCGTGAATTATTCCATCAATACCATGAAGAAGCTAAGCTTACTTAGCATTATATATTTTGGTTATTGTTTCTAGGCATTTTTTGATGTGTTCTATTTATATACATCATGGTAAGCCTGTCGGAATATTCGCACGTGCGGTTTCCCAAAGCGCTACCAGTGCCGCCATCTCGCAGTTATGAGGGATGGTTTGGGCAACAATACCCGGTCTATGTTGTAGCTTCTTGAACGGCAGAGATACGTTTCTTTGGCACTAGAGGGTGTCAAGAAATATCGAGTTTGTCGTTTTGAAAGTTGCGGCATTAACTATGGAGCAATAGCGAGAGAAGGCGGAGATAGAAAAGTACTCTCGAAACCACGCTGATGACGCCTGGTAGGCAGAAACACGTCTGTGTGTTAATGTACCTTTTTTCTCTCCTTTTGTCATGGAAGCTAAGCTATCTTAGCATTATATACATCTGGTTATTGTTTCTAAGCATTTTCTGATGTGTTCTGTTCAATAATCTTGATTGGAATAGCAAGTTTTCACGTTTTGGAGCAAAATCCTGACATCTTCCCCGAAAACTTTCTCTTCATGTAAGATATGAGTATTTTTTAAATGTGGTTTAGGGAATGCCATATTGCCAATTGTAAAAAAAATTACGTCAGAACCTTTTCAAAGTTAGTGGAAAGATGACATGCCTAGTGCAAAGATGCAAAGATGTGCAAAGTGCCTTAGTGCAAAGATGACATGACTGCTACTAAAAGAGAACTTTTTGTAAAACATTAATTGACACGCTTTATAATTTTTTTCCTTGTAAAAATAATCGATTACGTTGTTATTTTGATATTTTCAGACTTCTCAGACGTACTTCATAGCTCTTCGACTTAAATTCATTTTTAAAAAGCTACAATTAGCAACAAAGCTCTTTATTCCAGTAGTTCGTCAATAAAACAATTTTTTCATTGTTATTAATAACGGCAACAATTTGTTACATACGCTTATTACTTCGCACTTCGCAAATTTGCATTCGAATTAGACGCTGCATTGTTTAGCTAAATACGCGTACGCACGACACGTCCCAATACATAATTAACGTCGCAACGATAGTCGAATTTTATACGGCCATATCCGATATACACAACGTGCGCTAAAAGCTCTTGCGTTTCGCTTTCGGCGAACTTCCAATTACGGAAGTTCATACGTCAAATTGTACGCGCTCGTAGGGCGTTATATTTGTCAATTATTGTTATTCACGCTCGCACAATCCGCAATATATACGGTAACATAGAATTAAATTTGAAACGACGACATTCGAGGATTAATTTAAATTTTCCAATTTTATGGCGAATTGAATAGCGGACCTCTTCAAATTATATTCCGCCAGTTTCTACCTTTGAATTGATGTAATATGAACGAGCATTAAAAAATGCACGTTTCAACGTCGAAGGAGAGGAAAATAAAACGGGGAAGAAAGTCAAAACAAGATTTGACGTAGACGTAGCCTAAGAATAAATTGGAAAAGTTTTCCGTTTTGGGGGGGGATTGCCGTGAAATGAGATTATTTACTGTTTTCATTACTTTCAACATGTCCGTCGTTAGATTTTTATGTATTTTACATCGAGTATATTGAAGCTTATTATTAGAGAGGACAAAAGTGAGTGAAATCATATCATTTTTTGCAGCGACTAGACAGATTCGTGTTTCGTCGACTCTCGGGAACACCAAATAATGTCTAAATAGGCGAATAGGCACGAGTCTGTCTAGTCGCCGTAAAAAAGAAATAATTCCACGTGCCTTTATCATCTCTACTTATTATGAAATGAAATTTAAAAAGATAAGATTCGCAAGGTTAATTAAAAGAATAATGAAAATATGGATCAGCACACTCCGCACCTAACATCTTTAATTAACTAATCCGCGACAACTCATTTGACCGGCCAACGATTGAAAATGAGGATCGACGCATCCTCGAACCAGCTGTTTCCGATTAATCAATCAAACTTGCGTGGTGTGAAGTATGCTAATGATCCTGTGTTGCTTGTGTTATACCTTGAAAGATAGCTTATGAAATTTCAAGCATGTTGGACATATTGTCAAACAACCGTTTGTGTCGATATAGACGTTGTCTCATATTTCATATCGCTAAATTGTTAAGCTTATCCTGGCGCACCGAAGATCTCAATAATTTTTAATAAGCTTCAATTTTCAAAGAGATAAGGTCGCGGGCCTAGTTACCCAGGAAACTTTACAGGTTATCCTTGTATATACCGGTCCCGCAACGCATTAAGAGGTAACGTCACCTCTTAATGGAGAATAACTCGCCCCAAATTGGACCGCTTTCCTCTGCAGCTCGCGATTTCCGAAAGATTTTATAAAGAATTATTGATCGCGGGCAATTTTACAAAATACGACCTCTTCGGGCGAAAACAAATGTCCTGTACGCAAATAAACTTCACCGAACGAACCGACTGAATCAATAACGCCACACCGACGTATCAATTTCCCATGACGGATCAAATGACCGATCAATCAATTTGAGGATTTTCCCTCCTTTTACAATTCCTACGGCTACAACGCTATCTTTCGCGTTTTCCTTCGTTTCGTTGCTGCTATTCCTTCGCCTAAAAAAAAAAATATCTATTCACCGCGAATTTCTCCGCGTTTATTTCCAAACGATCGTTACGAATACGGCTCATCGAACTATTAGCGCGAGGAGACGCTTACTGCCAACTCGGAAAACGAACGAAGAAGGGATGATTTTTCCGATGTCGATGTTTCGTGTAGTTCAACGATTCTTCATTCAAGCGGATAAGGTAAAGAACCGTATAAGATGCAATTATGCATTCTTATTGTGGCGGATACACGAAATAAGATTTAATGGCTTGTTACAATAATATTAGTACTAGTCGTTGCCATCTAAAGGCGTACAATAGATTCTTTAATCTTCTGTTTCTCCGAGAACTCTTTCGGCAGCAGATATGAACTTTTTGTTTTTAATTTTCCACCAATTCTATTTACCCGAAAATGAAGAAATACGCGATTGAAAGATGGGCAAAATTTAATTTTGAGGCCACCTTCTAGAGACTTCCTACAAGCTTTACGTAAATCTTATAAGTTAGATAAACTTTGCGAAAACACCCATTGTTCAAAATATTTTGCTAGCTTTCATTCGTTAACATAAACAGGATGCGGTTTGGTTAACGATCCACTCTCCACCAAGATATTATCAAAACGTGATAATTGTAAATATTTTGTAGTCGCTATTGTTGTGTCCTCTCACGAACGATAATTGAAAAGTTTCCACGTCAACTGGATTTAAATCTGATGTAATTTAACGGATTTCTTGCAAATTTTTGGCCAAATAAAGCCCAAAAATCAAGCTGAATAAATTAAATAAATTAAAATCTAGAATTGCCAAATTACAACCTAAATAAACAATCAAATGCGTCACCTAACCATACCAATAACAACCCTTCGCGAAATGGATTTCAACAATGTAAAAGTTTTAACAACTGAAAATAGTTATAAATCACGCGTATTTGTAGCAATGGCTCGTTTTAATTCGTTTTTGTTTTGAAATGTCCGTTTGTTTGAATTAATTAACACGTTGGTTGCCAAATGTAGCACCGGTGATACACAGTAATTCCTAATCCATATACCATGTGTACTTCTCGTGATACACAAGTAAGAGTGGAGCGAAGAGAATATGTACGAAGGAGATACACTATTGGAAACGAGCGCTAACAGATATAGAGCTTTGGGAAGAAGCCAAGAAGTTTAGCGACGAGTGCGAAGGCTTGGAAGAGTCACCTTCAGAAAGAAGATCTTCACACAACAGCAACAGTGGCGCGGAAACGTTAAAGCAAATTCAGAAATTCAGAAAATCAGCTGAAGGTAAAAGTCAAACAGGTTCGAGGTCACTTCACGGGCTTGGGATCTCTCAACTATCATCAGACGATATATGCAGACCTTACTCCTCTTGGAGCGATCTGATTTTATTATTCGAATTTTTAAATGAAGGAAGAACAACAACAGGAGGATTGCCCGAAGCCGTTATGAAAGCTTCGCCGAATAAAGCGGAAATTATTGGCAGAGAGAATCGTTTGAGCTACGATTGAACACCGCAATCGCCAACTAGCTTCTTCTGCTCAAACGCTTTACCAAAAAAGAAAACCATTCAGATCAGTGAGTTTAGAGAAAACCTAATTTTGGGCTTACTTGAAATAAATCAACAACGTCCCAAAAGCCACCTTGAACATAACCATGTTCTTGTAATTACTGAAAACAAAACGATGGACAATAGGAGGAAGAGATGAAGATGCACATCATGTTACGAGAAATGTATCAAAGAAGGAAGGAATCAGGTTAATAGGTGTAAAGAAAGCAAAGTTAGTATCAACTTTTTTTGTTGATGTCGAATGTTTTACAAGATTACATTGAATAAGAGAAAAAGATGTGAACTTATTTTAGTCGATAATCACCGGTGATGCACGTCACCTATGGTTAAACATTATTAATGATGTGCCACATACATCACCGGTGATATCACTTTTTTTACCAAAAATGTTTAGTTTTTGCCATATTGTATCCTTATTTTGATAAATAAAGCAAGCCATAACTTGAATTGCTCGTGGCCCTGTTGATAAAGCTAGAACTCTCTCATGGTGGAAGCCAACGTGTTCAAGACACGAGTTCATTGTGTCGATATGTTTTGCAATTAAATGACCGATATCCTCCATTATCTCGTTTTTAATTTAAAGTTACGTCTTAATTATTAGATTCTGCCAGAATATTGATTAAAAAAATAACGGATATTGCCCACATACTCTTACTTCATTAGTATGCAAGGTATTGTATAAATTAATCTCTTATTCACGACACGTGTACTCTACTCCTCCCGTATTTTCATCATCTACTCGAATGACCGTGTATCTAATGCAATAGTCACTCTATCCTGTAGCATCCAGCAAAGCCTAGCCGAGGTAAAGTATGCATGGAATTCGCTACGATTATTATTAGGGTTTCTTTATGAATCATTTTCTTTATGCATTTAGACCACTCTAAGGAACACTTTAAGATTGTTACACGTCAGTCAAGATTAAAAATATCATACTTCGTACCAAGGAGTGAAGAGCCTGAAGTTGAAGCGATGACTCGCCGGATCCGTTCAAATTGAAAAATACCAGGCGAGATAGGAGCCGATTCAATTTCGAAGCTAATCTCTTCAGAGAATGAGTGTTTTTGCAAAAGTTTACGTAGAAGCTAAAGTCTGTGTTTGAACTAGAGTTGTTCCGGACTTCGGTATCGAGAATAGAAGCCATGTTGGGCGCATCCTCGTGATGAGTCAAATTTTATCAAAAAAAAGGAAAGCCATTAAGCACTACAGTATCCCAATCCGAACAAAGCAAAGCAATTATCGTTTGGACTAAATTTTGGATGGCCAACTACGTAATAAATAAATCTTAAACGGGCAAAGATTCTTAAACATTCTTCGCACATACGTATTTAACTTTTTGGATAACAATATTCATTTAAATCAACTATGTAATAGCAATAAGATGGTGCATTAGTTGGCAATGCGGTAATCGTGAGTTTCCAAAGCTTTAACTTGAATATAGTGCTGTTACTTAATAGTTGGAGAATTTTTTAATGGGAGCTCCTACAAAACGTTGAAGTTAAATAGCAACTATATTGTTATTTAATTTCATTCATTGTTACAAAATAAGGTGTAAAATGGACGTAAACTTTTGCAAAAACATAGATGTTAAGCGAGCCACTTCCGGTAAGGTTTCTAAGAAAATCTAGAAAAACTAAAGAAGGTGACTGCTGCAGTTCTGAATACAATGTCTTCGTTAGTATTTATTACAAACACTTCGTTAGACAGAGATAAGCCAAGATAGGTTAAGATAAGCCTTGAGAATATGGTTCTATTTTTTCATTGCAAGGCTAAACGAGGGTGCTGGAGGTAAACGAAGAAAATGAGTATCTCTTCTTTCCTCGTAATCTCGCAGACCATTTTGTCACAAGCTCATTTTGTATTCGGGTCCATAACGAACACAAAATTTTACAACTTTACTTTTATGCATATGTAAACTCACATCGTGTAAATCAAATGTTTTCAGAAAAAAAAAAAAAAAAAAAAAAACAGGTGGATTTCTATCTTTTTATGACATTATTGACAGTTCAAATTTTTGGAAACCCAATGAAGAAAACAAGAAATTTTACAAAATTCGGCAATGGAGGTGTTTCGTTGTTATGTGAAACTGACTACGAGAAAGCGCCAAATTGTCTCTCGGGACACCAAATCGTTTCGAAGAATTGGTTGCTCGCCAACGTAATCGTAACAATTGTCAAGCCTCAATTTTGGCACTTATTCCAACTTTGTGTAACAACAAAAATAAGTTGCTACAATCCTTATTGTTGCATATTCTAATTTCTATTCATTTCTATTCCAAGCTCATATTCTAATTATTGTTGCATGTTCTAATTCGTTCTATCAAAAGCGATATTTGAAGACGGAGAAACAATACTGGGAAATAAACCGATCGAAATAAAGGACTTTCTTTTAGGACATTCTTTGCTTTCACATATTTAATTTCTGTTTCACCAGAGAAAAACAATCGAAACAGTGACATCTTTACTAAAAAAAAAAAAAACAAACAAACAAACGCAGCGAAGTTTATGTTTACTTACTTAGGAGATGTATTTAGAAATGACAAAGGCACGTGAAATTATTACTTTGTTTGCAGTTATTAGACAGACTTGTGTCTACTCGTCTCATAAGAAACGGTTCGTGTTGTCTACTGGTTTCCCCGAAAGTCGACCAAGCACGAGTCTGTCTAGTCGCTACAAAAAAGGAATAATCCCGCTTGCCTTTACCATCTCTAGATGTAACATCGTCGAATACATAATTTAGAAGATAAAATATAACGTGACAGCAATCCATGAGGTGAAATCGATAGGTTTTTGTTTTCTAAAAATACTAGCTTTCGTCCTTCAGAAACTAATATACTTTAGGACCTCACTGTATATGTGCTTAAAGGTCCGAAGAAGTTCGTTTAACCATAATAAAATGCAATAATAAATTTTTATTTTGTCAAAGTAGACATGTCTACCTAAAGCCATTAAACAAAATTAGATGTTAGAAATAAGCCATACCGTATCTCTGATAGATATGTGAGAGAAAGCGGCTCATTTTCTTGGCATATATAATCATATAAACAATTATGGTTTTAGATAACAGATGAAGTAATGAATATTTCAAATTCTGGAGCACGCGGTGATTAAAATATTTGGTGGAAAAATCACATCCATTAAAAAAAAATGTAAATTGAGTTGCTAGTGATATGGCGAATGTTATTGAATGTAATGTACTCTGGTCTCAACGAACGCTATAACTTTAGCTCGGGCTTTAGGCCCATCAGTTTAAATGGCTCACTCTGCATCTGAATATTCATTTTGGGGTGCTTTTTTTTTAATGTTAATAAAAAAAATAATTGTTGTTTTTTTTTGTTAATTTAAGCAAATTCATATTAGCAAACAATACAACCCACGTTTTTTTTTGATCTCTTGAATCTACTTTCAAGGATGCAAGGATTTATTCATTTTGGTGTATTAACCAATAAAATGTTTCTTTTCTAGAGAAAAAAAGAAAAAAAAAAAACGCTAACAATACATTTAAAATATAAATGCTTTGGCATTGTAGCCCCGTCGGAAAATTTAACCTATTACTTTTTACGGTTGCAGCACCACGTACCCCAATTTCGAGTTTACGACTTTCACCTCTTCCCTGACGTAGGTACCATAAAAGTGAAATATTTAACACGGGCTTATATGCACGCCGTAAAATGTTTGAAAAGAATACCACTAAAAATCAGACCATCTCACCTCATTACACTACTACAGAACTATACCGATAATATCGTCATCGACAAAAACGAAGGAAGAGACATCAGCGAGAACGTGCTCTGCAATATTTCTGGTGTACACATTACTCGTTTAACGACGAGCACAAGGACTTCGTTAATTAGAGAAAAGCATTCGGAAAAAAAAACAATTACATCATCGACTAGCACCCGCATGACATGATACACACACTCTCGTGGAATGTCCCTACGACGCAATATAATGAGCCAGCATGCTCGACGCGGCTAAACTATTCGGTGCTAAGACAAGAAAAGTCATTAAGCACGTTTCAATACCCTTCCGCGGCGGGATAAACGTTACAGATAAGACGAAAACACCTTTTCGGAAAGAACCTCCGCAACACTTCGTATAATAGTCACTGAACGCAAATCGTCGAATCGGAATTCCTCGCGGAACGTCTCGAGAATTTACTTCGACATCAGACGGCGACGAGAACAAGGACGTACTCGCCGAGAAAATAGGTTCACCGGCGCAACGTGCGTTATTCAAATGTCACGGTGCAACGGCGACGACGATGTCGCTACTACCGAACGGCGATCGTAGTAGTAATAGTAACGGCATGCTGATGATATTGGGAAGAAGTGGAGGAAGGTGTTGCCAGAACCGGCGCGTCGTCTAGCGGACTCCATGCTGATCGCGTCGCGGACGTGTTAGCTCTGGCACTGCGGTGCCGTTATGTAATTCGCGTAGGCCGCCTACGTCCGTTGGGTCTCTTGGTTTTTGGTGGGGCGTCGCGGCGCAAGACGTCTTTGTAAAGCGCGCAAAACATCGTCGATAGCTTTTTGGGTAGAGGAAAACCCGCGACGACGTTATTAGAATGCTGTAAAATTGTACGAACAGATAATTAACGGTGTTATGGAAAAGTTCATAAAATTCGCAACAAATGAACAAATTCACTTGAAAGACGGTCAAATTTCTGAGGAATTGTTTCATATAACCGGAACCGGAACAGCTGTTAGTAGCGTGAAACGTAAAACAGGTCCCGATAAAGGGCCGAGATATGAACACACGTTTCAATACGCGAAATACGCTCACAGAAACCATCCGAGCAATCCGAAAGGTGAGTAGAGCGATATGCGCCAAAGCACATTAGATTCTACAGATATGGAAGACTAGAATTGTTAAGCGTAGTATAACAATGGGCATAATATTAAATTAGAAGACCTGAAATTGGTTAAGAATGTAACTTCGCCACGAAAATTAGACGCTTAAGAAGCTAATTACATAAAGGGGAAGATACGTTTGAGGAATACAGAAAACGGACGGCTGTCATGCTCGTGTTCATTTAATTTATAAGCGTAAAGCCGACAAACGTATTAAGGTTTCGTGCTTCAATTTAATAACAGAACCGATCACAATATTTGTTTTGCTTTTGCTAAAATTTTTGCTAAAATTTTCGCTAAATTTGCTAAAATTGCATAAAATAAAATATATGAACGCGCTTCGTCGCAGATTTATCTGCGTTCTCTTTGTGTTCCGATACGGTAGCGGGGTCCCTTCGCCGATCATCTCTCTATCTCCGCTAACGTACGACTGCCGCTGCGCACGCGCCTGCAACGGATACGGCGCTTGCTCGGATTGTACGGGCGGAGGTAAACATCGGCTAACGCGATGCTTTCGGAGCTTGTGGTCGGACAATCTATACGCTTCTCGCACAATGTGTGTTTTATGATTTTCTCAGTATATTAAGGGGACTGTGGCAAGGAACAAACAAAGCGAAGTCGCGAAAGACGCTAAGACGATCTGGGTAGTCGGAAAATAAGCTGATTTGAAAAAATACAGAGAAGCATATACATTAAAAGAAAAAAAAACAAGAGAGAGAGAGAACTGTCTCCTTGACTCTGAAGACTGGCTTGGAAAAAGAAAACTTTATTTTTCGAAACCTCTTAGCAAGTTCACCGGCAATTAGTCCAATAAACCAATTGAACGCCACATTTAATCGAGAATTTGTGAGAGAAAAGACTTATGGCTATATCAACTAGAGCAGTAGCATTGTAGCCGTGACCTCTACGTTGTATACGATCCAGATGATTTCGGTTTATCGTACAACTTACGATCGTTTTATTTTACGCATAAATTTAAAGTGCGTATCGTTAAGTCCAAGCGCGTACCATCAATTATTCCTCCGCGGCTTCGTACCCGGTAAGCTGCGTGCATACATTCCGAAGCGCTGAATATTTTTTCTGCGCTCTCCGTAGCAGCGCCTACCTTAAATGCGGCTCACGACCGACCCCAATTATTCGCTTTTATTGTTCCAAATGCCGGGAAGCCGACGTTGCCCGGTCTAGCGGCGTCTCTTAATTCCGCCGCGAAGCCGACGCTTCGAAACGGAACGTTTGTTTGCAGATGACCCCGTAAATTCGGTCGATAGAAAACCGTTATGCATCTTGAATATTTGCGACGGAAGTCGCATTTAAGGCCATCCGCCGCTAGATACCGAAATCGAACCTGACTCGTAAAGTATTTTACGGCTGGCGTAATGGCGCTTGAAATATTAACGAAATGTACGTATATACAGAGGTTTCGTGAATTTACGCGGCCGCAATCGAGTCGTAATTGTTTCTTAGAAATTCAAGTATTTGAAGGATATGATGCGCGGTCTACCGAAGAATTTTTCCTCTTAATATCGATTCGAGTTAAAGGATTAACTTTCAAGAATTAAATATAATATTTAGAAGTGTCCATCTCGAGGCGGATAGAGGTACGGTAATCTAGAATTCTACCAATTTTCGTCATTTTTCTAATCAAGACGGTCAATCAACAAATCAGAAGAAAGATCTTCATCGGAACCAAAGAGATCAAGAATATTTGTAAGTGTTTTCAAGCGCATATAAGAAAAAGAAAGAAAAAAAAAGGAGAACAAACGTAGGTAAGAATGAAACGAAAAAGTGAAAAAGACGAAAGCGAAACAATCTTAAATATTCACACGAACTCTGGTGGTCAAAGCAGCATGCATGAGGTAAGACGACAAGAAAAATGGAGATAAATCTCTATTTTTTCACCTTTATCTACTTACCTCATGCATGCCTTTTTTTTCTGCGGAATATCTGAAAATCAGATATTCTGCAGAAACACCTGCTTGCGGGACAGACCTCAATCTTTCTTCTTTGAAATTTGAGAGCCCACTGAGACTTGTAACGCTTGGCGTACTTTTTGCCAGCATTTGCGATGATCCCCATCAAAGGGCTAAAATTTTCATTTACAGGCAGTTTGGGTTTTTAGACTAACGAGGCAGCACCGGTAACCCGAAAATTTCAATGAAACTCTAGAGACAGCAAGAGTACTTTGATAAAAGAACAACTCCGCTCCTTTGGCGGCTAAATCGCCCAGTTTTTGGTTAAAATTTCTACGATTTAAAAATTTTTCCGAACCTAACAAATACAGCTTTTTTTAGAAGATTTAATTTGAAGTATCGCAAGAATTGTCCAAATTCTTCTATATGCCCGGAGCTAATATTTGGAAAGACCAGAGCAGCATTAAGAGACATGTTTTCGTCTTCCTATCTCCTGTTGCTTTGCAAAATAAACTTCACAGTTTTATTACTTCACGAGAACGAAGATGAATACGCGAATTGTTATAAATTTCATTTATTCTTGTTCTCACTCTAAAGATGGTTTATAGGTCGCTCAGTTTACCTTTTGCCATATTATTAGCATCCAAGATCCAACATAACAATCTCGAAGGACTATAAAGCAACACTTTCAAGCATAAAGGATTCGCATAAATGCACGTAAAAGTAAATTTTAACGTAGTATTTTCCGTATCATCATCATCTCCTTGTTCGACGAAAATCGATCTTGTTTAGAGCTGCTCTTCCTAACAAACGAAGCTTCAACCGTCAGGAGCAGCGAGAACGTATAAACGTATACGAGAGCGCGTATGGAATACTTTCTCTGTGTGTCACTTTAGTGTCGTTCGCGTTTGATGTGAAGAATCTGCTTCTTCTTTCTTTCACGTTGCCACGCTAAATTGTAAATGAGATGGTTTGCGTGAGATTGTTGTTCGTCAGGTGGTTATCGAACTTTATCGTGCGAATGTATTTATTGTTTAAAATATCCTTATTCTTTTTCTATTAAGTGCACGTGTAGTACGGTTGGCAGAGAAATCATTAATGCCATTTATTTTTAACATGAGGGCAACAGCATAGAAGATTAAATAACTTAGGTTGTTTTGATCGTTGCTTACAATTCTTCATCTTTAACATTTCTTTATTAAGCTAGAACACCATTACCGACATCCTCGTGAGCGACTTGCTCGGTCTCCTCTCTGCTGCCTATTTAGCGCTTCGCCATTCGGTTAAACGTTGAACGTTATTAAATTGTTCGCTTATTAATAATGACCGGGGTGAAAAACGACAGGAAGCTCTCGAACCGACAACAGAGACACTCTTTGTAGTTTCTCCAAAGACCTGTACCAACACGAGAACTCTTCACCCTCTTGACACTTCTCACATTCGGTTAAGGAACGCATAATTGGCCTTCGTCCAACATTCACAAGAGTCTCACCAGCACCATTTACATACCCGAGTACGAGACGATGCGATGGGAATGTTTACGCAAGTGTTTGGGAATCGAAATAAAACGATCGTAACGTGTCATCTCGAAGAAGAGAGTACCTAAGCCAAATATATATATATATATACATATATACGTTATACGTTACGCGCATACCTCAAATATGCGCAGTATGCGAACGCTCATCCAGAATAGTAACGGAAACGAATAGGACGTATAAATTTAGGTAAAAGGGAAGTTGGGAATAAATATGCGTATGTAATATACGCTTACTTATACGAAGATGACGCTTTGTTTGCGTAGAGGATGTGGAAAAATGGGATTTTTTTCGGCCGATATTTTCGGAGCATATTTCTTCTGATACGTAGCCGAGCAAAATATGCACTTATTTATAACTTTCCAGATACCTACGTTTGTTTTTTATTTGCACTGTTTAACGCGAGCAGGCGTTGGTATTAACAATAACACCGATTTATCTTTTATCACTTTGTTATGAAGGCGTTATTGTAAATTTTCTAATATTAAAGCCTTGCTTAATCCGTTTACTCTAATGCTCAAGGTCTCTGGGTAAGGTATCTGTATCCAACTATTGGAACTATATAGATGACGTACTTGCTCACTTAGGATTCGAATGATCTCCAAAGTCCTATTTTAAAGCGATTGAAACGAATAAATCGGAGCTTTGCCGTCGATTAATAAACGATAGATAAAACATGGATCCATCCTGCAAAGCTAAAGCACAATTGTGCAATAGTGGAACGGGAAAAGAGATCAGAAAAAAATACATTTTTGATGT
This sequence comes from Oryctes rhinoceros, assembly GCA_020654165.1. Lineage (NCBI taxonomy): Eukaryota > Metazoa > Arthropoda > Insecta > Coleoptera > Scarabaeidae > Oryctes > Oryctes rhinoceros. The sequence goes on from JAIOKQ010000978.1 coordinate 2,505,089, forward strand.
AATAAGTTAGGCTGACCTCACCCTTCTTATACATGGTTCATGTCTTACAACGTATTACGTTTGCGGGACCTTCAAACACATCAATATATCGGGTGAGAATGCAGGATCACCGGAAAAGCAGCAGATTCTAAAAAAATAACTGGACGCGCCTTCTTTAGTGGAATCCTTTGATGAGTCTGTTAAATCTGCCATTCCTCAGATCGCTCAACAAAATATTAGTAACCAGTAAGAGATAATAGTGATGAGTAAAGTTCGCCATCTTCTGGGCGCTTTACGCGATTAACTGAGACGAGAGAATCGCGCCTATTCGTGTGACGAAAATGGGTTCGTGTTGCCTGCTTCTTGCCATCTTCGAGAGTCGACAAAAGACGATTCTGTCTAGTCTGTTAATTTCGTGAAGCGCGCGGAAAGTGGCCAACTTTCGTGATGAGTCGAACAATATTGTATCGACTAATGAAGGAAGTATAAAAAAAAATGTATTGATGTATGTATCGTAGAATGGAGGCGACAATATCTCAGAATAGGTCAATTTATTTAGAGGAAGGATCTTGGGTGAGTGAGGGTCATACTCTACGGAAAGCAAAGATCTACAAAAATATTCATAGCCGTAGACAAGCCTTTGTGGAAAGGCTTACAATTGGATACAATTGGATTTCCCTTTGGGAAAGGACGTCCCGTTGTATTGTTACATATTGGAGGTTATTATTGTTTGAAGGCAAAAAAAAGATATCAGATTTTTGAACAACGATTCTCTCAAATGTTCACCATCATCAGTACATTTGTCGTCAAATTATGTAAGAAAAAGAAAATCATGACCGGTACGTCGTTTCATCCAGTTGCTTTACCGAAGGTTGCGTTCTTACTTTAAATAATGAACCAAATGTTCAAAATATTCGTGCATAGGCCAAAGAAAATTCCTGATTACGTGTTTGTCACCCGACTTGTACAGTCGGGTTGACTTTGCATGAAATTTGACTTTGGACGAATTTTTAGAACTTATGCAAAATAATGTTGGTCCTGTCTTGGATGGTGGAAGATGTAATTAGATCGCCCAAATCAGGATATTAACAATTAAAAAATGAAGTGGAGAAACCAAAGACTTAATAAAAGATGTAACATTCAATTTTGGATCTTTATAATCTTGCCCTAAAATGAATAGGAGAGCGAAAAATCGCATAAAACTAAATTACATATTAAACGCCTACGTTGGCACCCAACCGTCAATGCCCGGTATAAATATATACATACAAATTAGAGAGGACAAAGGCGAATGAAAGCATACGTTTCTTGTAGCGACTAGACAGACTCGTGTCTATTCGTCTCATAAGAAAGGGTTCGTGTTGCTTACTGGTTTCGTCGAGAGTCGACAAAACACGAGTCTATCTAATCGCTTTTGTCCTCTCTACATACAATAATATCATTTTTCCATTGAATACGCAAAACTTTAAGCTTCTTCTATACGCCGATCTCCAGAATTCATCATTTCATAAAATATAAATAATATTTGAAAAAACGTCTTAAAGCTTCTGCCGCACGAACAATCAACCATCCTACCTTCTTTTATAGTTTAAACAAATTAGCTTCACTATCATTGAATTTCATCAAACATTTTCCCCGATAAATCGCTTAATCGTGAACAAACAAGCGGAGCGGAGCGTGCTTCATACTTTTCATACCTAATAAACCTAATTTACGTCCGATTATGAAGGGACATAAGAAAAAATTGAGGCTATAAATAGTTGACAAGGTGCAGACCACCATCCGGAGCGAATAAACAAACCGATATAAATGTAAAACTGCACGTCGTATCATTCTCTTTTTTTTTGCCGCCCTCTGCTTTTACGCCGGCGAAATCGCAACAAACCAAAATTGTACACAAAGCTTATTTATGGCGGTAATGAAGACGAATTTCCGGTTTATGATGGCGAACACGCGAAAGGAAAAATAACATTTCCAAGTCATCTCGAAGGAAACAAATGGACCTCTAACAATAAAGGAAGATAGTTTCCCTTTCTCATCGCTAGTTTATTTCTTTTGAATGAAAGATGTAATTACAACGGTCACATGCATACGTAGAATATTTATTCTTTTTCAGCGTGGAGAATCGCTTTTGTGTTAATTTTATACGCGTGTAAAATTAACCCGGTGAGTTACCTTTGTTTGTGGCACTTCTGTTGTTGAAACTAAAAGCATTCACTTAGACGAAGTGCCTATGGCTACGGGTTTATTAAGTAAAACAATACAGAATTCTGTAAACGTAAAGTAATTGTTTCGTAGCTACGTAAGAAACGTCTAGTTCATAATGAAATTCCCTTCTTGATAAGCTGGTTGCAAAATACGTGTAGGTGGATGCGCACAAAGTTCTTGCTGGTAATGTTATTATATATAGTTACTATACTAGAGTTAATGTAAACGATTACACGTACAGTCTGTTCCAAATTTAAACGTTGATAAAGCCATTTGCCACGTCGCAGCAAGTAAAATGTCACTAAACAGATTCGAAAAAGTCGCCGTAATAGAAACCTTTTTAAACGGTCATCAATTTTTTAATTAATAAAATAAAGGTTCCCGCAGTGCTAGAAAGCTCAATTTCTAAAAAAAACAGTTCGTTTCTCTGGCTTATCCACTTTGAAGCGTCGGTGGTAGAAGGATAACAGACTTTTCCTTTAATTTTTTTTTTATTTCGTTCATTTTCCCTTTTTTGCAGAACTTCTAAATTAATCTAAAACATTTCCGTGACGAGGCTCGGTGTAAGTTTAAGCTTGTTTTAATAAAATTTCGCCAACTAGTAATAAGAAATTCGCAGTACATTTTAAAAAAGCATAGAATCTCAGCTACAGCTGCGTCCTTGCATACGTTACGATAATATCCGTTTGCAATTCGACATCAATATAATTTTAAACAAAGATATCATCAAAAATGGCCGTGGAAACAAAACAATAGCCAACGCGATTAAACAATTGCATTAAATGACGCTAATAAACTTCCTCTATTTGTCCCCACGTTGGACATTACTGGCATGTTACTAAGACAGATAATTAACAATTATAGCTGGTAAACAGGTACATTGATCTGGCAGGCTAAAAAAAAAATTTGCAAATGTTTGAAAATTCTTATCTAAGAAAAATTCGGGGCCATCATCCGAACCTGGTACCACCTATGCATTGGATGCCTTGATAAATCGAAACTGTTCTAAGAAAAACCGAAGGATACCCAATCAAATATCAATTTTTTTGCATCCTCCTTTGATGCATGCCTGTAAATGGTACTTTTGTTGACCTTTTTTATATATGCGAGACTGATATTAGGAAACAAGGAAATTTAAGTTAACATTTAAAACCATCCAGAATTAATTTTACTTTTTAAATGTTTTTATTCAATTTTTCTTTTTTTTTAATTTTCTCTTATTTATTTTATACATAGGTGTAAATAGGAAAAAAATTTATAGAGAAAAAGGAACTGTTGAACTATTGAATAGCAACGTTTTTACATAATACGTTTCCAGATAAGAAACGTATTAAGTGGAAAAACCAAAGGAACATTTCTAATAAAAAATACAAGTAGAGATCAATGCGAGCACTAATTTAACAGCTGATTATGAAAGACGTTCACCTCCTACCAATGATTAATTGAAAATTAACATCTAAATTTACCAGGGCTGGTATTTTGGAGATTCTTGAAATTATTTAGGACGATATGAATTTAGTCGATGTTCCTCCGGCAAGATAGAGCTTCTGTTAATCATCACGGTGGCGTACTAGAAAATATCTTTGATGATCGCTGGACAGGCGAAAAAGGTCCGATTAGATTTTATCTTTGGGGTATGTTAAATACAAGATTTAGAGATTAGAAGCATTTTCAAAGGCAACGATGAGAGCAAGATTGAAAGGAATAGAAGATAAGAATATTTTCGAACATTTGCGTAATGTAGCGTCTTAGAATCATTGTTATTATCAATTGTTTGTGCTAATTATTACTAATTTTTGTTACCGCAGCTAATTATTACCATAATCTGTATAGTTTATATAATATTATATTATTGAATTCATTGTCTAATTATATTCATCCTGTATAGTAGTCTCTTGAATATAAATGCAGTAAATGGTGGCATTTTTTGTTTGATCCCTGACGTGTTTTGAATAAACGGAATATATTTCTTACCGTAGGTTTCCTGTTAAACTGATGCTCTATTTGCAATATGTAAAAAAAAATAGTTATTAAAAGTAAGATCAGTTCTATTCGGTTATTTGTATCGCAAAGGTTGCAAAATTGTTTTATTTTGTGCATAACAATTCAGAAGTGGAATATATTACGAGAAAACATTTAAAAGTGTAAGTGCAAAGCGAAGAAAACAATTAAAAGTGTAAGTGTAAAATGACGAAAATAATTAAAAGAGTAAGTGCAAAGTGAAGAAAATAATTAAAAATGTAAGTGTAAAGCGAGGAAAGCAATTAAAAGTGTAAGAGTGAGGTGGTGAAAATAAAGGTGAAGTGTAAGGTGAAGGCCAAAACGAAAATGAAGTTATAACTTATAACAGATAAGATCCGGTGAGTCCGTTCCATTGTATTAGATCTTTGTTTTCACGAATTGAAAGAACTATGGATATTTACCGCCAGACACGTTAATCTTGTTTTCGCTGTGGATTGTATACTAGCATAATACATTGAAAAAAAAGAGGATTTACTTCAATTTTAAAATATCTATATTTGAAAGCAATTTATGTGTATAAGATTTAGTAACGATAGCAATATAGTGCGATACGCATTATATTCTTAAAAATATTTAATTTCAATAAAAGCGATGCAAACGTTAACTTTGACATGACAACACGATCATTAACATTTCTACTTCGCAATTAGGATGCAATAAGGTTGAATATCATGCGATAGTCATAATGTTGAAATCGCGCTGTTCAGTTAGCCACGAAAGAGCGTAAGACTAATACTGAATCTCAAAAAATAAATAAATAAATAATAAGCCTGTAGAGGCAGAAAAGGATTGTCTATTAGATGACTTTCTCTCCGAGATAGAAAGATGATTGTCTGTAGAAATTAGCGCAGAGGCTGGCTCAAACGTTTTGGAATTCTTACTTTTTTGGCGAGAGAATTGGCAGCATTGTGATATGGGGGGCGCACATCACGTGAAGTAAATTAACATGAATAAGCAATATTTTTTTTTAATTTTTCGGTAGCTTTTCATCAATTTTAGTTTATTTTTTAATTTAACAGCGATTTATTAAAGCTCACCTTTTTTTCTTTTAATTAGTACTTCCCGCTTTAATAAATCGTTCCTGCTCTAGTTCCTAACTGATCCTAAATAAAAGATATATATTTCCTTGTCGTATATTTGTTTATTATTCATTTAAACTAGAATAGAAAGATAACAATAAGTAATTAAATATATACAAGGATTGTATGCGCATACGAAGAGCCGAGTATGGTGCAAAATAAATGATGCCTAAATAAAAATACATTCTACTTGAAAAAATTATACAATATCAATTCTGCATCACGTCAGTTTTTAACTGATATAGTTGTTTGCTTTGAATTTTGAATGTCATTATTTTTTGTTACCACTGTATATACTGATCAATTCGCGCCTGTAGCGTATACTAGCAACGCATGTATATTAAGTTGCCTACAAATCGGCGCCACTAAACACGAGACTCACCTTGAACGTTTCCTCGCTATATTTCATGACTTTCTTCCCTAAAGACTTTGGAATCGGACTCATATCTCTCGCTCCAGAGTCCCATTCCCAACTATCTAACTTGCCTAGAACGATATAACCTTTTACAGCACTTCTTACCATGCAAGTTCACCGTCTTAGAACCTACCTTGGCTGTTGTCGCTGGCATTGTCTATCAATTTCGTGTTTTTCAAGGCATCTATTTCCGGCCGGAGAGCCAGGCGGCGTTGCAGGAATTGCTCATAAGAGATCCTACCCTGAGAATCCGCCCCAAGCTGGTACATCAACTCATCAAGTGAGTCCTCCAAGCTCAATTCCCTACATATCGTCAGCAGATCGTGGCTGAAAGAGATACGCGTGGGATGAAAACGCTGGCGACAATCGTTCGTAATTCTATTTTGCAAATACCTATCGATGAACCCGTCCCCGTTCGCATCGCAAGCTTGAAATAGCCGTCTCACTCTCTCTTCATCGCACACCGAACTAGCGCTCTCGCTCGCGCAATCCGTATCGGCCATAACCTTACATTTATTACTTATCTAATTCGCACATATTTTCACTTGTTTTTAAGGCGAACTGAATTACTTTATGAACGGTACGACGTCAGGTTAACATGGTGGTAAAAGGAAACGCGCAGTAAACGTCGAATAGATCGTAATTTAAAGGAGTTCCTTTCATTCCACATAAACAAGTTATATTTTGTAAACATTAGCGAAAAAATACCGGATCTAGTTCGATGAACTTTGTGAAGGTGGCGCCACTGGGTCCTGGTTTGAAATTAATGCAGTGGTGTAGGTGACATTGTACTGTTCCGATTTGTTGAAAACTGATATAATTAAAAATTATGTAATTTATGTGATTGATAAAGAAACGTAATTAACAAAAAGTTTAATCGATTATTATCGTTTCGAGGATGCTTGGGATCCTTATTCTTCATCGGTCATGGGTGCAATGCATTGTCGAAACGACCGTCTCGGATTAATTAATCGATTAAACTTTTCTGGTGCGGAACTTTCGCGTTGTTTGCCGTATCACGCTTTGCCATCATTAAGAAAAACCAGAAAATTTGTTTGTACATTCAACATTTATTAAAGTAAAATACTGTACAAATTAATATAAATTATATCAAAATCAAAGCATAAAATATATATATATATTCTAACGTTTAACAACCATTCATGTCTTGGATTAACTTACGTATTATTTGCAAACCAGTTGTTGATTAACATTCATGATTCTTAACATTTTGCATACTTACAGAGACCTCAATAATTAATTTACGATTTCTTTGTTTGCTATACATTTGATATAGGCACTACTGTTTACTTTTCTTCTTAGGCGATTCCTCACTGTCAGAACCGGAGGACGCTGATCCGCTATCCGACTTCCTCTTATTGGAACTATTCTCATTTTTCCCTTTCCTTTCCTCGCCCGCGTCCTCGTCTTCGTCTTCCATTTCGGCACCGTCGGACTCTTTTTCCTCCGCCTTGCCGAGCTTCTCTTCGAATTTAGACTGGTTCTTCTTGACCTTGCTTGCTTCGGGGCTGTATCCCCACAGAATCAGCTCCATATGCTCCTTCGATGGTAGATCGTCGTTCCACAAATCGGGACTCTCATCGTCTACGGCCTTCATCAGCTTGCGTAACGCCGAATTCCTCACGATATCCCAGGTTGGTTCGTTGTCTCCGCTCGAAACCGTTCGCAAGTTCTTGTATTCCCCCTTCACGGACTTGTAAGCTTTCAGGAAAGCTTCGGCCTGCTTGTCCTCGATTTTATATTCGTTTTTCAACGGCAGTAACGCCTCGATCGATGCTAACGGTAAATAGGCGCGGTTCTCTTTCGATTTGTTGTTCTTTTCGAAGTCTTTGATGAAATCTTCGAATACCTTCATGGCGTCGTTGATGTTTTGAAGTTTTTCTTTGTCTTTCGTCACTGGAAAAAATAGAAGGAGAATCTTAAATTAATGGAAAGACTAGGTGTGTTGTCGTATAACTCCGTTGAGTGAATACGAGAAGTTTTATGTTCTGCGGACTGTTAAATATATATATGAGGTCAAGTTATATTTTACGACAGGATATTTGAACATTACTGTTTGATATGTTTATTTGACGAATTCTTGCGATGGTTTTAAGAAATTTCATCGATGTTATACTACTTATTCGTTATGGTTAATGCCTTGTTATGAAATTCGTCAGTATTATAATATTAGCTGTATTTTTATAGGTCTGATGACCTCATATAATAATTCGCTTTAAGTTAATTTAATTCAATAGACGGAGGATTTGTGAGCTCCGTAATACAGGAGTGTTGATGTATTCGTATTCTTTTTTATTATATTTAGCATTACAAGTTCTTTAATTAAAGTTAAAACTTACAACTATCAAATTGAATTAGTTACTTATAACAGCTACATTGGTAGGTATTGCTCAAACTATATCTAACCTGAAGAATCAACGAGAAAAAAACTCTTATTACTTTGTTTACTTATGTACTTCTTGTAAGGTATCTGTGATATTCAAAATTTAAGCTAAAAGTCTCTGTGCTTTGATGTACATAAGCAGCTATTTCTATTATATAAAGATCCACAAGACTCCATGAAGTGAAACTTTCTGGAGCAGGCACGCTTTAGCAACTGCAGCCAATGAACTACGCAAGAGTATTCCATATCTAGATTTCCGCGTAGATTATAGCGAGAGAAGGCACTTATTGATCGTTACCTGTGACCTTAAGCACGGAAACGCATGATACTGGCCAAAAGTCTGTCAGCTAATACGCGATGGATTATCCTCAACGATGACGCCCGAAAATTTCGTATAATTGGATGGTCTCATTCCTTGAGCGTCGCCTTGTATGGAGAGTCTAGGCATTTTTAGAATTAACGAAAATTTATTGTGAACGCTAAACGCAATAAATCACCCTGCGCGTTCATGTTCAATACTTATTGCCGCCCGGTGTAAAATGTGTATAATGTCGTAAGATAAGTTGGCAACAATCGTCCTTGCCAACAGGTGTTCCAGAAATCGTCGATTATATTTCGGCTTAACGACGACTTGTTTACATTACTTGCGATACAAGCGAACCTCAACGTTCGTTCACGATTTTATATATTAAAAAAAATAATAATAAAAAATAAAAAAAAGATCTCCCTCCCACGAAACGAGGAATCGACAGGAATTTATATAGAGCATTGCTCAATCTCATCGTGCTTTATTTAAATCGCGTTTAATTTTGGAGAATGTGCAACTTAAATTTGCGCATTAATCATACCTTCTGGCCCCTTTTATCCCGCTTAGAAATATAAAAAAAATAATTATTTTTATATTTTTGAGTTTCCGATCACCTCTTGAAAGCTTTCGATTGGTTTACTTTTGACAATAAAATTAAAAATTGAATGCGCATGTGGAATACTAATAAAATGCCTGAAAATGCACCGGCGTACGGATTCTAAAAATAATCTTGTAAGTGTATGTATGTATATCTAATACGTAGAAATAAAGTTGTCCGATGGGAACATTTCCCACATGCACGTTTTTTTTTCCGTTTCGTAAAAAACCAAAATGTTTATATGTGCACGAACCGTCCTAACAACTAACAAGAAAATGTAAAATTTTAAAAATAAACTTGGATAAAAATATATTAATGCGCATCAGAGTCCCCACAGACGAAAATAGTTTTTATACGATGATTTTTTTTTATTTTACAAAATTATTAATAATTGAATAAATTAGAGCAAAATACTGAGAGTGACAAAGGGGGAGAGGGAGCGATAATTGAGAAAATAAAATTCCAAAATACGCGCTGGAATCGGTAATAGAGGGCGCTGTAATTTTGAAATACGAATTTCTTTAGCTATGAAAATAACACTTACGCGTTATCACACGTTTAGCACGGCCAATTAAACCTTTAACGGCTAATTTTTGATAATCCGGATCACGTCCGTCTAGGATCTTCAACGATTCCAAAGCTTTATCCTTGTCTTTGAATCCCAACCCTGGGACGGTATCTGCCTTGGTGTCGGACATATTTTTTTCCCGTCGGATGTAGGATTAAACCTGAAAAAAATAAAATAAAACTATTCATTTATTTGTTTACGATAAATGTATTTGTTTCGCGTTTTATTTTAAAAATGACGGTCAAAGATGCGAGATTTGATTGCGCTATTATGCGAGAGCGGAGATATCGCGCTACACCTACACGTTAAACTTGTCCTATATAGCGGATTCGACGCTTGAAGTTATAACTTCGAAATATAATTCTGAACTAGTATAGCGCGGCGAGTCGACTGAATTTTAGATCTGTAGTTTGTAGTATCGGCCGGGCCTAGCGGCCAAGCTAATTCTACCGTTCGTACGGGTGTTTTTCGATTAAACTCATTGCCGCCCTGTTCGAACGGTGATACGTCGTATGACTACATCTCTATACTTACGTTATTACGTCATTTTTAGGCAATACTCGCCCGACTTGCGTCCCGTTCTCTCGTCGAAACGACACGCGAAGCGTTAGCTTCGCGCGTCGCTTAGAAATAATCCTTGGACGTGGATGACGGCGGCGTTTTCTAAATGTTTACCGGATTATTAACATACGTACATTTTAATTTATTAAATACTATAAATAAATATTATCCAATATTGCCTCTGTCTTTTCGTGCGATATGTAATAAAATTTGTTGGGGTAATCGCTTAGGTATGTATGTAAATGTGTTCTCGATTTATCCATGCATATGTACATACGTAGTTGCTTTCATAAGTTGCCTGTTTATTTAACTCGTGTCCTCTCTTTCTAACTCTATATTTCTACGAATTATAAATAGAATCTCTAAGTGTTGCTGCCGCTTATTTATCTCCCACGTTTCGTTATTCATGCTATTGACGACTTCAGAACTCGGTAAATGCTTCAGAAGTTCATCGGGAGAAAGCGGACGTAATTATTAATTCGTTTTAATCGTTTTTACATTTTTCGTTTGAACTCGGCCAGTTGCACAAAGATTAGCAAAGTTTAGTTAAATCTGATCGTGCTTTCAGTTGCTGTAAAAGCTTTGTAAAGTGTTGCCACTCCCATATTTATCTTCCTACTTCGAATTGAGGAGGGGCAATAATATTGAAAGATGGTTTGGCAACACGGTAAAGGAAGAAAAGGCTGAGTTCGGAATTTATTAGAATTAGCGAACAAACAAACATTACACACACCTTCAAGGGTTTCCTTATTGACCAGTTTTTTCTCGTTGATCAGGTGTTTTTCTTTGGTAAAAGTTATATCTTTGATGATATGAAATTAGGAAAGGGAATATATTGCCTCCTGTCGGTCGAATATGAAAATCCCCGATTTCCTTCGTTATTCCGACGTAATCGATTTTTTTTTTTTTTTGAAAAAGCTCAATCTCGGTACGGGCTCGAACCCATCCACATACACTACAATGCGCGATTATACGCCAAAAAACGAATCGCTTTTTAAAAAGTTAACTTGTACATACTTGCTTCGAGGTTGGAGACCTTACCGGGGTTCATATTTTAAGAAAGGGCGTCTCAAGAAAGGAATAACGAAGATGAAGCATTACATACACGGGATCTAGATTAATTTTGCAGCTTTTACTTAAAAAAAATTGAGCAAAAGTCAAATTAAGCAATTCTTCAACGCAAAGAATATTATTTTCACGATTGCTCAAATCAACATTCCAAATGGCGAAGTCGTCGCGATATATTCTTTTAAATCATCTGCTGCGCCGTCTCACAATAAAAGATGAAGAAGGGACTGTTAATTATTTTTCAACATGTTGAATTGTGACTAGAGATTGCCAATTCATCAAGAAAAAGTCTTCAAGGTGGCGTCTCTTAAACGATAATTCGATAGATCCTTGGATGCGACTTCTCGATTCTGAGTAAGCCTGCAGAAACGAGTACAGCTCGACGAAATTAGCGGCGACTAGACAGACTCGCGTTTATTCGTCGCATGAGAATGGGTGAGTGTTGCCTGCTGATTTCCCCGAAAGTCGATAAAACGCGAGTCTGTCGAGTCTTATGCTAAAAATGTTACCTTTTCGAGAACACGCTTGCCAAACTTACGGATTTGCACGTTTTTGTTGCGTTGTTTTAAATTGGAATCATCAACCTCAATTTATTATAATTAGGATTAAAATTTAACAGTCCGTTAACACTCGCTTTCTCTCGTGCGGGGCAGGTAAATTTTACAATGTCAGAGCAGATTGAGAAGTCGTTGGTGAATTTGAAAAGATTTGTTTTTTTTTACATATTTTGCTAGTCTCCACGTTTGCTTACGTTGAGATTGCGTTAATCGCACATTATAGCCACCATCTTGAAGATCCATCGAAGGTATTTTAAGCAATAACCCATTGAAATGTGGCGTTGCTTAACTTTTCAAATAATTTTTGTTGTCACTGATTATACATTGGATTAAATCTAGCACATGCATGTATATACCTTTATAATGTTTGTAAAGTTCATTATTATTATTTGCGGCGTGATAAAGCTATAAACATTTTTTCTATTCTACGATTAGTTTCTTCCTGGTAAAATTATTTTTCGTGGTACGTTAATGTTTACTTTATCGGTTTGGTTGCGTTCATATTCATTTTTTGCTTAATGTTTATTTAGTTTTATTTTTGTACATTATTACATCTGTTTTCTTTTAACGCCCATTGTCTTTTTCCTCTATTTCTTTATAAGAAATACGTTTGGTCACTTCTAGCTTCTTAGCATCTACACCCATTTTATTTATTTCGAGAGACTTTACGGTTAACAACGCAAATTTTAAATGGAATAAAGGATTTTGTTGTAAGTTCGCCTTGGATGAATTGCTTCATTGCATTGCTACTAGACAGGACAAAGCCGGATGAAATTATTACTTTTTTGCAGAGACTAGGCTCTCGGGGACACCAGTAAGCAACACGAACCCTTTCTTATGAGCAGAGAGGATAAACGCCGGTAGAATTATTACTGTTTTGCAGCGACTAGATAGACTCGTATCTATTCGTGTCATAAGGAAGTGTTCGTGTTGCCTTTTGGTTTTCCCCGAGAATCGGCAAACATGAGTCTATCTAGTCGCTGCAAAAAAAAGGAATAATTCCAGCCGCCTTTGTCATCACTACTCATGAGGCGAATAGATACGAGTCTATTTAGTTGCTGCAAAAAAGGAACAGTTCCATCTGCCTTTGTCCTCTCTAATTATTACACTTGATTCTTTTCGAGTATGACATCGGTACGTCCGTTTACGTTTGATATTACTCACATTTATTACACAGCTAAAGATTGCGTAAATATTTAACACTGCTTATAATCTTACTATTATTTTATTTTTTAATTTTGTTATAACGTTTCTACATAATTTCCTTCCGGAGCAGATTAGATTCTTTTTTTAATCGATGAATAAAATTATGTGATTAATGTTTCTCGTAACAGTTCCAAGTGATACATAAACAAGAGCATTAAGCGGTAAGGCTAGAATCAACAGAATGTGCTAACGATTTACGTAATTCATTAACGAATCGGCTGCGAGATGGCATCAGCTTTCGCAGATATCGTACAATGAGGATGGAGGAGTAATAGTATTGATGATGCAAGACATTTAGCCGCAAATTTAGAAATTAGGTAACGTTCTCGTTGAATAATTTATTAGTTTATAGCGTACTTGTTTAAATATTCTTTGCACTTCCATCTTCTGATTGCTTATTTTCCAATTCCTTTGTTGGGAAATAAACGAGTCAATGAATAGACGAACGTAGATGTTTAGAAACGGGAAGGTTCCATCAAAAATACATTCTTCCTTCTCTGAAAATGTTGTTTCATTTCGAGTTGAAAATCTTTATTTAAACTTTGAGTTGGGGCAAATGGTACAAAAATATTTTTTTTATTTTTTCGTTTTTTTTTTTCAGCTTTATTACGCCTTAATTAAAACGAGCTTAAAGTATATGTTGAAACTGGTAAATATTACTAAAGCCCTTCAGTTCGTGATCGATGTCCTCTCCAGTTCGGGCTGTAAAACCGATGATTGGTTACCGTTCAACAAAATACTGCTTTGGAGTGGTTTGCAGCTGCTCTGCTTTATGAAAGCAAAGCGACGATGAACGCGAACATTCTTGTACATGTTCGCATTTAATTAAAATTATTTTAATCATTAAAAATTTAAAATTAAATTGCTATATCGACCTCTACCTCGACCTCTAGGCGCGAGCGGAAACGTTCTGCGAAGACTAGAGGCTGCGCGCCTGCACGTTAGCTTGTTCATTGATGTACTTTTTGTCTTAATTATATTCGCATTGGGAAAAATGGGAATTTTGTTGATAATTCTTGGGCGGTCGCGGTGGTAACGTGCCAATCATGTTGAAATGTGCGTTTTAATGATTATGTATCCTCAATACGTGTTTGATCACGCCTCGATCGCTAAAAGAAATGTAATTTGTAATACTGATGCGCGACGGAAGTACGGCCGCTCTAAATCATGTAGCGCCTTTGAGAAGAAAAGTCAGGAAAACTCAGTGTTCCGGAAACATGTGTTCACGAAATCTTTACCTTCGATCTAGACAAAAATTCAAAATTATGGATTAGCCTCTTTCCTGTGCTATTATCTACATATATACGAGGTAGGTTCAATAAATACACGTTCGAGCGGTGGTATATATAAGCGGTCTAATTAAACTAAACAAAATTGTCAGCATTACACAGGCTTCGCAAGACGCTGTGTACCACTGCTCTGGCTGTTCGCGAAACCATATCAAAATTGCTTGCCGGACTTCAGCGTCCGACTGGAATCGCCGAAGGGACGACTCAAGAGAGTCACTTCAATGGTCCAAAGACCATTGAGGTGACCTGTTGAAGCGCTACCTGTGTTAGCGATATGCGGACGGGCGTTATCGTAAAGAAGGATCACGCCTCCCGTAAGCATCCCAGGACGTTTGTTCGCTATGGCTGTACGCAAACGAGTTAGTTTTACTGTATCGGACAGCATTGATGTTAACATGAGCGTCTTTATATTCAAGAAGTAATGGTCCACGGTGTTCGACGAAGCAGGTAAGCGTAACCTTCCCAGCGGAAGGTTGAGCTATTAATTTCTGGTGCCTTGCAAACGATGGATGTTTCTACTGCATATCGTTTCGATTCAGGCTCATAACGGTGACACCAAGAAGATGCTGCAGTAAAAGACCCATCCGGTTGGCTTTGTGTATCCATTGTTCCCAAGCGAACATCAAAACGATCTGCCAATTCTTTAACACGAACCCGCCTATCCTCCACAACGGTTGCTCGCACAGCAGCGACATTGGTATCACTCTTCGAGGTGCGTCCGGCTTTGGCAAATCCGTTGCCGATTGTCGTCCACCGACACCATTCGACGACTGTGGTTTTCGAAGAACACCGCTCACCGTAAACATCTTGCATTCTCCGATAAATTCGAACAGTGCTATAGTGGAAGACGCGCAACGACCGCGTATTCTACGAATGTCGCCACAGTAGACACCTGCATTACCGGCACCCGTCTTATGCAACTTTTATACATATAGCAAAACTAACATTCGTGCCATGTCGTTCGAACGGGTACTTATTGAACCCGCCCCGTACTAGAATATTTAGGCTACATTCCTCGATATAGGTCTTAGCTAAAATTGTTTCTTTGAAGTTCGAATGAGATTAATGATACTACGTAGACGTACGGTACGCTAGATAGAAATCAGAAGTATATATAAACAATTTGATGCGATAATAAACACGCCTTCAATGATGTAGCGCTGTATATAATTAATTATCGGCACAATTTATCGTACTCAGTATAATTTACATTAACTCTACACGTATTTGATATTACTTAATAATTTATGTAAACAACCTTGTAAAAAAAAAAAAAACAGATGCATAATTAAAAATCATGTTTACTTTAAAAAAAAAAAAAAACAAAAATAAATGATAATCTAATAAATACAATTATATGAAAATTATGTACATGTATATTTTATGAATTACGTAACATGCTTCTGCAGAACACATGACAAAATACGGCTACGGGTTTTTTAATCTTAAAAAAAAATCGGTTTATTTAATAAAGGTATAAAAAAATATAATAATCAATGCATACATTCGAAATACTCGTTGTCTTTATAGCAGATGTGATTACTGTGTTAACCTTCTGGCATATTCATGCATGTATTAAATTATACGAATAAATAATGTAGTTGTAATGAGGCGTTTATTAGCCAATGGAGCATTCTTATTTTACATGCTGATGGTGCTATTTCAAAATAATAGAAACATTTATAAACTTCAATCGGAAATGTCTGCGTTTACGACGCTAGTTCCATTCATTTATTTGATTTTCGGCGGTGCAACCTATTTCGAGTATGTATATGACGAGCTCTTACAACGAACTCGCGATAGTTACACAAAGGTCTACGTTCAACTTACATTTACCGCTTTTTAACCCAACGAAGATGTTATCCCCTTATCTTATTTTCAAGAATTCTAAGAACTTCTTGAATATTATTTAATGGTTGCTTTCAATAGTAGATTTGGCAATAGTGACACGTAGAAAAGCTTCTCTACCCTGTGAGATGTACAGTCGGAAAAAGCATGCGAGTGTCCTCCGTTTGCAAGAGGAAATCCAAGATTCATCAATCAAACTTTGATAATCGAAAATTATTTTCAACACATGTTGGATACATTGTTGGTTATTCCAGATAAACTAACCTAAAACGTGCTTTTTACATGCATATAATAAAAAAACGAATCCTGCATTTAATTATTACACCAGAAGCTACTTGAACTGGTTGTTTGGTTACCAAGGCATCGGTAAACAAAACATATTGAACCTGTTTTCGCTTTTATTCGCTTGTTCATTTTCGACAAGAAAATGCAAACAACACATAAGTATTGGCAACCTCTGCACCATACAAGTTAACTAGTGTGATGCGGAGGTTGCAGATACTTGCCGCAGTCCTTGCTATCATTATTATTCTTCGCCTATGTTTGAAATTTGGAATCAACCGACTACACTCGTTAATGTCAATATGTTTTGTTTACTGTTGTCGTGGTGACCAAACTGTAATAACACCAGAAGCCATTTGGATGGAATTTCCACGGATTGCGGAGTTCAAAATGTCGAATCAATAGTTTAAAAACGAATGTTCGTAACCATACCAAAAATCACTTGGATGCAATACCCAAAAAGGGGGTGGGTACGGAAAAAAGGATACGTCGATGTTCGGCGTTCATTACTGAACAGTGTACAGCTCGCATATCTCGAAGGCGTTTCAGCGCAATGTTCATAAAGCGCATTCTTCAAAGAAATAGATTTCGAAACCTTCATTTTATTGGTTCGTTTCTAGAAGAAGAAACCAAATACGTAATATTTTATTTAAAATAACGAAGTAGGTGTCTAGTTCGCTACTTATCGATCATCCTGTAAATCCCCCGTCACATGTACCATTTACAGGAAGGCCCTACAACGAAGACGGTATTTTCATGCGTTACGCTAAGGAATTGACTATTGCGGGAACTGCCAATGCGGAATTTAAAGAATTGGGGATATATCGGGCCTAACTAGATATCACATTTAATGATATGTAGATAGTGTCAGAAGAGTTACAAGAATATTTTTAAATGCAAACTAATCAGAAGAGCATTGAAATAGTTGAATGTAGGTTTTCACGACCGTAACCCATAGTAGAAGTGTCTTCGATGTTCGATTTGACGCTTCTGAAGAAGCTAACAACATCATCGGGGATGCCTCAGAGGCGACAACACGCGAAAGACATCTCTACTAAGAGCAGTGAATGTTTGCATTCTTTTTGGGTGGGGTGAGTACCGTATGTGACTGATATCATGAACTCATTACGGAATCGTTATTTATTCCAAGTAGATGATTATTATGGTATTACCTTCGAGATATACGGCTTTGAATATCTAATTGTTATGTAATTGGGTGTCAATCTTTGGTACAGTCCAGTACAGTTCATAATTGAGTTTTACAACAAGCGCACGTGCCGTTTCAGTAACTAATAAGTTTAGTAAATCGATCGAAGCAACGATCAAGAACTGAAAATCTAAAGACTAAATTTACCTAAGCTGCTTGTGAATCTCTAAAATTAAAGGTCTCTTCACTTTCGTAGAAGACATCGCTTTAAAATGCAACGGAAAACACTTTTATGAAGCACATCTCAATGACATTTATTTTTGCGCGGACAATCATCTTCGAGATTCTTCGAGAAATAGCGAAACGCGCCATTGGAAGACCGATATTTATTTATAAAATTTCCCGTATTATCACTCACGTCATATTGTTTTCATCTAGACGCCCGTTTTTATATTCGCGTTAATCTTTTAAGTATGCGCGTACTCTCGATAATAATACTCCGAATAAATCTATCCTACGTCGTCGAGCCAATGGCAAACCGTCAATCATAATTCGGTCGTTTCCAATTTCCTGGGCGGCAACAGTGGCGGCACCGTCTGGTAAACGTTCTGCGATCTTTGCTCGTTGCTGGCAGTATGATGCGTGTTGCTGTGATGACACTGATTATCCTCGCCGTTACTGAGCACGTTCTCGTCAAGTGAATCACGTTCAGAACCTTGACTGCAAAAATAAAATGAAATTTATGCGAGCAGCGTATATACAGAGTTTACCAAAATAATTGTAATTCAATGTATGTATATATACAATGTTACCTGTATTCATCGGCATTTTTGTACCATTCGTTTTCGTAAGCCTTTAGCCAGATCGGGTTGCTGCCTTCCATGCTATGCTTATTGGTGTTAGGAACCCTACCGCTAAGACCGCTTAGACCCCTACCGTCTATCTCCGAATCTGCACGGACTAGAACCGTATCAACGCATAATTTTGAAAAGAAAAAATCGTAATTACGATCATCTCACCATATGCGGTCGCGGTGGCCGCCTTCAATTTCCTCTGATACGTTTGTCTTTGATTTATGCACAGCGCCAAGCTCAAAAACAATAGGAGCAGGAGGAAGAGCGAAGAAGCTGATAGCCAAAATGTAGGTCCCGTTGTCTGTATGGAAGCCAAGGCTAAAGGACCGGCGGCTTGCGTATCCAACACATTAAATTCCTGACATTAATGTTCTCTTTACTTTCGGAAATCAGCTTCAAATTGTATGTCGAACATACCTTGAATAGAGCATCTAATTTTTCGGTATTTTGATCGATTAATTTCAGCACTTCGTCCACTTCCAAAATCGAATGATCGTTTCGATCGACCAGGTGCAGGTATAAGTCCGTCTTCGTTTTGTCTATGCTGCCATCTTGGTTAACGTGCACTCTAAACTCATCTACGTTTACAGTGGAACCTGTGACATTTCCTAAAATCCTTCAGCAAAAATGCCAACCGCTCTCGATAAATTCGCTCTTGATAACTTACTCTCTGAAGCTTTCTATTCGATCTCGCAATTCTTGTGGTTGCTGCCTCAAAACAAATCTCACTCTTTGATCTTCCCTCAGTAGATAGATGAAGACCCTAGCTACGTCTTGCAAACCACCTGTATCATTTGCTAAAACCTTGAAGATGTTCATATTTTTTTGAAATATAGGTTAGGAGAGAAACGCGGAGTTCGTACCATGAAGTCGAAGTAACCTTTCATGCCTTGTTGGGGATCGAAATTTAATCTAACAACGCCCGTGTCTTTCTCCACGAGAAACGGAGGTCTCTGTAAATTCTCCAAACCTTCTGTAAGCGTCATCTGTACCTGGCCGACTAAATAGTAAGATATTATCGAGTTTTCACCGTAATCCAAGTCATCGGCCTGTAAAGTATGCGCGATAATTAGTTTTACCTTAACGGGGAAAGAACATAGTTACTACTTTCACTTGCATGAATTTGGTACCAAATGACGTCGCGGTGCTGACACCGCCGGTAAAGATTTTACGTGCAAATCTTGGCGGGTTGTCGTTGACATCTGCTACATTAATTATCACTTTCAGCAACGTATCGTCTGCAGGGTCGAAAGATTCTTCGAATTTCGGCGGATTTCTACAATCTTCCGTAGCTTTTACCAATAATACGTAAGAGCTCGTTTGCTCTCTGTCTAATGTCTTGGTGACCTGAGAATTTTATGAAATTTTTTTTTTTGGCAGAGCGGAATCTTTTGACTTACTGTTAATTCGTGGGTTACTGCATCTAAATGAAAGTCTTTCCCTTCGTTCCCTTTAAAGATGAAATAGCAAATTGGAGTTGGTGGACCATCGAATTCTAACTCGTCTCTATCTACAGTATCCGGAAGTTTCTTTCGCTCAAATCCGGGAGCTTTATTTTCTGAAATAAAAGCTATAGTTTCCTTATATCTCATTAACATTTTAACGGTCGTACCAGTAAAATTAACGACAAATTCGTCGGTCAAAAATTGCGGTTGATAATCATTTATATTGCTCACGTAAACTGTTAGATCTAAATCCGAAGTAAGCGCTGTTGGTATCCCTAAATCGTATGCTTCTATCCTAATCTGTAAAGAGTCAAGGAAGACATGTGTAACATTTAAAGAAATACTACTCACGTCATAAATCTTTTGCTTGGCTCTGTTCAGAGGCAGCCTCAATTCTAAAATACCAGACACCGGTTGTAAATTGAAAGTTTTCCAATGACCAGCTGGATCCGTCTTCAATCGATATCGAACTAATCCATTCGGGCCAACATCTTCATCCGTAGCTATTATCTGCACCAAGGCGCTGCCGACTGTGGCATTCTGCAAGACGGGAGCGTGTAAAGATGAATAAGACGAACGATTCTGCAGTAGTTACCTCGGGAACGCGCAGGGTCGAATTATAGGGCGGACTAACGAATACCGGCGCATGATCGTTGTAATCAATAACGCAAATATCCAATCGACCGTCGGTAGTATGGCTGCGAGTTCCTAGATCTTGCGCTCTAATCTGTAGCGAGTAATTTCCATGTTTTCCTCTGAGCGACTTCAAAGCTCGTATTTCCGCGCTCCACTCGTTGATCTGTTGCAATGCGAACAGTTCCTTTTCGTTGCCGGACGTTATGTCCATAATTATCTGTAAATAATTTTAATCGCAACGCAATGACTTTGGGGGATATTTTACAAAAATACTTGTCCGTTGACTGTTTCGGGATCGTCCGCGTCACTAGCGTGTACTTCGGTAATCGGACGCCCCGGCTCGTGGAATTCAGTTATGGAGACGCATGCCGATGGAAGCAGGAGCTGCGGGGGATTATCGTTAACGTCGAGGATTGTTACACTAAAAAGGAAGCCCTTACAGCAATAGTCTTTAATTTTCTTTCGGCTTACTTGATGTGTTTGAAGGCATTTCGACTTTCGCCGCTGCTAAATCCGTATTGATAATTGTCCCAAGCCTCAACCACTAGCAGGTACGTTTGTTTCGTCTCCCTATCGAGTTCTTCTGCAACTCTTAGTATCCCCGTATTAGGTTCTAAGCTAAATTTTCCCTAAAACTCATTGCCAATATTAAAATTCCCGTAACATCTTCTTTAAGATTAGAAACTTGTTAACATCTCAACCGTTAAGACTTCGGATCTACTAAAAACTTACTTCTGAAGATATCCTATCTAGTAAATAAGTAATTTTTCCAAATTCTCCAGAATCCGGATCTCGAGCTTCTAAAACGGCAATCTTTTGACCGACTTCCGTATTCTCGGGCACCATCAACACTCTGGGATCCGGTAAAAAATACGGGTTATTATCGTTTTCGTCCAGAACTTGTACATACATCTCCGTTCTTGAATATCGAGGCGGTACGCCAGAATCCGTAGCTTTTACCTTTAACGGAGGCAATTCCGGTTGTTTATGTGATGAAAAGGTTTTTTTTTTTATTGCATTACCGTCATGTTGAGCCAATCGTATACTTCATGGTCAATTTTGTTGAATACAAAGACGTCACCCGTGGTATTGTCTAGATGGATCAGCTTTAAAGTGTCTGGATATCCTTCCAAGGTATAAGTTATGGTTCTATTCTTATCTAAATCATCCGCTGTAACGCTTCCAATCAGAGTACCGCTCTTGCTGTTTTCGGTAATTGAGAATTTGTAGTAGGGTTCGCGAAATTTTGGGTTATTGTCGTTGGCGTCCTCTACGTCAATTATGAGGTTAGCTAAAAATTAAGGTGTTAAAGGATTCTCGTGGAGATTCTTCATCAAATGCGCTTTTACCCGTAGCTATCTGCGGTCCCGTGTCTGAAGCTACATCTTCCGCTCTAATAACCAATTTTATTGTTTCCGCAACCTCCCTATCTATTACTTTAGCCACCCTTAACGTCCCATCGAATTGATTCAATAGAAAATATTTGCCGCAGTTGAAATCTATCGGTTTTAACGTTATTCCTCTTTCATTCTTCGCTTCGCACAGATTAGCATCCAAAGAGTAGCGAATGATAGCAGTTGAGTCCAAATCGCTGGCGTTAAATCTTGTTATGAACGTACCAACCTGTAACGGTAAGGAAGAATTCCTTAAGTATCACTAAACGGTTTAATACCGAAAAGTACCATCGTATTCTCCATGATCGATATCCTTCCTTGATCTGGGAAAACCGGAAGTTTATTATTGATGTCCATTACCGTGATATTCACTGTAGAATAGGCGTGGCGTTGTTGGTTACCAGGAGCACCGTCTAAGGCCACTATCGATAAGACGTACGCGGTTCTTCTAGTTTGCATTAGATCCGGATCTAGATTAGCGCCTCTAGCGACGGATATTGCTCCCGTTTCCGAATCTATTATGAACGAATTAGACGCGCCATTTTTGATTCTGTAGATGATTTGGTTATTTGGGTGAGAACCATCTGAATCGGTAGCTTTTACCTAAAGCGTACAATAACTGTCTTTCATTCCGTATAAATTGTTCGGACGAATATACCTGCAGGATAGGCGTTCCCGATGATGTGTTTTCAGGTATCGAAACGTTGTAAAACAAGTTTTCAAAGATAGGTGCGTGATCGTTAACATCTTGAACGTAAATGATCAGCGATACGTCACTGAACAGCGTAGGGGTACCCATATCACTGGCTCTGACCATCAGTTTCAGCTGCCTTACGTTTTCTTCGATCGGACCCGGTATCTTTTCGAAATCTAACACGTCACTGGGCGTTATGATACCATCCGTTCGATCGATAGTAAAATTTCGAGCCATTTCTCCGTGTAACGTATAAACGATTTTGCTATTATCGGTACCTGAAATTTAAGCGACAATGAAAGATCTAGAAGGTATCGGTTAACATTGAAATTTATTACCATTTAGATCAGCATCTCTAGCTTCGACCTTCAAGGCGTTTTCGAAATCTCCGCTGTTTTCCACAAGGCGCGCTTCGTAAAACTTCTGTAGAAATATCGGCGGGTTATCGTTAACATCTTCGATGTTCAAGATTAATTGAACGGTGTTGCGATTGCCTTGACCCAGATCATCTCTAGCTTCTACAGTCAAGTAGTGCCGTTGGATGAGCTCTCTGTCCCAATTTGGCCCGCCCGCTGCCTTTACAGTAACGACCCCGGTAATTGGATGCAAATACAGTCTACAATGAAACGCCTAAATATCCTTCGACAATCGTCTCCATTTATCATTACCGCATACTTACAAATGTTCCGATCCTCCGGATAGATTCGTGTACCTGATGCCTTTGGTACCGTAGTTCCCCGAATCATCGTCCAAGGCTTGAACCCAAGCCACAGTCGTACCAACTTGACAATTTTCCGGTATCCAGACGTCGTAAACGTTCTTGATAAATTCGGGGAAATTATCGTTTCTATCCAGAATATGCAGTCTTACTTGCGCTTCGCTGTACTTCGGCTTCAAACTTACCGCCTCTTTGGCTATTATCGAAAAGTTCACGGATCTCATCCGTTCGTAATCTAATTTGCTGGAATTTTTTACGCGTATAAGGAACGTTGCTTCGTTTATGGCTTGCACTGGTGTTACTTCCAACATATCTTCGGCCCCCTTTAGGAACAAGTTAAACGTACCATTGTTGCCCTATTAAAAGGAATGCGTGCTGGTTAGAGTTTAAATCAGTGAAGTGCATTACTTGATCATGATCGAAGACTTCCGGAACGCTTCTAGCGAGGAAAGCGACCGGGGTGTTAACGGCAGCGTTTTCGGCGATTTCGCATTCGTAACCTTTGCTTCGGAACGTTGGAGTCTCGTCGTTCACGTCGGTTATCATGACGGTGACTTCAGTTTGAGAACTCGGTGCGGGAAATATGCTGCTGCCGATTTCGGTTGCCTGAAAGGATTCGTTTTATTCGCCTTTGATCGAAACAATTCTTAATCGATGCTCGTACCGTAATTTGTAAGATGTAAGCGGCCGAACTTGCCGATATGGCTTCCCTGTCGAGTAAGCGTCTCGTTGCGATCACGCCAGACGAATTTTCTATGCCGAACGAACTGGGTTCGTTCAATACGGAATTGGTGGAAATCGAATAAGAAATGGGATTATTTATGCCTCTATCGCCGTCGATCGCCTTCACTGCAATAAGAACGATTGGTACCCACATTACAGACGTGAATTGATAGGCTTACCTTGCATAATCTGCGTTCCGATAGGGGCATCTTCTGCTATCCTTACCACTGGTTGCACTCTGACGAATTCAGGCGGTTGATCTTCAACATCTTCTACTTTGATTAAAATCGCGGCTGTGCCGGTATTAATCCTCCCTTGTTTTGCTCTATCGACCGCTAGAATTTTTAATTGATGCAGAGTTTGCTTCTCATAATCCAATTTGCCTATTAATCTTATAACAGCTTTCCCCATGTTCGTACCGATCCCAAATAATGGCTCTTGGGTATCCATTTGCTGCAATTGATACACCACTTGCCCATAGGCCCCTTCGTCGGCATCCGTAGCTTCCAGAGTGCCTATTACGCCCGCCGAAGCGTCCTCTCTTAATGTTATGGATGGTTGGAAAGGTTTAAAGATCGGCACGTTGTCGTTCACGTCTTCCACCAATATTAAGAGGCTTTGGGTGATGTAGTTTCCAAACCCAAGCCGCCCGTCGGTTAAAGTAAGGACTAGAGCGTACTCGTCTTTCGTCTGAAAGAAATTTCGGCGTTAGTGTTGGACTTTAAAACGTTAGCGTTCGAATGGAACTACCTCCCTGTCAAGTTCGTGGTTGAGGTATACGTTGGCTTCGGTGGACGATGTGCTTTCGATTCTGATGACGTCGCTGCCCGTTTGCGCTCGTACGCCAAAGGTCAAGGTGTCGCCATCGGGATCTACGCCTCTTAATTTGTACATTAAGGTACCTAAGATTATTAAGATAAGGATAATAACGAAATGAATCTCCATCTTTTATTTGTCCGTTTATTTTGTTTGAACGGATACTTTCTTTGGCTTTGGATTTTTATAATCAAGAGAGAAACAGAAATATTTCAATTTCCCCAACTTTGATGGAAGGTGTTACAACAAGGATGAAGATTTTTGTGCGTCAAGACGTTGGTTGTGAAGTCGTAAGAAATTACGGCGATCAATGTTGTAGGTCCTAAGGACAGTCTTAAAACATCGATCGAAGAGCTTAGTTTTTTTCTCGTATTGCCTATTTCAATGGGACTTGTATTATAGACAGAATCTCGACTACAGCGTCGTTGAAGGTAAGGAATTTGGATTTCCATTGTCATCGAGGGCTTCATTGGACTAAACATGTACTGCGGTTAACAAATGGTCACTCACGAGAAGAAGTTAGATAACAGGAGGAAAATCAGCCCTCATGTTGGCAAAAGGCAGCAGGCAAAATCAGCAAAGGAGATCTCAGGATACTAGCAGGTTTATTGACAGATCATGCAGGCCTTAACTATTACTTACAAGAAGACAATTCTGTCGTCTCCGCCAAGAAGATGTGGAGACGACAGAACATATTCTGCGCAAATATCTTATCTGCCATTAATGATTACATCTATCTAAAACAGCAAATGAGAGGAAAATCAAACGCTCTTGTGCTGGCGAAATGTATCAGCAGAAAATCTAATGAAAGCTAGATCTACATCAGGTTCGCCAGAGGCACCAAAGGTGATGGTATCTTCCAGCGAAAGAGGATCCCAGAATATTAGCAGGCTTCATGGATAGGTCACGCAGATCTCAACTGTTTTTTACAAAAGTTGAAGATCAGTTCTGCCGTCTATGCCAAGAAGATGTGAAAGCTTATACTCTTACTTGTCTCCAATATCTAGTTGAAGATAATTGACGATTAAATAGAAATTAGGCAAGCTCAACCATCAACGCTAATACCTTTAGTGTTAAATAATCGAATAAAGCTTACCCACTGGTGTTTCTTCTCCTTCTTTCAACCTTAAAACTATTTCGGTTTGACCGTCGATCAAAAAACGCGGCGGTCGATTGCACCTTACCGGATATACGCAAAAATTACCTACAATACACACCGCTACCAGCAACGTCTTCAGTAAGTCGTCTTTAAATTTGAAGCGCACTTTAACCACGAAACCGTAAAAAGTCCTCTGCTCCGTTACGCCGTCTTCTTTTTCGTGTTCGTTGTTTCGGCGATTCGTCTTCATGTCATCGAGCAAATTTCTTATTTCTTACTCTTATTTCAACTAGTGACGCCGTGGATAACAGACGAAGTGCGCATGTGAACTGTACGAACTTCTCGCCGTCATTGTAGTGAGATATTGTCGCCGGATTGTCCGCTTGCGTATTAGGCGGCGGGTTCTGAAAGAATAAAAATATTCGAAGTGATTATAACAGGCTGGCGGATAATACGACCATAACAGTATTTCGGACAGTTTTAAATATGTTAAAGATTAAATGGACCTTTCATAGTGTCTGGTATTTACGGTACAACGCGTTATTTTGCGTTATACGTGCTGCGGTAACTGTTCAAGCGCATAATTTAAACTGGAACGCATTGTACATTTTTGATACACTTACGACACATAAGCCGTTGCGAAATATTAAAATAAACGGCTGCTGGTAACCGGAAGAAAAACGCAAAGAGTTGCTAAAAACGTAGAAACTTTATAGAGAAACTACCTCCGTTTTCTTGCATCACTTAACATATAGGTTGTTTCATGGGAATCTGAACATGTTTAAGGCTTCAATTGCGATATAAAATTACCACTCTGTATATTTTTTAGAGCGAATAAAATTGTGGATTGCAAAAACAAGGAGTAAAATGGTGCATTTAGCTAAATAAATATTGGTTATTAACATTTATTTTTTATAAGTGCCGTAGAACATGACAGTAATTGGAAACTAATACGGATATAACCAGTAGAAACTAGCAAGTGTGACGGTTGAGGTGTAAAGTATTGCTTCTTTATGTCTGGAATATTTCATTTATTTAAGTAAATAAGAGGTGTCGTCCATATACACACCTCTTCATTTCTTTAGTCAAAATAACAGATAGCAGCAGTGGTGACTCGTGACAATGCATAAGTGGTAGGGCCAAACTCAGGCCAACCCCTTCTTTGAACGAGTTCTTGAACAGCTTGAACAACGCTTTAAACAACTTAAATACCTCTTTGAATAGATTCGTGAACAGCTTGAATAGTTTGTTAAACAGCTCGGGCAGATTCCTGGAAATATAATAGATAGCAGCAGTGGTGACTCGTAACAATAAGTGGTAGACGTAAACTCTTCTTTGAACGAGTTCGTGAACAGCTTAAACAACTTGAACACCCCTTTGAATAGATTCCTGAACAGCTTGAATAGTTTGCCAAACAAGTCGAACAGATTCCTGAAAATACAATAGATAGCAGCAGTGGTAGCTTGTAGCAATAGGTGGTAGGCGCAAATTCTTCTTTGAACGAGTTCTTGGACAGCTTGAGCAACGCTTTAAACAACTTAAATACCTCTTTGAATAGATTCGTGAACAGCTTGAATAGTTTGTTAAACAGCTCGGGCAGATTCCTGGAAATATAATAGATAGCAGCAGTGGTGACTCGTAACAATAAGTGGTAGACGTAAACTCTTGTTTGAACGAGTTCTTGAACAGCTTAAACAACTTGAACACCCCTTTGAATAGATTCCTGAACAGCTTGAAAAGTTTGCTAAACAAGTCGAAGAGATTCCCGAAAATATAATAGATAACAGCAGTGGTGGCTTGTAGCAATAGGTGGTAGGCGCAAACTCTTCTTTGAACGAGTTCTTGAACAGCTTGAACAACTCTTTAAAGAACCTGAACACCTCTTTGAATAGATTCCTGAGCAACTTGAAAAGTTTGTTAAATAGCTCCAGCCGACTCATGATAGGTGGCAATAGGTGGCAGGGCTAAACTCGGGCCAACCCCTTCTTTGAACTGCTTGAACAACTCTTTAAGCAGCTTGAACAGCTCTTTGAACAGATTCCTGAACAGCTTGAATAGAAATAATAGATAGCTACAAAGGTGTTTGCAGCGCAGTGGTAACAATAGGTGGCAGGGCCAAAATGAAATAACTATGGTTTCATGTGTTTGATTACATATTTAGAAATTTATCGTTATTATTAGTATTATAGACTGGTATTGGCACAAACAATTAGCCATTCAGACGAGCTTTTCCGCCTAACAATCCGAAAGGACCAACAGGTGAAACAAACACAAAACTTCACAAAAAAAAAAGGAAAGGATACATCGATACAGGTTAGAGAAACAAACGGAACAAAGATGTATATCACCGTATAAACACCTCGACTCTTTTCATGGACAGCGCTTGGTTAATGTTCAAAGATGCATACACCGCCAATCCAATCAAATCCTTGTAGAGATCATCGCTAAGCTTTCCGGTTCTGTTACATCCTAAGAAGATATAGCTTAAATCGCCTCTATAGTCGTAATTTTCAACGATGGTCGAACATTAGTCAGGTGATATTCGTTTAGAGTGCTGTTTTCGCTCTTAGCTCATACGACGCTTCCGAATATTCGGGTACAACAATGTATTAATAATATTGAGAATTAATCCTTGTTCTTTGTACACGTTCGAATAGAATAAGAAGGCTCGATAAATTTGACATACGTATGTATAATACAATCTTTACTAGGAACAAGGCGAAATGGAGAACATAAAACATTTGGTTTTTTTTTAAGATCATGTAACTAATAGAAATAAATTATTTCCTGGTATTAGAATCTAGAACAGATAACCAGTTCCTCGGGAACATTGTGCAAAAGACACGCCGAAACAGAACTAACTTCTTCTAGAAGAAACGGTGATGATAACGATATTCTTGCGGAAAAATAGTAGTAACAACATAAGAAGTGTATCACATTACAAGGGAAATTGTCACTTATCGACGCCATGTGTTTTGTTAAGGAAAAGGCGTAACTGTCGCTTTCTGCAATTGTAATGTAGTAATTTAGTATACATGTGTATGTATATTAAATTATATATTCACTTTTGCTTTTATGTACGTGTACAATCCATATGGTCAACGGCCGTAGTACCGTCTCGATTCACTCCATGGCTTGTTTAAGGCCATGACGGCGCTATGTCCGGATGAAAAAAAAAATTCGTTATATGTGGGCATATGAGCACGGAAAATTTGATTTGAAAAGCGCCTTCGTTAGAAGCAAGCATAAGTTCGATGTTTGAAGCATTAGGTTAAAAATATAGGATGGATGTCTTATTGTAGCATAACAATAATAAAAATAAGAATAATAAAAGCACTACATTAAACACATTAAACGCTGCGAGACAATTGAGCACGGCATCGATTACGGTGGATTAAACACATAACTACAGAGGACAAAAGCGAGCGAAATCGTATTTTTTTCGTAGCGACTAGACAGATTCGTGTCTATTCGTCTCGTGTTGCCTACTGATTTCGTCTAGTCACTGCAAAACAGGTATGATTTCGCTTATATTTCATTTTATAACCTTATTTATTTCGCTGCGCTTTAAACAGCTGCTAATTTTTTAATACAAAAAGCAGGCACTCCTATATGCGTACCTCTTTTAGTTGAGAGACCGTTATTAGAGGGCTTGAATTTCGAGCTCAAGAGAGCACCCAGCGCCCTCTTTTGCAGTACGAAAATGTTATTCATCTTATACGAGCAGCTCCAAATTCAATCTACCTAATAATTGGAGATGACCAAGGCAGGTGAAACTATTACTTTTTTACAGCGACTAGACAGACTCGTGTCTATTCGTCTCATAAGAAAGGATTCGTCTAATCGCTGCAAAAATGTAATAATTTTACCTGCCTTTGTCATCTGTACTAATAATCGAAACAACATACGACGTTTTGCAGCATTAACGTTGTAAAGAGCTGGCTGGCTCGGTAGGACCTCTCCGAAATAATACACAGTTGGCTGCTTAGTCTGCACCATAAGCATCAACGAATGCGATGGCCGCTTCATTCGACGAAAATCTCTGCTCTCTGAGCGAATCTTTGAGTCTAGGTAAATACGTAGAAAGAAGTCGCTGGCGACTATATCCGAAATTTGAATTCGTGAATTTTTAACAAGGCGACAACTGCCGCGCGAGGTTTGTCTTGGCGGAACAAAGGTTGTAAATGCGATCGTCTTTCTTTTATTTTAGTTTTTGCGTAGTATCGTTTTTTCCTTTTCGACATGGTTACAATTAACACAACGCCATGATTCGATTAATAATTAAATGGATCGAAGACTTTGATCGAATTAAATTTCATCACGTCTTAGCTCGAGTAAAGCCACATAGACCTTCCATGATCATCTACCACCACAAATGAACGAAATGAATTGTAGTATCGCGCCGAATAAGTTAATATGATATATTGGCAATATCATAACGACAAGGTTTTAAATAATTCTTTTATAATTTCCGCGGATATTCGTTTCATGAATACGACGGATAATAATGTTGTTTTTGGGTGTATTGTTGAAGGTTCCCACGTTCCAAAATTAATGTTGCGCGTAGGTTTCACTTTTACCAACGCATCGCGTACATAACGAGCACTGTCGATAATTAGGAGGAATAAACGGTAAGTACAACGCAGAATCTTTAAGTTTTATGTTGGCAAAATGTGTCCAAGCAACGATACTATTTAGGTTACTAAAAGCTTATGCCGTTAGTAGAAAGTCTGATCTTTCATATCTAAATGCTCTAATAATCACATGCGACATGTGAGACAATAGCCCGAGAGTAATCAAATATTTTCTGTGTAAGTACACGTGTAAATGAGAAAGCCGAGATTATTACCATTCCGCTTGAATTAATCTTAAATTATTTTGACGCAGCTTCGGCGGCGGCGGCGTGAATCGTGATCGCGCGCAGGTCGTACACGGCAATTAACAGAAGATTGCTTGTGACATTTGAAAGTGTAATTATATATAATGAATAGGTAAGTGATGATGACTTTCGCATGTTTTTCTTTTTTTTTTGGGATCTCGTAAAAGATTGAAATTTTTTCTTTAATAAAGACCGAGATGAAGAAATGGACACGTAACAATAATTATCGTTGTCAACACTTATTCATATTATCCGTGGGCTAATGCTGCGGAGGAAGTTAAGATTTTTAAAATGGGGATCTTCATACGTCATCTAAAGATGTGGCTTAACACTATTAAAAGTTTTGGCAAACGCAAGAGGAAAGGATCTGTAGCAGTAAAGCTAGAATCAGATTTACTGTGAAAGATGATAGCTTCACTTGGGGCCTCATTGTTTCACTTGCTCAATGTCGAGTGTATGACCTTCGTTCGAGGTGGACGTTGTTAATTAATACATCACGTGGAGAATACTATGTTTGAGTAAAGCGTTCCAATTAGCTTATACAAATGATAGCGTGTTGTAATATTCGCCGAATTTTGTCGCGAAAGGGTAAATTGTTATAATAATTAAATTAAAAATTAAATAAATAAAATTGTTCCCGGAGTAACTTCGGTGATGCTGGACAGTCGTCTCGTATATTTCTGTCTACCTCTTCCCACGACAATTCGATGGGATTAATGTCGGGCGATTGCCGTGGCCAAACCAAATTTATGAGGACACGTTCTCCTTCTTTTTCTCGCAAATAATTTTTACAAAGTCGGGAGGTGTGCTTGGGATCATTGTCCTGCTGCAAGTGAAGGCCCTCACCAATTAATCTTCCTTCCGATGGAATGCTCCAAAATGTCTCTATAATTTTCTTTATCATATCAGTTTTCCTCACATATCCATGTCCCAATCTTTACGCTGTTTGGCCCATTCCAATCGTTTCTTACGGTTTTGTGGTAAGTAGTAACGGTTCTCTGGCGGCTATTCGATCGTGCGATCCAGCCTTCGCTAAACGCTTCTTCACTGTCGTTAGCGACACCGTATTCGCGCGGCCTTAGATCAACTTAACAGAATCAACTTAGATAAATGTTTACGAAGGAATACTTCAACAGCAGCTGTGGCCATAAATCAATTCAGATCAGATTGTTATGTTTTTCGCTATAATCATCTCTTTTTTATGTCGGTTATAATCTTTTTATTGTTTGTAAATATTCCAAGAAGAAAGGTTTATTACGATCGGTGAAACAGGCGAGAAGAGGCAATAATTATACCGCTAAACAAGTGATCTCTAATTTATGACTAATAGTGTACATCTCCATCCAAGGCATAACTTCTTCATCGATCAGCTAAGTTTTCAAATAAAAATTATTCGTTTATGGATTCCCCTCTTATCTAGTCTAGTTATCAAGACAATTGAGTGCCTTCGCCTTTTTGACTCAAAATAATCGTTTCTTAATATAGATACTGGCTTCAACTTATATACTTAGCTAGTAGATCTTGTCTGCTTTGAAATACATACGGAAAGCTCGCCCTCATTTAATAGAGCTTTATAAGAGTCTTCCACCATTTAGAACTGATTAGAGGAGGGCGCAATTTGATCAATATCATCACGTTCCTGGTAGTTTAACGGCGGCAAAAATAAAAGTAAAACCGCCGCGAACCGTTCCACTGCAGATATTCAATGAAACCGTAAGTGGGTTATCTCGTGATGGACATTCAAGAAAGGCCCGGCTAAAGTTTCCGTATAATATCGAATGATCACGCGCAGGCATGCAACTTCCGCGCAACATAAATCAACCGCACGTCAACGACGACGTGAGTGACGGATGAAAAAGTTACTCCTTGGTCTCGTTTCACGATAATATGTATGCGGCTAGCGTATTATTGTATTTACCATTAAATTTCAATAAGCCGGAGATTGTTAACGTGTTTTATGCTATCGTGCATCTTTCCTACTTGTGGCGATATTTTTAGTCTATTATTTGCTTTGAATTGGCAATAATTTTGGCTGTCGCTAATGCGAATTAACCTCGCTACTAAGCTAACCTCGAGAAAAGGTTGTGAGGCATTACTATTTATAATCTAAGGAAACTGGGGCGTTATTTTACAGTGATTAACGGATCAAAGAGAACGAATAGGTTGATGAAAGTAGCGAACATGGCTCTATTGGTTTTAACCTCGAGCTGTGGTTTACGAAAGAACCACATCAAATAGGAAATGAAGAAATGGAAGGATGATCAAAGAGCCTCGCATTAACAAAGCATGCCAAGACAAAATCAAGCCAAAACATTTACCAAAGCATTTACATCAGCTTCACCAAAGACGCCAAAAGTAGTACTACTGGCAGGATTTTTTTTTTTAATTTAGCCAGTAGATCACCAAAGTCTCTTAATTATTTAAGCTATATTTGATTTCTTTTTTTTACCGTGGTGACGGCCCGACGGGGTATATAATTTTTGTATTGGAAAACAGCAAAGTCGTTGGTCTACCTCTCATAAAATCATCGGCGTTGATTGGACAATTAGCGAAACCTAATCCGATACCTTCTTCGCAAATTGGTTTTAATGGTCGTCCTCATTACATAAAATGTTCCGACTTAAATTGCACACTTCCAGGAAACGTTCTATTCTTTCGAAGTAATTCGTGTATTTACGAGCGATCATCTCTGAATACCTCCTTAAATTTCTCAAATCAGACAATCGCGCCTGGATTTCCGGATAATACCGAAACAGAAAGAAAAAAATATACGCACTTGACCCCATTTCGGTCGAAGTCTGTCTCTCGCCTTCGATGTCAAGGCGTAATACGAACGATTCCACTCCGCTTGCGGCTAGAGGTGCATATTACTCTTTATACTATTGCTGCTGCTTTGAATACGCGTGTTGTTACACGAAGATCTCGAGGTCTTTCAATTGCTGTATTCAACGACTTATCGAAGTAGCGACGTTCCTTTTTATTTTATTGCCTTTCATACGCGAGAATTATCCGGTGAAATTGGCATACACGGTCGCACGGTGCACATTGTGAGTAAAATTGAGAGTTGGACATCTTAAGTATACGTAAAATTTTAAGCCAACACTGAAAGATCGTAAAAACCAATCGTACCATTTGTAAATTTCCATTTGGAGAGAAAATGGCTGAAAACAATAACCGACTATGAGGACAGCAACTCTTCTTCTGTCTTTTATTGTCCCACCGTACAATTGTACGAAGCTTTTTAAAAAAACTTGCAAAGAACAAGTTTTTCCAAAGAAGCGCTGCAACCGGAGATTCCATTTGTACCTCATCACAGGCTTACGTTGAAGTTTCATATCAATAAAGTCAATAACAAATCTATAATTGCCCTCGATAATTGTAGAAAATTGCGAGGGAAAGCTTAGAGTCCAAGTAAAAAAATCACCGGTAACCAATGGATCGTTGGTATGGCGGATAAAGACGTTCGATACAAAAACTTACATCTCGGTATATCGCGTGAACCGGAAGAAACCACATCTACAGCTACTGGCAATCATTTTTACCTTAACATTAGACTAACATCCAACACAAATGTTGAGTCAACCTTCTACAATAAACATCCGCCTCAAGACGCCTCAAAGACGATGATCAGAGTTGGCGAGAGGCGGAGACAATATAACTATTTTATTTTTTTGTTGCCGCCGCAGCTTCGTCTTCCTTTGCATAATTCAGCAAGACTCCCCGCTTCTTTGCTGCAATTCTAACTTTCCTACGTTCTTTAGCTTCTATAACCTTCTGTCCCTTAGCTTCAGTTTGATCATTTAACATTTTTGAATGGGCTTTCTCCGCTTTCTTCTTATGAATATATTCCATTAGTACTCTCTTGTTCTTAAAAACGTTTCCATGATAGAGATGTTTATCAATCTTTTTGGTATCACGATATTTTCTCAGCAAACGCCTCAAAACTGGCATATCGGGCGTTAGCCTTCCGTCTTCCAAATCCACAACGTCTTCCTTTTCTTCGTGCTTCTGTATTTTTGCGGACCCTTGCGCGCGAATGAACAGCAACAGGTTTCTTGATAATTAAGCCATCTTTAATCAGCTTTCGGATGTTCCGTCTTGAATTCGTATTGGCTATCTCGTTTATTTCGTTTGGGTCCAGCCATACCTTCTTTTCGCCACATCTCATAACAGAGGCAGCGAGCCTCTTCTGCGGTTTCAAAGAACTCATGATGAGCAACGTGCACATCAGCAGATTCCAAAATAAAGAGAGAAAGCTAGTGGCATCCAGCGATAAAGGCACTTTTCAAACGAGCGGACGAATCACTCGGAAGCCTGAAGGTGACTCCCCAAAAATGAACGTCTGGTGTCGCTGGAATGATTGGGCCATCCTTCTTTGATACGCCCAGAGCGCTTCTTAACGATAATGTCGCGATAATAAAATGAATAAATCGTTTATGCCATTTGAGTGTTAACGTAATTTTGACTAACTCGGTATGTTGCATCGATAAGAAATAAATCGCAGAATTTCACGTAAACAATATCATTCTCTTTCGATGGTTCGAGACTATTTCACTTGCCGGTGGACGTCATGGCACGTCGGGTAGTTACAATGCTTCGCGTTTTATTTTGCATAAGAAGATTCTACGCATTCAGCCAGTTCTGCAGTACGTACGTACGTAAGGTAATCTCGAAGGCAAACGTAAGAGCTTATTACTTGTAAATCTACACAGTTAATGACCAACCTTATGCTCAGAGTGTGTAACATGTAGATGGTGTTTACCGTTCTCGACGCGCCTCCAAAATAGTATATAATTCCTTAAGCAATCAGTGCGCATAAAATTAAGTTTCTAGATTCGTGTTCTCGAAATTTAATTGCCAAGAAGAACCTATTAGTTCGTATCTCCGGTTGGTCTGAATTGGTTTAATTCATTTAATAAAGACGATAAAATAAGGAAATATGGAAAGCTCCTCGCCCGATAGGTCCTTCTCTTCCAAGAAGAAATTTGGAAAATTAGTGATCTTATCGGCTCGAACATCCCAAACGAATGTTTCTAAATGTCATCAATCATCAATAACTCCAGCACTTGTCGTTTATAAAAATCTTATCAAACAATTCGTTACGGAGCTAGTAACTTCATAAATGCCACACCATCATGTATCTATTTATCGGTGTCATCCACCTATCTAATTGGTTATATCCAATGCGAAGGCAGTTGTCATTATAACAGTACGCTGTGAAGTTAGTTTTCAATAATCTGCAAATTAACACCTTTTAAGGCTCCTCGCGCTTTGTTTTTTGCATCACGATGCGATATACGATACATCGACGATTTCTAAAGTAATAATCTTGTACTAGAATCGATGTTGCTCCTGTTTTGATGATGATGATCCTGGAAAAGCATGTGAGTTGAGCTCTTAATTGCCCTTTACCTTTTTTTTTTGTTATTGCTTTTATGTGTTCTTCCGCTATAACGAACGAAATACAAAATTGTGCACAAATGCGATGTGAATTTCGAAAAGTTGACCGAAAATGGCCGGAAATCGATCGAGTTACGTTAACGAGCACGTTCGATGAATGTTCGAAAAAGGGCGGGAATGCAAAATGTGTTTAGGACGAGAAATTCTACGAACGTGCGGATAAAGGTAACTTGTATGAATGATAGAACTCACTGATATCAGTGTTCCTGCCTCTCTCGTTGCTTTGTTTGTTGTACGTAAGGTGCCGAAAAGGGCTGCTATGCGAGTCGTTCGGATCAAAATGTTTGTGCGTGGACCGTATTTCAACTTAATGCCATGCTTCACTTTTGAATCTTAACAAACGGGTCTATTAAATACATCCGCATTCTATTATCTAAATTCTAACACCTGCACGATCTATAATATCACGTATTAAACGATTACATTACATGTTTTTATCCACATCCACCTTTTTTTTTTGTTCCCAACTATATATTTTATTTTTAATGGCGCGAAATTCAAACATTATTGCATCAAACGATGAAGGACGGCGTAATTTGGGGTAACGTAAGTCGCAGTTTCTTATTTTTGATAACATAACATAAGATCAATACTTAAAATCACCGGAAGCGGTTTACGTTTAAAAAACGACCCGGCGACTTCTTTGTTCCGAATTTCAACCTATTTCCCGTAAAATCTCGTTTCCATGTGCGAGTTCCATTTCCTTTGGTATTGCACCTGTATCCGGTGTGTCACCCCTATATTTTGCCATCGACCTCGGAGTCAGTCATTGTCACATTACTACGTACGCAGGTAGTAAAGCTCTGCAACCTCCGCTTACATTATTCGATAATGTATATCGTCTAATTAAATAGAACAAGCTGCGACAATTAATGCTAGGGTATACGCCATTGTTTCGAACGTACGTACGTACGTGTAGGGTTATCGAGGCAGAGGTCATTGTCATTAAATTTGATGGATTGAAATAATTTAAATTCGATTCGTCCTTTGTTTATCGCAGAATAAATTAACTATTGAATCC
Source organism: Oryctes rhinoceros (assembly GCA_020654165.1). NCBI lineage: Eukaryota > Metazoa > Arthropoda > Insecta > Coleoptera > Scarabaeidae > Oryctes > Oryctes rhinoceros. The sequence goes on from JAIOKQ010000978.1 coordinate 2,542,366, forward strand.
TGTGCTGGACGTCGCTTTAACAGGGATGATATTTGAATGGCTAAATGAACAAGTTCATTGCCAGTTTTGCAGCGGCGATGTCTTTTTTTTTCACGATAAACCACTCTTTAGTTTGATAAATGTAATCGATCAAACCGCGCTCAAGTTACATTCTTTCTAGGCGCAATAAGTAGCAATTTTGCATGTTTTTCAATTAAAACTAAGCCATAATTAAAGAAGATAAAGAAGTTGATATAATGTTAAATCCATATTTTACGACGCTATGATCTTCAGAAAACAGAAATGTCTTTCATGCTCTGCTACGACGAAAGTTCTATTAAAGGCTTCCATGACCAGTGTTTAATAATATTAATGCTTCCTTTAAGTGCTGTTACGGCTCTTTTCCGGTTGTAATATCCGTAATTACTTAAACGGTTTGATTCCAAACACGCAGTATTAAACAATTGCGGTAAAAGCAACCGCTAAACAATGGAAAGTTAAGAAATCTGAAATCTTGTGGGAGGTCCTTCTAGGCCTGAAACAGGCCAAGCAATTTCTGATTGGATCTATAGCGGACCTACTAATTGTAAGCAGAGGCAAGGAGTCTGCTAGAACAATAATGGGGCTGTTAACAGGATAAGATGGACATGAGTCATCTGAGCCTGACGGAGGAAACAACATGTAGATGCTGCAAGGTGGAAGAAGAGACTGTCGTCCATGAGCTGGGCGAATGTATAGCACGGCTCTCAGAGATGGGTTTGGAATGCTCAAAAGCTGAAACCTATCGCTCACTCAAAGGCTGCTAAATCTAACAAAGAAAGCGACGCTAATGTAATTGATCGAATGAGAGAGGAACCGCAACAGAACTGGAAAGATCGCAGGGGAACCACCACGGGTAGTAACCTAATCTAAGCTAGGATATTCGTCTCTCGAAGAAGAGTAAATTTGTAACTGAGCACATTTCGCGGATTCGCGTCTGTAGCTTCGAATGATTTCCAGTTAACTCTTATTTAATGTAAATTCTTAAGTGAAGAGAGGATTTGTTTCTTTCGTGCTCCTTTCGCGTATCGTACCATATCGTTGGTTGTTAGTCCACCTTGCCCTTAACATTTACGATCGTACAGCAGTCATAACGAATTATTTCAAACTTCCTGATCGTCGAATACTAAAGATTCTAAAGAAATGCACGCATTCTGTTCCTTTGGTTAGAAATAATTTTTTTTTCAAGAACACAGATAAGCAACGGATCTGCATAAATAACTGCGTATCTTCCTCGGGAAAAATCTCCGGGAAAAAGTCATTTTTATTCAGGACATTTCAGTCTTAACTGAATATTCCTGGAGAAACTTCAGTTTTAATTAAATTTCAGCTACAACCGGGTCTTCGTAAATAGCACAAAGGCTTTCGCGACCGTGATCAATAGTAGAAATATCGTTCGGGTGTTATCGTGTATTTGACATCCTCAGAAGACTTCTAAGGGCGGTCTTTAGAAATCCTCAGTCAAATAGAAGAAGTCGAACATCAAATATGCGACAACACCCGAAAGACATTTTCACTACCACTTGGTATGTTACCAGCCTTGGTTGGGCTAGTTAAACGCAAATGTTCTCCAATTCTTATTCGATCGTTAAGTGACGTGTAAAAGTGATTCCTCAAATATTGCATTTGTAAGAATCATACGAGCCAAAATTTGCCATAAATTGGCTCTAATAATTTAAAACCAAAGCCAAACGCTATAGCCTACAATGAAATATCAACTTAATGGTTGAATAAATCATTGATTCAACTTCTTATTTTAACGTTTCTTACTTTAAAAATATGCAAGTTTAACGATATGGAAGAACTAACAGCCTGGTATTCTCCGACCGAACGTTCCGCAATAATTAATTCTCACCTATTAATAGGAGTAATAAGCTGTAATCTTAACCTAGAATTTATAGAAACGTAAATACGCCTATTCTCGGTTATTCCTTTTATTTGCGAAAACGGAACGTTAAATCGAATTGATCTCGATCTAATAAAAAAAGAAGCATGTAGCTTCAGTTTCTCCTATCGTTAAAAGCAAAACCGATAGACCCCCCATAAAAAAATCAACGGGTTCCACTTTACAACTTACGATGGCACACATCTCGCCGTAAGGCTACGCGTATGCCGATTAATGTATTTGCTTCTATCTACGTCCGTGATTTCCCATACATTGTTCTATCGATAGCTTCACACAATTATCGAAGAAAGTTCCCGCCGATCCGAACGTCGCCTCCGTAGTAGTACGTTCGATTAGATAATTAAACTGGACAGATTGGAATGGATCTGTTTGAATTTTCTAATAACACCGAGGTTAACCTATTTTACTCTTCAAATATATTCATATCCGAATTAATTACCCTCGATAGGCGGCGGATGTATTTCGCCGTTTCCACTTTCCTTCAGTCGGAATAGATATATAGATGTAGATAATCGAATCAAGGTGGAATTTCTTTGATTTTGGCAAAGGTGAAGACTTAATCTTACAAGAACAAGAAGTAAACGAAGCGCGCATTAATTTGTTTCGAATATTCTTTTGCGTTTTGTACACATTTTGCTTTAAGTAACAGTGAGAGTAATTGCTGCAATTATCTCACTTACAATTAAACATCTGCATTGATCGAAAAGATTCTCGAAATTAAAGAAGTTAATCTTTTTAAGCATATTTGTTTGTTTCGAGGCAGTATGTTCTATTGCCTTGAAACAATGTTCGATGTTCTATTGATTTGAAACGAAACCCATAATTTTCTTAAACGAAAGTTGATTTTCTTCTAATTAAAAAAAAAAATAGTTTATTGCCAAGAACAGGTTTGTTCATCTCGTATTTGTTGACGTAGATTAAAATGGTCTTTCCTAATTTCAGGATGCAGAACAATTAGATATTTTTGTATCATTGTAAAAGCTTTAGCCACCTTCCGTGTCTATTTGAAGGCTTCAATATAATTAAATTCCAAGTTCAATTATAAAGTCGCTGATTAGTGAAGAAGGTTGATCAAGCTACAGCCGAAGATTCGAATTTGGCAACATTCGCGATTAGGGAGGATTGCCACATTCGTTGGACGCGGTTACATTCTAGCGTTGCGCATTGGTTACTTGGTTTTTCCGTTTGGAAGTAATACGATAAATTTCTTTCTTTTATTGAGAAATATGGAAACAGTAGAAAGTTTGGCCAATGAGAAGCGTTTTTTTTTTTTTTTTTTTTTTTGAGGTAATAACTTAAGTGTTATTTATATTTTAGACTAGCCTTAAGTGACAAACAATAATACCTACGAGCGTTTTGAAGGGGAAGACATTTTTTCGTATCGCGACACGCACAATACCCCCGATCAAAGAATAAACATCACTACGCCATGATACTCTGAAATTAAGTAAAAATATAGACTTAAACCGCCATTACTGCGTACTTATTTTTTTCATTTTCCTTTGAATTGACGACTTCTTGTATTTGAAGCAAGTAGATCCTGCATCAAGAGGATATATCGGAAAACCTCACGATGAAACTGCGATATTCTAAAGAGAATGTTATGCGGAGGATTCAAAAAACGTCAATACGAAAAGCATAACATTTATATACAAGACTCTTACTACTCTAACAGGAAAGGACCCAGGCAAGAATAAGAAGTGTAATAGCTTATTCATCGAATCTGTGCTTTCGATTCCAACAAAAATAATCCGTTTAAAGCTTCAATGTTTCACTCACCATCTCACCCAAAATGGATTGGTTATCATATCTCATTGGTCCAATACGTAAATTAATCACGTGAAGAATAGTGGTTCTTGAACAAGAATCGTTGACTTGGGAATGAATTGGGATATAACTTTTAAACATTTTTAAAACTTTTTTCATGGGTTGGTAAAAATGATCTCGCAGATAAAAGAATTTGTTAAATTATTACATCGTCCGTCCATATTTTATTTTCATATTGATGAAAATTTAAATCAACATGTTGATCTGCGTCTTTGGCAAGAATTTTCTGTTGCCATCTCTTAACACTATGGATCCAGAAATGGAAAGTTCCTTCCACACCACTGGTGGTTAGCATCGGTGGTTAACAAATGATCTCTGTTAGATTTTCTGAACCGATGAACCTTTCCTCGTCGGGTGTTTTACAACCAATAGGGGTTTATGTAGATGGTTTCCCGCATGCTGAAAGTGCGATGATTTGCAAAAACGCAATAATTTAATGTCAACCTTTGCGAAAATTGTTTTTCAATTCAAAAACAATTTTCTCTCCTCCCCTTTGCATGTAAGAGCCCATTCGTTAGCTACGCCGATGGTGCGCACCCGAATTTGCCCACTCTATTCATTATTCGGCTTGTGCTACTTCCTGCTCAATTAAAATTTAATCAAAAACGAATATATTTCGGGATAAACGTAAAAAAGCAACATTTAAGTACTTTTCAAGGAGTGCAATCATCAAACATGATTGTATCTGGATATTTACGTATAAAAAAAAATAATCAAAAAATAAAGTAAAATAAGATATTCAATCATAAGCTTTTAAAAAAGAAAAAAGATTTTTATTCTAAATATTTTACTTACGTTTCTGTTCTTTCTCTTCCCTACTTCGTACGTTTAAAAATTTATCGCACCTTTACGTCTTAAATATTCACAATTATATACGTAAACACTAAAATACGACGATGAAACAAACGATCAGAGGAAAAAAAAAGGGAGATCGTAAACTTGATCTATTGCAGAAACAGTCGAAAAAGAAAAAACGAATGAATGAACGCCGCGATAAATAAGCTCCGTTGAATCGACGTGCGAACGAAGCGCCGTACGTGCGAGATGATATACAGACAAACGCAGGTATACCCGGAGAATGACGGAACGTTTGTCGCGTTCTACGAAAAAAGGGGGAGCCTTCGATGCGTGTCCGCGTTCAGGTGAATATTTCGTGATATTTCACCGCCGAGGGAAGGGTAAACAATAATAATGATGCGTGTGTATCGGGTAATAACAAAAATAGATGGTCTTCTAGATGGTAAAGGAAGGATTGGGAATAACCGGTTAATGCTTAGTACAAGTAATAATAATAATAATAATAGTAGTTCATGGTCCAACAAAAAAAATGGACAAAAAAAGGAAAAACATTCAAAACTCATTAATTTTACTAAAAAATACATCATTATAAAGTCAATCTGCTATGCGGCATATAGAAATGATGAGATGATAACAGATTTGTTTGAAGTACAGCAAGAGAGAAAGCAGGAGAAAAACGTTAAGATGTGCCAGGAACTAGAAAATTCAAGGAAGAAAGCAAGTTGGGACAATCGAGAACACCACGCACTAACTTCCAGGCAAAACGAGCAGCCACGGTGTGCATCCCATGTCGGTCAAGAAGAGCACCATGATCGATGTTCCACACCGGATAAATTCCATCAACCTTGAAGGATAAGAACTTGAGAAATCTCCGTTGAATCTTCTCAATTCGGAGTTGTAGATAGATGTAGCGCGGTGACCAAACAGCTGAAGCATATTTGAGTTTAGTTACAACAAAGGTATAAAATAAAATTTCGAAAAGGGACATATTCTCAAAGTATCTACAGGTGCGCATTACGAAGCTTAAAGCTTTCGATGCGGAAATACGAAAGTTGGTTGATATGCGGCCCATACCTCAAGCGACTATCAAAAATAGCTCCAAGATCGCAAAATTCATTAACTCCCAGAAGTGCTTGGCTGCTAATGGAACGAGTAGAAGGAATGGAGTTAAATTTCCTTGTAAATGACATCTAGCAGCACTTGTTCACTTTGATCAGTAGCTTTGCGGAGGCAAAAACCAATCGTATTGATCGTATTAAGGTTACGCTGTAGCTCAATAACGTCATTGAAATCATCTGCTTAGGTTAGAACAGGGCAAGATACAGAAGCAAGTAAATCATTAACGTAGATATTGAATAATAATGGATCAAAATTTGAACCCTGTGGAGCACTTGAAGAGGGACTAAACAACAAAAACATAATTGCTTCTGTTGGTCAAATGGGACTTTAAGAATAATCGAATAAGTGATTGACTGAAGCCAAAAGCAGAGTGGACTCTTGTGGAGTGGATGTAATTCGATGATTAACCGTCTTCGGCGACTTGTCCGTGTCTTCAAAACTGGAGCAGCGAGATTAAATATTTTTAAGATAAGGCGCGTTACCAAAGTTATTTCTGCAAAACGCGTCGGTCGTGAGGAAAATATGTTCTTGCATAAAGAAAACGATCATATCAAAACATACTTAAAACAATTGCCACAACCAACATTCTTGCATATTTGCATCTTTGAAACAATCTAACGCTTCTGTAGACGAACCTTCACGAATTTGTCTAAGCGTGGTAAAATTCGGATCTTTGTCTAAAACACTTTCAAATCGCAAATTAGGACAGCGCTCGTTTCTTGCGTCTTCTATCGAAGAAAGCTGTGCGCGTACATCTTTTATAATTTGCAGTGATTGCTCTAACGACAGTGAAGAATTTTGTTGTAATTTTTATATTGCTTGGACTACTCCAATGTAATTGCTGCGACTATCTTCAATTTTTTTCTGACTTGTTCTAATAGCTGCATATTCTTTCGGATATTATAATAAAACCACCTCCTTTATACTCTCAAAGTATTTATGATAGTAAAAGGCCGCTTGTAACCATCTTCCCCAACGTGTGAGGGTTGGTTGTGGTAGTTTAGGGGTATGAAGACACGGTCTGTGAAATTCACGATTTGGAGATCTCGGAAACATTGCTTTTAGAATAACATAATTAGCGCGTCCACCTGTGGATAGCATCTACGAATTGTCTCTGCTACAAGATGTAGAGCATGAATTTTACGTGTAATATGTAAACAGTTATCACTAGAGAGGACAAAAGCAAATGGATTTTTCCTTTTTTGGAGCGACTAGACAGATTCGTGTCTATTCGCCTCGTGTCGCCTACTGATGACCACGAGAGTCGACAGAACACGAGTCTGTCTAGTCTCTGCAAAAAAGTAATAATTTCATCCGGCTTTATCCACTCTAGTTATCACATTGTTGCTTAAGAGACCGCCCTATAGAAAGCATGGTCGAGGCACCATCTGTCGTAAACGTTAAGACTTGATCGCTGAATATTTAAAATTTTTCCAATGTGCTTAGTAATTACTTGTGCTGTACATCCCTCTATTCGTCTAGAAGCTAATAAAAGGAAGAAAAGGAAAAAAGATGACGATTGATGTGATCCTATTTGGCGCATCATAACATTAAATACAGATCTTGTTTTTGCAATCAGTTGTTTCATTAAACTGTTACGCTGTTAAACAAGGAAAGCGCCCGATGGCACACTGAAGTTCCATTGTACATACATCAAATAAGAATGATCTTGCGTGTCTCGTATCTTGCGACGACGCCAATTTTGATATTATTATGGTTTGCGTTTTGCACATACTGTTTACAATGCGTTGGTGACCAATACAATTTTTACACCGTCGTAAATCAAGTCCGGATAATCTCGAATGAACCTACTCATCGTCTTTAATGATAGCTGTTCTCTCAATCTGCGTTCCTTCGATATTATTAAAAACAAAACACGGAGTACTTCGCTGCTACCATTACGTACGCTCTAATGATTTAGCGTTTCGCAGCCGCGAGTCCGTTCGTTAGCTGCGACGATTAGTTCTATATGAGACATCCAGTAAACACCGTATACTTACTGTAGATATGCAACCAACTTTACATATAACTTGAGGATTCTAAACACAAATACAGAAATAAGGGTATTCAACAATATTTATTTATATTTCTTTGGTTTTGAGAACAAAGTAAAATTACAGAAATACAATTAGATTATCGATAAAAAAAAAAAGAAAAAACAGAAAACATGACAATACATAGAAGTAATCGGGAGGATTACCGTGGAAATTCCATTTCGCGCAACGAGTTGATCCATCTCGGCGGATTACGGATGCGTAATCTAACGTTTATTTTTTTCTTTTCTTTTTGATTCTCTTAGTCAATTTAAAAATAAGTAGATATCATCTTGTTCAGGCAAAAATTTAGAATTTACTTTACATTATATAGTAGTAATTGATTTATTTTTTATTTAATTTTAAATACTGCACATGTTCGTATTCTACGGGATTACTTTAAATTTAATTCTCTCATCTGCCAACGTGAATCTATACGTATATATCGTAGTAGGTAGATCGTCAGTTTTAGCTACTTTCTTGCGTTTGATATTCTATTGCTACGGAGACTTTTATAACAAGTCGATAGAATCCATTTATGTATATTACATGTTTATATTATTATATTTCTTTTTAGACTAGCTTATATAATATGTACTTTTTTCTTTCTTGCTTTGATAGTTGTAATAATAATAATCTAGAATTTTAAACTTCTCATATATATATATATATAATATAATAATTGTTTAATAGTTTACATATAGAACATAATAACAACTCGTTTTAAATTATTTCTCGACTCTACATAAATATCTGATTTAATTTAAAAAGCGATCTTCACTAATCTACTCAACAGTTTCATTTACAATTTGTATCTTTTCGCGTCTTAAAAATGGGGAGGAATATACATATTAAAAAATAAATCACAAAGAATTTTTCTTAAGGAGGAGGAGCAACAACACCTTTACTCTTATTCTCTTGTTGGCCAGGCTTTCATCCCACCGCACACATATACGATAATTAGAACAATTTCTTAAATATACAGCCACTAACAACTATCACAATAATTCTAATTCTAGAGGGAGATAGTGTTTTAAACCTCGTCGAGGTGAAATAACCCGTACAAAATGTTTAATCCAATCGAATTTGTTAAATATAATTTTCATGCGACTATTATTTAAAATTTAGCATCGTTTTTTTTTTCCATCTTAGCATATCGTAGATATAGATTTTCTATGTACAGAGAAGCATCGAGCAGATACAAAAATTCAAAGGGATCTAAATTTTTTCGTGTTATTTTTATGGAGCCTATTTATATAAAAAAAAAACGTTTTTTTTTTTTCCATACGGGCTATTTCGTTAAACCTGACGGGCTATTATAAACAATATGATTCCGAAGATTTGATAATAATCATCTTCGCAAATGAGAATACGTCTTGTACTGATTGGATGTTCTCAATTCGCGGCATTGCTCTTTGTAGGGCAGTCTTCTTTCGATTTAGGTCTGGACACCACGATGCAGACGGGTCCTCGTACTATTCGCAATAAGTCGATTATTTCGCTCGTGGTCATGTGCTCTACGCTTTCGTCGTTCACCTAAAACATTTACATAACAGGTTGACTTCAATTAATTACATAGATGTCCATCTAGATAACTTTCAATGGAATGTACTAACTACTCCCCAAAAGAACATTTTTGTTCTTTTGAAATTGTTTTAAAAGTTCAATTTGAGCTTTAAAATCTCATGTAGCTACGTTTCGTCGCACATGTAGTCGACCCCTTCAGGCATTCAACAAAAGTCCAATTTTTTTTTCTTTCTTTTTCCTAATATTCATATAAAGTATTCTATTTCATTTAATAGCTTTTTAAATAATCCTTTCATGTAAAGTATAATTTCACATCTTTCTTTTCTATTCTTCCCCATATTTCTATTTGAAGTGTTGTCTTTTTTCTTTCAATGTAATAATTTATTTTCTTTTTTTCAAGAATTACTTTATAATATTGTCTCAATAATTTTTTTCAAAAAATTCTCAAGAAGGCTGACTATTTATTTGTACAACTAATGATGAATACATGTTTTCATCGAATTCAATAAATAAATAAGAATCTCAGCAATGGACGGCTGAATAGAAAAGATACCTATTTACCTTAATTAAACAATCCCCAGGTTTGATTCTTCCATCTCTTGCAGCTACGCTATCAGCATGAACAGCACTGACGTAAGTAACACCGGCCGCACCTTGCAAACTAAATCCAAGTCTGCTATTCCATCCTCGGTTTAGCTCGATTGCGAGAATCTAAAAAAGAAAATCACGTCATTGGATTTCTCCTTTTGATAACAAACGATTACTTCATTTAGCTACCTCGTATTTATCCTCCTCTTCCTTTTTCGGCGTTTTGGTAGATTTCTGCCTTTCGCGTTCCCTCTCTTCATCCGCGGTGAATACCACTCCCTTCCACTTCTTCATGTTGCTGTCGTCCGTTACCGGTTTAGGCGTTTTCTCCTCGCCATTCTCGGTGCCGCACTGCGGATGCGCCGATTGATAAGCGGGATTCTTATAGCTGAATCCCGGATTATCGGTAGGGATGTGCGGCATACTCGCCGGCTCTTGCGGGAAGCTGTCGCCGCATTCGACTTCCGTACTGTTCGCGTCTTCGGATCCTAAGTTGTAAGTCAGATTCGGCGCGTCCAATATCTCCGCGTCCAGATTGTTCAGCTCGTAGGCGTTGTGCGCCAGGGAGAAGTTGAACTTGGGCTTCCTGCAAGCGACCGGCGTTTGATTGGGGTTGTACAGGTCCAGCGAGCTCGGACGAGACGGCCTATCGCAGTCGTCGTCTTCGATAAACAGCGAATTGAACGAGTCCTCGTCCAACGGGAGTGAGCATTTCTTCAGCAGGCCTTCGTGGAATTGTTCGTCGGTGATCAGGTGCTTGCTGGAAGTGTCTGAGATATGGGACGCGTCCGACGGGCATGGTTGACGACGCAGCCTTCTCGGAGATGTGTTCGGGGATTGAGATCGTCTACCGTAGATGTCTTGATTTACCGGGATTAATTTTCTTACAGCTATATCATTGAGCATATCCATCGCTTCTTGTCTGAAAGAAGTAATTAATAGTAATTGTTGCTTATACAAGTTGTACATTGCGTGATAAGACGACAAAAGCAAAGATATCGGAATGCTCAAATGCATATATAAACCGTCAAATCGGCAATGGGGCGTTATTGAGAACTGCAGCCAACCTTTGTATTGGAAATTATCGATCCTCAACGTGAAACCAGCTATAGAGACCTTTTCGTAGTAACTAATCTTCTAACTTAGTTGAAACTACTCCCTCAGAAAAGCTCGTAATTAAGAGCGACATAAAAAAATCATTAATCTTCTCGAAACTGGCTCCTATGTTTGATCCATTATTGACCGAGAAGTTTAGCATCCATTAGAGTTTTAATAGTGATTAATCCTTCTTATCTAACATCTGCTTTCCTCCGCTATTTGTGCCGTTGGAACCTTCTCAACGGGTAAACATATTCGAACAGCAGGAAGAGATACGAATACCCGACTGGGAGAGCGAGTTGGCCATAAAACGGGCGAGTTAACGCCGCGCAATTGAGATGTAAAAGTATAATGGAAATACGTAACGAAAGCCGTAATTAAAAGAACGTTATTGGTCGTCAAAATTTTAATTCTTTCGTTACGCCGAGGCGGCTATTTTCTACGTATGTCTGCGATTCAAATGAATAAAAGTAGCGAAACGGGTGTTAAAGGCGAGCATATCGTGCTTTACGTTTCGTGTTTAAATTTCGAATCTCGTTTCGCTTTTAACGGACGATATAAACCGGCCGCCTAATACGCGCAGAGATTTGCGCCCTCAAGGATGAATAGGAATGATAAGTATATCTTTTTATTTGGCGTGCTTTTGTCGGGTGCATTAAACGTTGGATTACCTACCTTAATTGAGTCTTTTTCGAAAAGGAAGTTCTCGGGGTCGTTTCAGTCGGTGAGAGCGTCGCGACGGGAGTTTGAGCTAGGTCACGGTATAAGCGTAATTTGACGATTTCTCCAGATTGACGTAGAAATTGCACGGCTTCTTCGTGGGTCATCGACGATATTTCAACGTCGTTTACCTAGAAGGAAAGAAGAACATTTTATGCATATACATCGTTCTCGACTTGTATAACTTTTAGAGTTCACACCTTTGTTGCATCGATCATGAATTTTTATTTTTTTTTAACCATCAGAAAATGTCTTGAAATAATAAAAAAAAAAAAATTAGGATAGAATTCCTCGTTGTATTGACGGAATCATTTAGGACAAGAGCAATGCAAGAAGAGAAAAAAGACAGCACTCGGGGACATGTTTTTACCTACCCGGCATCATCGGCGTGGTTCCGAGAGTGTTTTTGCTCCGCCTTACACCGCCGCTTGTCTCACAGTTCCTAGCATAACATTCGAAACGACAAGCCGGAGATCACTTGTCGCTCTCTAATGCCAAGAGACACATGCTTGCCGTTTAGAAATCGGGGACATATATCCTTCGAACTAACTCTGGTAACTCGATACTACTTTATCGCACTTTTGATTGGAATTTAACGTATGTACCGTTAAAAACAATACAACTTTGGGTAGTTAAGAAGTTGTTTGACATCGTTAGGCTTCAATTTTATTCTAAACGAGGATCACAATAAGACCTCGCGATAAAAAGAAATTGTTTTCTTCGAAAATAATTATTTAATTGATTTACTTCTAAATAAGACTGCAAAATAAAAGCAAACTATGGGAGTTCTATATGCGCATTAGGAAAGATTAGTTGCTATGCCTTCTTTATCGTAATAATAACGCACAAAAGTAAGCTATATGAAATCAATGATATTAGCACGACTTTAAGAAATGGAAAGCAGTGTTGAGAACATCCAAACTTTCAACTTCTTTATAATCTTGCCAAGTTTGGACATCTTCCCAGCTTCTCTTGTAATGAAATTTTATATATCTGCGTACATAGCTTGATACAAGCACCAAGGTTTATATACGTTTTAAAAAGATCTTCATTAATACATTCCTGTAGCTGGTATAGGTCCGGTCCTGTGCATTGCTATTCATAATTAAAACTACTTTATCGGATTCTAATTATTTTCCATAAATTCTTTTTTCAATGCTTCTAGGTTGCAATAAAGAGACTGTGTCAAAGCAAAATAATAAGAATTAGGAGCTGGTAATCCGTTTAATTAAAAATATTTTGCGAGCAATATAGTCCCATGTTCCCTGGCGTTTACTACTACGTAAATATAGCACGGCTCTTGCTGCATCTGCTATGGTTTGGCGTATAATAAGAAGATAATAAAGTAAAATTTTAATCGAAGGGCGAGGCGAAATTACTTATTTTGATTAAATTCTCGTAGTGGACAATAAAATATCTTTTCAGGTAAAAAATCTGTTCTTATTGCCTTTTTAAAAGTTAAGCTAGCCTTTCATTGCTGAAAATAATTATCTCTGATCAAGTTTTATTTGCATAATGTGGACGAACGATTGGTAGGAGTAATTCAATGCGAGTTTTATCTCAACGCTTTGGATCTTAAAGAAGCGTTTGCAAATTTTGAGCATTCTCGAGGGTGGTTCTTCTAGGGTCTTCTAGATGGTTACCTTCAACAAGAGCTGGAACACGCGTAATCGACGTGTTTTTTACAACTATTTCTATATCTATTAATTAATTAAAAAGTTCATCTCTGAACGTCGTCGTTACAAAATTTCCTTGCAAAGAATATCCTCATTACCATCTTGGAAATGACCCTTTAACATCTTCTACGCTACATTAGTTTCACGTTAAATAATCGCTTTAATAATGCATAAAATCCACACCGTCCTACTTCAACTTGTAACGAGGAAGTTTCCGAGTTCGAGGAACTACTTAGTTCGATATTGTCGCATATTCACGGCAACCATCTTCCCCGCCGTGAAAAATTAAAGATGGCCATCCTGTTAATATTTTACGAGGATCCAGCTCAAGAATGAGAACGCCACGCCGTGTCGTATGTACATGCATAGTTAAACGGTCGCGTACCTAGCGAAAAGTTCGTCCTGACCCGCAGACTTACCGCTATAATCTTATCCCCGGCGCGGATCCTGGAATCGGTCAAAGCCGGCTCCCTGACGAGCGCCCTGATGTAATGCCCAAGGGCGCTGTCGTCCTCCTTCCTCAGCGTGAAGCCCAGCGAACCTTGCAGCTTCCTCATCGTTACCTCGAACTCCTGTAATTTTAATACAGATTAAAATTAATACTAGATGATTTTCGGGAGGTCCGGGCGTCTTCCGGGTGCCCGGAATCTTCGCGCGGGGACGTCGCATTAAGCAGGTATTTCCAGGCGATGGCCAAATGAGTCGTGGTTCGAGATGTAGCTGCGGATGGGAGATTAATCACGGGAAAAAGTTAATGGCATTTTATTAGTTTTAAAGGAATTAACGGGAAATATGCCGATTTGCGAATGTATAACGTGATACGGAGGTTCGGAAGACCTTCACTTCAAAATTCGTAAAAAGTTAATGTCAATAAATCCAAACGAAACACCTTCAAATGCGGGACGCTTCCTTCCCTAAGTCATTTATCTTTGTTTCCGTTTACAAACCGTCTAAAATATGCGACTAACGCGATAGTTATGCAGGAATTGCTTCCAACCTCGGTAACTAGACGTTAGAAATGTCACTCACCCCTAAACAGTGTTCGTCGTCCGAAACGGACGTAAGGTTCAGGCTGGAAGGAGGTTCTCGGCGCGGCGGCGGCGGAGGAACTTCGGAAATAGGGCTGACGCAACTTAGAACATCTGGCGGAGGTCTACAGATTTTCAATTCAACTTGATTCGAGGCCGTGCGCAATACTTCTAATGCTTCCTTCGGGAGAAAAACGAATGTTAGCGGTTATTCGTTTCGATTTAAACGGAGATCCCCTTCGAGCTGCGTCGGGGCGTTTATTCTATGTAAAGCGTCGATGTAGCGTAGTAGTAGCGGCAGCGTCCCGAGCTAAGCGGATCTAAGCGCAGTAATAGGAAATTCACGGACAAGTCTGTCTGGCGGAGTTGTCAGATTTTATCGGCTCTAGTGGCGGAGGTTTCGTTAATTTAGCTTTATTACATCGGATAGATCGATCCTGGCTTGGAATGAATGTCGGCAAATGCTTTGTCCGTTCCTCGGATTGGGAATTTAATAATTCATTGCAACCAAGAGTTAACGTCTTCTTCGTTCGAAGATGCGTTCGTTAATCGATTTCCATCGTCTGCATCCGTTCATTTACTTAACTGAGGATATCGGAGCTTCCACGATTAGAATATTTAGTATTTTCTTGGGGCGGTTCCCGATTCGGCCATTACGAAATTAAATAGCAAAATATAACTTTGCCCGTTATAAGTAATCTGCTATTTAACTCTGAAGGCTATAAAGCTCAATTTAAAATGAGACAACGTAGAAATTAACTAAAGCTCCTTCTACGTAACGGTGTAATTACTGCGAAACTAAGTGAAAGGAAAAAGTATAATTACAGCTTTCTTGCCCTCGATATTTGCCTTTCAATTACAGGAATTCGCAAAACGCCGTTTGCACCCTACACCAATAATGACGTGTATTTTGCAGCCATAAATCACGTTTCTTGCAAGCGCTTCCTTCCCGGCGGAGCTGTTCAACGCGCGCTATCCTCGCATACGGCTACTAACTTACGGGCACAACTACTACCACCGCTACATCCTCGCTATTCACGAAATACGCGCGTACTAAATTAATCTTCAGTTCAACGTACGTAATTTGTCAGTCCCGTGAGCGTAATTCCATTAACTTCTAATATCAAATCGCCAACGTTCAGCATCTCACATGACGCGGCCGGCTGATGCGGAAAAAGCCTCTTCACTCGTATCAGGCCCGGCCACGAGCCGCCGCTGTCCACGCCTCCTGTCACGCTCAGGCCTAAGCCTCTCGATCCTTTCGCAAGTGATACGGTGAAGGTACTTTCTGCGGGATAAAATACACATGTATAATTTAGTTGCCGCTCACCAATAAAAATAAATGCAAGACGTGAATTTCGACGGGGCGAATATTTTCGATGTCCGAGCTGTATGTGGAAGGTGAACGTATGTCTACTATGATATGGGGCTTCCTTATTTTGGATAAGCGTCATTGCGGTCGTATTATCTTAAGTTGTAATGCACATGTGTAATGCAAAGGAGTAAAGGTAAATGCTATTTGTTAAGGACTCTCAATGTAAAATTCTATTAAATGAAATATAACGAGATCAAATATAAAACGAACGCTAGACATAGAATTACCGCGTATATGCGTCGAGAATATAGGGAGACCTCGCGAAATACAACGATCGTGATTCGTCACTATTTGGGTTACGCGTAATGCAACGTTTACGTATCGCACGATATGTGGTTTAGGCCTTTGTCAAATACCGAAATAATAAGATCGTTTGATCACCCGTGTTCAACTACTTCTGCTTTTTCCTACCTCAATTACATGTTTTACGCTTGTAGGAAGCATGTAAACGTTGCGATACTGAAGACACACTTCATCCATATTGTACATGTATCCATGTGCAAGACACGTCAAACAGCCAAACGTCACTCGCAAATTTTGCTCACCGTGTATCTTCGAAACAAAGGGGCTTTTCAGAAATCACCACAGGACAAAATATTCTCAGAATAGGCCAAGGAATAACCCCCTGAATTTTTGCCGCCTGTTTACCTATCACCCTGTATATTTTTAGCATTCTTTCGCGTTACGTGAGATGCTTACAGCTCTCTCTATTTATCCGCACGCAATTTCGAATTTTTATTACGCAAGTGGTACGCTCCGAAGACAACAGCTTAATAACCGCCCGCGTACTTGCGAAATAGACATTTTTATGCGATTGGCAGTTCACAGCAGCCAGTCGTAAAATCGTCGGCGCTTATTACAAGCAATACGATAATTTACATCGTAAAATTACGATTGGCGGCTGTTAAGTTGATGATGTAAACTTCGATATTGACGCTATTAAATTCTCATATTCCGTTGTTACTGACTTATTGCTTCGCTAGACACGTACACCGCAAAATTATAAAAATAATGGAAAAGATAGTGAAGGATTCAGTAACGTAGCTGAAGGTTTATAAAATTTATTAATTTTATAAGTAAAGCAGAAATATTAATTAAAGATCGGTTTTGGTTGAAGGATCATTCTCCAGAAATGCCGCGTAGTAATCACAAATAGATCGGAATAAATTCGCGTCAAAAATTCAAGACTCTTCATCAACCAGAAATGAGCGAAGTAGGGAAGCGACTCCCTTTTTTTTTACAGGGACGGACTCGTGTTTTGTCGGCTCTCAACAAGAAGGGACGAATAAACACGAGTACATCTAATCGCAGCAGAAAAGTAATCACTACCTCTATCTTGCCCATCTCTGTCATCAATACTAACTTTCTCGTCTTTGCGTGAACCGGAATTCTAAGAGATCGCTAAACAGAGAGAGTGCATATTTTGCCAATGTCATTTTCATGAAGAGAAGTTGCCGCTACTGTTCTTATTTCTCTAATTCTCGCCCTCCCGATTTAAACTCTTTAAGCTTTCTTCGCGGATTTACCTTAGCTAATAGATGAAATACGTTCATTGCCATTCCACTTGAATAGGATCGTCCATAAAACCTGGCGATCGCACTGCAGCAAATGTATAAAATAGATCACGTACGAGCCCGAATCGAACGATACTTTCACGAACACCGAAACTTTTCATCTTTCGCGCGTGCAACATTTATTTTACGAAAGCCACGTCCGTTGCAAAAGCGTAATAAATAATACCGGTACCGGCGCTGGAGCGGATATAGGAGAAAAATAAAGTTTTTCCCGCAATGTGATCTGGGCAGCGAAGAGCGAGAAGCGCTCGAACGGAAAATTTGACCCCTTTGATGCGCGTCTCCAACAAGTAACCGTAATTCTTCTCCGATGAGACGGCCGAAAAAGAAAGAAGCGTTAGGTTTTCTGCTATATTATTCTATTTAAAACAAACATGATGGCTGTCTTTAAAGTATCAAAGAAGACACCAAGAGCAAAGGTTGAGTTCACAAAGGTAAGCTGGTGTAAAGGTGACAGCTGGGAAATCATCAGATAAAGAAGGAGCTTATTAAATTATACCATTCGTTTCATCGCATGTGAGAAGAAAGAACATTGATTGTGAATTTCGTTTAATCTCTCAACCAAGATCATTATTGGGTGGGGCCGAAGCGGTATTTTCCGTAGGCAACACGAAGAATTCATTGCAACGCATGATAGATCCACAATTCTCTTCAATAGTTATAGTTAAAGAGGATAAAGGCGGATGGAATTATTACTTTTTGCAGAGACTAGATAGACTCGTGTTTCGTCGACTCTCGAGGACACCAGTAGGCAACACGAATCCATTCTCATGAGGCGAATAGACACGAGTCTATCTACTCGCTGCAAAAAAGGAATAATTCCGCCTGCTTTTGTCATCTCTACTGAACAATAGAAAGGACAAAAGCGAGTGAAATCGTACCTTTTTTGCAGCAATTAGATAGACTCGTGTCTATTCGTCGAGAGTCGACAAAACACGAATCTGTCTAGTCGCTGCAAAAAAGGTGATGATTTCACTCGTTTTTGTCCTCTCTAGCGATGATTGCCTATTGTATCCTTAATTATTAGCCAGATTGTAAGATAAATGATGGATTTGGCAAAATCCGAACAAAACGTGATAATTTACTAACGTCTTTTACGTCTTTTTGCCATCGCACACTCGGTATTTTTTACGAAATTTGAAATTTGTGGACGATTTGTGGAGAAGGAGATCCCGTTGATAGCCGTAGCGATTAGTCATTAATTTCCATTAAATATCGAATAAATGCCTCTGTAGAAGGAGATCATTACTAACGATTCTTCCGTACATACATCATTATTTTATTAAATTTTTATTTTTTCTACTCGTCATTTATGTTTCTCGTTCCAATTCGCGCGACCTGAATGCCACCCATCCATACATATATCATCCTACGTACGGGAAAAAATTAGCAATTTAGATATCTAAAAAGGCGAAGACGGAAACGCCGCCGGTTTTTTTTTTTTTTTATTTCCAACGTTCGTTGTTCTTCTCCATCGTAACGAACGCATTGTGCTCCACTATTGTGTTCGTACCTTACATTGTGCGCCTAATACAACTTCCATTAGTACGTTTAATAGCCGCGAATTTGTATTTCTGACGAATTAACATTTCATGAATGGACCGGTAATTGTACACGGCGCTCCGCAGCTGTGAATAGCTAAGTATTAATTCCGAGAAATGTATTAATTATATGGTGTCATGTAGTACTGCGCGTACTATCAATGGATGGTGTAATGACTCGACGCGAGATGGCATCGCGGGACAGAATTGTTCCGTCTATTTAACGATATACGCGTTGCCGAGTTTGCCAGCTACGTGTAGCGCACCAGTTTCGCACATTTAGCAACGCAGCGAAAAATTCGTTGACATACATCATTTGAACAAGTTAGGTTATAATGAAACCTGCTGAAATTAAAGCGGCCGTTCGTTCCGATTTTAGAATACATTCTTGCATCTAGTAACACGTCGAGACCCGTTTAGTCATGTAGTAGAGATGTGGAATTATTCCTTTTTTTTGCAACGACTAGATAGCTTCGTGTCTGTTCGTCCATACGAAAGGGTTCGTGTTGCCTACTAGTTTTCCCAAAAGTCGACAAAATACGAGTCTGTCTAATCGTTACAAAACAATAATAATTTTATTGCCTGCCTTTGTCATCTCTGGTCATTAATATACAGAAAACGCACTAATTACGTTAAGCAATGCATTCTGTGCGAGGATCGTAGCATTATTGAATTATGGAACAGTTATGTAATTATCATCTCTTAAGACTACCAAATTATAGCGTTCCATCATTAGTTTACGCGTATATTGAATCGGCCCCACATTTCTTCTTTTCGGCCCAGTAACTTATGCTTACTGTGACAGCAGCAATTGCTCTTAGCATTTTTAGTTAAACGTTCGGTGTTAACCGTACAAAGGGTAAAGTTGCTGACCCACTTCCGCGTACAGCTGCTTCCTACTAACCAAGCAGGAACTGCCCGCATCTCTCCTTGTTAGCCATGTTTGGAAAGTTCTCTTCTCAACCTTTGATGGGTAACGGTAAATACCGAGCTCTCGGAATCTACCTGTTATTTCGCTCGTTGGGTTCTAGGCGGCCCATACGCGACAATTGTCCGTCTTTCGAGGTCTAGCCCGCCAAACACTGGCAACTATCGACTAGCGACCGTAACGGAACTCACCGCGATTTAAGCCTATGTAACGGGGTTGGTCGAAGCAAGCACTCTCCAAATCGTGCCGATCAGAATGTTTGTTACCCAAACAACTGGGATTAAGTCAAACCATCACGGCTCCAGAATTTGTCCAGGCGAGGAGCTTCTGAAAGCGACCAGCCTGAAAACTACGCCTATTATTCTTGTTTCCAGCTAGAAGTGAGCCCTGTCACATATTGCTTCGTCTTTGATCAATTTAGTTAATCTATCCTTTTCAAATGGTATTTTTTGCATCCACAAGCCTCTGTCTTTGGGCCAACCCTTTTCTTAATCTTTATTCATTTTTCCGACTAGCTTGGAAGGCTGCGCAGCGACATAATCTTGTAAGTGGATGACATAGCTTTAATAGCGATTTTTAAATTGGGAACGAAGATAAGACGTCAGGCAAGAGAGCTGCTTCGAATCAGTTGATATTCGTCAGATGTTTTTTTTTTACGAGTATTCCGTCGTTCTGTTGTTTTTCAATGCCGTCATCGTGGTAAACGCGCTTTAAAATTATAGGATACCGCCAATGCAATTCGAATGGAACAACCAATGTAGATACAAAAAAAAAAACCAAAAAAAACAGGGCACTCTCGATTGCTCTTTTTTTATACATGACAATAGAACACCCGTCATGTTATCCTGCGTTATTTGTTTTTCCAACGAAAAATATCGGTTGCGGTAATAGAAAAAAATCAAAAAATAAATTCACGCTGCCGTCGCATTGAAATTGTTAAACGGGCCACTTCTTCATGGAAACGAAAAAAATCTCAAAACAAAGAAAGCGTTTGCTGCTTTAACGAGCGAGCTTCTTCGAGACCTTCGAGACGGCCGCCTCGGGCATTATTTGCATGTTCTCGGTCACTACACGATCCCGTAATGGTACATAAGCGCGACGAGCTTTTCTATTCTGTGGCTGGCCGTGCCGTCCTCTGTACCAACGTGCCATGCATGTCACGACCGCGACGTAATTTTGATGTAATTAAACTACGAATTGTTATTACGACATCTATATCCGGTCAAACATGATGGCGACGATAACAATACCAAATCTGGGGATTAAAACGTATATTTTGACGTCGGGGAAATATTGTCCCGCTGTACGAATACAAACACAAAATATATCGAACGCTCGTGTTCGAACGGATGCGACATGAATTAAGTTTCAATTAGGACACGTACATTTCGTCGGCAATTGGGTATTGATTTAACTTGCGTGCGGGCGTTGATGTCGATTTTGAAAGTTGTCAGCTGCCCATCGTGAAATTAATGGATATTGCTTCGTGGATGAGGATGTTCATTTTCAGGCGTATTTTAAAGATCGGTTCTTGGAGACTCGCTAAAAATTAAGCAATTTTAATGGTTTACGTACCAAGTTCAACAGGTTTAAGGAATTTAATTTGGCGCAAAGGTGTCGAGTGTTGCTAAAACATATATTTATAAGAAGGTGCGCATTATTTAGATTTTCTTTTTTTTTGTAGCAACACATTATTATTATTACAGTCGCCCCGTATCAATTTTATTTTTTCGGGTAAGGCGTATAAAGCTGTAGACGTCGTTATCGATTGATCGATTGTAAAGAACTAGCTTCGCCGCTAGCTGTTTGGTTACTTACGCAAACCTATCCACCCGAATGGACATCAACGAAGGGAAAGGGCAAAGCTTAATACCTGAGGCCGAATGGGCAACTACGTAGAAAGGTAGTCGCTTTAAGGATAAAGGATAAAGGGGAAAGGTAGAAGCCCACAAAAGGAAAGGGAAACCACTCCATGCGCGTGTGTTTGATGTTCTCAGAAACTTATACACGCACAGGGTGTTCGGTTTGAGGCCTGTTCCATTGGTGACTTTTAACAATTGAATTTTTTGGCGCAGATTCGGTATATGTATAGCGTGGCAAACTAGCTGACATTCAACGGTAAGCTTAGACCCAAATGCATCGGTTATTTTATAAGAAATTCTATATTCTTGTGGTCTGTTCAGCAACCTAAAACTATGGGTTTCGCGTTCTTCGTCTGATTACAACAAGCGCAGGTGTTGTTGTTTATTAAATTGATTTTATGTAAGCTAGGCGGGAATCGTCCACGATTAAATTTTAATCGGTCATACATCCTCCTTTTAATAGACGCCTCCTTATTCCAGCCTTTTCCTTGTATAACTGGACGCAGTCGACGATTGGTAGACTTCTCTTCTGCCAATTACGTTAGAGTTACCTCTGCAAAACAGGAATACAATCGCGGTAAGATGTAAGCACCGTTTCTGCGAATTCAATACAGCGTTCCAGTACACATTGCTTGCGATGCCAACATGGCCTTTTGTCCTATCGAAAATAATATTCTTTCTATTCTGCTTTAGCGTAGATTCAAAAGCGCGGTATTTCATTGTTTAGCTTTTGAATTGTAGCATTAAGTACATTTTTCCACGTTTCTTTAAATAAAGCAAGATGCTAGCTATCTTCGCCGTCGTATTTGAAGGCAAATGCGCGTATTCGTTTAATTTTCCCGACTACTTAAATTCAATGCTCTTACCTTGAATTGTGCTATTTTTTTTTTCTATCCTTACAACTAGGAGGGCTAAACTAAGAGGAAATAGTACGTTTGAAAAAAAAAAAAAAAAACAAAAAACAAAAAACAACATACGCCAATATATCTTTCAAACAAAACCCGACCGTTCAATATTTTTTTTCGATAGATGCGACATTCACGCCCGGCTCACATTTTGCGAACGATAAATGTTATCGCGGTTTTAATCATTCGGATGCTCACCCCGACACGGTTTTCGTTTGGCCGTGATTTCGCGTTTATGAACGTTATGAATGCGACAGTTAAACCGCAAATTATACGTCGAACGATAAATCTTAGAGGGTCCGTTTGCGGTAAATACATTTAACCCGGACATTCTTCATGTTGATGCCCCGGAACCCGGTAATACGTTAAATTAATCAGGTTCCAAGGATATTTTTAGAGGGACTTATCCTATTGATTAATACGGGGGACAAATTGGAATTTTGCTAATCTGTAGCAACTTTGTGTAAGTGATATATAATTAAATATAGAATAAAAACGATTGGTCTTAATCCCACAAACTCTTTATTGGAAAGGCTATTTGAAACCATTTCAAGTAAAAATCTTCATTACTAGCTCAAGCCGAAAACCGTTCAATACAAAATATTCGATGACAAAAAAAATTAAAAAATAATTTTACAAAAAATTAAATAAAAATTAAAAAGAATTTAGAAACATTAAAAAATAATAAACAATTAAAAAAGTAAAAAAAATTTTAATTTTTTTCTGTTGGATCCTTAGTCGTGTCATCTTATAGTAAGTATAAGAATTCAATTAAAATTTTTCTACTAATTGTTTGTATATAAACAAGATGCAAGAGTACACATTTTTCGCTTTATGCACTGTACTATCTGATAGATAAATTAATTTAAATCTTAATAATAAACTTCATGTCACTTCATCAACATTCGCATACTATTTTACCTTAAAAAAAAAATAAAAAATAAAAATTAAAAATTAAAAAAATGTTTTGTTTGTTCCTTAGTCGCGTTATCTTATAGGAAGCATAAGAATTTAATTTTCATTTTTTTTTAGAATTTTTTTTATATATAAACAAGATGCTAGAGTAAACATTTTTCACATTGTGCACTGCATTACCTTGTAGATAAATTAATTTAAATTTTATTAATAAACTTACATATTTACTTAGTTACTGATGGCATGTTATTTTATAATTTTACCTTAAAAAAATAAAAAAAATAAAACTAAAAAATTAAAAAGTGTTCTGTTGATTCCTTAGTCGTGTCCTTATAAATTCTTATAATAAATATAAGAATTTAATTTATTTTTTTATATATATATATATTTTTTTAATACAAACAAGATGCTAGAGTAAACGTTTTTCACTTTATCCACTACATTACCTTGTAGATAAATTAATTTAAATTTTATTTAAAAACTTATATATTTACTTAGTTACAATCACCATGTTATCTTAGAATTTTACCTTTTTAAAACAATTTTTATACATTTTACATAATTAAAACAAAAAAAATGTTACTATGTATATTTAAATTCATAAGACAATTTATTTAAGATCTATTATTTTTTTTTATATTTTTCATTTTAAAAAATTTTTCTTTTCATAGAATATTCCGTATTGAACGCCTTTCAGCTGGCCAGATAATATGAGCATTTTTGCTTAGAACCGGTAATTTTGTCAATAAAGAGAAGAAAACTAATATGAAGTTCTATTCGTATTGGTTTTTTTAAACAGTGCAACCCGTCTCAGGATTCCAAATTTGCACGAATTTAAGAATTTTATTGTGTTAATCTATTTTAAGTGTTAACAACGTTTAACATTTAATTTTATTGAAACTTATGGGCAATTTCGTCTGCCATTATTACACATAGTTCTGAAATAGTTATTATCATTTAGTGCGCAATTAATCATGAAACCTAATGATCATCTCTCCTGTAACGCATCCATTACGACCATTTCTTATACTAATTAATAGCTCAGCTTGTCAGCAATAGAACTCACAACTTGGCACATTAAACCGTTATAATAGCTAAACACTACAGCGCTTTATACGTCGCGTATCATCGAAATATGTAACCCTTAACTGCCTCAAGTTTCTCAGCTGCGGCGGCGCTTAATTGAAAAGTTTCTCGGTTGCAACCAGTGGCGTCGAAGTTTTGATGGCTCTAGACGTTCGCGCTACCGGAAATTAAAGGCTTTACCGGCACGGTACAAAATTTTAGCGCTCTCTTTTCCGTACGGTATGCACGTTATTTCGGCAAATCAGACGCGGGGCGATTTAAATTTATCGGGATTACGTCCGCGACGACGGGAGATTAGTTCGAAATGCGGTATTCGGCTAGGAACGCGCCAGAATTAATCGAATAGGGCGACATTCGATTCCGCCACTTCGATACGCGGAGTTCCAATTGGATAATCAAAGATGAAATACGATCAAAGGCCTCGTCGCTGTTCTATAAGCGGCGCCTCTCTACCGAGCGGAAATTCTCGAAGGGTCAAATAGGTTCTTTATACCTTTGTAAAAGGGGCGATTTCACATTTCGCAGCCGCACGTAATTTAATTATACTCTGTGTAGGGATACTGTACTGATATTGCGTCGGTACGTTGATCACTAAAGTTATTCGAACAACGAAGCGATTTTAAGATGAAAAATGTCGGATATCATCGAATACGTCGGAGAGTTAAAAATATCCGTTCGAGAAACAAACCCCGCGCAAAAACTTGAAAAATCCGTTGAATTACGTCGCTATCTTCGGAGGACTGCAAATATTTTTCTTGCCGACACGACAATAAGAATTTCCGACAAAGTTACGCCGCCCACACCAGAAGTACTTTTGATTCAAAATTAATGAACGTCCCCGTTCCCCGGTCTCGTCGCTATTCGAGTTCTTTCTGGTGTGTAACGTAATTTCCAGTAATGACGGGCGAGATTTTATAACAAAAGGCGGAAAACAAAAGTTTTACTTTTCGGAGAGCGAGAACGAGGGGATCGCGGGAGGGGGACGAGTTGAAAAAGAAGAGAAATAGGTACAAGGCCGACGCCACGCCGCCCTTCTCGAGTTACGTAAAAATTTCCTTCTTCTCTACACTCTCGCGACGAGGTTACCTCGAAATTGTTTGAAGTGCTTCTTGCGGCGTGGTACTACGCCGTAGCAGATTATTTTATATTCGCCGTATATAAAGGAGGAATTCTTTCCCCGTGGAAATAACCGTTATTGCCTTTCCAAACTTTTGCTTTAAGTATGTTTACACGTATCTAACTTTGCGAGTGGCGCACGGAGAGATTACTTAAATTAGGTAAATGGCTTGAAACGTTTCCGAGGTGTATGACGTCGAAGGTAGAGAGCGCAAGGATCTAACGTTGTTTTCGTAAAACAGTCGAGAATTACGCGGGAGCTTCCCTTTTCCTTTAAAAAATGTTTTCTTCCCATTTAAAATTCATTTTCGCTTGTTACGATCCGACCTTCTTTTCTCGAGATATACCAGTTTCAATTTGCGATACTTCGTAAGCATTATCCATCCCGTTCTCAACATTTTTGGGCAAGCTTTCCTGGTAATCTCGCAATATTGATTAGAGATGGTTACCCAGAGGTCTTTGAGGTTGTTGAATCCAAACTAGCAATCTCTCCTTAAGAAAGCGCTTTGGAGAAAATTTATTCAAATCAAGCGCGACACATTTTGTTTATTAAACTGGATCGAATGAAAAATTTCACTGTGAAGTCTCCAACTTGGAAGAAGTATTTGAATTTTGATGTTCTAGAACAGTGAAAGACTTCACTGAAACCCTTGCACTGGATGCACATTTTAATAGCCAAGCTATCATTATCACTATGATGATGATAGTCCTCGAAGAAGAATATATCACAGTTACTTTTATTAAATTAAAAAGAGGACGTAGAAAAGAAAAAAATATTTTTTTATTAAGTCTGCTTTTGATTAAACTTGAAAATTACTTCAGTACGTCGCTACGGTGCTCGAGATTTATTTTAATAGACGAAGAGAACGTAAAACTGGAAAAGGACGTTACACGAAGAACGAATATAAACAAGGCACCATTAGACTGTGTAACGTAAAACTTTTCGTCAAAGCTACTGACGTATTTTTCTTAATGCAATGGGAAGAAGCAGATAAGTTTTGTACATTTTCATTTGTCGTCCTAATTTGAAAGAACCACTCACATCTACCAAGAGGAAACTCGCAATCCTATCCATTTCACTTACCCTCATTCTACAAGACATCTACATCAATAAACTCGGGCGCGTTCTTTCACAAAAAAAAGAAAAAAAAAAAACTTGGACGACGTAATATTCAACTTTTTCATTTTCTCCGTTCCGTCCCCTCGATCCGCCGGCGTTACCAGATAAAATCCACCGAACGTACATGTAAAATATTTAAGAACTTAATGCACGAGTTCTCATTTCTTATCTCACGTTCACTTCAATGTGCCCGGAATAAATTTTCGAAAGTCTTCAGCCATTTTCCATAAATTATTTCCGACTTGATAAGCGCCCAGTATGCTTAATGATTATCTAGATATTCGTATGGCGCTGCATGCGAAATGTAATCATTTTCCTAAAGCTACACGTGCTGCTCACGTTCACTCTTTCTCTTTTTTTCTCCCTTTTTTTTTCCTTCGAGAGAAATTTATGGAATTCCTGTAAGGAAAATTACGAAAATACTAAGGCCCGCGGAAGTTAGAATATATTAGCCATTAGCCATTAGCCACTTGGAAAGTTTAGCGAAAATTTAAATTGAATGTTGTTTGTGGATTTTATGTAAACTGCGAGAATTAATGTTTGCCTTATTATTAAGTGTTAGAATCGCTGATAACTTCAAAGGTTTAATTCGATAATTGTGCTGGGAATGTTTGAAAGGACTTTAGACGATTGCTAAGGCGATGATGCAGTTCAATCTTGGAATTTTAGGTTTTGCAACAAAAAAAAAATAAAAATCAGCAACACGTCAGCTAAAGCTTGTTCGGGGTCGTCGGCAATTATCTAGAACGTGGAAAATCACTTTGGCAGCTTGTGGTTGATGCATGTGCGCATGTGCGTGGCAAAAAGTTAAGATTGCTCGTGCAATGCAAACAAACAAGAGTTCTTGGAATTCAATCTTCTCAAATAAGAAAGTGTTTTTATTTATATCGTCTCATATGGAATACGTTAGAATTTAGTGTCCAAAAAGCAGAAGATTTGAGAATAAGAGGGACGAAAGAAGGTTTTTCCATCAGGGCGGTTGATTGCAGTTGCCATTCAATCTATATAAGCAGATAGAGGAAAGTAATTAAACTACCGCGCTTCACTGTAAACATACTTCACAAATCACATAATTTCTAGCACCCTGATACAAGTACCCCCAATCATTCCAATGCTCATCCGAGCGTATCCTGTAATGGAGGGTTCCACATCAATCCGACTTAATTAACACATCTATCCTGATGCAACTGCTGTAATTTATTCGTAGGTACTAATAAGTTAGCTGATCACCATCGCGATTACTGTTTCGCTGCTAATGTTTTGCTTATGTAATGTATCACAATTTACTAACGCCGATGGCAAATATAGCGGATTTTATTGAAGGAGGTTGATTGGAACTTTTTAGTTTGTTCGCGCAACGTTAAACACTCAAGTCGGCCCAAATGTAACGTATTGTGTAGCATGCTTGGTTATTTCGTTAATTTACTTGGCGAAGAGGCACATCGTTTCTTTTCTTTTTTCTTGAATTGAACTATTCTTCCTCGAAGAGGTAACTGGTAACTGTCTTTTAAGATTCTTGGATTAAAGGTTTGAATTTCGGGTGGACAAATTTCAAGAAGTTAAGCAAGATTTTTTCGTGGGTTTTCTCCCTCCATGAACGCTAAGGGGGTGCAGGAGCTTTTTATTCCTTAGTTTTCCTCTAACTTGACGTTTTCCACGACCTTCTTTTTGGAAGATAATCTATTATTATTATTATCATTAAATAACTTATGGCCGGCCGGTGCCCTCTGAAATTACCAAAATCGGTAAGAGATGGGAATTGGGCGCAGCTGAAATCTTGTTTCATTGCCTGAAAGCTTTCCTAGAAGGACCCACAAAAAGAAAGTCAGAGGAATAGCTGGCCATGAGCAAATCCGATGTTAGACTGTGGACCGGCACCGTAACTGGACATTGTCCACTTTATCTTTAGAAGTTTGGCCACTGTGAAATTTCCAACGCCTCGACAAGATGATTACGAGGGCAATTACGCCGATATAGCTTATCTATCAGGCCAATTCAATGACAATTACTTGCAAGGGAAGCAGCAGCAAGAGAAAGCAATATTTTTGTATTTCTTGTCGGCGTTGCGTTCATTGAACAGTAGCGTAGTGGATACCATTCATCGGCCCTTAAATCTCCAACGCTCCAATTAAATACCCGTCGAAAGTAATCCCTCAAATTGTTTGCGACGTCGATCCTTCCGCCTTCGCCCCGAGATATTTATTAATCCCGTTCCTCTTTCACCCTTACTATTTGGCGACTTAATTCCAAGACAATCACGCGGAACGCACGCAGATCACCATAATTAATTCCACAGTTGGAGTAGTAAGAGCGGCGTGGTGGGAGCGGCGGGAGAGAAACCTCGGTAAACAAAATAACTCCGCAGACGGAAACAATAATTTACGTTCAAGTTGAACGTCGTGACCTGAAATTTTGCTTTCACGAAATATACCCTCGAGGCGTCTCCATCGATCGGACGACGACGCAGGGCAGAAGAAGAACATGAGCCGAGAGCCGTTGGGAACATGCCATCCGACTATATCGGGAGATCCACAGAACCGCGAGCGGGTAAACAATAGATTCCGCCGGATGAATCGCCGACGATACGATTTATTGGTGGGACCGTACCAACTTTTCAGCAGCCGTTTATGTTTCTTTTCTTATCTTATGTATGAAAGTCTCATGCGCTGCCTTGAAGCGTGTTTATTGAACTAGCCTGTAGTACCACAATGAAATAGATACGATACGTGGTCGCTACTTATCAGATCGCTTCATTTGGCTTTGATAATATTAAAGTCCGAACTACATACTGTCAATCCAAAAAAAAAAGAGGAAAAAAAGAACACGATCGAAGGGATTGGTTGGTTCAGCTAATAAAATTAAAGCACTCTTGCACAATACATACATACACGAGATTTCAAGAATGGCAAAATACAATAAAATTCAATAAAACGCCTCTCATGCAAACATAACGTGATCGTGCGGGACGTAGAAACCGTATTTGCTTTTCATTTTATAAATTTATCAAACGATCGCAGAGATGGTTTATGGCGCAGTCTTCGTTGGGTATCGGGATCGCACCAATAAGCGCTACCACCTCGTCTCGTCGATGGCCTACGTATATATTTGCCGATGTTCATATTTTCGTGTTCGATTCCCGAGAGGGATTAAAATGTTTTCGGATGTACGGCGCACGGCTCTTGAGCATACGAAGCTATTTACCGGATCAATTCTATTATCGTTCGGAGAAAAAGACGGACGGGCGTTATCGGATGTTTACGTATTTCTTCGCAGTTCTTATTACGGCGAAATAAATTGGAAAAAAAAAAGATGTATGTATGTGTACGTGAGCGCGAGGCGAGAAATCGCGAAAGACGGAAGAAAAACTTTCGCGTGAAAAATGGAAATATAAATACCTTATTTCTACTCTCGCGTCGAATCGCTGCGTGTATCGGTGTTTCGTGCGTTGATGGGAGAAAGAAATCGTTTCGTTGAAACGGAATATTTTGAGAAATGTGATCGAATCAAATCTACGAAAGGAAAATAGAAAAATTACTATTCTTCCTTTTCACGAACTTGATTCCTTTATCATATTTCTTAAAATTTGCGATGCTTGAAGTTGATCTTTTTGAATGTCCAAATCGATACGCTACAAATGTACGCAAGATGCCTTTTACCTTGACATCAAAGCAGCATCTGTTAAATCTCTAGCCCTTGCATCTTGGCCGTTTAGTGTTATACGAGGCACGTTCAATAAATACACGTTCGAGCGCTGTAGCGCGAATGTTAATTCTGCTATACCCGCAGAAAGTTACATAAGACGGCCGCCGGTAATGCAGGTGTCTACTGTGGCAGTTGACTCGCGATATTCGTAGAATACGTAGTTGTACGCCTTTCAGTATGGGAGGTCGTATCGTTGGAACGTCCAAGACCGATTATCGAGCAATAATAGTTTCAAAACGCTGAAAGCAACACCCCTGTTCAAATTTATCTGAGTTCAGTAATGGACAACAATCGACAGCGGATTTGCCAAGGCCGGACGCACCTCGGTGTGCGAAGACTGATGCCAATGTCGCTGCTGTTCGAGCGGCCGTTGTTGAGAGTAGGCGGGTTCGTGTTAGAGAATTGGCAGATAATTTTGATATCAGTGTGGGAACACTGATGTCAAGTGTAATTCATGAGGCTGGATAACGGAAGGTGTGTGCACAATGGATACTCCGTCAACTGACCGAAGAACACAAAACTAACTGCTTCTTGGTTCTTCTATTATTAGCCTGAGTCGAAACGTGACAATATGCAGTGGAAACTTATATTTATTGGAAAAATATTGCAGTGGAAAATTATTTGCACGGCCTACTTCTTTTCATCGTAAATCGCCTTGTAGCAGTTGATCCTTTCACCCGCTGAACGGTAAACTTTTGTGAACCGCTCAAAGCTAAGGTCTTGCTTCTCAATCAATTGCTCAATTGCTTAGCTAGTTCCGCTTCAATAAGATGGAAGGCTTCAGCTAATCCTTTTGTTGTAAACCTTCTTGGCTCTGGACTTTCAAATTCTTCGTGTTCCAATGTCTCCATGCATTTGTCTCTTCGAGACGTTAGCAAATCAATTATATCGATCTCGATGATATCCAATTGCAATGTATTACCATTGCCCTGGCTTCGACGATGCCTGCTCCTCCTGGATTGTTGATTGCGCAATAGATGTTATAATTCTTTCAGTATAAGTCTGAACATTATTCCCGTAAGCTCTGAAAGCTTGCTCAAGTGTGCGTCGTAAGTAATATGCTTTAGATGCAGCAATGATGCTTTGTTTTTTGCTTGCGTACTGACTGATATTTTGTTCTTTTCTGCTTCTTCAAAATAAATTCTCAATTTTTATATATTCTTCGCCTAATTAACGAAGCAGTTGTATATATTGAATATTCTATTCCTTTTGTTCGATTCAAGTGCCGTGCGTCAATTAAACGTAGCAATGACGCCTTGATCCATCGGCTGGAGTAACAACGTAATGTTGGGCGGTAAAAATATGACCCTTACATTAGAATGAAGGTCATCGAAAATTGTTGAATGTCCAAGCTGGTGTTCAGCGCCAGTAAAATCTTACAACGTCGGCTTAAGTCCTTGTCAATACCATTTTCCAAGGATTTAATATCGTTATTTTATCATCTATTTTCGTCAATAGAGTCATCATATATCGTTATTTCTTTTTTTTTTTGCAATAATTTTAAGTCATTATTAGCTTTAGTTTGAGTAATTCTACGCACTTAGGCTATAGTTTCAATTTTGACGATTTTCAGCATTTCTGCCGTGAGCAGTAAGTACATGTTGAGACTTTGAACGTACTTGTTGAGTTTGTTGAAGCTTCTTTAAAAAATGTTGGGAGTACTGGACTATTTTCCTTTCTTTTATCAGCTCTTATTCTCTTTGGTTCTTCCATTTAAGGCAGTTCACTTCGAAGTATTACCACTACTCATATTAATATAAGTTCCTCGGTTTATTACTTCTTGGGGCGCTTCTTACAAATTTTTCTTTTCTCGCCTCAATCTCCGTTGAACTATTGGAGCGCGCACTAGATCTTCTCTAAAGTAGGTGACAAGCCTATGAATTTATCGGTTAAAAACCACCTTAACTAATTTCCAGATTTTTAGATTCAGTGTCTCTGTTTTCCCAAAAATGCATCTTTTTGTTGGAGTAAATGGCCTTTTCTATCGTCGGAGGCGGTGCGGAGCGCTTGCCCAAGCACATTAACTATCGCACTGTTCTAGATATGAGAATTGCGATAAGAGAAAAATATTGTGACCATGAGGTTGCCGCGATAACAATTTTTACATTTAAATGTGTCTGAATTAGAAATAGGCTACGGATAAAATCTACACCTATGTTAGCTATCGTAAAGTACAATGCGGAAATTATTTCTTCTTTAAGTGGCAAAGGAATTTTTTCCTTGCTTCTTTAAGTATATGTATCTGCTTCCGTAAGCGGAGCACGTATCGTACAAGCGCGCTGCGACTTTTAAATTGAAAAGATTAAGGCACTCTTCCGTGCATCCATGCACCTATGTATGTACGGTATACGTATTAGATAAGGACATTCTGCTGCGATGCCCATATCGTTTTGCCGTGTTCGTATTCGAAACAAAGCTTTTCCCCGACTCGGAACGTACCCGCAACGTGTCAACGGTTCGGAAACGTAACACACGTTTGTGACATGAAACGTTTCCGAATTTCGTTTATTTACCCGGCAAAAAGGAAGTTCTCTCTGTTGCGCGATGCCGTGCGCTGATTGATGTGTACGTATTTCTCGGAAAGTACGCGCCTTTCGAGCAGAAAAGAGAAAAAAAAATATGTACGTATATACAAAGAACGGAGTCGCCGAGTCGGGTATTAATTATTCTTTCTTCTGCTGCGAAATGCACGAGTTGTTTTAGCGGAATAGGTTTTCGTTTTTCTTCAAAAGAAAAATACGTTTCGTAGCGGGGCAGCGTTTTCCGCTTTTCCTTTAATAAATTAATTCCGCGATTATTCACGGATGTTGGAAGTTGTTGAAAGGAAGCACGGCGTTCAGATAATAATTAAGAGGTACGTCGAAAATTTAAAAGGTCTTAGCACTCCCAGAAAAAATGTCGAGACAGTTTTACGGAATTAAATAAACCGATCCGTATCGCTAAGGCGTAGAGTCCTCCCTTCTCCGGACGTCGAGCAAGCAAAATTGGACCGGATGTCATTTACTATAAATAATGCTTGGCCCGAGAGAATATAATCCTAAATAGACCAGCCTGTATATTAGAAGCTCTCATGCAAAACCATCGATCGGTTTTATTTATTCCAATTTCGCTGCGTTACGCGAAAAGCAATTGATACATTTTTAATAATCGATGAGCATTTTGAACGTACGAGCTACTACCTGGTCGTGTTTTTCGCTCGCTACGGTCGTAATTTTTTCGCCGGCGCCGAGGCGAAAAAAAGAAAAAATAATGCGGATGCACTAACAATATTATTTATGTTCCGAATTCAACGGGCGATGTGGCTTTCGCAGTTTCAGCCGGGTCATTACGCGTTTCCGTGCCGTTCTCTCTCCCCCTTTTGTATTAAAATTTCGCTTTACATACTCGCCAAAAGATGCGCGAAAACAACAGAAGAATCCGATAAGTATTTAACGGGATCAATTCCTCGTTCACTCGGCGAGTTACGCCTCGAAAAATTTAAATTTACAAAACATTTCGATCGATTCAGCTTTTAGAGATCTTCAAATGAGCCATCATTTAACCGTTCGAAGTATTCGATTGAGTCGTTAAAGAATTAAAAGAAAATTTTCAAAAATGAAAATTTTTTTGCATCTGTTTGACGATCCCTCCAGCGATGTGTTCGATATCTGGATATCATCGCTGTCAGTGCCGATACGGGACTTTCTTATTACGTTCCTGCATTATAACTAAAATTACTTGTTTATAATTCAATTACGTCTACAATTCCTTATTCGCCGTATTAACATCGAGAAATAGGCGCTTGTTCAACCATCTACTCCATCTATAACGGAGTTACATCAACTATAACCGTCGATGGTGCGAACTTCCTCTCGATATGTTATTAGCTAGCTGTTACCGACCGTGTGAGTTTCCTGATGGCGTGGAAATTTAATAATAAACCGCCGCTTATATCTCGTGGGTAATTTCCTATCTAATACGCCCGTCGGACGGAAAAGAAAAAGAAACCCGCACGCACTTTCCTCTTACCCGGCTAGATGCGAGCCGAGATAAGGACGAAATTCGCTTTGTTTTGGGTCAATACGTTTTCCCATGACATCGACGACGCGATCGTAAATCAGCTTCGTAATTCTGGAGGTATGTTCGCTGCGGATGCGTGGTAAAACTCGTTGCCGCGCCGCCGTTTCGCCCCGGCCGTGCCAGACTGCAATTAATTACACATGTACGTGGAAGAAATGGTCGGTTCTCGCGTGATTTAACGTTAGATTAAGCTGTACGAACGCAACGCATACGGGGCAATGAAAGCGGCGCGTTCAAGTTAACGCTTCGGCGTTCGCAGGAACATGCTATAAAATTAAATGAACGAATGAATGAAGCGAAATCTAGGTCGATCGTTGGGAGGCGGGGGTCGAGCTTGATGAGCAAATAAGTAATGCTAGATGCCACGTCGTCTTATCGATCCAAACGTCAATAAGTTGCAGGAAGACGTAACCTAACATTTGGATGCAAATATTTAATCGTCCGTTGTGATCAACGAGGGACATTTTCCATGAAACAAAATATTGTTTTTGGTAACATAAAATTGACCTGTCCGAAAATTCTTCGACGAACAGAATTGCTTCGAATTTAATGAATTTATTCCATGTACACCAAACTAGCGCAAAACTAACTAAACAAGGATCCGGATATAACAAAATAAAAGGATATATATATATACGGCTGAATTCACTCTATATTCCAAAGCACGTATTTCGCGTAATTCCTCCTGACAAATCGGAACCGTAGCAAAACGGAATTATCCGCCCAACGTCGGCTAATCCGAAATTTTCCCTTTCCCGCATATGTACCAGACGGAATTAGCGCGAAAATTTGCTTACAGGAAAACCGAGATCCAATTAGCCGACGAATCCTCGGTCGCCCTAAAGAAATAGCAGAAAAAGGGACGAGGGATGGCCGGTCGTCGTAACGCTCCTATCAAGTTCAAAGCGAAGCTCTTTTGTCCCGTATTCTCAAGCACGCAATTCTCGGGGTTCTTTTTCTCTCCCTATTATTATGATGATTATTATTATTATTATTGCTGTGGTCCGAGCATAAAGAACATAGCATACGAACGGCTTTGAATGGCTCTGAAAGGACCAGCGATATGCGGCGCGATCAAACTTTCTGCGCGGTAATGGGCTTATTGATGTTATATGATTTCAAGCAAATTGGAACGTTGGGTTATTTTAATAATACAAAAGATATACATAATTCTACGTTCTTTTGTAGATTAACTAGATTAAACAGTCTTTAAATCGGTCCATTACACAGTCCGTTATTTAGCGCAAGTTCTCTTTTAAATATAAACGCAATTAAGTATTTACCGCTTTTAAGTAAGCTTCGTTTTCTGCATAAACTTTCAAGCAATTCTAATTAACATTTTTGCATCAAAGCGCTTCTCCCGATTAAAGGTTCTTAAAAGTCTACCGGATTCTTTACTAGAACTGCTCTCTTTATCTATTCAATCTCCACACCGGAAGCTCATAACAACGCCGAAAGAAACGAAACGAATCCAATTGTTTTTACTAGCACTTCCGTGTAGACCGCAACTGCGTTTGCGGCTTGCTTAAATTCTTCCCGAAATCCGACTCAAACGTCGAAACGTAAATTAAGACGTGTTGGTAAACATCCTCGTCGGAATGATGGAATTTCCTTTACGCGGCGCGGCGGTCGGTTCTCTTTGCCGCAATCCATTATACTAATGAAGTCCTTCGCTTATTTATAGGTTCCGCGCTATTAACCTTATTTATCTCCCGTTTGTAAACAAGAATGATCCTGTTTCACTCTCCGGATTGAAGATTCCCCGTAATTGCTGCCGGTCTATCGTTTTAAACGTAGTTGTTGCTAGTTATCCGGTAAATAGATACCGATAGCTATTGATGCATGATGCGGCACTTCTTTCGTTCCTACTCAGAGCAATAAGCTTGAAACAAATACGAATATAAAAATAAACAAAAGAGGTATGTGCGACGTATCGAGATGGCGGGTGCGGTTCGCTGGCGGGAAATGGACATCGCCTTCTTCTCGCGGTTCTCCTGACGATGATAACTACCCTCACTTTATGTGGGATTCAAAGATCGACTAAAAAGACAGGAATTTAATTAAAAAAAGAAGTTAAGTAGCGCCGCCTGCAATAAATATATTTAAAAAAAATTGTACTTGAGAGTACCTGCTCCCAAATCAGCATTTGTGGTAAAGTTCTTAATATTTTAAAATCTTCATTCTTGAGAGGTTTTCTGTAACTACTTTAAGAGTAACACAGGATGCATCGTATATTTAAATTTATCGCGGGACAACGATTCCATGCAATCAGGTACATCATCACGAAGTTTATTAAGTTATGCGAGTACAATACGACCGTGCTGCGCAGAGATGGAATTATTGAAGCCTCATATCTAATGTTTAAATTATAGACGTCCGTTTAAAAATGAATTTCCTACGAAGGTGTACGAATTGGGTTTTGATAAATTCATGCCTGCTCTGCATGAATTTAACGCGGTTGACGTCTGTAACAGATGTTATTTCGGTATATAACTCGCGACCATGTGTAATTCTTTGAAGTGCGCGTATATCGAAACCAAACCAAAAGGCAAGAATTCCGAGCTCTTACAACACGAGATTTAAAAATTTAATATAGCTACGGCCAATACCTGCTCCAACAGCGGTGAAACCATGTGTAAATACAAAAGGTGAACAGGTCTGCTTTTGATATGTATGCATGTGAATGTATAGAAAGTGCTGAAGTTTAGCGTGTACCGTACTTATTCAAGTCGCTACGTAAGTATAGGAAACGGAAAATACGATTGGGCGTACGTCTGACGCACATCTCGCTTATATTTTTTCTGTATACTTACGGACGAAGAAATTAAGATGATAAAACTAGAAAAGGAAAAGTAAGCAGTATATCGCGTTTCGAACAAAACAGCTAAATTACGAAGTTGTAAAACATTGCAATCAGAACAATTTGCAGTTAATGAGGGATTAAAGCAAGGAGACTTATTGAGGCCAATTTTGCTTCTAATAATGGATAATGTATAATGGATAATAACAAATTTAAAGCACATAAAAGCAATATGACTTAAGAGAAGCTAAGATCGAACAAAGTAACGGAGTGCGCCTTTGCTGATAAATTGATGATATGAATAAATAAAATAAATATACAGATGAATGCAAGCAAACGGGAAAGGGAAAAGTAACGCTTTAGAGTAAGTAAATCATTTCAAGTAACGGGGGGTAACAATTCAAAGCAATGAAGGATTGGAGAAATA
The DNA here is from genome assembly GCA_020654165.1 of Oryctes rhinoceros. NCBI lineage: Eukaryota > Metazoa > Arthropoda > Insecta > Coleoptera > Scarabaeidae > Oryctes > Oryctes rhinoceros. Next base: position 2,580,114 of record JAIOKQ010000978.1, read on the forward strand.
AATAAAGAAAAGCGTAACCAGCACAGCAGAAAGGTAACATGCTCTTAACAAGACACTAATTAATAGGAAGCGAAGTCACTATTCAAAATAGTTCTTTGGCCGGACTTCACACGATGGAGATGATAAAGGACTGAAGCTCGCCGTTTCTCCGACCAGGATACCAAAGGAAGATGTCGTTGCTCCGGTAGAACGGACCAAATGGAATCTATCTACAGATGAAGTAGAACACAAAAAGGCGTAGTTAATGTTCCCCAAAAGGAAAGAGAAAATAAAATGGAGTGAAGCAATAGAAGATTGGAAAGAAGGAAAGATTTGCAACTGGAGAGGCACAATAGAAGACAAAAAGACGGGAAGAGAACTATAGAACTTTAGGCCTAAAAGACATGCTTCTACGCTGCTCTACACCTTGAGTAAAACAAACATCCTTGATTGAACAATCGATAAAATTAAATTCTTTTTTCAGCATTCTTCATTTTTGCTTTGTGATAAAGTATTTTGGGATTTTACAGGCTTTAACAACTACACGTGAGGACTGTTAATCGATTTTTTTTCATATTTTCAAGATACTTTCATATTTCAAAATTTATCAGAATTAAGACAATATGGAACAAACAAAAAAGAAAGCTATGTGACGCCTTGTTGCGAAGCTACGAGGAAAGTTCAAAACTATGGAAAAAAATAGACAATTTTAGTCATAATGTAGAGATTCCTGCGAAGGAGGTGGCAAATAAATTCGATTAGTATTTTGCGATAGCTCAGGAGAGGGTTAGACTTTTTAGATAATTAAGAAGGAGGCGTAACAGAGAATAAAAAAGAATCACAGAACTTCTAACGACGGCAATCGAGAAACAGCAACTGAAGTAACTTGGTCGTTCATCAATAAGAATAAGAATGGAAGAAAAAAGATCAGTGAAACCTATGTGGGAGGTGAAACCGATAATGAAAAGAACAAAGAGGAGATCTCCAAGAAAGCGTGACGCATGACGTGGAACGAAGCCGTAGAATAGAAAAGAGCGGAAAAAATACACGTAACGGCTGAAAAGGTCTCGATTGTATGTATTTTGAAAGGAAAATAGATAAAATCAATAAACGATGAACGTTACCGTACTTAAAACCTAAAAAAGAAATACAAGAAATTAAAGTAAAAAAGAAGATAGGGCGATTTCCAACAATATAAATGTTTAACAAAGGATATAAATAGAATAACTTAGAAGGCGACGACGATGATTTGCAGATCATTTTTTAGATACACTATATCTAAATCATATTACTTAATGTCGTAGAAGACGATATGAAGTAGCCATCATAGTTACAAATGTTATAATGGTATGTTGGTCCGACGTAGTCTTGATCGCATTCCTCTCAGATTGCGACGCAAACAATGCTTTAGCGTCTATTTACGTCCGGATACGTACACTATATGCGGGTCTATGCATATATATAGCGGTTGAATACGATATTAGCTGTTAAATTCGCCATGATTAATGTCTCGTTGAAATTCAACGTCTCTTGCGAAGCGCTCGGCGGGCACTCTGCGGCTGTCGTATGTAAACATTGCATCAGCATGTGTATATATACCCTTGGCTGGTCGCGGAGCCGCTTCAAGCAGATCTTCGAACCCCACACCGAACTTATTTGCCTTCCACGCTCTCGAAGATATTACGTATGCCGGGTAGAATTACGCGTAATCTAATACCGGCGATGTCTACTAACCAGCTAACCAGAGGGAACGGTACGTACACATACGCGTTCAGTATAAATAATAATACCGCGACACTCGATAAAAGATCACGTTGCAAAACGTGTACGATGTACGTACCTTGCAAGGCAAATAAGATATTGCATTCGCAACAATGATGGCAGGTGTTGCGATGGAAAATGTCAACAGGTTTTGCCGGTGTCTACGATAACTTGCTGATACGATTAATATAAAATTACTGGTGTGTAAGCAATATCTTGCTGTGCTAAGCCGATCTAATGTGCAGAGAATCTGGACATTCCGACTTCTTCTCAATAAGGCGCGTCGATTAGGTCTCGCTCTTGCGACGAGGTAAATGGAAGAAAAAATGGGCGAATGTCTACAACAGCGACGTTTCGAATAGCGTTAAACACCCGGTGTTTCAACTTACTTTCTGGTGTTGATCTACCACCAGAAAACTAGATGCGTCAAAAACGCTATCCTTTACTAACGCTTTAGGCAGATATACGTTGCGGAAAACCAACCAGAGTCGCCGCAGTTGGACGAAAGTTAAAAGAAGTGTTGTTAGAATCGATCGCTGCGTCAGTTCAGAGAAGGATAATTTAACATTTAAAAAATTAAAGATGAAATGGCATTTATTTAAATTTTAATCTTTTTAGATAAATGTTATCTAAAAAAAAAAAAACACTGCTTCGCGAGAGATGTGTGAGATTGATTATATCGTATTTTCAAATAAATTCAAAAATTTACATTATTAAAGATTGTATAAATTCAATAATTATAAAGTTTAGACTTTGTCAATGCATTCGAGAAAAGCCTCTTTTGCCAAACTCCAAAGGACCGAAGAACAAAAGAGTTTGCATTTCTAGATATTCTGGTAGACACGCATGTACCTACCGTATGAGTACTGCTCGCTTATGCGAGAAGAAGCTATCCGTATTTGCTAATACTCTACGTTGCGATGAGAACGAATCAGAAAAAATCGAACACTTAGATTCGACCTACGTTCCTCTTCTTATCGTTTGACGTCGGACGCGATGAATGAATCCGTAGTACTACAATAATGAAATATACCACTACGTATCGATGCAAACACTACACGCCTACGCGGCATCGCTCTTCCAATAAATATTTACGGCAAAAAGGGAAATCCTAAATATTTACACGATGCTCTCATCGCGTACGCAGAATGTTGACCGAATAATCCAGTTATTAATATTTATAACGTAAATATAATTAACGGAGCCGACACTTGAGCGGATAATGGACCGATACCTTATAAATATAAGCGCTCATTTCCTGTCAATCGTCGATATACTCGTCTGGTTGACTAGCAACGTCGACTGTACAAGTTCATTGTTCTTGAACGAATCGCTTAGATGTCAATTTAATAGAGCATCTACGTGTAACATAAACATAACGTAATATTACGTTAATATATGATAATACTAGCTACGCAGTTGGATTATGTTCGATACTTGTCGTTATTTTAGAAATGTAAATAATGCGTTTTAGGAAGACATTGCGGCCTAACAAGCTGACGATGTTATCTTGGAGATGACAAAGGCAGGTGGAATTATTCCTTTTTTGCAGGGACGTATCTATTCGTCTCATGAGAATGGATTCGTGTTGCCTACTGGTGTCCTCGAGAGTCGACAAAACACGAGTCTGTTTGGTCTCTGCAAAAAAAAGTAATAATTTCATCCGCCTTTGTCCTCTCTAATTATGCCACTGTTATATCACTTTACCTACCTATCAGGAAAAACCAAAACATATTTTCTTATGAGAGAGCGGCAAACAAGGTATAAATACGACGTTCTAATAAATATTCCCAAACAAAAAATATCCGTTAAAGAGGGCTTGTTGCTACTACTTTTGTATTTTCTAAATCGTTCAACTCTTAATATTTTGCCCAATTTGGAAAAGTTTAATATCATTAGCGAGAGTCAGCTTGTGTTTACGAAGTTTTTATGAAGATATCCTGAATTACGCTGAAGCTGACGAATGGCCTGTTAAGAACCTTCGTGATTCGAGCAAGCCGTTTATACTACGCTGCTCGCTATTGTCTTATGATTATCATCATATACGATAGATTAGATCTCGTAACCAAGTTATTCTTTTTCTGCGCATTCATTGTTACGTAAATACAAAAAAGATATTTCTAAAAGAAAATTCTAATCTGGAATATGGTCAATATCGGTAGCAGGTGTTGGCAATAACCACAAGAGGTACGACAATGTTCACTTTATCCTTAAATGCGAACAAAGCAAGTTGCAACGCGAACAAAGCAAAAGTTGTTGTAATCTTTCGCGGTCGTTGTTCTTTTCTTTTAAAGAATTTGGGTTTCCGGGTTGAAACCGCGTCTCAATAGCATTAAAAGGAAACCACATATACTACTTGGTTGTTTGCTTTTCTACCTAGATGTCGTTTTTATTACAGTATCTAATAGAGTAGGCAAATTTGGGTGCGCACCATCGGCGTAGCTAACGAATGGACTCCCCACACACACAAGCACACCTTTTATTTTTCTGTTCGGTCTTAACTTTATTTTCTAAACGCGCAGATGATGAATAATGTCGCAACATGGTCCTGCTCGGTAACGTGATATGGACGTATTTGTTCCAAAATTAAATGAATGCATCGTTGTTTAACAAAGTAAACGACAGATTACGCTGAACCATCATTGTAGCATAAAGCAAATAAGAATTGTTCTTATTTTGCGGCGACGCAGCTTTTATTACTATTATGGTTCGGGCTTTGCATAAGGCGTTTACAACGTGTTCGTGACCAATGTGTTAAATATGCACATGTCCCACATTAAACGTTTAATTTTTACGCCGTAGTGAGTCGAATCCGGGTAATCCTTAACGAACCTATTCACTGCCTTCAATGATGTTGAGCTGTTGTAATGATGATGAGCTGTTATCTGATTAGATATTGACTAGTGTTTCGCATGCGAGAGCCCGTTCGTTAACTGCTAAAATTTCCCCACACTCTACGAGTAGCTCCCAAAAGTGCAATACTCCGACGCAAGGATGAAAAGCGCTATGCATACACTTACATGTCGCTTCCTTTACTCGCAAACGCCATGCTTATTAAATTGTTTCACCGTTCACATAAATATATAAGTACGCACGTATGTAGGTGTTCCTAGGTAACGCTACGGCGGACGGTTTCGGAAGCGTGTATAGGGAGGAAACGTTTTTACGCGTCCCTCGCCGCTTCCGAAATTCATCGAAGTAGTTCATTAATCATTACTAAATTTCTCGGAAAACGGCAAACAGAACAACCCGCCACGGTTCAGCAAAAACCATGCATAATTGAATTTCAAATTGTTCGTCGGGCTCCTAAGTTCGTCGGGAATTTCTGATGGCGAGCGGTATCTCTTCAGCATCGTTCCGTATTGTTGGCAATTTTCCGTTTAACGGTTAATCGATATATTAATTTGAAAGCTCTAGCGTAGAAACATATCTGCAATATTACAGGTATGTATTTCCTAATATGCGATCTAACGTATGTTGCTTTAAAATTAACGCATCCTTTAGAAATGATCACAAACTTTCATTGCATCGTTAATATGATCCATTTAGGTATTCTCTCTTCCACTTTTCTTCTTTTTTCGTCTATTTATTGTTTCTGCATCCTCTTCAATTTCATTTTCGACCTAAGAAATACTAAGAAGATATTTCTGAGATATCTTTGTTTGATAGTCTCGCCTGGATGGAATGCTTCTACGTCGTCGTTGTTGTTATCTTTTTTGAGGGATGAGGATTCGAAATAACCGCAAAGAAAATGGACGTGAGAATGATCAAAATTAGAAAACGACTAAAAAAAGTACCAACAGATTGCTCTTTCATGTTAATAATAATAAGAGTACAATGGATTAAAGACGAACAGTTGTGAAAGCTACAATATACATTAAACAGAGAGAGTCAATATTTACTCCTTGCTTCTCGCCATTCTATTATGGACGATATTAGCAGACTAGGCCGCTTCGAAATTAATGAATAATAAAGCAGACGATTTTATGTAATTTATAGCGGCGGTTCTGTCTACCGCGATTTTACACTAAAATATTAACGTTACATAATGGCTTGCGCGACACAGCGGAGCGGAGCTGCGAAACTTGATTATGGAATTTTACATATTTATGGACGGTAAGAGGTTGTTTCGCCGAATTCGGGAACTATGAAATATTAACGAGGTCCTTCTAATATCGCGCGACGAACGTGAAACATTAATCGCTCTCGTCTTCCTTTCCGGGTTAAAGCCAGAAGTAATTAAATTTCGTAGGTATTTGTGTAAATTTCGTCCGACTACGAATCCGTGGACGGAGTTTGTTTCACTCTCTTCGATATTCGGTTGGGGAGTAATGTAAATGAAATTTATACGAAATACTTCTTTGAAATAAGCGAACTCTTGAACTTTAAATTTCGTTTACATTAGAACACCTTCTTCTCTCTAACACAAGGTTGGCGCAGAAATTTCAGTTTCAATTCCCATGATTTTTCCCCACTGTCGATTCTATTAGGTACTAGTTAAAAAAAAAAAGGTTGAAAATCTTGTGATCTTTTTTTATTTAAAAAAATTATAATGAAAGTGAAGAGATCAAAAATTGACTTTGAGCTACTTGATACTTTCGATTAGACAACGTTTCATAAACTACGTAAACAAAGAATTGAAATTTATTCTAAAATTGTTGCCTAACGGCTGACGCGATGTAGAAATAATAACGAGCGAAAGACCCAAACATTTTCGACCCCCCCCTGTATAACAAACGAGGCTAGCGTAGATAGGTTGATGGATGTTGAAGCGTCTCTTATGGCCGGAGATTCAGCTCAGTAGAGAAGGCGTGAGGTACTTCAAATTTTGGTGAGGTACCTTCAACGTCTGGAGGGAGCATAAAAGAGGGCACATACCCTAGCTTGTAGAGGCGGAAACCAGGTTAGATAGGACCTACCTGTAGCTAAACTTATTTTGTGGGGAAAAGGGGGTGGTTGTTTAGCGCAACTTACCAAATAAAAGATTTACGTGAATAACAATAATAATAAAAAGTAAAAATTCTTGGGTCCTTAACAACCGCTATATACAAGAAATACAGAAAACAAAAAAAAAAAATTATGATCTTTTTAATTTATTAGGATATGGCATGCACGAGTACGTTTTACGTTTTGTGCTACAACGACAGGGGACCTTTTAGTCTATTTCTTTGGAAGCAACGAAAGCAGATACTTGCAAATAACATTTTTCTTTTTCGAAAGTAGGGATAAACACAAACACGTTAACTTTGAAAAATCTCAACGAAAAAGAAGATATATTTCTTTTAGCGCTACATATTCAAGAAAGAAAATAATAATGTCAAATTCCAATAGCTCCATCTAGCGGTTGTTTGTAAAAGCTTAATTTCGTAGTACCGAATTTCCGAAGATTGGCCATTTCAGGACCTGCTAGAAACTTTTGGATGAGTGATACTAATCGCTGACTAAAGTTTTCAACGTATAAAAAGTGGCGCGTGTCAATTTTATTTTTCAGGAAATCGTTTCTATTCTCCGTTAAAAAATTCAGCCTGTATACAACACCTTAGATAAATGTCATTATTTCCACGTATGCCAGATAAATGACAGAATCGATCACAATTGCGAAGCTTTTAAGATGAAAACAGTGTTGAGGAACATGAGATTAATTTGATTTTTTTTTAATACACCTACCCGCGTATAGAATGAGGCGATCGGTGGCGATGATGCAACGTCGTGAGTCGTATTCAAGTCGCAGCACGACCACCAACTTTTCGGTGTGGACCGGAACAGATATGTGCCTAATACTAATAACGTGCATAAACATATTGCTGTTTGGTGGTTTATTAATAACGCTCGTTTTCCTTATGCTGCTTATACCGAAGTGTCAGTGAAGATACGGATAAGTTTTCATATGTATTACCTTTAAATGTTCACATTACACCCATTAGCTTTTAAATCTATATTTCTTTATTGTTGAAACGCTCCAATTGTTGTTACTGCAATAGGTCGCTTGCAATTCAGCAATTGTTAATAACAACGAGTCGGTACGACTCGAAAACAGAAGCTAAGGCAATACGTTCCCTTCGAAAAATGGCGCGATTCCAGTTAGATCGAATAATTATCATCAGGTTCTAGTATCACGCCCAATACTAACCTTGAATATCGCGAAGAAGGCGCAAACAACGCGAACCATTAAAAAAAAAAAAAGAAAGGCGTCGAAGAAAAGCTTTACAAACTTTGGACTTTGGAAACAACCAATGGGCGTCCGTATTTTATAAACTCGTGAGCGACGTTAATTACCGCTAGGGGTCTCTCGCAGGGACGATTTCGCTGGCGAACTTGGCGTCTACGGAATTCGAGGGGACGTCGTTAATGTCGGCCGAGTTAGGATGCATAATTGCCCGCGTGGGACGCAACCTGCTGTGGGATTCTCGGGGTCCGTCCGCGGCGCGATGGCGATGAGAAAGTGCGTTGGTTGCGGCTTCGAAAGCTTCCGTTGTGCTTTCGTGACGAAGGTTCATCGCCTACTTGCACGAAGCAACGAAACGCTTCGTTACAGCTTGCGTTTTTATTAATTTTGTTTGCCGAATAAACACTGTTCATTGTTTCGTATTTCTTTGTTATTTGTAAAGTGACGATTCGGCGTTGCTTGTGTTAAGGATGATCTGATTAGTGTTAAACCAGTTGCAAATACTAGAAATATCGGCGTTTATTAATTTTCCGAGCTAGTCGTTATTTGAAGGAAACGCCATGTGTGAGATGTGTCGTCGACGGAAAGAACTGTTCGCGATCTGTGAGCGACAGGCGCTAAGTAATTAATCAATATTAGAAACAACGTAGGTACCAGCACTGTGCCTTGAGGTACACCACATACGATCGGGTCAACTTCGAAACTTCCGGAATCGACTCAATCGTACATGTTGACGGGGACCAGCCAAAAACGAGCGGAAGCAATCGTTAATTCCACTTCCAAAGCTTACTTTTCAAGCTTACAAAGTAGAAGACAGTGAGCAACGCAATCAAATACTTTAGAGAGGCCGCGAAAAATGGTGGCAATAATTTGTTTATTGTGAATAATGCAAACAACGTCGGTTGTGGACACTCCACGCTTAAAATTCAATAAAGCCTTCAAAAATCTTCCAATTCTGTAATCAACAACCTTCTCAAACACTTTTGATGCCATTGAGAGAGCAGAAATAAAAATACAGTTCACAACGAACTAAAAACGTATCGATACAATCACATAAGCATTTTCTTTTATGGACGACCCTTGCATTGCTTTATCATATTTCCATCTTCTATTCGAATAAAAATGTAATTTTATGCGCGAATATTTTTACTGCCAACCGTGCGTTCTCGCGTCGGTCCGCCAAATGTTTCGCAATGTCAGTTTCCGGGAACGACAGGGAAGCGGCAGCATGGCGCGCGCTCCTTCATATAACGTGACACATGAGAAAATGGAGAAGAGAAGGATCGCCTTCGGATATTAGCGAATCTATCGAGAAGTCTTTGTGCTGACAACGTTTTTCGCAAGAGCATCCGGTTAACGTCGGCGAAAAGGCAGATTATAGACGATTCTAAAGCTACGGCTAAGTTTAGTCCTTTTCACGGGTAGCCTGTAATTGGGGAAAGTTGTTGGGAGGGGCGGATGGAATTTTATGTAAATAATCTTAACACTTTCCGCGAAGATTACTTCAAACTGAATTACGTTAAAATCAATACGACATTTATAAACCGCTACCCATCCGCAGACATAAGACCCTTACTAAAAGTAGATTATCCCGTCGTTACGAGCATCGCATCAACAATAACGTTTGACCGATAGCTACCCTTGAACTATCCCCCATCAAGAAAACCCTTCCCGGTAAATATAGTGAACCACCTTTTATCTCGAATATTTAGTTCCGCTGATGGTGGTGGCCATCTTCTGCGAATTGTGTACACACCTACGGCGCCGCGCAATTTCTCACTTTTATTGCTCGCGATCTATCACGGGGCGCGCCTCCCGATAAAGCCGCTTAACCCAGTCAAGAACCTAACGCGGTGGCGGGTTCGAGGACGCCCGGGCTCCATTTAAATTCCCCGCATTTCCCGATAAAAATTCCCCCGCCAACCCACCGCCGCGCCTCGCCGTAACAGCATCGGCCGCCGCATTATACTCTCATCAATTACAATTTCTTTTTCGAAAACAACCCGTGCATAAGTTACGGCTCTCGCTTGGGCCGTTTGTCAGCGAGCGCAGTGCGCTCCGGGAAATTCCGCAACGTCGGGGTCAGCGTGTGAAGTTCCATCGGTACTTCCGGGATAGGGTAGGTCTATACGAGGTGAGGTAATTTAATTTTTCTGGATTCGAAGCGGATAGTTACGTTCATTTAATCTAACAAGATACGTAGTTGTCCTAATAAACAAAAAAAAAAAGAAAAAAAGCGTTAGATTTCCTTTTCGCGTTTAGTAGACGATATGTCTAAACTAACTAGAAACGGTAGCAATACTCAAGAAATTGCGAGTGTTTATCTTCAACATTATCAAACTTATGGACGTTGGTGCATCGTTAATTCCTTTCATTTTCCATTGCTTTCGACCCGCATCAATTACTTCTGCTCGTTCTAGAAACGTAAACTTTCCCAGCCAAAACCGAAACGAACGCATGCCTTTAATTAGTTGTCTGGAGATATTAATGTTTATATCTCCCCTGACGGATTGATCGCCTATTTTTCGTCTCCGCGGATAAATAATCTCCGTATTTAAGTCGGAAATCGGAGGGCCGTAAGGTACCGGATCGTCGGGTATATACGTATATATTTTAGATGGTTGCGTTCGTTTCGCCCGAGGATGAATGTTCCGAAATAACGATGCCATTAAGGGTGACATGTCAAACGAAAGACGGGTACCATCGACAGATTAATTAAATATTTTTCATCGAAAATCATCGGGATGAGGACTGAGATCTCCTCTCCCGGCTCTGTGATTTATAAATGTGTCGGGGAATGAGATTAATTCATGCTCGGGCTTGCATTTTCCGTCGAAAACAAGAGAAATATCGACGATTTAGAAGAACGATTCGAGTTCGAGGAGAGGACGGGGATTAATAATAGTAAAAAATTCGATTTCGATATTTTCTCCAATAACGGGAGCAAATCCTGTAATTTGCTCGTGTAGGTGTGCCTAAAACCAACTGGAAAGGAAAGGTTGTTCCGACACCAGCTAACTGGTCGTCTTCAATAATTTGAAGTAAGATGGCTGTTTCTTCGGGGAGAAGAAAAAGCACACTACCCAAATTGGTGTCATCAACGATGTTCCGAGAGTGCTTTTTACTCCACCTTGCACCGCTGCTCGTCTCCCGGTCAGTGTTATTGATGAAATTGGCTGAAATCATCCGTTTATTTGGGCAAAAAGGCTGAAATAAATCATGCACTCTAAATGAGCCAATTACATATTTAATGCGTTATTGTTATTTCTTTTTTTTAAATTTTTTACATTTTAACCAGTTCATTAATTGGATAGTAACGCCGATAAGAAGCCTTTAAGGAATTAGCTTCTAAATAGAGTAAAATTAAAAAGGGATTACGTAGCTTTTCAATAGCAAATTCAACGAATGCAGTAGCAAAACGCATAGGTATACGTGTATTCAATTTAATGCCATCCGATATACATAGTATTAATGTCAATTCGTGTAAGCGTATGATGGCAATCGCTCGTCCGGACAGAACGCCAGTGTACATATGTACACGACGTAAATGTTTCGAATTCGACCCGGCCGAATTCAATTTAAAATCGCAAAATGAACCCGCCGCGAACGCTCGCCGATTTACGTTTCACGTCGAACTCGAATTTAATAAAAACTTTGACGGGGAAAAATCGTATATTTCGAACTCGACGATATCGAACTGTAAGGGCGCTTTGAAGTTTCGCAAGGATCGTTTACGTTTCAGCGAGGGAGGTTTGATTTAATCACCGGCGAGAAGAGCGTCGCATTGTTTATATATCTTCTTTTCTTTCGCGGTAATATAGCTCGCGCATTTATTCATATTATTTACGTATAAGTGACTAAGCAACTTAAAGACAAGAGTCCTCGTCTCCTTTTGGCAGTGCTATTTAAATTAATCTTTTCATCATCATTTTTGAAGGGAGCTTATACAGGATGTCTCACGAGGAACTGATCCGTCGATATTTGAAAATGGAAAATATTTTTTCCAGCCTATACTCTTCGATACATCGATCCAGGTTAATTATTTGTATGATTCGTTTTCTTTTAAATTCTTGCCTTTAAATTTGTACAATTCCGTTGTTTTATTCCCTTTGGGTTTTGCAAACGAAGGATGATTGTTAAAAAATGCTTAATGGCTATTATTCTAGAATGCGTCCTAAGTCACTGTGAGATTGGGGAAAATGGCAAGGCTCATAAATTACTTCGGATCTTTATCGTGATCTATAGAAGAGCCGCCTAAAGCATGAATTTCGGAAAGTATAGAAAAATCTTCGCGTTTGGGAAACTCGCTAAAACATAGTCAGACGAAAACGGCTATTACCAACTTCGCTAATTGTTGGTCTGTGCAAACTTGCCATTTACCCCAAAGGCCCTGCAGCTTTACTACTCAAATTCTGGGTGGCCGCGGAATAACGGACGTGGTGGAGCCAAACGGACACAGCGAAGAAGTCTTCGTTTCGACTGGTTCGGGAATTTCATTTTCCCTTCGTGATTTGCGACAATCCCAGGTTTCTTCGTAACGAATCTACCGATTTGGGCAGGGCTCTGGGCCGTTGTATCGGTTTAAATAACGGGCGGGGTGATTCTAGCAATTTCAAAAAAAAAGTCTTTGCTTTGTGCGAGCTAGACTACTCTTAAGCACTTAAGAGACCGGCGGTTACACAAATAGACTTAAATCATATCGAGGAGAGATCACGCTCTTAGAGCGATAACTTTCCGGAACCGACGAAAATCCCCGAACGTACAGCCCGAGTAATAAAAAACCGACCGTATGAAGTTGAAAGAAAGAAAACTAAATCCGACCTATTTACGTAACATCGTTACTTCACACGTTAATACTTCAAGCGTAAAATAAGCAAAATCCAATAACCACCAACTTGAGCATAACACGCTTCACGAGGCGACGTTATAAAATGCAACTTGCGAAGCGCACCGAACTCTAAGTAACAAGCGCGCGCACCGACACACACATCAGTTGTCTCAATAATCGTCATATATTACGGTACTTACAGCGTATGTGTGCTCGCACGCTTGCTTAATTTATCGAGCGTACGAGAGAAGCGCGGTACATTAGGAGGAAGATCGTCGTATGTACGTACGTGTACGTTATGCGGCACCCGTAATATTTCAGAACGTGGAATTAAGCGTGCAGGACCGACGATGCTTAAATATCATATTAAAATCGCATTACCATAAACAAGAGCAGCCATCCCGGGTGCACTCGCCGCCGTACAGCGCGAGATAAATTTACCCGAAGAAGCTGTATCTGAATATAACGGGCGAATTTTCTCGCTCGCATCGCTTTCGTGAAGTATGTGCGGGAGATTCTCAAGATCTACTTTGGAATAATGTGAAACGTAAGAGGAGCGAGCGGTGCCGTTTTCTTTTACGCCATATCTTGTCCGAACTGATATTTGAGGTAATTAAGGAGACGTTATAGTTTGTGCGCGTCGGTTACCGGTAATTCTTCTTCGACTACGCTCCTGTACATGCGTTGGTGCTAAGATAAAAATTGCCATCTACCGGCACTAATAATAACAATCGTTATGAATATACGAGCAAGTTGAAAGTATTGTATGTATTGGGTTTGTTCTTTCTTTTATCGACTGAATATTGCGGGTTAAGCGAGCGAGCGTTAGCCTGGATGGAATTAGGTGTTGCTCCGAGGAAAATTACCTTTAAACATGTGAAATTGCGATGTTGTTGCCATGTCGTCATGCTGCTTTAATAGGAACTTTTCAGACGATGTTTCACCTTTTTAAGTCCACCCGTCATCAGCGTTAGCGGTCCTAGTTAAACGAAGCTACGATATGCCGATTTCAATTAAATTTGCTAATTGTCCTCAGTAGAAATGATTCTACTAAATATATAAAAGGAGCTCGTTAGCAGATTTTCAATCACCTAAAACTTCACCTATTTTATTTCGCGCCGTTGGAACTGAGCGAGTTACCCGCACCTAATATTACATAATTACCAATCATCTACGCGGTACGATCGGGAAAAAACCTCTTCCATTTGTTCCAAATCGGCGCATCACGCGGCGAGAGGCAGGAGAAAAATTAACGTTATTCAATTGTACTACCGGCGTCGAGGTCGACAGGAATTCCCAAAACAATGGAAATTAGTAAAACACGATCTCTGCAAGCACTACCGTTTAACGAAAAACAAAGACGAACCTTACAATTAACCGGCGCAGATCGTACCGTGATAGGTTTATAATTGCGAACAGAGTGGAAATGCACGCGATACGTAATCGACGTCGGCGTAATTATAAGTTGCGAGTTCGGTCAGCGTTTAAGTTGATCACGGATAGGTTACGTAGAAGTGTAAGTAGACACATGCGTCGCGCATAAACGATTTACGGTAGTCGTGAGTGATTTGGCTTCTTCGAGGTGTACAACGGTCGGAGAAAAATGATGAAATTAACGTTTCTTTCATGTAAATTGTACTCGCATTAGTTGATCGGTTTTGTACAGGTTACGGCCATCATATATTATATTCTTACTCTTCCTACTTTTCTCGTTCCGGTGCGCAATGTAAACATTTTTTTTTTAGTTAAGAAGATTTGTTTTAGAGATTGCGGATACAACATACACTAGCAACGACGATCAACGATCTGCCTACTTGCTAGCACTCTCATAACTTCATTTACCTTAACAAGCCTAGAAGCTTAAAATACATAAAAATAATTACTTTCAGAAGAGTCGTTTCTGGCAAGAAAAATACCGTTCCGTTCCACTGTGCGCCGTTGAGTGAAGACTTAAGTGCTTGACTAAGTGTTACATCCCACAAAGACCACTTCAATGATAGAAGGTGGTCGTTATTATTCTATCATTATAGAAGGCGGTTTCAGTTACTTAAAAGTACGTGATACAAATTTCGCGGGCTTTGCTTCAAGTTAATTTCACCCGTATTACCATTTAGACTTCGCCTACTTCACATTACTGACTTGCCGCCTCATGTCTTTATGTAGAAAACGACGTAAGTCCAAAATCCCCAAATGTTCGTATTAATAAGCACGCAAAAACATAGGTTGCCCAAGTATTGCAGCCATCTCCATCACTCATTAGAATAACGCCGTCCAATTAGTTCTTCTTCTCCTGCTTCCGGAACCGACGGGAATTGTTTCCCTGCGTCGTACTGCGACTACGCTTCCCCCGTCCATTAAAATATTTAATCAAGTCGGCGAGATTTAAAGTTAGCAGCACGAAATTAATTAACGAAACATAACAATGCAAAGCGCGTTTTCGCAAAAACAAATATTTTAACAATTAACACGGCGTACTGCGAAAACAAACGGGAGGTAAACACGCCGCCGAAACACGCTAAAAAGGAAGTGCACGGCGCTCGGGCGTACGTAAATCCAGAGAATATCGGAGGAGCTTCCCAATAAAACGATGCTAAATCTATAATTAGATTCGGCGCGGGAGGGAAGAGGACCGCCGGATGCCGTGCGGAAGAGAGATGGGGGAGCCTTTGATAAATAGTGCATCGGGCGGGAGGTTGTATTAATTAAAACGCAGTGGCATTTATTCATTACAATAACGCTTACGATAGAACCATGAAGAGAGAAGGCACAGAATTTTACGTGTAAGAGTGACGTGTAAGAGACTTCAATGATCACAGCGGCCTTCTGCTTTGTAGAACATCCTCAGTTTATCCGTACCAACTTCGTACAAATCAAAGCAATTTTTCTCCGCACACGCATACATACTTATCGGAACGTGCCATGGTGTCCAAAGCATCCCGTATTTGTGCATTGGACACTCAATTTCTCCGTACTTCCATAACATTCGTTCGCGAACAAACAAGTGAAGCAAATAATCCAACTCTACCCACACTCTGCGCGGAATCTTTCGAATGTCTCGGCGAATAAACAAGCGATTGGGTAAATAAGAAAATAGGAAAACAATTCGGAACGTTAAACAAACAAAGGGCGCTAAGCGACTACCGAAAATAAACACATTTCGGACAGCGGGAGGAACCGAGGAAGCGAACCAAAGGAAAAAAGCGCGGTCTCCTGGGAAACGTTGATGGTACTTAAATAACCGGGTAGAACGGTTAATTGCGCGAATTTGTGGAAATATTTTTCGGGGTCGAAGAACGCGGGCGTTCAGGAAATTTAAATATTCGTAATTAAATCTTCGTTCGTTTGATAATTTCCATGTTCCTCGCCATTGTTTAAGCGATACTTTTTTGAGAGCATTCGAACGGTCAAATTTACAAATTAATTCTAATTAAATTATAAAGATTTTGACGACAAAGTCGAACGAAGTGTACCTAAGCGGGGATTCTCGCAAATTAAGTAGTGAAACATAGTTTCGTCGTTATACGGCTCATCAGTGCACATTTGTGGAAGATTGCAGTTAAAATCGGCTAATTGTCGTCTAAATACGGGTTTCATTGAAGATACCTCAATCGCGTAATTTTTTGAAATATTTACAAAGATCATCTACAATTATGACAAATAGATTGTTGGCATCACGATCTATGGGGTCGACAAGGATCGATTGGCAGCTTAATTAACCGGAGAATTTATACAAACATGTTAAACTACCACCTAACCACCACCATAATAATAATAATAACTTTTATTATCCAACAGCCAATAACAGGATAATTATAACATATACAACGCAAATAATTTCGAAATGAACCGTGTATCGGCGTTAAACATACATACATACATGTGTTTGTACAAGCGTTTATGTGGGGGCTTATATATATGCGTAATGGTAAAGCAGCGTCACATTCTATTGTACTTCCTAACCAATGTTTAACGTTAATGGTACTTGAAGAGATCCTTTCAATCGTCCGTTGTCGATCCGATAGAGTGCCTATGTTGGAGCCCGCTCCAGAATATTACTTCTTGTAAATGGCACCATGAACGTAAGAATCGTATCTACGGATGATACGTGTAACAAAGAATGAGATCAAATTACGTGTGAATTTTTTGCTGATCGTGCTTCTTCGTTTATCGTTTATCGGGATAGACATCTTTTAAAAGAAAGAAATTCCTTAAATCTACGCTGAATTTATTCTTGAACCAGCGAAATTGTTGTTGAAGTTGTAGAAATTCTTTAACCGAAAAGTTCTGTTAAACAAAGCACCTATTATTTTATTACAACCTAAAAATACGACCACAATATTGCTTGATTATTTCACGTAATAATCGCGTATTCTATAATCAGGAAGCTTCAGTACAAAAATAAATAAATAAATAAACAATATGGAGATAAAATAAAAGGAAATTAATTATTTTGCCGCTTTTTCAAATGCCGGGCTGGAATTCATGCGTTACTAGTGCAAAATAGTGATTTACTGCATGAAAGTTTTAAATAACATATTTTCCGTTGGATTTATACGATCGGCTTTATAAAATTGTACCTCGCCAAGCTGATTAATTGTACCACTACGTAATAACAAAAACACATAATTTATAAACATTATAATTAACGTAAATTCCACTTAATCTAATTTTACAAGAATCCAAATTTTTACCATGTTATTAGAAGAGTTCCTTTTACAAAGACATAAGCGTAAGTACCAGGCAGTAAAAGGCAAAGGAAAACATACATACCTCAAAGTCAAACTGAATACGTTACATTAAGTGCTCAACGCTGAAGAGACGAATATGAAAACAACATCCATCAAAGTAAAAGCGAAATTAAACTAAATTAATTGCTTGAAGGTTCCTGCGTCACTTCCCACATTGCATCTTTGATAACGTCTAATTAAAGCTTCGCTGGTTACGTTTCGTGAAGCGGTTGGAAAGCGGTTAAACCGATCTTAATCATTGTTCAACATTTCTGAAAGTTGTATCGCAGACTACTCTAAATGACTTAAATAACAAGAACGAGTTACCCATTTTATAGAACCGTTAGTACCTATCCAATGACTCGGAAATATCCTGTTCGGATGGTCGCTTATTAGGGGAAAATCCAGATATTACGGTCCTATTAAGGTACCGTTGAAAAAGACGAACCCATCAACTGGTCTCCTAATATCCCGCACACCAGAACGTATCTGCTCCGCCTTCTTTGAAGGTTAGTTTCCTGCAATCGACGCTTCATCGCAATTAAAATCAAGAAGGGCCCTTGCACCAAATGTACGTTAAATGGTTTGCATTTATTGAATTTTAACATATCACGCATTAGACCAATTAATATGGTGCCACCTTCAAGAACATATCTCAAAAGCATGTGAGGATTGTAAGCAACATTTAGGTTGCGTCTAGAATCAGCGTCGAATATACGGAAGTTACCACGTGCTAAGATATATCTTAGTCTTAAATTGGTCGGCGGTACAATTTGGTTGGCGGTACAATTTGGTTGGTGCTACAATTTGGTTGGCGGTACAATTTGGTTGACGGTACAATTTGGTTGGCGGTACAATTTGGTAGGCGGTACAATTTAATCGGCGGTACAATTTGGTAGGCGGTACAATTTGACCGCCGGCATAATTTATAGAATTTATGGTAATATATGATATCCAATCACATAAATTGTACAAATTTGAACTTGCGTATATACAAGAAGAACACATATAAGAAGAGAAAGAAAGAGTAATAAACTCACCGGGTGTAATAAACGGGTAGCAGGAATGTAAATCAAGATGGTGGCGACATTGATTGTCGTGCTCGGGTAGCGGCGGCGGATACTCCTCCTCGGGACTCCTTTCCGAGCCGTAGCCTTGGTCGCAGAGGGCCGTCTGCGTATCGGAGAATTTCCAGTGTAGGGGCGCGCCGTCTCCCAAGGGCGGTATTCTTTCGACCTGAAAAACGAAAAGGAACCCATTTGCATAATGCGAGCGGCCGTGATTCACGGACGCTGGTCGAGGAGCCGCCGACTGCCTTCACAAATCAAATTAATAAAGCCGTGAACCGGTCCCCCGGCCGAAACCCGCTCGCTCTATTCCGCGGCGCCCAGATTTATTTATTAAATCGAATAATATCCGCTCCGAAATGAGTCTCGCAGGAACTATCCCATCGCGTTCGGAATTTACAATCGTCACGGCGTACGGTTACGATTTTATAATTTTGTTTTTTCGTCGAATGTTGTACGTGAAATTCGGTGTAGCGTTGGAAGAATTTAAATGCGATGCACCGTAATCTTCACGACAGTGAACCTCTTGTTTTTGAAATAAAAGAGCTAATTTAATGTTTTTTTTTTTTAATAGGAAGGAGCGTCAGCATTAATAGTGTTGAAATAAATGATATGTTGTATTATTTACTATTACATCATTATGGTCACAGCGACCTTAATATATCTATTATCTTGTGTGTGTTAGAATAGATGGGGGCCCTTAATGAACTACTCTACGATCTACTTCCTTCGGTTCAGTAGATACAAGAGATGTTGATGAATGTGTTTTACCATGTCCAGTACTTCTTAGCAAACACGCCGATTTCATATTCAGCTTTTCCTAGTTTAAATCGGCGATATTTTAGGGCTGCCCGAAGGTGCCTTTTGTTGGACGACAGTATCATGTTTGCTGTCTTTCAAAAGCCTGACATAAGTGCTTGCGCCTGTTTTCATCGATTTTACCGGCACGACGTCCTCCCATGTCTTTGTTGCTCGCTTTATGCTTTAGCTCCTTTTGGAAAACCCACAAAATGGGTTAGAATTAACGAGAGAAACGTTCTCTGCTTCTTGGCCAGTTCATCTGATTTTTTATTTTCTTTGATCTCTTGATGCCTATCTCTGTGGCGCACAGGTTCAAAGAAAAAAATCGACGCTTGAAATATGTCAGTCACCCACTCCCCAATCAGTACGATATTCAATCACCGTCTTGGAGGGATAATTTATGTTGGAATTTTCGATGATTCAGAGATGCCCTGTAAGATCCCCGGGCTGTAGTCCCTTCATTACAGAAAGAGTCATGGAACTCGATATAGCCTGTTTTCTGGATGCGGTGCGCAGTCTTCGAGTCTTCTCTTGTCGCGCTTCTTTTTCTACGCCCAAGGTTTTAATGGAAAACAATGGCCGGTTAACAAATTTAAAGTAAAACTGAACTGTTTAGATTTACTGCTGGCGATGATTGCGTCAGCGAGGGAAGTATTATGATAATAGCTTTAGCGAAGTGTTCAGCGCCTTCTAGTGCAGAGATTACTGACTTGATCAACCAATCGTTATAACAATCACATGAAAATAATGATTTTATTACCTACGTACCGAAGCTTCAATTACAAAGTGGTTCAAATTAATAAAAAAGGTTACTCTATATTTCTTGGGCGACAACGTTTTTTTCAGCCCGACGCTCTCGCCGAAGAATCGAGACATGTAACCGATTCCTTTATCGAAAACGATTTCAGCAAGCGAGACGATACACCGTCATCGTACTCCCGTTTCACCTACCGTTTCTAATCAGGATCCTAGGGCCAAAATTCGCCTTTTTTACTCTAGATTGAAGGTGTTTCGGCGACCGAAGACCCCAGCCAACCTCGTAAAAACCTTACCTCAACCGACCACAATCATTCTTCTTACTGCATAGATATAGTATATAGCAATCCAAAAGAAGCCCAATGTAAATGAGGACGAAACGTCCTCCCTTGCGCCTTTTTAAAGAGAAAACAACGACGGCGGAAGTTTATAACAACATATACGATAGAATACATATTTTATACGCATTTGCGGATATAGGCTTGGTTTGTACGTGTAAGTATTGTATATCAAATTTAAGACACCGACGTCTATTGTTTCAGACATCTTACACAGTTCACGTCAATAGATTCCGAATTTAATAATAACCCATCAATTTTAAGCTATTAATAGAGCAAGATACAGCAAGGACCTTTACGGAATTGCTTCGAAAATCAATATCGCTGTACGTAGGACGACAGCCTTCCACCCTTATTGCAGGCAAAACGGGTCATATTCTAAGGGTAAGGATTGCTCCAATTTGATTTCGAAACCCCTTTTTGGATGGAATAAAATTGGAGCCACTCACAATGCGTCTACTCGAGATAGGGAGATAGAATATAAAATAGTAGCGATATTATATACATAGACATATGAATGTTACAAGAGGAAAGTATCTACGTTATCGTTCTATTCAGAATAGATGGTTAACCAATGCTTATTCTTCAAATTATAAAGTACAGGAGTGACTGAATCGTTTCTTACTAGTTTCATTAGTTAATTTCATGCAACGTATATATATCTGCTCAATAGAATCAATATATAAAGAAGACTTCTTTCTTGAAGAGGTTCCCGTTGAATAAGTACGATTTTTATATTTCTGCGTACAAGAAGAATCGTCTCTTTTTTCAAATTTGTCAAAATGCCACAAGATGATTAAATGTAGCTTTGCAACTGAGGATGTTGTTGCAAAACATCCAGGAGCACTTACGACCCGCTTTAATAAATACTTATTAAATCAATTAATTTGAAGTTTATTAATTTTTTATTGTCCCCAGCTTCGTTTACCAATGTGCTCCTTGAACTTGGTGCTCATAGCTTTTCCCGTTTATTCAATATAAACAATTCAATATTCAGAAAATAAAGAATAGCTTTTTCATGGTATCGATGGAATCGTTTACGGCAAAAATTACCCAGCGTCATCAACGTGGTTCCGAGAGTGTTTTCCCTCCAAATAATAACATTGTTCTTTTCACACGTGAATGCCACGAGGAAGCTATTTTACCATTATTTCTATCTCGTTTATTCCGAATTTATGAAATGCTGCGATGTGCTCTGATATTCTTTACGTAAAATTGTTAAAAAAAAAAAAAAAACGTAATACGTAACGTCTTCTTCTTAACCATATTCGATTTCGAAGACCAACACTTGTGATAACATACAAGTATCCTTGTTTAACCGAGGTAACCATTGCATTTTAGCGAATAACCACTGCTAGAGGAGGGTAATGCGTTATGACGTCGTCAAGTTTTATCAAAACCATCTTAAGCACCCACAAGCAACCGTAATATTTTAAGGAACGATACTGTTGAACACAAAGGACATATATCTGTTGATTTCTAACAACTTCAATAATGCACGTTTCAAGTCGAATGTTGCTTTAGGCTTGCCAATTGCGGTCGCGTTGGTGAACATTCGCGGCTCTGAAGAGGCCATTTACTCTTTTTTTTTACTTTTTGATCAAAACTAACCCACGCTCGCGTACCACTATTGCAAATTACGTAAAAGACTTTCGACAACAAGTGCCATGCTTCACTATCGTTAGGCAAAAAGGGCAAATTCATCTGTTTAAATCTTCATTATTCTGTAAAAGGGGACGCTGAAATATTCTTTATTTATGGCATCTTTTACGAGACAGGAGACGGGAAACGTATTAAAGGAACGTTTTAGCGAAAAACAACGAAATAACAAAGTAACGAAATTGTAAAGTAAAACAAATTCGATGCATACGGCAAACGTCATATTTAATACCTTTATCTTGTCGAGCTGGATAAAAAAGAAAAAGAAGAAATCTTCAACGTGCACTTTTCTTGGAGTTTACATTTCGCTTGCGTTTCGCATATTCATCATCCTCCGTACGTTCCGCACGCCCTGATATAAACGTCCGACACGAAAGAAACGAAATCCTTACGTTAAATTTTAATGTAGGACAACGATCGATACCGTCGGAATTAGTTTAGTGTTGCTGTCTATTAAGCCCCGTGGCGAACGTGAAAATGACAAACGACGTTTAATTATGCAAATGGCGTTTCGTAACATTAGTTCTGGGTGTATCGTCGGAAAATTGATTTTCGTCGAAATTTGCGAAAAGTAACGACGATGGCGGATGCGATTCCGTTTAAAAGAAAACGTAGCGCGCTTCTTTCGGATATTATCGCTTAACTTGACGTTTCGCCGTTCATAACGCATAACGTTCATTACGAACTTCATCTAGACGCGATCCGTACGGAACCAGCAACTTACTCTGGTTAATTTATTAGATTACGTAATGAGAAGAGTACGTAAAAGAGATCTTAAATGCCAATGGTGACGAGGTTCTACCATGAGCAAAGAGAAAGAAGGTAAAAGAAAGTGCCGAAATAGAAGAAATTCCACTATAGAAGAGAAGAGATCGAATTGAAAATAAGCCGAGATAATATAAAAATAATGAGATAAGAGAATACAAGTTTAAGGCGGCAACCATGAAATAGCATAAATGATGAATGGAGAGGATACAGTGAAAGGGGATAAAGATTAAAATGATGCTAAAGAGCTAGATCAAAATGGCGTACATTATTGGTATGTACATCTCGGCCATGCAGATTTTTCTTTCATTCTTTTGATCCTCCTATTATCCTCCGACAGTTTTGTCCGTTTGGCGCCTTCTGCTTGTTCTGCACGGAGCGGCTTACGAGGAAACATTCATTGATTGTCATGTTAACTTTTGCATTCTTGTTTGTAAATTTAATTGCAGGAAATTTTGTCCAAAAAGTTAACCTATTTGCAAGCAAGCCCCAGAAGTTTCCCGTTTACCGCTGCGCTCCTTCTTTTAAAATCAATTAGCAAGATTCCTTTCGAAACGACCGCGTTTTGCTTTTCTTTTCTTGGCCATTTTCGTACGGTTTACGCTATTCCATTGATTCTCTTTTTGCTAGACGATCATGCTACAAGTTCATCGTTTCATCCTTTATAAAATAATATACCGAAGAACTTCCTCTTGGTTGTTGCGGCAGATGTTAAAATTGCTCACTGCTGCTCTTCTTGCATTGCTGACAGAAGTCAGTCTTATGCCCGTGAATGTACTCATCGTATCGGAACGCTGCTGAATGTTGCTGAAGATTCTTTTGCACGTTCGGTTCGTCTTCGAGGCTTTCTCGTCCCTTGGGAAAAAGGCCTTCTTTAGTGAAAAAATTAGTCATGGCTCGGTTCTCGAGTTTCAACATTGTTTCAACGACGCAACTGAGAAAATACGTCCGCGGTAATTTTTTCGGAGATTCAATCACAGATAGCGCTATCTAGCAATACTGCTTCCTATGATTAGTGGAACATAGTCAGTCATATGCTCTATTCCGGTTAGTCTTTGATCGCTTCTGGGTCCTCTTTCTCTAGCTTCCAATTGGTTACATTTTTTATCGCCCTGTTTATGCTATCTCCAGTTGAGTAAGAATCTACATAGCCAAACTCGATTTTCCTTCGTTTTTTCCTTTTTAATTGACTACATCGCGGTATACAGCATAAAAATTTTACTATTCTCCTCGTTGTAATTTATCGTTAAGCCCTGTAGAAACGTTCGACTGCACGTTTCAAATTTGAAGCGCACTTTCAATTAAGCTAATAATTGAATTCCTCCTTACTTCGGCAAACAGCGGTTAGATGTACGCGGCGCCGCACGACAAACTCGCTCCGTCTCCACCGGTCTCCCAGTTTTACCGGGATGGACATTATTCTCTGGCCTACCGGATGGCCGGTATCTGTTTCCCCTTAAGCGTCGTTCTAACAAGCTTCTTCGGTTGCAACAATTCGCTCGCTCGTCCATAAAACTGATTACCGAACCGTATATCGGGCTTCGCAAATTGGATTTGAGAGAATAATGACATTAAATGTCGCTCGCTTCAACTTATATTCCGCAGTGGTATCGACGCTGTGGAACAATGTCGTATTTTAAGGACAGACAGACAATGGAATAAAGGAGTTTCGTTCGCCGGCGTATTTGATAAATTCAGCATAATGTGCTTTGTATTAGTTCGGTATTAGTCATAAAGATTATTCTGTGAATCTTTAATACAAAAGACGTTAACTCATAAATTGTCAGAATATGAAACTATTGATTTAAAATGGAAGAATTAAGTAAATTACAAAAAAAAAAAAATTGGGGAACATGGACAATCAAGCGGTCAAAGCTGTTAGATCCTTGTTAAGGCTTTTGGCATTATTTAAAAAAACGTTTAAATCTACTCCTCGATTGCTGAAAACGGGAAAAAAATGCATAAATATTTAGGTGGAACATTTCTTGTATCATCTTCTAAGAACGCGTGTTCCACAAAGTAAGCCGTCTCTAAGAACAAACGTAATAAAGGAAGATAAACAGATCCGTCGAACGTTCTCCCCGGCAATAGCCAGAATCGAGAAACATTTTACGTATGCGAATAATTGATTTAGAAACGTCTTCGAGAATTCCTCGGAGACTCAATATCAACTCTAGCTACCCGCGGAATGCTAGACGCCTGGACGTTTCGCTTCCGGCCACGGCGACAAACGGCGTCCTAACGAGCCCTTCCGCTTGCGGCGACTCCGGCGGCCCGCGACCATAAAACTGATTAAACATGTACGCGGGGAGCAAGTCGAGCTTCACAAATTGGATTCCACTAAATAATGACTGAATAAATAACCTTACGCGATGTCCACTAGAGGACGATGCGGGCCTGGTATATTGCTCCGCAGCGACGCAGACGTATTGCACATACATGGAGCGGAAACAATTTCCAGCCCTCTTCGGTGATAGGTCTGCGTAATATAGAAGGATGTACGGTCTCGATGAGAAAGTTCGAGACGTTCTATTTCCGGTTTATTAAGTGTCTTATTTACGGCTCTTTTCGTTTCGTCCCCTTTGTAGGGCGTTTTATGGAATATGTTAGTTCTTATTTGGTAGACATCTCCATTAGTAAGTTTGCTGCGTGAGTTATAAAGTATAGCTAAGTTTAGCTATACGCCAAGTATTTTTTTCCAAATCCGACGTGAAAAAGGAAAGGGTAAACATCGATAAATAACGTAATATGCGCCCGCAATACCCGCATTTAAAGCTTAATAATGAAAGCTCGTTCGCCATGTTCTATTAAACATTATAACCAGAACATTTTCCATTCTTTCGGGTATTCCGTCTATTAACCACGATAGGTGAGGCAATCATGGTTAAGAAGCTAATGATAATAGTTCGCTTAAAAATCCGGAATGTCGGAAACTCAGAAAATTACTAAATTCTCTCTAAGAACAACTAAAAATCTTCCGGGAGCGCTAGGAAAGCGCGCGTCACATCTACCTTAAGATCATCAATCTCTCCTGATTTTTCTAGAAGACCCACTCCGGAAGTTACATTAATCTAATGACTCAGAATACCCGCTCTAAGACAACATAATTACCCAACACAACAACCAAAAACAGCATGATTAACGTCTTCCCTTACTTAATCAATTTAACAAGCGAATCCTCAACGAAGAAAGCTTTAATTTATTTCCAACGGGTATCATATTTTTAAGGAGAAAACAGAAATAAATTTAAAATGACGTAACAGCTAAATCGAAGGAAACTAAAAAGAATTATCGCAAAACGAAGAGGAAATTCCCCAAAATAAGCTGAATAACGTAGGAGACAGCCTCAAGAATATTAGGTTAAAGTCACTAAAAATCAAAACAAACACAGCCTACAAAAGCCTGGCTTTAATTTTGAGACCTCGCAGTCCAAGTTTGTGTACACTGCTGCTCAAAATAATCGTAACATCCTTGTGAAGATTTGAAAAAAAATAAATAATGATTAATGCCTACGTTTGCTGCATTCCAAAAATTAGCAGTTGCTCCGGAATTAGCACCACCACTAATCACTATTATCACGAGTCGCCACTGGCGTCTTGTAATATAATGTTAATACTAGAAAGTGCAAAAGTAATAGAGAGCTACGTCTCATACCTTCACATCATGCTTTATTAGTGTGACTGGACGTAATCACCTGTCCAACGTAATAACTCCGTAAATACACACTGTAATGCTATTACCACGAATAATTGGTGTTAGCAACCGCGACCGCTTCGCGTTATATAGGCCCTTCCCCAATTACACCCGGCCGATTCAATTACCGAAAGTACCCTGTTAATCTCGTCCGTTTTCCTTTTCCACCGGCGTACCCTTCGAATAACGCCCGGTTAGCGCTAGACAGAAGTGCATACTTACATAGTAGCGGACACTTACGTCTTGCAAAGGCGGCTTCTCGCACTCGTGGTGGTGGTGGTTGTTGTTGCAGCCCGTGGAGGCGTCCCTCTCGTCTAGATAGCTGGGTAGGCTGCCGCAGATCTTCGGTTCGCTGTTGGTGTGTCGGCCGCCGCCGCTGCCGCCTTTACCATTGCAGATGCTGCCGCTGGATTGCGTACGTCTGCCGGAAAGACCCTTCGACGAGTGCCGGCTCACATTAGCGCCCATCTTCACATGGTCGTTCGATAGGCCACGTACTAGCCGCAGCAGTTCCGCATCGCTGATGGCGTCTTTCTTGTGCTCCTTTACTACGCGCGCTGTAACAAAAAAACGGAGAAAGAAAAAATTAAAAGGTGATTTGAAGGTAGAGAAGATGGAAGGAAAGCCGTAGGTAGCATTATCAATTAAGGTTTTCACCGCGTAGTTATTCTCTGCCGCGACTGAAAGCAGCGTAACAAAGAGCGGCGAGGTTAAAATTTCCATTTACAACAAGTCTCAAAAATACGTAAATTAAATGTGCCTTGCGAGAGATGGGTTGTGGGAAAGGTTGTTGGTTGTTGTTGGCGTCATCGGCGTAGTTCCATGCGCCACAATACGAAATTTCCTTTGTGTGCCGCTCGTTTTGTTTAAATTCAATTTTTCTCTACGCTAAATATGAACGTGCACCGCTCCAACATTGTTCTAAATCGTCGATCATTTGTTACCGGTGTACAGAGGACGCATATGTGCAACATCTAACCGGGAAACTTGAGCATTGTGCGCTACACGTTCAACAACATCCGCGCATCGCACGTTTCCTGCACAGCGCTGCCCTATTAGCAATTATGCGGAGAAGATTTGCCGCGGCGTTTTTTTTTTTTTTAATAACGTCGAGCCCGATGTTCTCCACATTTCTCTTCGCCACTTCGTTCTATTTAGATTCGTGCGCGTAACGTTATACAGTGTGGTACGAAAGGTAGCGAATCTCTAATGCCTATTAATATGTTACGTACAAATAAATCGACGGCCACTTCACACCGATTGGTTTTTTCTTTTAGAGAGGGTCGTGTTTACTTGCCTCCAATGTTGTTCTTTTCCAACCGCTCGTCTCTATTTTCTTGATGTCTTCACGAACCTGGTCCTCCATCATACTCTAAGAGCTTCCTCCGACAGACGCACTTGCACATTTTCTCATAAAGCTTGGCGTGGTCGCATAAGAAAACTTAGAGATGGATGCTGACAACCAGATCAGATGATTGATTCGGCAGTATTGGAGTAACACATCTGGCGCAAGATACAACTGAACGCTTGACTCTTTACGACCCTGTATATAGACGACGCTGAGAAATTATTTTACGTAGCGTACGCTGATAATGCACTCATTTGCTGCTTTGCTATCGGTCCGTACCTCTTCTTCTACACTTCCTCTCCTCTGCCGTATCTCTTGATGCGCTTGTAGTAAATGAGCTGGCCTCGTGCGTGACGATGCTATTACATTCTTTCCGGTCCTGGGTTTTCCGGGATGAAATTGAATAATAGATGATATACGTACGTAACGAAAAGTACGCGGCGTACGATGGGTACAAGTTGTCTAACCGTTGAGGATGCTTAATTCACGTGCTTTTGTTTCCTGACATCGTATTTTCTCTCTGCTAACGGCGGGTTTTCGGCTCTAAAATGTTGGAAAGTACCTTTTCCGTTTCTATTTTCTTTTGTTTCTCATCTTTGGGGGAAATCCAAAAGTTCCAGTCCAACCAAGCAAAAAACAGTTACATCTAAATGGCACGCCGTGTTCTCTGTCAGGTGTATTATTTTGCATCGCGATAATAACGCATCGTTTCATGCTGTAGGTTTTACGATCAGATGAGGTGATAATTACTTTTTTTCATAACGAAACAAACAATGAAGGAAAAGGGGGAAAGGATACGATTGGCCTATTTCCAAAAAAAGCCGATGTATGCTTGTAGCGTGACGCGTGACTACCCCTAAAAATCGTTTATAAACGAGGTTGTGTACACATTAATTTTTTTTTAGATTCATCATAGATACCGTAGTCAATTTAGCGTGAGTCATTCGTACAGATTCGACCATTCAGGTTAGTGGAGAATTATGCAAGTTAAGATAAGCGATCTAACCCGATTTCTACCGGTCTCGCGGGCATGAAAACGAACGAAACAATAAATGCGGCTAAAATTCAACCGGCGCTTTACAACACGCTCGTAAACCAGACATCGCGGTCTTCGCTAATCTCTAATTAACTTGAAGCGTTCGAACGTTTTTACTACGAAACGTTAAATCCCGCGCCGCGGTAACCGCAGAACTTTACGGCAAGAGGAAAAAATTAAAAGCACACAATGTAATTGATTACGTCATCCCGTTGCGACAGGGGCGACGCGATAGACGGGGGACTTTTATTAAAATTTTAAAACATCCACTCTTTATTAAAGACGTCTAAAGTTTCGGCTTAACATTTAATAACGAGCGGCAGTTTCCATCTTGCCGAGACAGAGAGAGGGAGAGAGAGAGAGAGAGAGAGAGAAAAAATTAAAGGTAAATTCTGTCGTCACTCCCTACCGTCACTTAAATTGCGAGAAAAGCATTCTTCTTTTACAATTTTAATTAAGTTAGGGGAAACTTTATGTTTGGCGCAAGAGCTAATATTAAAGGTATTAGCTTTCGCGCTGCGTCTCGGTTTAGAGGAGATTCCGTAGGACGTGGCTCTTTCTCCAACGGCAACGCACGTTCGTTTAAAGATTGCAACAATGAAAAAATACGAAACGGAAAATAATATTAGAACGTCGCTGGGATTAATCATTTTCCGGATATTCGGAAAATAAGCGGAAATAATGAGTAATTTAAGTTCTATTCGTACGGCACGGTCGGTAAGCATTAAATTCGTATACCCACGTGGAAATGGTGTTGAAATTATCATCACGACAGGAAACATTGGCTCAGAGTTCACACGGACGACTCCCCACCTATTTCGAACGCACGCCATAAACAAACTAACTATAAAAACCGGTGAATACATGCGTGTGTATTACGTTATCAGTTGTTAATTGAGCGACGAATCTCTCCGATATTCATTTACTTGTTATCGTAAGCTTATCGCGAAAAAAATTCTATCGCCTATTCGTAAAATACACTCCGCCAAAAAAGTATCGCATAATTTAGTTTTGAATCATAAAAGTATCGCATAATCTTTGTTTGTAGCATAAAGTTGTAGATATACTTTAATGCGCTCTAAGATATAATTTCTACGATTGTTTAAATAAAATACAGGCCAAATAAAAACAAGAACTCATACTTGAGATTTTCATTAAAACAAGAAATTATAATTTTGGAAAGAAAAATGTCATAACAGTAGCTTTTAATACTGAGTATTGCCACCTCTGGCTCTTATGACCGCTCGCATACGGTTTGGCAGAGATTCGATTAACCTCCGTATATAAGCCTGATCCGAATTCTCCCACTCGTCACGGAGAGCATTTTCTAGTCCATGCAGGTCCGCCGGGGCAACATTTTGGGTTCATGTCCGGACTTACCGCAGGCCAATCTAAAACTGGAATACCAACATCGTTAAGGTATTCCTGGACGATTATCGCAACATGCGGTCGTGCATTATCGTGCATTAACATGAATTCGTTTCCTATAATTGGCGCATATGGTACTACATGTTCTTCTAAAATGTCCGTTATATACCTGCGGGCAGTCAGTGTACCTCTGTCTACTGGTACTAACTCTGTACAACCTGTTAAACCGTAATAGAGCCACCAGCGAAATTAGGTCTAGGTCTGATATTACACTACGAATAGCGCTCACCGTCTCGTCTGTACACTGAGATACGCCTATCTGAGGTGTAAAGACCAAATCTTGACTCATCCGTGAAGAGTATATTGACCCAGTCATTAATGTTCCAATTTACATGTTCTCTGGCAAACCTTAAGCGAGCCACTCGGTGGTTCCTAGTGAGACGAGGGGGGCTGTTACAGCTACTCTAGCTCTTAATCCACTCCGTCGTAACCTATTCCGAATAGTTTGAGTACTCACACGAGTATTTCTGACTCTAGCCAAGTCGTTCTGCAATTGTCTCGCAGTTACATGTCTTCGACGTAATGCTTGTAGTAGTAAATAGCGGTCATCTTGGCGAGTAGAACATCTTGGACGACCTGGTACAGGTCTTCTACTGTAATTGGCTGTTTCCCTATATCCGGCTACGGCTCTAGAAACACTTGACTGATCGATGTTCGTCAAATTAGCAACGTATGCTTGAGATCGTCCATCTTCGATTAAAGCAACTATAGCAGCCACTTGTTCTGAAGTTAAATTGCCCATTTTAGTTTTAAAAGCGTCGGTACAGAACTCTGTCTTCGCACTTTAAAATTTGTCCGTACAGGAAGACTTTCAATAAACAACTGAACAAACCTTACACATATGCATTTTTCTAAATGTGTTCTTTCAGAAAAAAAAAAAAGTAAAAAAGCTATGTTCCATGATTTTGTTAGTGTTTTTATAGTTCACATACACGAGGCAAACTTTTTGTGAACGTATGAAAATATCTTGGTTTATAAATGCCCTTTTTTAGTTTACGCGATACTTTTTTGGCGGAGTGTACTTACATTTCACTAATTTAATTAAATAATCTTAACAGGGCACATATGTGCGTGAATACGTACATACGAAGCGGCCCTGCTCAAGGAGCAAACTCGATATAATTTAGATTCTTATCGCGCGCGGACTCGTATTGGCGGTTAACCTGCGTTAAAACCCAACAAGAGCGCTGACGATAGATAACAATATTTATATAAATTTGAGGCATTTCGTAACCGTGTCAAGTACCAGACGTTAACCTAAGTAAGGATACAGTTAGCGTATGACTAATACAGTTAGCATTTCTCGTAATTACACTAATTTAATGGTTGTTATATAGTATTACCATCCGAACAAGTAACTAGTACTGTTTACGCTTATTTTGATTGATTATTGGCTGTTAAACTAAAAATCAAATACATAACTGGTTGATTCTTAAGTTCACGTGATACAAGAAAGAGATATCAAACAAATTAAATTAACGGTAAATAATTGAAGAAAGTTCAAAGTGCCCCGTACGCGCTATTGTTGCATCTTCTTGGCGAATTTCTTTAAACCTAACTGTTCGCGTAAATTTATTTCGACAACGTAAATCAGCTGCTTCGAATAGCATCAAAGAAATGGATCCGAAAGGTTCCAGGTTAAGAGGCCCTTGATGACCAAGCAATACGATCAATCTATTCACCCGTTGGATTACGTAATGAGCTCGGTCGTTGACGGGGAATGTTCGTTCTCTTCAAACAGGCTTTCCAGATAATTCCAGATTTAGCCTATGCGGTAAAACTTCTAATCCAAGCAGTTCTTCGTTGAATGTACGCCAGCCCAAGCATTCACCCTAAAATGGTGTAGATGCCATTAACGCCATCTCTAGTAAATCGGATCTCATTTGTTCATAATACTCTACTTAAAAACATCAGATCGTCAGCAATTTTTCGTACCGACCAAGCGCAGAACTTATAATTAGGTCAGCAGAAGACTTAGTTATGAGCTGATGATTAGAGATGATCAAGGCAGGTGAAATTATTAATTTCTTGCAGTGTCTAGACGAACTATAGACTAGCTGCCTATTCGTCTCATAAGAAAGGGTCCGTGTTGTTCACTGGTTTCCCCGAGAGTCAAGACAAGACACGAGCCTGTCTAGTCGATGCAAAGAAGTAATAATTTCACCTAACTTTATCATCGCGACTCGTAACCAAGTCCGTAAAAAGACTAGTCCCGACAATCGACAGAAGACGGTTCTGTGTAGTCTCGTGCGTGTACTAGTTTCTGCAGGTTTACTCACATCGCGCTGATCTTCCAGTCGGATTTCTTGGACGCGATTAACGTGATAGTTTTGAGTAAGTTTCGAGAAAGGCAAAGCTTCGCTGCGATACATCTAACGGTCAGTGCGGGGCTACTGTCCGACACTGCATTATTTTGATCTAGCGTGATTACCTCGACCACCACGTGGAATAACACGTGAACCAGCTTCTTTGAGTCGTTCAAAGGTACTAGCTAATTATAGCTCTGTAAAATAAGAAAAAGCGCTGGCTTTCATTTAACTTTCTTTGGATTAAATCACTTCGTGAACAGGATACCGACGTTGTTTACATCCATTACAAATCACCGCGCATATTGGATAACCTACTTAGGAGAATAATATAAAGTCCAACTAAGGACAGCTCTCTTCTTTGGCTTCTTCTTTTGTTTATTTGCCTCGCCTTCTTCGCTCGATATTTGTTTGCTGTGGTCGTCGCCATTAAATGAAGGAGCGAGGGTGACGCTAGTTGACCTTCTGACTTCGAATCAAATCGTCATCTGGGTACCACGTGTTTAGCCGCGCGTTTATTGTTTCTATTTAAACTTCGAAGTTCGAGTAAAGCGCGGTGGTTAGAAAAGGATGAAGGAATCATATAAACATATTAGAATATCGCTATATCAGGCTAATCCTCCTTTTACTCCTTTAAAAGTTCATTTATCGTTTTCCATTTGAGTCTAGATTACGAAGAGGATGTTTTTCAAACATTCACGAGAGAGGAAGATTAGAAAACAATAAACACTAATCAGCACATCCACTTTACGATAGCTTTACGATAATCATGCATTAACTGAATCGATCCTACCAATTATATCGTTTCTTCCAATTCGCACGACTAAAATTATTAATCGCGAAAAAGCAAAACAGACGTCCGAAAGCACTATTCCAGCCTGTAATGTATTCATCTACACAATGGAAACCACAGATGCACAGTCACTCCTCCGTGTACGTAATAGGGTGTCAACCAATGGCTGATGAAGAGGCTGCTTGTACATGCAACGGTCCATTCTATTTCAAATATTCATAGAATTTTATGCACGTTGACGTCAAATGCACGCGTCGCACCGATATACTCAAACGCACACACACTCTCTCTCTCTTTCTCTCTTTAACTCACACACACCGGAGTTCGTCAAGGATAAACGAAAGCCTAACAATTAGATCGCCGCTCGCTGCGCTGATTTTTCATTTGCATAAAGTAAACACCTCGAACCGCTAACGGCGAAGGAGGAAGATAAACGTGAAAGCTGTCCGAGGCGGCGGACCGCGACCATTCAAAGAAGTTAATTCACATAGGACGGTCGTTGCCCGTCATCATCGCCGCTAAATTGTTCTAAATGCTAATTGCGCGCAGGAAAAGGCGGCGAAGAAATGGTAACTAGACGCACATGCACTTACGTCGGCGCTGATGATAGAGATAGCGCATAGGAAATGGCGGTCGGCGAGATCCTAGTCGCCGGGTTTAAATTTGAAAGACGCGAACGACCTAGAAACGCGGACGAACGAGGAAGAAAGTAAATTTACTCGAACATCTGCGCGCTATATTGCGTTATCGTCAGGTGTATAGGGCGCCTCCGATATTTTTAAAGGAACGAAGAGTAGATCATCCGAACGGGACTGAGGCACTTTAGCACAGTTCGTGGTCCGTTTCAAGCTATCAATTTATTTGAAGACATTTCATCGTGTAAATCCGAATACGTAAACTTATGTAGCATTTGTTTCCGTAAAAACATGAGCGGAGCATCTGGCTCTTGTAAATGGTGGAAAACAAACTAGACCGATGCAATGTGGGGGTTGGTGCATTTTTAATTGGAGCCAGTGTACAGCAATATCTGCAAAATTGGAATACCATCAAACGCAAATTCTATTGCTCTGCATTGAAAGTTTTCGGTATTATAATTAAATGGAAATTAAAGATTGAGAGCTGTATAGTTTATCTAAGAATTCCTTGAAGTTTTCTTATTATATGGCTTGGCCTGACGCTATCGTCCAGTTACCCGAGACACATAACACGCAACGGAATAAACACAGGAATCAGAAAGAAAAGACGCACTCCATATCCGAGGCCGATCGTGTGACTTACAATAACAACAACATAGGTAGGCCTCAAATGTACATAATTAGCATTCAACGATAACCGCAGTTCCATATCTTTAAGTTTTGTTATTAATCTGTCTGCGCTTTTCGCAACGTGATATGGTGTAATCAGTATCATCTATTTTGTTAGAGATATCGCATAGATCATTTCCTGTGTTAAATTTATTTTAAGCAGATTAGATATGATTAAAAGGGAATACCAAACTTTATGAAAATGCAGTAAAACCTCTCAATAACGGACGGCTGCGGGGAATTTAAATCTGTCCGTTATGGGGAGGTGCCCATTAGTAAGAAGTCTAATTTTTTTATATCGTAATAGAACACAATAAGGAGGCATGTAATAAAAAAATGAACGCTTCGGTAATGTTTTTGTTCTAAGAAACAAATTGCAAATAAAAACAATTAAAACTTGTTTTTATCTTGACATTTTTCCACGCTGTTGATATCCAAATCAAAGCACTCACTGTATTAGATACATATCTCCAGCTTGACTATATTTTGCAAATATTATTAAGACAAAAGCCTTTCGACAATATATTTTCTGTAGTGGGATTCGAGCGCTTTTATTATGCTATGATCAAGTAGTTGACAATGAGAGGTTATGAAGTGGGAAAAAAGAACCATTTCACCTTTTTTTTTTTTAAGGAATTTATAAGTGCGACGTGGCATTATATAAAAACAAAAGCACGTTACGTTTTTATCCTTGCCCCTTTCTATCAAACTTCACCAACTAATTCGGAGATAATATCGCGTGTCATCCATGTTTCTTTTATTGAATTTCCACTCTACGATTGCTTCTTTGAAACACTCTGGGTTCTTCGATTTTCTAATCACCGAAGGACTTTCCTTTTCTCCGGTCATACTCGGATAAAATAGAATTGTAAGAAGATCTTTTGGAGCTTCACCGCCAGTGCCCTTTTCTTTTTTTTTAAAGCAAAAATTTTAGCAAGGAAAGCGCGAAAAAATAAAGCCGTCAAAAATATTTTTGGATGCGCATTCTTTGATGATCTCAGAAAACTTCCTTCTCCAATCTTCTTCGTTTATCTGATTTGCTTCCCCACAAATTAATTTATCATTTATTTGCCGTCTTTTGCAAAACTTGCCCGACCGTCCATTTGAATCTTTCAAACTGACAAGTTCTAATCGTTTTCAACTTTTAGAGCTTCTTATTTCAGAAGAACTCCTGAAATTGGTATATTTTCAATGCTTACTTTGCAGAACCAGTCGAATACTCTACTTTTCGCCTTCCATCGCCATTTTCACAAAATTTGTTGAGAATTTCTTCTTTTCTCTTTATAATCGGGGCGGCTTGAGACATTCCAGTTAAAAATTTGTCTAGTGTTGACGAGTGCATTTAAACTTTTCACCGCACTTAATAATACGCGTAATTACGAAACAGTTTCATTTATCAAGCAGTATTTTTTGTTGTTGTTCATTGCGCCCGCTACAAAGAGGTAAGCTTCATAAGAATTACGCTAATTGGGGACATTTTTGATTCCCACGTCCGTTATTGAGGGCGTTCGAGAGTTTATACGTTAGAAAAGTTCCTAAAGGAGTACCCTTTATTGAGAGGGGCCCATTAAGAGAGGTTTACTATAATGCGGCTACATTACTAGTAACGTTCGAGTACTTTCTCTTCGAAGTTCGTGGATGTAATCTCCCATCACCAACGTTGTTGTGTCTCATCTTCTGGTGTTTCATTAGAAACATTTTAAACAGTTCCGTTAACTTCATATCCAGAAGTTAACGTTTCCACTTATAAAAATATGTACTCATGTAACGTCGATTACACGATCAACATCTTCAGAGATTTGCCAATTCTACAATACAATAATTAAAAATCCTTACGATGCCACGTTTCTATAATAAATCTCATACCTGGGTAGCAATCGGGTAATATTCCATAAACAAATATAAACATTCCCATGTTTACATAAGTTGTAATGTGATATTGTACGCGTGACGTTCGTATGTATGAGTCTTATCAGATAAGAATCGATTATGTGGCTCATTCCCATGGAATCTCCCCGAATAAAAGACTGCAAGTAATAAATCCGTCAGAACTTTCTCTTTTCAATACCACAAATATTTTATTGCGTCGAACTGCTTGGTATTTCGGCCGTACGTTCTACCGAACGCGCAACGTAAATATTTCATTTGGGTCGCGGTCGGATTTAAGAGAGATTTATCTCGTATCGGTGGATCGTCGACAAAAGGCGTCGTTATCGGTTATCTTAAACGAGACGTACATATTTGGGACGTGTAATAAGTGGCAAATACAAACAATTAATAATGAAAAACGTTCTCAATCGTGAGAAAGAGACTTACGTAAAGATACGAATGCTTTGCCAAATGTTCGAATGCTATACGTATAAAAACAATTTCGATATTTGCTCCCCGTGAACCTACACGTAGCCGAAAACAAAATTATTTTGTGCATTTATTATGTCGGGCTACTCTGTTTAATTTAAGTTATCTGTTTGTTTAGGCAGCATATTATACTGTGTTATGTTTGCTGCCAAAGCCCCTTTCCCAGAATTCCATTGCTTTATTTTTATGCGTCACTGGGCGTATTATAACGAAAGGTTTCTTTACGTTTCCCAAATAAAATCTCAACAATTCAAAAATTCGTTATAGCCCACGTATCGGAACTTGCGACGAAATTGCGGCTGCCGTATGTCGCGCTAATAATGATTTTCATCATTAATGTTGGTGATTCGCCTGCAGCGAACATTACATTATTGATCTCACAGCGTCATACGTAATCATTTTAATATTAATTAGACCATATGCAGCAGCAAGAAGAGAGAACGGATGTTAGAATTACGCATTGGTTTCCGTTACGGATTGGCTAAATATGAACCATGCGTGGAACATATCTGGCGGGTAAGGCGGAAAAATATCAATTACCTACGAACCGGTGAAACTAAATTAACGCGAACATTTAACGAACATAAACGAAGTAAATACATATAAAGACCTCAGCAAGGTCTGATTATTATTAATATTAGCACTAGCATTATTGAGCAGAGGCACAGAAGCCATTAGCAATTGCCACCTTAAGAGATCTATTGTAAAACTGAAATATTATTGTCGAGTGCGACTGATGATAAAATGTGTTCTGCCGTCTCGAGATCGTCCAGTAATCTAAGGTCCCTTTTGCTGAACAATAAAACTACTTTTGCTGCCTTAGGCAAGCCCAATATAAGGTCCTTCGCCTATTTTTGTCCTGGACCATTGCCCCAGTACGAGGTCCTTCGATCGCCCTCCCATATTTTTATTACTTGTTTTATGTGGCCCTGTTGTAAGCCATAGAAAGGGCTACGACCAATCAACGGGCATATTAGCTGCTTCCCTCGTCTTCGATCCTTTGATGTAGGCATTTTGAGACTGCCCGGATTCTTCCTCCTCCTCCTGGTTCCTGGCTTTTAATAACGCCGATCAAAATTACGTTGCATAAAGATCTTGTCTCTTGCAATACGCATCAGGTAATTGATGTTGGGATCTTCAAAGATCCCGAGATGTCCTTTAAGATCCCCGGGCTGCAAGCCCTTCATTCTGTTTAGCACGAAGGTACTCAATACAGCCTGCTTCTAAATGTAGATGTGAAGCGGAGTTAGTCGCAGCAGGACTTCCAAGGCTGTTGCGGGACACGTACGCGTCACACCTGTGATGTCGAGACAAGCAAGCCCCTGAATTTGTTGAAGCTGCTCTAGCACAGCCTTCTGAGTTGTTCGTGGCCACCAGACCAATGATGGAGACCATTTTAGGCCTAAAACCTCAATTTTTAGCTAGTAGCCTGCGGCACACTAAAGATTGGATATGCGGGAGTTCCAAGTACTTAACTTCATCACTGAAATTCATGATTTTCTCTTCAATGAAAGGATTTTAATTTTTTCCGGGCTTATGCGCAGGCTATGATTCTGACACTACTTATATGTGTCGTCCAAAGCTCTTTGCACAAGTTCTAATATTTTAATTTACTATTTTCATCGTGATACCAGGTCGTCTGCGTACCCTTGTACCTTATATCCGCTGGAAGGCAAGTTCTGTAAGAAATCATGTACAACCAGGCCGCAGAGGTGATAGGACCACTCCTTGAGGACAATCTCCGTAGTTTCTAACTGTTATCGCTTCCGTTCCCAGCGTAGCACTTTTTCGCCGATTTAGGGGCATAGCTTTGATCCATTTTGTAGACGATGGATGAAAACTTTTGGAATAGTACGTGCCAAAAAGGAACCTCCGTTTATAATGAAATTTCTTATAAAACAGAAGGAACATTCTCCGTTTTCACCTAACTGAACTCCTTTTTGGTGCAAGATCCATCTGAAGCTACTGAGGCTCCGTTAAATTTTTTCTTCCGTATTCACCATTATCTTCGTTAAAGACGATACGACATACTGATGAATATTAATCACGCCTTCTAATTCCAATTGATGCCAAATGTACGCACAAACATGATACAGCGAGTTGGTATAACGTAATAAACGTGGCGAGGGTAACCGCCATTGCAAAATAACTCGCGGGTCCATTAGTAATAATATTTATGCAGCGAGTCACCCACGTAAAAAATCCGAAAAATACACAAGAATAGCAGTCGGTGAGTCAACATTCCTGAAATTGGCGTCCATGTTTATACGCAGAAGGTGCGTCGACTGATATATGAGGACGGTGAAATGGGTCGATTAAAAATTTCTGCCATATGACTACTACCGCGTATTATTCGTCACATCCGTAAATATTTCTTAGCAATTTATCAGGTTAACGTTGCAAAATGGTAAATTATTTAAGCGCTCCTTTTATTTTATCGGGAATTGTGAAATCCGTATTATATCCGCATATATTGTGGCAGCGATATTGACATATTAAAGGTATATAAGTAGCTACATTCGTCTATGTATGAGTGGATTCAAATCCAAAACAATGCAAGTTGTTATGAAGGATATCTATTTTCATTTCAACTTGTTTTGCGTTTTTTTTTTTTTATTGAATTTAGTTACAAGCTTGCGAGGCAATGCGGTGTTGGTTGCCCCTTAATTTGCCTCCGATTATTTAAATAAGAAAGAAATGGTTTTAAAAGAAGAAAAAAAGAATGATAAGTATTGATGGGAATATCTAATACTGTTTTTTTTTTTTTAATTTCGGCAATTTTACTTGATCACATCTACCAGCACTCGCTAGGCTGTATCGATGAGCCATAAGCGGCGCAACGCGTCCACACAGGGCGGTACTGGTACTTTCGTATTAATTATTCCTTTAAAAAAGCAGGCGACCAGCGGCATCGTTCTTCAAACCAGGTGAACGTAACATCTATTAATTTGGAGTATGTCGGAACTAGTTTACTTGTTAAGGCTTTACTGTTTAAACATTATGTGTATAAAAACCTATTCAAATTCATTCAATATACGCGACCGCAACAAGATCACGCGGTGATCTTGTTTGTTGTTGCACTTCAGCAAGTGCTAATGTTAAAAGTCACGATGTATGACAAACGCAAGACATAGAACCACCCTACTCAAGCATCAAAACAAAGATCCAGCGCCGAGAACGCACTCATATACAAAGTATCCGAACTTCGTAGGAGGATGAGCGCCACGAAGCGCCCGCACTATCGGTGGTTCGTAATTTTTTTTCAGCTTATAGAAGGAGGCAGTGACAAGCAGCATACACTACCGGCCGTGAACGTTTACCCACGGCGGTAAATTTATGATTGTTATTCTTAGAAAATTGACAAGTACATTGTTTTTATAACTGTTAAAGTACTTTGTATAAGCATAGAATAAAGGTTTATTTTATAATTAGTATTTGACTCGTTTTTGTAATATTTTACGGGTGGGTAAACATTTATGGACGATAGTGTACGTATAAGGCGCATAGCATTAGCTACTGTCTTCGTAAAACTAGACGTTCGACCTCCTACAACGTTTGATGATGGCCCTAATAACGCATAAGAAATGCATACAAATGCTGCTAAATATAATATAAATAAAGGTTGCGATACTGAAGGTTAACAAAATCCTTCGCGCTCGTATTTAGTACGTTTACGTGTGATTATAAAAGTTGCCAATTTTTTATATATTTTTTTATGTGATAATAAAGGGAACTGTTTTAATAAAAAAAATTACATATGAACTGTTTCATTTCGAGAGATACCAAACAAATTAGCAACCATTATATATATTTAAACAAAACCAATCGATCCTTCCTCTTCGCATCAGCAGAGGACCATAGCATTGTTCTTCAAACCAAGAGAACGTAAGAGAAGGATGAATTTTCCAGCAGATTCGCAACAATATCGATAGCGCAGGCTGTTTCAAAAAACATTTTAATCCTTAAAACAATATTGTCAGCGGGGAGACCTTATTAAAAATAAATTTTAATTGAATTGTTCGTAAGTTTTGAGATAAGCGATTGTAAGTTCGTCTCTTAAAAACGTTCAAAAAACGCAAATATTCCAAATACGTTTAGAGATAGCAACATAATCGCCTTCTCAAGCAAACCTTAGGATCGACCTAAGAATTTAAAATTCTATTTAAAATAACAAAGTTGGAAGCTACTTCCGGTACAAGCGGAAAATTTCGTTAATTGAAAATATTTCAGTTCAATATTGCATGTAGGTAGTGGTGTATTAGCTTTCTACAAATTTTCAATCACAATCAATTTCAATCACCCGGATTTTATTGTGCGACACTGTACACGTACTTTAAGTAGACACACGCTTACAGTAATTACATCATCAATAGTTTAATACTCACGGAAAGGAGAATGCTTTTAACATGAGTCATCGATGATGGTTGCAGATATTGTCGCTTATTCTTAACATTAGTTACTGCAGGTATCGCGGATAGGAACATATTTGCGAAATATAACTCAAAAGATTAGATGGAATGCTATATTAGAGCAAATGAAAATTTTTTTTAAAGACTGTCAACAATAATAAACTGCTAGCTGTTGCCAGGATTTCTTCTCATCCATGACAACATAAAGAAGTAATTTTTTTTTGATATACCTGTCACGTTATCGAAGTAAAACTTGCTCTCAAGAACATAGAAGGCTTTAAAGCTTTCTAGTGATTTCCCTTGATAAATTTTCTTTAGGGTTATTGAAAGCGCTGGGGTGCTGGAAACGTTTTTAACTACGTCGAAATACAAAAAAAAACAAGCTTCTAATGATAAATACAACAAAAGGAATTTAATCTATGACAACAATAGTAAAAATAATAAGTTCCTTAGTTTTTTTTTATTTTTTTTAATTAAATGGCCGCTTTTTAACGAAACCCGTCGGAAACATACGTGCATACGTCTAAATGCGTTATTCCAGCAAACATGTACATCTTTAGATGGAAATAGAGTTGGTAAAACTTGCCAAAATTTCATGAATTTCAGCGCTTTACTTTAAGCGATGCATTCGAAACCACCCAAACTATACCGCCGAAGCATTTTTAGATGGACAAAGGAACTAATTTTATAGTTCTGGCGCCGCGGTGGATGTATGAAACACTTACGCGATATTCGAAATAGAATTTAATGTAATTTGAGGGATTATTCAACAAATTTATGGTAAATCCAAACGGATAAAAATAAAACAACAAAGAATAAAATTTAATATCAACTCTCGTTAATTCATATATTTTTTTGATATTGTAAGAATTACATTTATGTTGGCACCGCTGATTGTTCGAGCTGGTTATTTATTTAATCTTAAGTTGGTAAGTTATGTAAGAAGAAGCAAGCACGCAAGCAGTTATCAACAAAATTCATTCAATCAAAATTTTGAATAGAAAACATAAGAAAACAAAGAAAATAATTGAACATTGCGCTCGTCTATATGACCTCCTTTCTGCCGCATGATTTCTCGACACAATCTGGGCATCCTTTCGATTAGTTCGGATGATGTTAACGGTTCTATGTGTCTCCACGCTGTTTGTAGTTGGTTCCACAATGTTGTTGTAGATGTCGGAGCCGATTGTCGAATTTGTCGATCGACATGGTCCCATAAAAGCTCGATGGGGTTGATGTCTGGGCTCTGCGCGGGCCATTTCATGATTGTCGATCTCCCATCAAGTTCCGTTTGTTTGAGGTAATCACGGCATAGTATCGAGGTGCGTTTCGCACCATTATCCTGCTGAAACACGAAGTTTTCGCCGATTATGCTCGTTCCCGATGGAAAGACGCGTTCTCTCAAAATTTTTTGGTAGCGTTCTTTCTTTAAAATCCCCTCGATTCGCACTAAATCCCCTACAGTGGTCCCGTCAAAATATCCCCAAATCATGACCGAACCTCCCCCATGTTTAACTGTAGGGCGCTGCACAGGATTCAGCTAATCGTTCCCCAGCTGATTTCCGAACAAATGCCCTTCTTCCCGAACCAAAAACTTCAAATTTGGATTCATCGGTCAGCAACACATTTTTCCACTGTTCGATGGTCCAATCTTTACATGCTCGTACCCAATTTAACCGTTTAGGTTTTATTTTTCTTGCGTAACAAGAACTTTTTTACGGCAATTCTTCCATGTAAACCAGCTTCCTTTAAGCGTCTCTAAATCGTGGTCAGACTGATTACTTTCTAGCGATTGACGTTCGCTTCGGCGGTATTTTGTGGCGCTGTTTTGCGGCGATTTCTTCAACTGATTAAAACGATGTTACGATCTCCTGCCGGGGTTGTAATTTTAGGATGTTCGGGGACCGTTTTTTGTTTAAAATATTGCCAGTACTTTTATTTTTTTTAATATTGTAATCTACTGTTCTCCGCCATACTTTAAGTAGTTTCTCAATCTCACCATTACTTTTACCGGTTTCGTGGTAACTAAATATTAGAGCACTAGTCTCTGTCGATAACTCTTTCGTTTTCGGCATAATTTCAAGTTTATCCCTTTTATATCCTTTAATACACGCACTTCGATATTAATGCTTCTTGTTGTAAAACTAAACAAATAATTCTTCGCTTTAGGCGCCCAATGATATTTATAAACTTTCCATATTTCATTATTTGTATTTCCTGCTGTGAAAGCATGCACAATTTCCGAGAAATAATTTGCTACTTCGCTCATCTACCTTAAATCTTAAAAGGATGTTATTCCGTTTATGAGATTAAAATATTTGTTTTTAGTTTTGGTTAAGAGTATACGTAAATTAAGGCATTTCCTTAATGATATTTCTATTATAAATGCATTTCTACCAGGAAATAGTATATTAAGATTAGGCTGCACGTAAATATACAGCTGGGCAAATAATTATGGACGGTAGTGTACGCGTTTAGAGGCTTCTTCTGAAGAATTGCTTGGATAACTTTTAGAGAAGCCTATATAATGATGAATTTTAAATTGTCTTTCAAAGAATAAATACATTTATCTTACAATTATGTATTTTAACGCACATTTAATTCAAAAACGGCCTGTGCAATAAGAGTCAATAACATAACAGAATACCGTTCCAAAGACTTTTAAAAGCTTTTTAAAGTGCTCATGTCTTTAAACTGAAATTCTCCTCTTCTCTGGAAGGTATCTTTGGTTTCTCAGTGCAATATCTTTACACCAACTTACATTGTTCTTCGGCATTTTTTTTTACCAATTCACCATTTGATCATCGATGAAATCAGAAAAGAAAAACAATTACAATAGTTTTCACGCAACAAGCCAAACAACTAATTATTTGAAGGAGAAAAACGTCTCATTCCCTCTATTTACCCGACTCATAACCTAA
Source organism: Oryctes rhinoceros (assembly GCA_020654165.1). Taxonomy (NCBI): domain Eukaryota; kingdom Metazoa; phylum Arthropoda; class Insecta; order Coleoptera; family Scarabaeidae; genus Oryctes; species Oryctes rhinoceros. The sequence continues at coordinate 2,624,557 of JAIOKQ010000978.1, forward strand.
TGGCTTCTTTTTCTTGCGGAATATTGCACGTAGAACGCTCTTTATTACTTCATGAAGCCGTTGAAGCCTTCAAAATCTTCATTTATGAAGCAATGGACTTCTAAAAGGACTCGGAAGTCTACACGGATATGCCCAAACTGCGAGAACGGAAGCAACGAGCATCTTTACACGCGGAAAAGTTCGAAATTGTTGTAGTAGTTGTTGTATATATAGACGAAGCGGCACGATTGGCGTTTTAGGAGAAACACTTTCGTTATTTTCGTAAATAAATAACTACGGCATAAGAGGAAGCGCATTGCAAAACGGAGTTTTGTGCTATCTACAAAAAATATTAATTGACTACGGGTGGCGTGTATAAAATATAATTTTGTAAACGCTTCTGTATTGTGTAATATGAGCGACATCAACGGTGAAGCTTTCAAAAGTATTGGACGTTTCTTCAATTTCGTTCCTTGTTTGGTTAATGTTTACTTATATGTGTTGAAATGAACTGTAACAAGATTAATAATAATAATAACGGTACCAATGGTGGACTACCGTGGCCATTATCAAAAACTCTCATTAGTACCGCGCGTTTCAGACGAGATTGGACTAACCTCCACTAAATCCGGATATCAATTCAATCGGTCATCTTTGGGACTTGTTAGACAGATCAATATGAAGGCACCTAGATCTACATTATTCTTCTGATATAGGACGAAAGAAGGAAGAATATACACGAGCTTCTGCGAAAGAAATATCAAAGGTGTCGAGCAGCAATTCATGCTAACGGAAGACACATACTCTGGTGACCCGCTATTCTTCAAAAGAACTTCACGTCATACAAACAGTATTCTTGTTATTCACGTTCTTTCTTGAATCATTATTGTTATCTCGATCAAATATTTGCTCTTTTTTCGTATTTATTCGAGCAAAACGGACGTTTAAGGTCAGCAAATTTTATTCGCAACTTGCTCCCCCGCTGTCCCTCGAATCATTTGAAAAAGTTGGCTGAAAACCTAACAAATCCAATTACTTCACAAAGAAAAATGTGCACCAGATTAATTCCTTAAATATTGCTGGATTGTCTTATATTGTTGTCGTCCTCCGAAAATAATAACAATGTTATCCAAATCAAATAAGTTAACCTTCCGTATAATATTTAGTTACCAACTTACCGTAATCGTTGTATCTGTGTATCCTCGGGTAAAGATACGCTCGACTATCGTGTTTTTGCAAGCACACCAAGCAGAATAATATATTTTTCATCGTAAAACAACTATCGCTGAAGCCGAAATAAAGATCGCGACAGCGCCGTAGAAAAGAAGAAGAAGAAGAAGAAAGAAAAACTGGAACGTTCACCACTTAACAAAGCCCGGCACAAAGCACGACAATAGCGACGAATAATCCGAGAGAATAAGATGTTCACGTTGGACGCGGAAGAGGAGAGTTGATTAAAAATTTACGGATCGACAGTCGTCGTATATCGCACGTATCTAAAGTAGTAAGTAGTAGGAGAGGCGAACTAGCGATCTAAATTCGACAAACAATTGCCGCAGACTGTGTGCCGATTCACACAGAACACTCTATTCGGGGCGGTCTCCGTCGGGTCGGGCCCTTATCTACGGCAGCAACGGTCCCATGTCTCTCGCTTTACATTATTTATGTAAGCGGAGACGCGCAAGAAAGACATAAAGAGACGTTTGTTTCGCCGCTTAGAGTTGCGAGCCCGGAGCCCCGTCGGCGGCCGCACTCTTTTCGGGAAGATCATAAAGTCGCCAGTGGCACAATTAAATTTATTTTATCCGTTTCGTGGTGTGAACGGATTGATAAATAGATGGCGTGCGTTGTCGACTGCGGCGACCCCACACGATATTCTTTTCTTTTTAATCAAATAAGCATAGCGCCGATGATTGTTTAATGCTGTTTGATTATTCCCAAGAAGTCATGTATAATAAACTCCCGCTATTATCCATAGCATTTATGCTGGCGCAATATACTATATAGTCCATTCACTTTAAAAAATATAGTAGATAGCGCTGCTATCGGCGTCCGTGTTTCATTGGTCAAAATTGAACTCGATCAAATAATAGCGGGTGATTTGAAGGTAAAATGTTAAAATGTTTAAAAGAAATTCAAAATTCCAACGACAAATGTTTTAGTAAAACGTTTAAAAAAATAATAGTAAATAAATAAATAAATAAATAAATAAATAAACAAATAAAAATAAAAAAAGATACATTTATGTTTATTTACAATTTGTTTAATCCAACCAAAAAAAAAATAGAAAAAAGGTAAGCTTCATAAGGATTACGCTAATTGGGGACATTTTTGATGCCCACGTTCGTTGTTGCGAGGTCATTCTCCTATACGTTAGAAAATTTCCTAAAAAAGTGGCCATTATTGAGAGGTGGCCTTTAATAGGAGGTTGCCGATATTTATGTGTTGTTTACAATTTTTATAAACTTTGAAAATTAGGTATTGAAGTAATAAGTAGAGATGATAAAGGCGGAGAGACTCGTATCTATTCGCCACATCAGAATGGATTCGTGTTGCCCCGAGAGTCGACAAAACACGAGTTCGTCTAGTCGCTGCAAAAAAAGTAATAATCTCATCCGCCTTTGTCCTTTTTAGTTATCACTATTATCAGCCATGATGATAGCCAGTATAGCTTTAAAACGAAATATGTATATTAAACAATACATAATAGAAAAATCCACTATCACTAAGTATGTTATGGCCGTCCATATAACGATTTAATTTTTGATGATTCAGAAGTATTATTGAGGACTATTCATTATCTGGTAGCGCAGGTATATGAAGAAATTACGGAAATGAAGTAATGGGAAGTATTTGGAGAAATTGGATTTTCTTAAATAGAGAAGTAATTACGTTTATTATCGTTTAATATAATTTAACTTTAACGTTAAACGTTAACTTTATTGTTCTAAAGTAAACAATTTAAATCTATTTGAACAGATAAGATACAATTCCCGGTAGTCTTGCGTAGGAAAAAATGTCAGAAGCCATAATGTTGCAGTCGCTGCCGGTTACGCAGTATTACGTCTGATTCCATATTATTGTGTCTTTAATCCAATAGAGTTGATTTGGGCTTCACTAAAGCAATACATTCGTCGCAAAAACACCGGGATTATGAAGGTATTAGATTTCTTTTCTGAAGATCGTTACATCCGTAAATGCTCCGGCGGAAGTACTACTTACAAACAAAAGAAGAAACGAAATTCCGGCCGGAAGTAACTTTATCTTTATCGATCCATCACGTGGTCCCTTCTCGATAAATTATTTCTCAGAATACGCCACAATTTAAGCATTATTCGATATATATGTATGTAAATATCCCGGGAGACAATCCGAATAGGGATCTGTTAGTCGGATAAGATGCCCGCGCCTCTGACGATAAGGAGTGAAATTAAAGGGGAAGCATTTCTCGAGAACATGATGAGCTATTCCGTTACGTCTGGACTTTTCCGGTGTAATGACTGCAATCGGTCGTTGCGTGGGCGATGCGGCGTGCTGACAAGAGGGTCCTAATAATTATTGTTTACCGAACACGTATACGGGTAATGAAATAGACGCCATATATAACCATCGCGAGAATGGTGTTGCTATGATTGCTTGTATGTATACGCATAGTTTTCCTCTTCGTTAAAATAAAATTACTTAAAAAATCGTATTTCATTTTTTAGAAGTAACAGGGTCTCACCACTAGAGAAGGCAAAAGCGAGCGAAATCATACCTTTTTCGCAGCGACTAGACTCTCGGGAGAAACGAGTAGGCAACACGAACCCTTTCTTGCGAGACGAATAGACGCGAGTCTGTCTAGTCGTTGCTAAACCGATATTATTTCACTCGTTTTTGTCCTTTCTACTCGTCACAGATTAGTAAATCTAGAAAATTTCACTCTTAAAAAGATAAAAATGGAATACTTTGTCTTACTTTCCGACCGCGTTTCACCTACAAGCGAGCCAATCGAGTGCTAATATGCAGAAACAGCAAAAGCCGCATTGTACTTATCCATTTGATGCCGTTTGCGCTGTGACTTGTTCAAATAATAAGAACAACCTTCCAAAATAAAAGGTCTCTTGATTCCCACGCTGGTTATAGCGATGCCCTACGTATTTGTTTGATTAATTACCTTTAGCGGCATGTGAGACGCATGCGTTATCACATCCCTTTCGATTGTCAACTGATGCACTGCCTTGGCATAAATTAGGAGGTTGCTCAGGGCACCTAATCTCGCAAACTCTTTATTCGAAAAGCTATCGGTTTCGAGGAAGAACGCTCATCATCAGGCCGAGGCTATTACAAAGAGTTTGCGAGATTCGGACCAATCGTTCTCCTTCTTATTTAATTATCACTCACGCGCAGAGTCGCTCTAAATACAACTTGAAATTTAAAAACTAAACATATAAACAGCAGTTATGGACTTATCCATTTCGGCGGCTGCAACCCAATCTTGTTATGGAAAAATTAGAAATGGTAAAGAATAAACTCAGTCGGTAAAATTTGTAACATATTCACGCATTTAATAGAAATTAATATGAAACGAACTAGACGTGCTCCACGTTGATTTACGGAATTACGAAAAAATCAATTTTCTTAAATGTAGTTACCGTAAAAATGGAAGGGATTGTGAACAAAAGAATACAGGCGGGCGCAAGGGAATTCACAATTGATCAGCTTTTACGAGACACGTCTTTTAAACAAAGCCGATATTTGAAAAGTTATAGACTATATTTCAAATTTATGACGCGCTGCAGTAGCCGCACCGTCGCGCCGACACGGCTTCCCGTTTTTTCCTTTTTATTATTTCTGCAAACATCTACCTTCCCGTTTTGGTAATAAAAAAAAAAGCATATTCGATACCGTCGCACTAACAACGAATATAGATGGAGCTAGTACCGATATACAGGTTGCATATAAGACCATCGAGGCGTGAACGTTGCTAAAACGAAAATTGCATGGATTTGATGGTTCCAATTGTTCGCAGTGCCGGTTAAAAGGGGAATTGTATCAACAAAAGGGTCGTTAATTTCGTTCTATTTGTAGCGTTGTACTTTATGGGCCCGCAGTAAATAACCAATGCTGGTCAGAGAACGATAGGCATTTTTTTTATGATTAAATAAAATGGTTACATTAACTTTTACGTATTAATAATTGTAGAGTAAAAATTTTAATAATTAATAACTTTTAATAAATAATTTAATTCGACGTATTTCCTTGTTTCTGTTCGTAGAGAGTGACCTGTAAAAATTTTCAACAATGTCCATCGACGTTTAACAAAAACAAACAAGATTTCTGCAATTGTTTCTAAGCGTCCCATCCAAAAAAATCTTGCTAAAAAAAAGCAATACTTAATATAGCTTTGCGTCCACCATTCTTAACTTTAGCCGCATGAGAATCTAGAAAATCTTCAAAAGCTTGTTGCGATAAAGCCACGTACACCAGAAACGGCATCCGGTAACATCAAGAATTCACATTGTTTGGCTCGGTGTGGTATTATTGATGACCATCTCATTGGTCTCTCAGTGTAAGGCGACGCGTATCACGAAGCATCTTCTCATTAGGGCAACTCTATTTTAGTAAAACTATACGAATTGCCGAATTGGAAGGGTTACTTGGTCAGCGAGGTCGCAAGACCTAAATTCCATTGATTGGTTTAATCAGAAAATTTAGAAAAAAAAAAGAACTTGTTGCAAGGACTCGAATGTACGTACAACCTATTTGGATGACCACTTCAATTATTTAATACGATAAGCAATTTTCTGATTTTCGATGAGCTTTTAAACGAGACACTTTTGACTTGAGTCTGCTTGAGCAGCACGCCTTTAAGCTGGAGCAATCACGTTATGAAACATTCTGTATATTAAACGTATTTATTGATTGATAATACGAATATGTATTGGCATCTTTGATTATTTTTTTTAACAATCTGTACATTCAAGTCAAGTGAGTGAAGCTATCTTTCAGGAAACAACGTCTACGTAGCAATGCATATAGGTAACTCGAGATACGGCAGCGGCATGCGGTTCGATCATTCTCCATTAAAGATGGCGCTAGAGACTAATTCATCAAAAAGTCCGCTAACTACAATGTAAAGGAGCGAACTCTTCAGCGGATGGGAATTCAAGAGGGAAGACGAGATACGTATAGCGAAGGGTTGCTTTAACGTTAACGTTATCTAGCACGCTTATAAAGATGCTGTCCACCCTTTTATCCATTTATTGTCGTTTATTGATAGTTACGTCCATAATTAAGCTTCAAACAAAAAACTTCTTAATATCTTCATCTCTCAAGGGGATGCTTTGAAGGGTATACGTGTACGTAATACGCTATATATATATATATTTAGTAATTTCTTGAGATCTTATCCATAAGGATAGATGTGCGAGGCAAAACTATCACTTCCAGAACCAGCTCCAAAGAGATATTGGTAAACAGAGGGACCACGTCACACGTAGCGCCGTTGGTAGAAAAGAGGATATTATAAATTATTTCGTTATTGAAGGCCGCAGACCCCGCAAATGAAGCAATAGATCTTAAAGGATAAGGAAACGGTAAAATTTTAGGCAGGTACCATTTATAACAAGTGAAGCCTTTCTCCTCCAGAGATTTTATGAGTTTATTAGTTCTATTTTTGAATAGAGGTCCTCAAGTGTTTTGCAAGTACTTATATTATCTAAAAGTTAATAAGATTTGTCTAAATATTCTGTCATTTTCAGTGTACAGCCGGTGTACAGCCAACAACGAACCAATGCGGACTGTGCAACAATACAGGCGCATACCTTTCTCGCGCGAAACGATCGGAACCTGCCCAACGGCGCGAAAAGAGCCGTTCTCGGCGAATAATAAAATCCCTCCTGTTCCCGTAGTCGTCGCTGAAGGCTACGACGATCAGACGTCCGTTACTAGCCGTTAATTTTAATAACTACGTATTAAATTCGACGCGTTAAATTCTATCGCTTGCTCCTCGTCGACCGGCGTAGCGCGACCAGCGAGGAATTTCCTTTCCTGTTCTAAATTTAACGGTAGCCTACTTCTCCAATTCCTCGCGGCGGATAGTTCGTAAATACGCGTACTTCGCGAATATGGACGGGCGATTCGATATTTGGCGGGATACATCGTTTTTATTGAGCGGCAGTGGTTAATCATGTTAAGTTGTTAGACCCGTCGGATTTTGACGTATTCCGAATGCTTCCGTTTTGCGCCGCAAAGAGGAAATTTTGTGTTTTAACCTTAGCCACTACGGCGTTTTGAAATTTCACTATCGCGAAAAGGAAATTGTTGTGTGCTTTAATATTGTGCGAGTTGCAAGTAGTGAAGGCAAAAGCGAGTGAAATCGTACTTGTTTTGCAGCGACTAGATAGGCGTCGTGTTTTGTCGACTCTCGGGAAAACAGGGTAGGCAACACGAACCTTTCTTGTGAGACGAATAGACACGAGTCTATCTAGTCGTTGCAAAAAAAGGTATGCTTTCATTCGCTTTTGTCCTCTCTAGTTATAAGACTTTCTTCGGTATTGCTTCAAATAAAGATAAAACACGAAATAAGCGCGTTCCTAGATTACAAACTTTAGGCGAGTAACAATCAAAGATCAGTGCGCAACGGAATCGGAATATCGGCATATCTTACTTTATTCGCAAAGTAAAAAGACGTTAACTTGCCTTTGCTACAAATTATACCCTGCCTTTACAAGAGGTTCACGCAGTGACTAACGGCCGAATCTGAAGATACAAAATGGAAACCTTTTATCCGAATAGTACTATTAAAACGTACCGCCGTCTATATATTTTCGCAATTGTCTGCTTTGTAGCGATTTATTTCGCTTCTTAGGTCCGAAAGCATAAAATAATACGACCTTCTACAAGCGAGTTAAATCCTTTATGCTTTAGTTCAACATCGGCCGGAACGATAATTACTGAGTAAATTACTGGCCATTAATAAAGGAGTCGTGGAAAGACTCGCCTTCTTTAGAAATATATTTCGCGCCAGAAGAAAGATGGGGAGAGGGACGTGGAAGAAGTAGACGCCAAGACCGTCTTGCTTCGCTCCTCGAAATTAAATTTTGAGATATCGGCGACGCTTTATTTCGCGGAATCTCATGAAATTTTGGGGGGGCAGAAATATTTCCATTTAAACTTATGCACGTATGCGTGCAAAATAGGGTAGTTTTTTGATCCAGCTGCAGCTACCAGATACGGACTCGCTAAGAAGACCTTTTATATTTCCAACAATAAGCAAGGCCATTGTGGTGAGAGTCCAAAATGAATCAGCGTGTTGTAAAAAAAATTAGAATTATCACACGGTACCTGTTCCAGTTCAATTATCCTCTGTTTCCCTGTTACCGATTCAAAAAAAAAAAAATAACTAACAAAAGCTCTAAACTAGCTTGTTAATTTTCGCAGACGCCCAGCGCCATTGTAACATCCCCCTTTCCAATTTCCACGCTAACATCGTGACGTATACGACGGCCGAGCTCATCCCAGAAACGCATCGGCGTTGATATTTCGCCATTACGCGGATCATGAACCTCTAATAATCTGCGAAATTTACCTCGACACGGCGCGGCAACGCGTCCGGCGAGACGAGCAAGGGAAAAAAGCGCCCGTCCGCCGCTGCAAAAATGAACAGCGAAGGACGTCCGCCGCGCTCTTGTTTATTTGTTCGCGCGCGCGACGGAAAAAAATCCACTTCCAAAAATGATTAATTCGAAATCGATACCGGTGACGCGCTTCCGAACGAATTATCCGCGACGGGGAGGAAATCGAGCAAAAAGCGCAGACGAAAAACGAACAACGAGGGACGAAAAGTGAAGCGAAGAAAAAAGACGACGCGGTACGACGGGAGAACGAGAGAATCTTAAGCAGCGGCCGGGAGGTACGATTCCGGACAATGCTGTGTAAACGAACGGGACGTAAGTATATATAGGGAGATCCGAAAGCCGAAGAAGATGAAAAATGTTGATAGGTCAATACGCGCGTTCGGAACGATAATAATTAATGTCTTCACTGTACCTAACTTGATTACAAAAAAAAATTTGAGAAAACAAATCAATAACGTCAATCAGTGAGATAAATAAATAAATGCACTTCATAAGTTTGGAGATCGCTTGCTTTAAATCGACGCAAAGTAATAATTAATCTTTAACTTTCGAATGATTCGTTCCCATTGTTACGTTCATAATGGTACTAGCGCGAGGAGCAGCAGCCGTTTTTAACTCATAAAGAAAAACAGGTTTCTGGCATCCTTCTTCTGCTCCTGCTTCTCCATCGTAAAGCAGGCAGTAGATTCTCCGTGTTTTATTTGGGTGTATGTAGTAGGTATGTTAGAGTCGCTGCCGTTGTGTACCAGCTTGCCCCATCCGCGGCGGAGTACGGCTGCATAATTGCTAGCGCCCATTACAATATTTCATAAAGCCAATATCTTGCGTAATAAGGAGGGTATTCGCAAGTTTGTTAAAGCTCACCGGGTAACTTATTACGGTATGCCTTCACACCCGCAGTTATTTATGGTCTGTTCATTTAGTATTTGCATAATGTATAATGTATATGATACCGATGGGCGTCGGTAGTAAATAACCAGGCCATTGCGATATAAATGGATGATTTTAGAAGTTATCACCATCATTACGGTTTCTTTCTCTTCCATTCCATCTTCAGCTTGCAATTTTCTTACCAATAGTTCCAAGATTCCCCGGCTACGTTGAGGCTGTTATTTTGCAATTTTCTTGGGATCACCTCAAACATTGTCTTATACACCAAAAAATTAATCTAACAACCATGTAAATTTGAAAATCGTTCTTCTAACATGTTTGACTCGTGTTATAAGAAGATGAATTCGATGCTTCTTTTACTAAAGCGGGTTATCCAATATTGCCAACAACATTATCAACTTCAAATTGTAATTTTCGCGGTGGACGTTAAGCTGTATCGAAAGACATAATCGCGTAGTGCAAAAGGTGTAAAAATAATGATGGCTCAGCGTCACTTATAGGATATCGCAGGAAACTATCACAAGGACTCATAGCTGATAAGAAATTGCACATATCCCAAAACAGTAGAGCAAGGATCTTTCCTGAACTATAAAACAAGAAAAGCTGAAAGAATTTTTCCTGAAAATTACAATATAGGTCTACAAGGAGGATTACACAGCTACCATTGGGCGAACCGACAGCTCCCACTCCATCCTTTTGCTGTATATTTCAAAGAAGAAAACAACAAAGTTGAATATGTTACTTACGTAATTGCTTCTGATTCGCTAGACCACAACACGGTTCAAAAAAAAAAAGGACGGATTTTCATCGAACTACCATCTGGACGGATTAACGAGATGGGAAACGAGTGCACGCGAAGCGCAATGGTATCCCAACGAGTATTCCGATCGCGCTAATTTAAAATTCAACCTCTTGCTTATTCGCATACGCAAAACGAGCGGTAATACACGACCGACAACGGCATCCAGATAAGACCCGCTAATGGGGACGCGGTTTAGCGTAAAAATCACGAAGATTAGACTTTACGGCATCCGACGTCAGCGCCAGTTAATCCTGGCAACAGCCTACCCCAATTTTCATATTCATATACGAAGATACGTACGTACGTACATACGCTGGCGGGTATTATACCCTCGCCGATGACAGCCGCATAAAGCACACGGATAGCCGACATTCTGGAATAAAAGTGTTTGTTCGCAAATGACCTTTTATGTACGTATGCACGTATCTGCGAACGTATCCAACAATCGTACGTACATATACGTAATACGTAGACAGCTTACAAGAAAGGTGGGTACGTTGACATTTCGAATATACTGCGCACAGCATTCGAACTATGCGGTTTTATGCACAATACGGCGAAACTCGCGTCGAAACGTATCGCCGCCCGTAAAAGTATGAACATTTGGTAAGGCTCGCACGCAATCTGCATACGTTTTGCGGAATAGAATTGCATCTCATTTGCGTATGAAAGTATGCTCGCAGGTAGAACGTGGTAGGTTGTAAAATTGTATTTTTTACTGCGATTTGCATCTTCGGCAGCCGTCGGCAACATTTTGCAATTACTTTTGGCCGTCGTTTACAATTACACGTACGTTGCGAAATTGCGGAGACATTTTTGTACAAACGTGCATAAAGATACGCTCAAAAATGCCTATACGAACAAATAAAGGAACCGCATTATATCAAATAAGCAACGATTGGTCCTCCCTTTTTACAAGAACGATAAACCGAAACAGACGACTACGTCCAGGAGTACGTATCAACAGCCATCTATACTAACTTACCTCTAACTACGCTAGTTTCTATATTTATCTTTAGAGCGCAACATTCTCGCTTGCCTTCCAGTGGCGTTTCACCGTGAGAAGTTGGGGGAGATATAGAGCTGCTTCGTTGCATGTCGGCAGCCTTCTATGCTGCGTGATATGTGCAATACATGCGCAGTACGTGACGGAATTGAACGGAAAGCATTGAAAATGTTCAAAATGCTTAGAAAGGCATCATCTTGTCTGTTTGCTATCCGGAAATTGAAAAAAATTAGATATTTTTGTTGTTGCACGTTTATTTCGGTTAACCCAACGCAGTGACGCTACTGCTAGGCAATCGACTTGTTGCGCTCTACTTATAAGAGATCTTCGATTCTAACATCTATATATGTATATGGCCGGACGTAATTCTCCCATTTAATAGGAGCATTCTGCAAAGCTGCGAGGATATAGCGCTATCAATTGCTACGATTGTACACCGATCAATTAAAGACGATTTTGCAACCGCAGCGAATGCTGGATATATAGCGACCGCGTTCAATCGAACATTAAGTGAACATACCCGGCGCATCGGACAATATAATCGAGGTATGAGTATGTTTCAAACAGCGCCGAAAAAAAAAAGAAACAAACAAAACGAGCAGGTATTATTGCCCCAACCTTGAACCACTTTTGACTGTGTACGCATACACGAGCTGGTAAATAAAACGCCGGGCTTGTTACTCGGCGGCAATCCATCCAAATCGGTTATACGTAATTCGAATGGTACGTAAGTGGAGGGAACGGTAGTCTACAGAGACAATAGCGTTTAGAGCCGTAAATAACCACTAAAGTGTAATAGCTGTCTTTGGATTGCACTCGTGTGTAATTAATCCGCTTAATTAAAATTAATCGTTCAGAACGGTTTGTTTAGTCTCTATTTCTTGGTTTATGCAATCGTTACTTCTAAATCCTCGTGCTGGGGACAATGTTGTTAAGTAGTAAATATTTACTTAACCCATTTGGGTAACCTGCGTATAAATTTAGAAATTAAACAAAGAGCTTATCGAATGTGAGAGATAAAGAAATTGTGAGTGCAGATTAGGTTTAAATGAAATACAGTAAAATTTTTCTATTAAAAAGAAAAAAAAAATTTTGTAATATAGGGAATGGCCCACAAGGAACTCGATGGATGAGCCGTTATACACTGCCGGCCATGAGCGTTTACCCACCTTCATAATTGGGGATTCTTCAAATAAACTGTGTAAAAGTACTTGCATCATTAAACTGTAAGTACGAGGTAGATTATAGTTGTTATATATTATTCTCTCTTACGTAATGAGTCGACTAGCACGAAGATATTGGAAATTTCCTCTTTTTGCGGTTTAGGTCCAATCGTGGCTTATAATGTGAAAAAGTATAATGTGAAACAGTATCAGAAGAAGATCCTGCTATGGTAACGGCAAATAAGCGAAATAGACAAAAGACAGCGCCAGAAATTGCTGCTGAAATGACTAGTTAGTGTGACTACAGTGAAAAGCTGTTGTTACATACCAAGGTAGAATAAACAACTTTTAGCTCGAGACTGTTGCTCTTTATTTCATCTGTTACAGCCGTAGCGTTAGAAAATCGTAAAAAAAATCTTAATTAAACTATAATTCCACTTTCAACGCCTATTGTTGGCAGATATTATCTGAGCATATAATTAAATAATCGCCGACTTTTAGAAATTAATAACACTGTGCTTGTCCCATTTCAATCGGCGTTTCTAATTATTCAGTTACTCCGTCCGCGAAGCGCCTCCCGACGAAATCATCGCCAAGTACGAAGTGAAAAATCGAAAAATGGAAAATAGTAAAGACGTTTCAGCTTGACGCTTACTACACTGACGCCTTTACGTTTTACCGTCGAAGGACAAAATTAGATCATCGTATCGATCCGTCACCGTAAAAAATCTACCCCCGTTTTATTTATAGAAAGCCTATATTTATAAGAGAGATAATCTTATAATGCTCTCTCTTTAAAATAGAAGATTCTCGGTCAGTTCTGCTTCACGCTACGATTACGGTTTATAGAACATTTTTGTCTCGTTGGAGTACCACTTAACGGATGTTTAGATTGCCTTTTTTTTTAATCTGCCTGTTTAAATAAATAAATAAGCGGTACTTCTAGGAAACAAAATGATTGCTAATTGTATTTTTTTTATATATTCAAAGTACTTAAATTAAAATTGGATGCTTTCGAACGATCGTTTAAGTGAATTAATGTGATCTAGGCGCAGCGGTGTGAAGAATTTTAGTCGCAATTCGTCATAGTTTACATACAGGAAGACTGCTCGATAACGCTGTCCTGTAATAACAAGCTAAATATATGTTTATATAGAATAAATAAGTCCGAAAATGTTAATATGGCCCTGTAAGGTGAGAATTGATGCAAAAAGAAACGACTGTGGCTCTCGCAAAAGACTCGCCTAAACGTGGAACTAACTCGCCTGGAATTAATGATTAAATAGATTCATGCAGATCAGCGCAAAGTTTAGATTTTTACATGTTTCGCTCTTACCACATAGGTGAGTAATATAGACATGAATATATCAGATGGCGGGATGTGTCGTCATCAGCGTGGTTTCGAGAGTGGTTTTTACTCTACCTTGCACTGCTGTTTAATTGATACCAAAACTAGATAACATAGGATAGCCTTAACAAAAAAACAATGATTTGTACACATACAAGTATCCTGTTAAGAAGATGGATATGAAATTAACCGAGTTTGCATTTCACTAACGAACACCTAGTATATTTACTGATAGTATGAGGAAGTAGATCTTCCCAACAATATGAACTTCTATATTTCTTAATACTTCTGAAAATTCGATTGATTCAATTAATATTGAGAGTATTACATACGGAGGTTCCGAAGCACCCTGTACAAATGTTCTGCGCACTAGAGGAATTCCCTGCCAGTAAAACACCTTGTATAAGTTGAATCGATTCATACATCAGATGTAGAAAGCAGTATGTTGTGGTGAATGGGGTAAGATCTAAGGTCGCCGGTGCAACGTCCGGGATTCCGCAAGGATCACATTCGGCCCCTGATTTCTTTATGCTGTCCATTAATGATATGGGTACAATTTTCAATCTATGCGAATGATCTTAAGCTGTATGTTAAGATTAATTATGTTAGAAACCGCCGGAACAAATGATGCAGTCCGAATTGGACTTCTTGAAAGATTATTGGCTAAAAGAAATTAACTTTTGTTTAGCGTGAAACATAATAAAATAATAATAATAATAAAAAAAACCACTAACGCCTATAGACGTTTAATAAGGCTTATTCGTAGGGCTGCGTACGCCCGAAGACAATTGTAACCTTTAATTTTTTCTTCATCAGGAAGTTAATGAAATTTCAAAAATCCTCGTAGGGGAGGAAACTGAACCTCTAAAACTTCTCCCGTACCTACGGGCCTGTTTAAAGGTTAGAAACGACGAGAAAAGAACTCGGCGGTAAGTTCCTGAGTCTCGAAACGCCGCGAAGTACATACATACATAGCGCCGCCGATGCACGTACGTTATTTGTTTTTTTACTGCGAATTATTAAAAATAAACATTTTGAAAATCTCACTGGCACTGAAAGGATCGAATGGATGGAGTAGACACCTCTGTAGTGATAAGAGGAGGAAATAAAAGAAATGATAGATTTGAAACAGCAAAAAAGAAAAACTAAACATATAAAGCAGGGCCCGCTCAAACATCGAAGATACCGAAGGGTTCTTATTTCATTCGTTAAAATAAAGGAAAACCAAATTTAAACCTATTCCCCGTCCGTAAGCAGCATTGAGACCACAAAATCAATTTTCCCCTTATCTAGATGAACCTTGTACGACATACTTTTACAATTGAATTGGAATTATTCAATGTTGGATGTTGGCATAGCGCGCGGAAATAAAGGAGGTTGCTTTTAATAGCTTCCGAAGTTTCTGCGCGGCCCGATGAGTACGCGCGAGCGTTACGAGTTATCGGGCAGTTTGATCGAAGAAATTCAATATTTCAAGCGAGCTGCATAAATATTAATCTTATAACCGTTATAAATTTGAAACCCTTTCATGACGTGTTCCTTTTTCAAGTCTCGAGATGTTTGGCTATACGGAATTTACTGTTTTCGGGCCTTATAAAGGACCGTCTGCAATAAATTGTTTGATGGAATATGCCGATCTACCTGCTTCTTGTAAATCGTGTTATGGATTGTTATAAACTGCTTTAAAACGGTTTATTGAAAGAAGAAGGTAAAATAGGTCCAGCCTGTTTTCTCGCTTTAGGATATAGGTAAACGATAACAATTTACTGCAGGACCTTCAATGTGGAAAATTACGCGCAATCCTCTATTTAAAATACACTTAATTACCACGCGGAATAAAATAAATAGAAATAGAATAAAGCAATAAAGAGGATCCAGCTGGAAGATCATCGATATAGGTAGTTACCAGCTTAAATTTTAGAAATTATTGTTTCCTAAAAACTTTGTCTGGGCTAAGCAAATGCTTCTTAAATAAGTGGGTCTGTTTCGTTCAAGTATCACATTGTTCTTCTGAGTAAGCTTCTTTTAGTCTCAATTTTCGATCTTTTAGTTTAGATGGCGTTCTTGTAAATCGCAACAAAGTTTTAGTCAAATCCGCTTTATCCATTTGCTCATTCTCATCAATATTTTGGTAAAAGAAAAAAGCATCCTTAAAACAAATAACGTCAGGTTACTTGGTACTTCTTATTCTAAAACCACGATAACGCCATTTGAGTAGTTCTTCATGTATTAGGTTCGTTGGGTTCATCATTGGTATCAGCTTTAGTAGCTCTCCAATAGCATTGCTAAATTTCTTCCGTAATTTTTGACCGATGCTTCAATTAACACGAGTTTACCAAAACAAATGCTCGACGTCCAATCTAACGTGCCAGCTTGTAAAACGCGCATATCTAATTGCGGTTATTTTTACCGAAGATTAATTTGAATGGCGTGTACCGCAACGGCATTCCATTCATCAAGTAATTAAAGCGTCAACTCTAAACAAATAATAAATCAGGCTAGGATACCAAAACAATATTTAATACCCCCATTAATACCTTTAATATTCGAACATCTAGTGTAGCGCTACCGTCGGCATATTTCACGCCTTCGCGTCCGTCCTAACCGGAGGGCCCCCGATCCAGACGTAAAACGTCGCATTTCTAAATCCATCGCGTTTATTCATCGGGACGCGGCGGGCGCGTAACAGCGACGGCCGACGGTTACGGCGGACCGAGTCGGCCGGGATTGATAATCGTAAATTAGTGACGCACAAATAATAACAGGGTCGTTAAAAATAATTTAGTAAGGAATTCCTCGCGCGTCCGCGTACGATGGCGGCGCTGCGGTCCTCGTTTTGGCACTCGAAATAGATACTTGTCCGATTTCGTTTGATTCATCGCGCATATATACGGACTATAAATAAAACATAAATGAAACGTTTCTCCAGCGGGAATTAGAGCTTTCGACTTTTCGAAGCTGAGGTTTAAAGAACTTTAAAGAATTAAAACCACGAATTTTTTAAGGAAAAAGGATAATGTAAGTAATGTTAGTTAATCTTTGTTTCTTTGTTTTCAATTAGGAGACTTTGTCAATAGGCACTATTAAACTAAAATAAGACTTGTCAATGTGAAAGGTGGGAAATCTGCACTTCCTTTTCTGAGCAAGAACTTACGTTTAAGAAGGAGCGGAAGTAACAACTGAAAACATTAATAGATAATTGCATTAAACACAGGCAACACTGTTCGGTCATCCCGAAAAAGATTAAGGCAACGTGTATTAAATATATATCGACGCGTTGCTAATGGAAGGCTAGCAGCTACAGGGCTAACATCATAAGAGCAAAGCAAAATTTGCAATTGGTAATCTCTACCGAAATTGAGAGAACGTCATTTCTTCAGATGGAAAGACATCTAAATCTGAGCACAACAGCCTCGAGCTTGTATGTAGAGTAATAAATACAATGTACAAAGTGGAAAGCATTGTTGAAATGCATCGCGGCGAGATATTGCATCGCTTGCAATGGCGTCGATGCCAGCTCATAGTACGGGAGATTTTCTAGCGATGTGCAGAGTAAATTAAAGGCCGTACAGCATGTCAACTTATTACCAACTGCTAATAGGCACTACTCAACTGAACAGGAACTTACGTTTAAGAAGGAGCGGAAGTAACAACTGAAAACATCTTTTTTTCAACAGAACATTAAAGAAAGATTAATAGATAATTGCATTAAACATAGGCAACACTGTTCGGTCATCCCGAAAAAGATTAAGGCAACATGTGTTAAATATACATCGACGCGCTACTAATGGCTAGCAGCTTCGGGGCTAACATCATAAGAGCCAAGTAAAATTTGCAATTGGTAATCTCTACCGAAATTGAGAGAACGTCATATCTTCAGATGGAAAGACATTTAAATCTGAGCACAACAGCCTCGAGCTTGTATGTAGAGTAAGAAATACAATATACAAGGTGGAAAGCATTGTTGAAATGCATCGCGGCGAGATATTGCATCGCTTGCAATGGCGTCGATGCCAGCTCATAGTACGGGAGATTTTCTAGCGATGTGCAGAGTAAATTAAAGGCCGTACAGCATGTCAACTTATTACCAACTGCTAATAGGCACTACTCAACTGAACAGGAACTTACGTTTAAGAAGGAGCGGAACTAACAACTGAAAACATCTTTTTTTCAACAGAACATTAAAGAAAGATTAATAGATAATTGCATTAAACACAGGCAACACTGTTCGGTCATCCCGAAAAAGATTAAGGCAACGTGTATTAAATATACATCGACACGCTACTAATGGAAGGCTAGCAGCTGCAGGGCTAACATCATAAGAGCCAAGCAAAATTTACAATTGGTAATCTCTACCGAAATTGAGAGAACGTCATTTCTTCAGATGGAAAGACATTTAAATCTGAGCATAACAGCCTCGAGCTTGTATGTAGAGTAAGAAATACAATATACAAGGTGGAAAGCATTGTTAAAACGCAGCGGGGCGATGCGCTCGCAATGGCGTCGATGCCGGCTCATAGTTTGCGAGTATTTCTAGTGATATTAACGGCCAAACAGATTGTTAATTTACTGTTAACTAGAAACGTACCTAGGGTACACGCAAGTTGAGAGGCCATTCAAATCGCCATTGAAAATCTGCGAGGCTAGATGGTGCGCTAATAAGGCAAGATACCGTTTCAAAGAAATCTAAGGAGGCAAGAAGATTTCCACCAACATATTAATCTGTTTACTGTTCACTGTTGTTACGGTGCGCAACGTTTATACGAAACGTTAAAGATATAAAATTTCTATAGGATGGATGCAGAAAAAAATATAAAGGTTGCGACATCCTGCGAGAACAAGATAACAACGTAATTAACGTATTCGACATTCCTTTAATCTATGCTGCGTTTCATATTTTATTCTTTTATGGAAAGAAGAGAGAGACGTATTTCGTCGCTCTCGTTTTGATCTTATAGACAAAAGCTTAAAAGCGATCATATAATTTTGCTATCACAATCTTGCTTGGTCCGTATTAAATCTGCTCAAATGAAACTTCACTGCTATCAGACATGACCGCAAAAACAGGCGATTATAATTACGTATATACATATGTGTATATTAATTATGTATTTTCCATTATTTCTTATTAGCGCTTATGTTACACATGCATAAAATTGGTCGCATTATACCTAATTACCGGATTAAGATTAATGTCTTACATTAATTCTACATTTCTAAAGGTAATCATTCCTATTTTCAAGAAAAGTAATTGTCATTAGTCATTACGTACGAGTAATTGCACAATAACGTTAGTTACGCAAACCAACGTTAGTTACGTTGGAATAATAAATATTAATTTAATTAGTTCTATGATCTCTAATGAAGAAAAAAAAAAGAAGCCGTGTAAAACTACAAAGTAGGATGTTAAAATAATTACCGATTTTGTATACGAAGCCTTTACTTACAATAACAACAATTTCTCACCGTTCATTTTCACCGGATTTCGAGAATCGATACCGACTTAGAATGCTCCCGCCAAGTAGAAAGTACGCACCTATGCACGTTATAACGGCGGAAGAAAGTCTCTCGTTTGAAGGTAAACATATTCTAAATTTACGAGTTGTTTGTTCAAAAATAGTTGTTCTTTTAATATTCACACGCTGGCACCAAATGCAACAACATGTGCCATTACATTCTATATATTCGTTCGACAGTTTGGCGAACATCGTGGAGATTTCCATCCAGTTTCTTAATACTTTAAATAGCTCAAAGGCGATTTGATGGTTGGTACAGGGAATCTTGCGAGAAGGAGATATTAGCCAAAGGTTCTTCAAATTTAAATCGAGCGTTTTGGTGAAAGTCGGGATGATCTTAAAACCAAATAGCAATCGTTATGATGATGGAAGAGTCCATTTCGGCGATCAAGTCAAAAGCGATATCAAGTCTTTGCTGATCTATTTCCACGATACCAATGGAATTACCAACAAAGAGGTCGAACCCCCCCGGTCAAACGATTAATGCATAGTTCTATAGTGATCGTAGTAACTTGATTAACGATAAAGCGTCTGGAAAAATCATCGAATGATGCTAGACAACGGTCGAATCAAGATCAGAGTAAAAAACAGAGGCTGTGGACATCTCGCAAGTACGCGGTTGCCATGTATTGATTGAAGATTTGGGCATAAGGGAGCTGACTACTAGATCGAAGAGATATTTTTAAAGCTCGATCGAAGCAGTTTAATCGAAATAACGGTTCTATAGTCGATTAATACTTACAGATCAATGCTTATTAATTTGAAGTACCTTCCGCGCCAATCTTTAACTCTCCTCTTTTCTTCCAAATATCTAAGCGAATAGGTTGATTATTTACGGTTTGTATATTCGTTGGCTAACGAAGTTATTGAAAATAAAAGGTGTTTACATGTCCACAACATTATTATTAGTCATCATTATTGCAGCAATTTGCTCGATATTTATACAAACGTTTAGATTTAACCTATACGTTTTACGAGCGACAATAAATCTATCTACGTTTACCCAAGTTAATGTTTGTACTTTGAATCGGTTTGATCCACTGAAATTTAATATTACAATACGCTTCTGAGGTTTGTTCTACGATAATGATTGCTCAACGATTTTACGGATGTTTTCTTTTAATGATATTACAAGATATTTAGGCCGTGACCTTTTTTGCGTAAAAATCCAATTTATATTTTGAAAATTTATAATTCCAGAGTTGGTTTTGTCCATCACATGTTTGCATATGCAACGTGGCCATATTTTCACGATGCATTCACCTTTATGGATGAAACATAAAGGTCTCTGTAAGTTCTTAGTCATCGTCTGTTATTTCATCTTGCGCAAGAGCCTTGCACAGATATTTAACTTCTCCCTCCGTCCCTAATAACAACGTAACAATAATACAATATTAACAGCTTTGTTATATAGCATGTGGCATAAACGTAGAGACCGTATGTTGCGGAAAGCCGAAACAAAACAATGTAATTTCGCGCTTCGGGAGATTAGTTAGATACGAATCCTTATTTCTTTTAAATAAAATATTTCTCATTTGGCAAAACTTAGTTATTGTTCTATTACATGGGCTTCCGCGGCCATCAATGACACTATATCCTTGATTTCGGGCTTGGAGCCGCGTCGTCAATTCACCCTTAAAGTAAGGTGCTTCCTGTCGTCTCCAATATTTTCATGGAAACGTTCGAACAACAAACCCTATCTCACAACCTTAAGCCAAAATGTTGGAGCAGGTACGTTGGTC
Organism: Oryctes rhinoceros; assembly: GCA_020654165.1. NCBI lineage: Eukaryota > Metazoa > Arthropoda > Insecta > Coleoptera > Scarabaeidae > Oryctes > Oryctes rhinoceros. The sequence goes on from JAIOKQ010000978.1 coordinate 2,645,625, forward strand.
ATTTGGTCTCATGGCTACGAACCTTTAAACAATTCCCTGGCGATGTCCTGGGACAACTTTGTTTACCACAAACCCACACGCACGCATAAATATCTCAATGACCCTTCGCGCCATTATCCAACCCAAAAACCCGATGTTATCAATTCTCTAAAGGTCTACTTCCACATTTTAACCTAGTCCGCTTGTTCAAGAACTGAAGCTATGTAAGCTACCATTAACCGCCATCGACCGCCTTCTTTGCAGCTCCTTAAGAGCAATATGAAGAACCGTTTTCGAGCCCAACTTCAAACTCTCAGACTACTTTTCCATTACACACCGCGATCAAAATGGTGTCTACCAGATTCGATATTCGTGCGGCAGCGTAAAACGAAGCGATCGATCGGCGTATCGAACGTATTAAATTCAAGTGGTAGAACCAAGCAGCTTTTTGGGGCAAGAATCGGGCAGCTCTTATCGAAAGAATGGGCACTAGCCATTTATTTCGAGCTGTTTAAGTTGTTTTCTGGAAGAAAATAAGTTAAATAGCTAGAAAAGAACAATTACAAGGACAAATTTTCCCATTCTTTCAAGATCTACAATACAAAAGATAACGAAGGCCAAAAAATTTCAATTTCAAGATACATGCATGCAGATGTGGAAATATAACCTAAAGCCTCAAATGAGTTAAGGAAGTGACGTCGCTGCGAAGATTAGACGCCAATAAAACGATTTGTTAAAACGAGGGGGTCCTCCATACCGATGGATTTATTACGGTACTACGCACACATGGCTATCTTCTGCGTTGCAGGTCAGCGTTTCCTTTAGAGCCTACTATTTTGCATGTTTTAGTTTGGTGTAGGCGTTAGAATTACGTACTTGTAAAATTATTTTAGAATGAGGATAGGATGAAGCATGTTAGGGTAAGAGCCCATATAGTCTTTGCTGCTGTTGTAATTTTAAATCAACCGCATCTCTCCTATTGATCCTTTCCTCCGCGCACTCTTTATAAACCTCATTTGGCTTTATTCCACGCAAAATACAAAATTCTTCAACGTGAACACTTGAACGTAAATAGCTCAATATTCAAATATTTATACCAGAGACAAGGAAAATAATAAGATGAAAAATTCTTACTACATACCAACAGTTACATCCAACATCCCTTAAAATACTCCCCGACACAGATGAATATCTCCAATGCAGAACCGGCGAAACGGAAATTAAACGGACGTCGACACACCAAACTAACGAAACCTTCAACAAGCGCACAAACACTGAACAAAAACAACACCGTAATTGTTGAAACCGATCCAAGAACTCGCACTATCCCTATTCCGGGCCTACTCCAACAAGAGTAAGAAAAACCGCGCCGAAGAGTGGAGTATCGGTGAGGAAACAAAAGGAACGAGACCGCGTAGACAATGCTACAATCGCGATACTTGCTGATTCGTGTAAAATTCACATTTAACTTTCACTACCTGTCGCATTCTAAGATGTAGCTCGCAGCTAATGAGTCGTATTTCTTTTCGTATTTTCGCCGGTCGATAGCGTTACTAGATGTCGGTTTTCGTCGGTTTCGCTCTACCGTTGGAATCGGAGACGGATCACTTTGACGAAGAACGAACGGACGCAAACGCAACGAACTCGATATACCTACTGCCATGCATGCGGTGGATATGCCGGTGAACCGATTGTGAGTCAGAAAGTAGACCTGTCCCGGTGTGTTCTCTCTCAATGCACCAAAAGTTAGGAAACCGGCCGGTCTTCGCGAGAGGAGTAGGAGGGAGTCTTGGCTAACGTATATACAGAATGTTCAACAAGAAAAGTGGAGAATATCTCTATCGAATTCAGAAGTGTTATTATCCATCTTGTTATTCTTCTTTTTGATTTGGTTACGGGGAGGGGATACAGATCGTTTGTTCTTTATTATCGTTGTTCTTTTTTTTTCTGCGACGCTCCGTTGCAGGTGTTGTCGACTTATTTCTCCGTCTTCTTTTTGTTTCTGCGAATTACATTGTTAAACATATAAAATCACATAAAGTACAGAGCGTCCAAGACGAACAGTAATTCAGTTCGATTGACATACCCTCGCACACACCATGTGGACGCGCACGTATCAAATTACGTATTCTACCTCTTCTTGTGAATGTTTCGCCTCATAAAGAAGACGACGTAGGCATTTTTATGGATTTGTTGGATTCGTTTTGCGTATACATGATGACTTCTGAGGGCTTAATGTAATGTGCGAATTACTTAAATTATGTAAGATGTATGTAGTAAGAAATTATATCACATTCTTAAAGCGTTGGTATGTTCACTATGGTTACTTCTTCATATTAAACATTTCTTTTAGAATTCCCTTTTGCTAATTGTGTAACTTCACTTTCGAAAGTCTGTACATTATCAAAGTTAAAAGAGGACCCACGGCCGAGTTATCGACAAAAAATAAATTGCAATAACCGCAAATTCGCATATATCGGACAAACCCAATAACACTTACGCAAAGCAAATTAATGATGGATGGAATCGAAAATATTTTGAATTATTATTATCATTAACATTTCATAATTAATGGACAAATTAGGATCTCGAATTCTCGAAGAAGAAGGTAGAAGGTAAAATGTATATTGTTCAAGGGATTTCGAGAATCGGACCAATCGGACGAAGACGTCCGCGATGTGGAACTTTTTTACCAAGTCAAAGATTGACGATCCAGTTACTTGTAAGGTATGCAAGAAGAGCTTCAAATATTTCGGCGATCTAATTAACTCAGAAGTACATATAAAGCGAAAGCATCCTGTCCAGTGTCTGGCTGCTATTAATTTTAGTGATGAACCAAGTCTTCTCCATCGCACGAAATACTAGCATCAACCGAAATAATATTTTCAACGTTTCAATCGGACGAATCATTCGCTTTAACAAGTCAATCGGAAGAGGCATCGTCATCAACGTCGATATCAGAAACGACAATCTTAGCGATGAACCAGGTCTTCGGCATCACACGAAATATTAGCATCAACATGTAACATCAACCGAAACAATACCACCTTCAACGTATTAATCGGAAGAACCATCCGCTTCAACAAACCAATCGGAAGAGGCATCGGCATCAACGTCGGTACCAGAAAGATCAAAAAGAAACGACAATCTTAGTCATGAATCAGGTCTTCGGCATCACACTAAATATTAGCATCAACATGTAACATCAACCGAAAAAATACTACCTTCAACGTATTAATCGGAAGAACCATCCGTTTCAACAGATCAATCTGAGGAGGCATCGGCATCAATATTGTAGATTAAATAAGTCAAAAATTGAACCAATTAATAAAAACTAATTGTTATCACCTTCCATTGCGGAAAACATCGTCTTTAGAGAATATACCAAGAAGTTGCTACAGCAAGTACTGTAAACAAATGATTAAGTTCAAACAAAACAAAAAAAAAAATGAACACTTAAATAAAATTAAAATGGTAAGTAGCACCTGTATCTTCAATAGCAGAAACTGTAAATATTTGGACATCCCTAACGAATGATTTTTTTAACCTATTGCTTCAATTTTTAACGATCTTTTACCTATTGGGTTTTTAACGACGAAAGATCGAGTGAATCATTCGATTAGAAAATTTTTTACAAGTCACCGTACCGTTCTAGAATAGAACGGTAGAAATACTTCACCCTCCGGTATTTACAAATAAAATAAGCAAACGATCCCTCGCACCGAAGAAGCGAAAGCCTTAGCATTTACTGTTATCCCATCAAACGTGACTCACAAAGTCTTTAAGAGATTTTACGATTTATGAGGGCCTAAGCTTGCAAGACAGCCCAACCAACGGAAGACAACGCATTCCTAAACCTGGCCTCATCGGGTAATGGTGGAAATAAAACAGCAACAATATAAGCTGTTAGTTTCGCATTTAAGTAGTAGGAACAAATGAAATGAATAGGGCCTCTCTTCCATTGCTTGTCATATTTATCTTCATCTTTGATTAATTATATCGATGATAGGAAAGCAGGAAAAAATCAAGTCTCTGTTTAAATTCTTATAGTTAACTATAGAATTAAGAACGATCAGGTAAAATATTAGAATTTCCTAACAGAGTCCGTCTAAATATCGCTTTGGTCGTTCTAAGTTGAAGACGGTGTTTTCAAAAGAAGACTGAATATTAATACTCCGGAGGCTTCGAGGAATGGTAACTTTTTCAGCTGATAGAATCGTCTTCGCCTTCTTTGGTGCTCATTCGCCGGGAAAACACCATTTCGCGAGTTGAGCTTCGATTTTTGACGTATGTGATGCATGATGTCAATCGTCTACAGTCATAATGCGCTTAAACATGTCCAAACAATGCTTGAAACTAACGATTCTTTGTTTGATCGACATCCGACATTCAATTTTTCGTGAAGGATGTTCCGCACATATTCAATTGAGATGTACCGTACTAGCAATTTTTATTGATTAATTTTGTCGTGCTTCTGCCAACGGTGCGGAGTCGCGGCCCTGAAGATGTCCCATAAGAGTGAGGACGAAACGTCGACAGGAGATACGGTTACAACCCGGAAAAGTATAATATGATTGACGGCCGCATAAGACTACGTAACGGATGCTTCTCTCTGCTTTCAGCTCCCTTTTTCCCAAACCAAAACAAAGAAAACCTGTTCTAATATCGTCTTATCATAGCATAATCTTATCGTATGGCATCAAAATTAATCTTACGATTTACATCCGTCAAAGCTACGCAAAATTTATCAAAAATTCAACCAAGTCTACGTAAGAAAGAAAAAGCAGAACAAGCAACACGAGTAGGATCTCTTTTTCGACGATTAAATACGCATTACTCCAGCAGAACTGGATACATTTGCATATTTCCCATTAAATCTCCAACATTCTCGCTCCATTTTAAAAATCAAAAACGGTCATGACGAGAGCACTCGAGTTAATAAATTGCCGAACGAGGGAGAAAAAAAAAACAAAACAAGTCGAAGCAGAACGCGCTGCTCCATTCTCCATTTGCCATTATTCTCGCTTATAATTTCGATTAAAAAGTTTAAACAAAACGGGAACTTCGGGAAAGTTCGCAGACAAATTAAAAACTTCAGCAAACCAGCCCGCTCGTGCGCTACACGGCTAGGCGTAGGTCAAGAGTATTCTTTCTCTCTTTCCGGCCGAAATTAATGGGTTTCGCGTTGTTTCAATTCTCTGGACGGCGGTGCGACGCCGCCATTGCAGCCGACGTAGTATGTAGCTCGCATTTGTACGGACAGTACCGTCGTGCATTGCGTTTAATGGAATAAAGAAAGTGTAGTACGGCTATTATTTCGCCGGTATATTTCGCGAATAACGAAAATATACGAGTACACGTATGTATGAATGTACCCTAGCGGAATAGAATTTATGACGGTCGCGGACTGTTTGGTCTGTAGTTCGCCGAAACATTTTTCCGAAGTTAATTTAATAATAACGCCGTGTATTATTTTTATGCTTCTCGTAATGTTATGTTTTCCCGTATTTAATGAGCTACTAATGTACGCCAAAGTAGGCAAGATACTGCAGAAAATTGTGGGCAAATAATGTCATGTCAAAGTCATGCATTCGACGTATGAAAGGACCTAGTTTAATTAAATCCTTTATCGCTAAACTTTCCAAGCTAGAGTCGTCATTTTGCGCACAAGGAGCGCATAGCAACAAGTTAAATCGCGTATTATCTGTTAACTTATCATCGGTTTCTGCCTTATTTTTGGGGGGCCCCATTTTTGCACATTAAATCTTATTTTCACATTTTTCTCGATTGTTTTCGACTTATCGTTAATAGACGTAACTTTGTTAATTATTTATTGATTAATTCGACAGCTTCGCACTAAGAAATAAACAAGAAAGTAACAAGTAGAGAGAACAAAGGCTGGTGGAATTATTATCCTTTTGCAGCGACTAGACAGACTCGTGTCCGTTCGTCTAATAAGAAAGGATTCGTGTTGCCTATTAGTTTCGGCGAGGATCGACAAAATACGATTCTGTCTAATCGCTGCAAAAAAGTAATAGTTCCACCCGCTTCAGTCCTCTCTAGCAACAAGTATTCAAATAAGTAAGTAACGTTTCAGCTTGGGAAGTTTTAGCGTCCAATTAGACGCAATGTTGCACATCCCTTATTTGAAACGTACATACACGTCCTTACCTTCTCCAACAACGACTGTTCCATCAGCCGGCCATGATCGCAATTTCGTAAAGGTTTCCGATTTTAGATCTGATCCCGTTGAGACTATCAGTTACATCAAAGACGTTGATTCGTCTTAAACTTAACAAAAATATTTATGTTCTGCTTTAAACATGTTTAAAACTTCCGCCGTAAAACTCGGAAAGCGCACTTAGAAACCTGCACCTACAATAAACCCATCGAAGTGTTCACTACTCGTAAAAATTAAAGGCTTTACGCGGTACCGTCGCGTAAATTTCGCGTTTGGCAATAAAAGAGCACTACCGCGCTAATAGTTTATACATAAAGCGTAAGAGCATATGGAAAGAAGGGCGCAATAAAGCGGGGCGGTCTGTTTGTCCAACATAAACACAATTTATTGAGCTGATACAGCGAAGCCGAACGGGATTCGCCAGTACGCGTAAAACCCTCGCCGGTTATAAGGCTAAACGTTATGGAAATCGATAGGAGCACTAGATTCCGGATTTGTAAGGTTTATGAGAATTTATTTAAAATGTACGCTTTCACGTAGGTTCCTTATTTGCACGTGATTGTATCGACTACCATTTTTCAAAAAGAAAAAAAGAAAAAAGAGATTCTGATCCTTTCTTCGGTTCGATTCGCTTCTTCATCGGAAGAAAGACGAGTCGGTTCTTTTCTAAAGAGATCAATTGTGACTCCTTCGAACACAAAGATCTTTGTGAAGAACTCCCGAACATTTCGCCAATGTACCACTGGAAGAAACGCTAAATATCATCAGGCAACAACTAATACCAAACGGACTACAACCGTATCTGGTTGATTTGGCAAGTCTCTGCCTTACTTCGGCGAAACGAACGATTCTACGGACAAGCGAGCGGTGCTGCAATGAGATCGCCTCTATGACCTACCATCGCCAATATCTTTGTGGAAGCGTTCGAACAAGAAGCAGGATGAAACCTGAATGACCCCACCAAACAATTTAAAGGACTCCCTATAGCATATCAACAGACAACATCTTGCGGATCGAAGAAGAGGACACCTTACCATTCTTAGATGTCCTAGTGAAGCGCACTGACAGCAATAGATTGAGCGTGCAACATCTCACCACCATCCATAATAGAAGAGATCCCTCATCAACGCATTGTTAAGAAGCGACGAACATCGCAAAGGTCGTAAGATGCAACACGTCTAAAACGCTTTGCGGAAGAACGGCTACAGTAGAAGAGATATAAGAAGAAGACCAATAACCAGCTGGATACTGTAACTGATGTTTCGCATATGCCAATACTTCCAACATTAGTTGTAAAAGCTTTTGCATCCGTGACTGCTCTTGGAACCATTCGCAAAAAAAAATGAGGAATTTGCTGACATTGAATAAATGAAGCCGAACACTTAATGTGATCATACTGTCCGATCTGTGTGGTGGAGATCTGTTGCATTTTGTAAAATAGACGTTTTCGAAGTAACTTCTATAATATGTCCAAATACAAAAACCCGCGAACAATTAAATTAAAACGGATTACAAATAGCACGTAAAAGTTTAATTAAAGCCCAAATCCGGTAGATTCGAACCAAACAGAACGTAATGAGTCTTTTCGCGAATTTAATTTATCCGCTGGTCGCTCCGGGCTTATTTGTATTTATGTTTGAATTTGGATTCCACGTAAATGGCTAAAACTTTAATGTTAGAACCATTAGTATGAAATATGCGCGGCATTAATTCTTCTTCATTTTAAATTTCCGCGTACCGACGCTTAAGGATTTAGGGGCTTCAGAGAGACATACACCGTACATACACGTATTTCGTCTCGTACACGCGGTTCTTTTGTTTCGCCGCCTCTATTTATTAAACAGTTTACGGCGTTCGCGCACTGGGAACGATTTATCATTTGCACCACGGCTCACGAGCGAAACTGGCATCGGCTAATACTAAATAATTGAATTTAACATACTTTGAGGTTCTTCTAGCAGTAAATTTATGCATGTCTGTGACCAATTAAACGCTTTTAAAATTGACGAAAGAAATTTATACGACTCAATGAATACCTGTAATGTGCTAGACGTTATGGTTGAAATTGTGGAAGCGAAAAGTTAAAAGGAAAACCGTTACATTAACAATTAACAGTCGATGCGTGCGCAATAACAGACCTGCAGATGTCCCATAAAAGTGAGGACGAAACGTCGGCAGAAACCGCGACAAAGACGCGATTCTAATCCGGAAACCGGAAGTATTAACATTTTGTAAGTCTCCTACCAATACTGCTTGGAGGGAGTAGGTTGGTACTTTAAAACATAGCCTCTTTGCCTTAAAAATTAGGTGCGTTAAATTTTGGCCTCGTTTCTCTCGATCTGTGTGAATGGACAGACTTCTTTACAAGTACATCAAAATAAGGGAAAACGAAACGTTAATCAAACCATGATGAAGTACGAGATGAAGGAAAGCTAAGAAAGAAACAAAGAGAGAAGAACGCGAATCCTGAGAAGAATAATGGCTCCAAAGAAGACGCAGTAAGAGGAGTATGCAACACTGGTGAACCACGAAATAAGGATGGGGGAGATATTGTAAACATTAAAAGAGCCCAGACACTGAGATGGTTTGGCCACATCCAAAGAATAGGACAACATAGACAAAACTTCCTATATGCTTAAATGGAGTCAGGCACGAAACAAACCCGAAGGGCGCCCGAAAAGGAGGACGAGATCTGTTAGAATATGAAAAAAAATAATATTACGTATTGGAGAAGGCGGACGAAAAGCAGAAAGGAATAGAGCAAACAGCAAAAATATCTAACAAAACAAGTACGAGCACTAAGCTGACGCTTTCGAATAATCCTAAAAATTGCGACCAACATCCGCACATTTGATGTTCTCCCAAAAACGCCCAAATCCGAAATTAAAATCAACTCGCCGAGGATCCACCTGTCCGACGAGCATCTGTCTGGTCGGTAAATGAATTAACGCCGAAGGAAGGGGGAAAAAAAAGAACAAATGACATCAGTTTCGACGCGTAACACGGGAGCTCTCGTGTACCAGGACCAGTTTGACGACAAGAAAGACGAGAGAGAGAGTTATTCGTCGATGATTACGTACCTACGGCCTACCTACCTACCGATCTGCCCACCTTCTCGATTTTTTTCTTGTTCCCTGCGGTTTAGAAAACCCGCGGCCGCCGCGAGAGTCATCGTCGCCTGTCGGGACGCCCGGTATGTTCGGTAACCTGTTCTAGTCGGTGGATCGAAGGAGAAACGCAGATCAACAAACTCGATGTAAACATACGCAAAAGCGCGAAATGCCTTCGACTTCGCATTCTAAGAAGATTAATTTTAAATGTACCGACTTCGGGATTTCCGATCGGGAGAAGACTGAAGAGAAGGACCACCAAGCTGTTTCGATTAATACCGACAGGAATGATTCAGAAATATGGCCGGGGTTGGGTGAAGTTTCATATGGGTTTTCCCTTGTCTTTCCTCCTTACGTTCGTACACGTTGCCTGCGCCTATGAAGCTGCAAATACAATAAAGCAACTCGTACATTATCGCGTTATATACGTTATATTTTTAGCGCTTCGAAAGGAGCCTTCCATTCATATAATAGCGACGTTTATAGCAAAAGATATTGGCTCTGTAGATTTACAGCCGCCGTATCTGTTTTACTGTTATTTCGCCCGAATGAATATCGCTTTTCCAGCGGTACACGGAGTAACAGCCCGCTGCAATTCTCGCACGTCCAAACACACAGCCCGTACAATAGGGGATAGAGTGGCTTGTCGGGAAACGAAGTAAATAGATAAGTACACACAATGAGATGAACTACGCGCGGTTACTGGTTTTATCGGCGTTTGTAGCACGTTCCTCGATTTATTTACCGGTTTGTATGGGCCGTGGTCAAAACTAGGAGAAACTCTATATCTAGAGCGAAAACTTGCTGCCGCTTGCTGATACATTAAATGCAAGGGAGATCCTTTTACAAATAACAGTATCGCCATATTTCGTAATTTTTAGACTTTATAGCGTCTTCGACTTACAGTGTTGACCGATAGAATCCTACGAGTAATCAATATCGTCGATGACCTTTCTCGGGCTTTAATGTCCGCCTGTGTACGTTTGCGCATTGTACCCGGCAATTATCCGCAATACGCCTATGGAGTATTCCCGATATTTCTTTTACTTTGGCTTTAAGCTACGTTTTCGAAGATCTTATTTCGTCCGTTTTCGTTGAGCTTTCGCGAAGTGCTACAAATGCTGGATTGAAATTACGTTGCTGGACATCGGCGAGATCTTCGCTTTTTTGAGTCGTGCGGCAGGAAGCTTTGCCTTAAAAACTGGCCTTAATGTCGCATTTAGAACTTCCACGTATGTACGTTGGACTAACCGCCTCTAACTGCCATTCCCCTAGCGTGACGCCGTCGTATCCATGCTTAAGGGTAGGAACAGTGCAATCTTTATGAAATTTCTCGTTAATTCCTAGACCCACAAAAAAGTTCCATTTAACAAAAGCGATGTTTATTCTCTACGATTAGCATTATCGTGATTATGGCAAGCTTCAAGAAGCTTACACGCCCTGTTGGGCCGTCACCGCACAAAAAAAATTGAACAGCGTCACCCCAATATATGTATACGTTCTCTCGCGAGATGGTGTTGGTTATTTTCCCTTTATTCTATTTTTTTTTTATTTTTTTGACGCTGGCCATATATCCTTGCTGAGAGGTGAAGAGTTTTTTATATTATCACGTTCGGTGTTGGTAGCTTGCTCGCGCCTTTTTCTAAAAGAGATCATCTCGCACCAATCACAACGTGCGCAGAATAACGTACGGCAAACCTCAATACTTTTCTTGGAGAAGATGCCATAATTATATTAATTGCATGCATTTCGCGATGTATGCGTCACACCGTCCAACGGTAACAATAAATATTGTTTCCCGTTTAACGAGTGGCCATTTTAACGCTCGTTGTCGCGACCGGAACGTTCGCAAGACCCTAAACATGTTGCGGCCGCATTTAACAATCGACCCGATGGCGGACCATAGGGTGTACAATACATTATACCCGATAATCAAATCGCGACGATTAATTGGGCGGACGACGACCTATACGTGCCACATTAATTAATAGCGAACAGGTTCGTAAACTCGCCGAATCTCGGCGATAAATCCCGTCCGAATCTGCGGCGTAAAGCGCGCTACACGATAGATGCATTAGCCCGAGATGGTGATCGTGGTGAATGCACTGCGTCACTTTGTTTATCCGCGCACTGCTCGGCGATCGTAAGAATACAACGCGACAAAGTAGGCTAGGCTATTGCGCTTCGGCTTCTAATCTATTATTTGCCTTCCCGGAACGTACCGCCATTGGATATAAGACGTGAGCAAGGTTAAATATTTGCTCGTGAATACGATCTATTCGCAAATAACGCGGCCGCATGCTAGTTTGTTGAAAATAAAGCATACGGTGTGATAAAGCATATAGATTCTGGAAATTTACAATCTACTCCAGCAGGCGCAAGCCAGTTGATCGAGGCGTCATTTGCCGGATAGCAAGAATAAACTGAGGAGCCTTCCTATTTGCGGAGTAGATATCTTGTTGACATTCCGAGCGTTATCTTCCTTATTCCGTTGTATTTTTCCATGACACCAGGACGCTGCGTCTAGAGAAGGAGTATACGATGCGTATGAAGCTAGAAAATGATAAAACAAACTCGGAGGACATTCAGTGCAAAGAAAGAAGTGGAAACTGTAAAATAAGGAACGAAGGAAGAAATACAGAAATTCCTGAAGTCCCTGCTTGGGGATGATTATTCAAGAGTTAGTGAAAGTATTAAAAAATCATTAACGCGAGCATAGTCTTGCTAGAAGTACCGAGCCGCAAGGAGTCCTTTCAACAGGATCAAACTTCATGTACAATCGTCCTTCTGGAAGTCTCTTCCGGAAGGAAGAGACGATGTATAATCTCTCTTGAATAACAAATTTTGATGCGTCAATATCACACCAAGAACTGTGGAATAGGATGACAAACAACACTAAAGTATCGGCACACTCCGCACTACGAATAATAAATCAGCTCCTTCTATTGAAGATTTTCCTTTTTTTTTATATTCAAAATAAGGAAGATAATACTTGAGAGGCTTTATCACGGCGTCTTAAAGCGCCGGAATTGTCCGCGCTTGCCATTCGATCAATTAGAATGCGCTTAGACATCCGGAAAGCACAACGTCGCGTAAATTCGTAATCGGAAAAAGTTAAATCCCCGGATGAATTTATGCGTCTTTGTTCGACGGAGCGGAACATAGCGGTAACGTTGTATAGTAGTCCCCCGGTATAGATTTCGGCGTCGCATCTGCGGAATAACTTCGCCATCGCCGCCGGCAGAATTCGCGGATTAGCCTACTGAGCGCCCTGATACAGCTCCGGGGCTGAAAGCGGCACTTAAAATCGATTTGACGTAACGTCGGTCGCACATTCCGTTTTGTTCCGCATTCACAGTTGCTGGAGTTCGGACAATGGAAACGATGTGTTTTGTGTTTTGACCGCGAACGGATAGCGATTAAAATAAAGCGACGGTACAGACAACATTTAAAATAAGCGGAAATAAACATAACAGGTGATCGATAACTTTTCAAAGAATGTTGGATTAAATTAGTAACATATAAATAAGCGCAAAAAAACAATGGATAAGCCCAACAGTATCCATTACAATAAACAAAAGATGTTACAACGGACTCTTAGAAGCGCCGTAAATCAGGAAACAAATGTTAGAAAACCTCACTTATCTATTCAAACGAAAAATTTGAATTGATGAAAGGGTGCTTCGAACATTCCCGAAGTCCACGACTCTCCGCCGGCGGCGATAAATTCCCCCAAAATACTTAGCCCGTAACATCCACCCGAATTAAGTCTTCGGTTCGACAGAGTTTAGGCCCTAAACATCTCAATTTACCAGATAAATTCCGAATTGTCTAATTTCCTAAGTGGAATTTCTACCGGGTCGGTCTGGCGAAATTCGAATTGATGGAGCTTAATAGTTCTCGTTAATGTGACTACAACCACTACTTCGCGTGCACGTACACAGATAACATACGTACGTACGTCCCGATATTCATCTGGAGAGGGCTCATCGATGTGCGTTTAATCGCCGGGGCCTAATATCTCTCAATTATGAACATTTATCGAGGGACTTACAGTAATTAATTCCGTAAGTTCGGACACGGATATACGCGGGATATTAGATGGGACGATTCGTTTAGCGAGTGACAATTTTGTCGTATATTAATGAACGTGAGGGATTACACGATATTATGCTAGTTGTATTATTTATTAGCAAGTCGAACACTTTGGGCCTTCTGAATGGAAGATTCAAATTGTTTTAAAGCAAGGAACAAAGCGTACAAGATGAATCAATTCTACGAGGATTGTTTTGGTCCACGTCATCTAATGCTTCGTAATTGGTTCCAATAAAATAAAAAGACCTCAAAAAACAAGCAATTTCTCTCTCCTGGAGAAGACGGCTTTTGTCCATCGAAAAATCAGACTGAATGTATCATAGAACTTACAGAAAATAGGCCTCTACGCTCAAGAGTTTAACGTTCCCATTTAAACCAATTTGATCAAGAGAAATAGATTTCAATAAACATTCAGTTAATTAATTGAACTCTCAGAAGAAATACTAAGCTTGAAGGACCTCAAGACACGAACGATTGTTCTCTCCTGGAGAAGATGGCTTTTGTCCATCGAAACGTTAGACTCAATGTACTATAGAACCTACAGAAAATAATTGTCCAACCAACATTTAAACCAATTTGGCCAAGAGAAATAGATTTCAATAAACATTCAGTGAAGTAACGGAACTCCCAGAAGAAATACTAAGCTTGAAGGACCTCAAGAAACGAACGATTGTTCTCTCCTGGAGAAGACGGCTTTTGTCCATCGAAACATTAGACTCAACCATACCATACGTACACCATACCACCGTACCATAGAACCTACAGAAAATAAGCCTCTACGGTCAAGAGTTTTATTTTCCCATTGATTTCGATAAATCGTTGGGTGAAATAATGGAATTCCCAGAAGGAAAAAATATGAAGTTTCAAGTACTTTAAAGAAATCTTAGTAAAATCTTCTTTAAACATCTTTTAAATTGTCCTTTTAGGAGTTTACAACTCTTTTGAGCTTTAGACATGTAACGGAATTCTTGCTGTCTTGCATTATGGAATTGCTTGTTTATGCTCTTCTTTCCAATTTCCCGCCACCACGTCCAGTCTTGTGTAGTCTTTCGTGTCTTCCAGTTGTTTACCTTCTTTATTACTGCTGATGATGCAACTTCCAACGATGCTCTTCTAGCTCGTCCTCTTGTTTTTTGGTTTATTTTGCCTTCTAGAATCAGCCTTACTTATTCTATTCGATGGTTTCCACTATCCAGATTACTCCCGATTATAGTTGTATTCCTGTTTTGTCCTCGATCCTTCTTAAAAATTCCATCTCTGTCACCGTTTCCGCGAATGTTAATACAGGTATCATTACATTGCTGAATATTTAAACTTTAATGTATTTTTTGTAATTTTCTCCTTTTCCCAGGAACGTAAATTTTTTCCTGCTTTTTATTTCCTTATATCAAGATTCGCTAAACCTTTCTTCAGATCAATTACCCTTCCTTTGTCACTAGATCAATAGACTTAGCAGCATTGTGAATGATCCCTCTACGTAGATTTCGACGTTTTCTGAAGAAACAGTCGTATAACACGTGACTGGTAGTCTCTTCTTCCGCCTGTCAGAGTCTACATACTGTCTCTGAGGTTGCTCATGTATTTCTTGAGCATATACAGCATCCTGTTAGCAAGTTCACCATTGTTCTAACGGACTTCCTGTCTCTGCGTAGTAGGTCCGTTGCAAATGTAAATGTAGCCTTTCTTGGGTTCGTTTAGTAGTTGCTTTAACTACTGTATATGCAATTTTTAAAAGGTTTTCAGCTTTTATCAGCAGTTGGCCAGTCTACTTGAGCTAATTCGTCTTCCTTTACATTCTCTCCAGGGTCTTCGTGTCCTGGTACCCAGGCCAGGGTCACTTTAGCTCAGCTTCTCATCCTTCTTCATCAATAGACACGCTGTCCCACGCCAGTTTTAACTTCGCCTAACAAATTACGAGTTCAACTCTAGTCTACGAGGCTTCAGAAGATCAAGTAGGTGCAGGTCTAATAGGCGGACCTTTCCTCTATTTGCCCTTATATGGTTACCGCTATACGAGATACATGAAATTTTTTGATTTCATCCTGTTGCTTCTGTTGGAGGCAGAAATTTTTGCGGAATACCGAGAAGCAGAGTCCGACAGGTTGCGTACGCACACAGACAAAATGGTCAGCCATCCTCTCTATAGACTCCTAACATTTACTTAGCGAACCGAACCGATAACTTCTTAAATACTCCTCGTATACAATTCGGCAAACATTGGAATTACGTGCTAAAGTACCTGCACTAAATTTCTCATGTTAAGTGCCGGAATAATTATCCGGTCTATTAATTTTCCTTTCCGAGTTATTCGATCGAAAAATGAATAATTTAAGAACGACCAGTTTCGCAACTGTTGCACATTCAAACCGGCACAGCGGCAACGGAGTAGCGGCCTAGGTAATTATGTATTCCAATACCGCATGCAAATTTATGGATATTTGCTACGATCTGAATACATTATGTACCTCTTTATTTCCGACCGAAAAAAAAAAGAAAGAAAAAATAAGGATAGGCTACTTTTCCCGGCGATCGCCGCGCTTAGGGAAGAGAAGTTCTAATACAGATGAGATCTGCATAACCGTCAACTATGGGCGAAGGTGAAGAATGCATGCCCGCATCCGTTAGCTGAACGACGCGGCGGTGAATCTTTCAATTTAAACACGCGGAACAAATTATCAGTTCGATTAGTTGCGCGCTGACTTTCATTTTATGGACTGTTAATTGCTTAAATAAAAAGCTACGAGGTGCTCGCGGTAAACGAATGCGTAGGAATACGTTTGCTGTTTCCTATACATACATAGTTGCAAATGTTATAGATGCGAAGATGTTTTGAATATGTTGTTTCTTGATGCGTTCTAATTAAGCCGATTTGGAATCTTGTCGGCGATTAACCTCCTGCTAATAACCGGGACTTGGACAACTTGCGATCCTCGATGGTGGCGCAACAAGCGTTCAACACGTATTTGCGTATTTTCTATTTATTACTCGTTACAAATAAAAAAAAAAGCTCTAGTAATATGATATTATTTAATTTTATTTTTAATTTAGATTTAATGTTGGTTGCGCCATCTGTACTCGATTTGGTTAAGTTTCTTATAACATTAAGCTGAACGCTATAAAGTAGAGAGGACAAAGGCAGATAGAATTATTACGTTTTTTTGCAGCGACTAGACAGACTCGTGTTTTGTCGACTCTCGGGGAAGCCAATAAGCACGCAAATCCTTTCTCATGAGACGAACAGGCACGAATCTGTCTAGTCGCCGCAAAAGAGCAACAATACCACGCGCCTTTGTCATCTTTAGCTACAAGTTCAACACAAATACGCCAAACATAAAGTCCACGTTAATCCGCGCGAAATTTAAAGAGGAATTAGGACAAGAAAAAGTAATAATCGATGCGGTGTAAATCTGGGCAGGAATTATTTCAATGTGGACTAAAATTTTATCAACGGTATTGTTAGATTGTGACATTTTTCATCCAAGAAAGCAAGATTGGTTTGGAAAACACGATCATTAGGTGCTTATTTCCCGATCACTAACGCTGATTTGGAAACTGGAATAAGACTTGAAGAAGACGCGAATTGCAGTGAAAAGAACTAAGTACTTGAAATAAAGAAAAACTCTACGTAATTCATATTTTATTCCAATTTTCCCAAATTAGATCCGTAATGGACGCACGGCTGAATTGAAGCCCTTCATATTTTCTGCACGTACCTCAAAGGAAGAAAATTTATTAACGAAATCGTATCGTACCGCGGACGCAATGTTTCTAGTAATCAACGAATGTCCAAGATCCCTAGTCCCATTGTCGGCTTGAAGCGATCAATAGTTCTCAAATTATCAGCGACAAATCGCTAAACATATCCTCGACGAAGCTGTCACTATCTCTCAGTTAGTTATACCTCAATCTATACGCCAGATTTGACTAATTGGAATTAGCTTTGCGCCATCTAATGATATAGAATAGCTACGAAACGCAATTATACGTTTACCACAAAGCTGATGCCAGCCAACGTATGGGGGAGGTGGTATCGGGTGCGCCGCCGCGTCGTAATTATTCAGCTTCAATTTCCATTTACAGATCTACGGATGTACATCTTAAACTCGTCTGGTTAAGTTAAAAGAATCTCGTTTCAATTTAAACATCGTATGTACCGTTACGTTTTGAGGAAATTTAAAGCTTCCTTCTTGTAGATTTCCCACGAATTCCATCCAAATAACAATAAAAAAAATCCAAATAATAAAAATTAACTATAAATTGTCCTTTATTGCCTTCATCAGATATAACTTTAAAAAATTGAGTCTTCTTAAGGTATAATATAACTAACAGATTATTTCTGCAGTCATGTAAATCAAAATTTGAAACAAAACGTTGACATTTTGATCGTTGCTATGAAAAAAAAAAAACATTGTAACGTAAGAGTATTTTTAAGCTTATCTCTGACGAAGACAATAAATTTGTTGAAACGTAAAATTCTAGTTGATTATTATTATTATATGGATGCCTCCAAATTAAAGCCGCCCCTTAACCAATTAGCCGCTAAAAATATACATAAACGAAATATATCATAAGTTTCGAGCAAATAAACAGCGAAATTTATTTTAAAAATATCATACATTCATCCATGTAAATAATAAGTACACTCCGCCAAAAAAGTATCGCATAAACTAAAAAAGGGCATTTATAAACCAAGATATTTTTATACGTTCACAAAAAGTTTGCCTCGTGTATGTGAACTATAAAAACACTAACAAAATCATGGAACATACCTTCTTTACTTTTTTTTTCTAAAAGAACACATTTAGAAAAATGCATATGTGTAAGGTTTGTTCAGTTGTTCATTGAAAGTCCTTTTGTCCTATACGGACAAATTTTAAAGTGCGAAGTCAGAGTTCTGTACCGACGCTTTTAAAACTAAAATGAGCAATTTAACTTCAGAACAAGTGGCTGCTATAGTTGCTTTAATCGAAAATGGACGATCTCAAGTATACGTTGCTAATTTGATGAACATCAATCAGTCAAGTGTTTCTAGAGCCGTAGCCAGATATAGGGAAACAGGCAATTACAGTAGAGGACCTGTACCAGGTCGTCCAAGATGTTCTACTCGCCAAGATGACCGCTATTTACTACTACAAGCATTACGTCGAAGACATGTAACTGCGAGACAATTGCAGAACGACTGAAACTACTTACTCAAACTATTCGGAATAGGTTACGACAGAGTGGATTAAGAGCCAGAGTAGCTGTAACAGCCCCTCTCGTCTCACTAGGAACCACCGAGTGGCTCGCTTAAGGTTTGCCAGAGAATATGTAAATTGGAACATTAATGACTGGGCCAATATACTCTTCACGGATGAGTCAAGATTTGGTCTTTACACCTCAGATAGGCGTATCTCGGTGTACAGACGAGACGGTGAGCGCTATTCGCAGTGTAATATCAGACCTAGACCTAATTTCGCTGGTGGCTCTATTACGGTTTAACAGGTCGTACAGAGTTAGTACCAGTAGACAGAGGTACACTGACTGCCCACAGGTATATAACGGACATTTTAGAAGAACATGTAGTACCATATGCGCCAATTATAGGAAACGAATTCATGTTAATGCACGATAATGCACGACCGCATGTTGCAATAATCGTCCAGGAATACCTTAACGATGTTGGTATTCCAGTTTTAGATTGGCCTGCGGTAAGTCCGGACATGAACCCAAAATGTTGCCCCGGCGGACCTGCATGGACTAGAAAATGCTCTCCGTGACGAGTGGGAGAATTCGGATCAGGCTTATATACGGAGGTTAATCGAATCTCTGCCGAACCGTATGCGAGCGGTCGTAAGAGCCAGAGGTGGCAATACTCAGTATTAAAAGCTACTGTTATGACATTTTTCTTTCCAAAATTATAATTTCTTGTTTTAATAAAAATCTCAAGTATGAGTTCTTGTTTTTATTTGGCCTGTATTTTATTTAAACAATCATAGAAATTATATCTTAGAGCGTATTAAAGTATATTTACAACTTTATGCTACGAACAAAGATTATGCGATACTTTTATGATTCAAAACTAAATTATGCGATACTTTTTTGGCGGAGTGTATAACGTTGAATTATACAGATCGTATCATATACTGCAGTTAAAATTTTCATAAATTTCATAATCCAAGTGTTTTGTTTTTTCTAATTTAAATATTTCATCGAGTAAATGTAAACAAAGCTTTTTGCATATATTAAACAAAAATAATCATTTTCAAAGATAATCCACAATTAAAAAAGACCATTTATTTACGTTCATTTTGTCGTAATGTGCCAATTTCGCCGAAGAACATTTGTGACCTTTTAGTTCATTCAAAGTTGGACAGAAAATGGAATCCATTCCCTTTCATTTGCTTGTTTTTCCAAAAGTATTATCACTTTGTTCGTTGCAGATTTAATTCTTGGGCTCATCTTAATAAATGCGTTTACGCTAGAATCTAACCGTTTTTTCCCCTAACGGAAGAAAATTAATACATAGGCCGCTTTACTAAATTTACGAAAGATCAGCGTATTAATCCGTAAAACGAAAGCGTTAATCGCCTCGATTGCTTAAATGTTAAAACTCTTTTAAACAACGCAATTTTAGGACGTCTCAGTCTCCCCGAAATCGTAAATAATAAGCTAAAGCGAAACATCTCCTCTACTACGGAGATTCATCGGCGCGATTCCGAGCCGTACACCCGCACGAAACGTTTCAAATTTTCGCGTATTTCCATCACGTCCCATTACCTTAACGAGCCGCCGTAAAAGCGAACGGCGTCGCGGGAGCGTTCCGTTGTCACCTTTTAATTCTTGCGGGCGGAATGGATCATCAAAGAACAGCGTGCGCGAGGCAATTAAGTATATTGAGAGCGGATGATGGCATCATTAGATATTTCTTTCTGATTAAAACGAGCCCCCGCCGTACGCGCCTGGCAACGGCGGACGCCGGGAAGATTAATAATCCGAAATTAAACGGGGCGGCAGCGAATTTTTTCGTTTCCTAAACGTAGCCCGGCGGCTACCTCTTCTCGTCCTAATATCGTAAAATTTTCTTAATTAAAAATATCGGGCTTACCTTCTTTTTTCTTCCGGGTGAAATGGGTGGACGGTTGAGAGGAATTTAATTATCCCATCAATTTCCGATTTAATTAGGGGAGAGTGTATTTTACTTAATGCACGTGTGGAAAAGAGACACATACATTAGGGGATGTTCTTTTAGTTCCTTTTAGTTTCTTTTTTTTTGATCTTGGAATTCTGTTCCTTAATGGAGTTACTATTTCAAGGCGACAGAGTGTCCAAAGTTGTTACTGATACTAGCGGCCGTCGAAATATTATTTTGTCAGATGTTGCGAAGAATCCAAGCATTTATTAAAGAAAAACAAATGCCACTCTTAGAAACCAACAATTGTACATGGTTTAAACGAGAATGATTATCATCGAAGGTTACAGTCAAACAGGTGACGTCTATAAACAATGTGAAGATGATGCTAATTTTCGCTAAAGGTGTTCAATGCGAATAACCATCACCGTTGGTTTGCTGAAAATTCACATTTGACCAATCAAAGGAAATTTCAGGTTAGATTTGGCTTTAATCTCTTGGGCGGGTTGAGGTTCCTTTCATTCTGGATAATTATTTAACTGGTACTTTTATGCTTAATTACGATTTAACTGGTAACAGATATTTGAAGCTACTAGTAAGCGAGATAATACTTGCTTCGAGGTAAATTATTAATTCTAGCAACATCCAATATATATGATGATTACGTAACATTTTTTTTGAGAAAACATTTTAATGAGAGGACACGGACCAGAGCAATACTCTGCCTGATCTTACTGCTGTTGACCTTCGTTTATACTGGACTACTCCACTAAAAATGCCGTGTTTCGTTTGGAACCGCCAGTAATTCGGAAACGCTCTTCGTTGAGTTCGCAATTCTGTTAAAATAAACGAGTCAAAATAGCCGGAACAGAATAGTCGGCATCATGAACAGCCTCTTAAAGAGAATTTGTTGCTTTTTACCTTTACGACTTTTCTTAACCCGGCAAGTGTCTGAACTTTAGAAGCGGTTGTTATTATAGGTGTTATCCAAGCTATCGAAGAAAATTGAAATCGACAAATTTTGTTTTTTTCAAGGTATTTTGAAATTTAAAAAAGTTTGGTATTTTTTGGTATTTTTTGGTATTTCCGTTTGAGTACTCATCGTATTGAGCTAAATGGAGAATGAAGCTCCAAATTCAAAGATTCTCTAATAAAATTAGTACCGGTTTCTAGCTGAACACAGCTCATCTTCAGGTACAAAATTATCGAAATAATTAAGTATTGCAACTTAAATTTGTAAAAAGCAGACGATATCCATCGCTAATCGTTTTTAGATTACGTTGTCAAACGATTCCGAATGCTCCTTCGTCCATCCAGATTTCATTCTGCGGATAAGTCCATGGTTAAGTATAAAGCCCGAAGTTCACCTGACGAAATCCTCGATTCAAAATGTGGGTAATTGCGTGTGCTACAACAGCCTATTGTTTGAACATATCGCTTTACGAGGGAGCTATGCTGATGCTGTAAAGCCCTATCTAAAGCCGATTTAATTAACAAGCAAATATAACGGAACGACATTGTCAAAAATTACATCACGCCCTTCGATGAAATGATTACCCGCGAAATCTCTCGCGAAGTTTCTCGCGAAAACCGAACGTACGTAAACAATTTAGAGCCGCTGTTTGCGTTTAACAACATTGTAATTCACGACGATTCCGCGCAGTTTAATATTCCCAGCGTATCGTGTTATTTCGTACATATAATATATCGACAATATCGTATAATTGTAATTTATACATGTGTACGTCGTACGTGTGCGTGGATAACATAAAACGTGGCGCGTTACTATTAATAGGCGTAATTCCAATTTCCTCCGCTGGACATGGACGGCGGCACGGCTAAATATCATTCACAGAACGTCAATGCCCGAGGTCAAGCGTAAAATAAACATCAGCAATTATGTAATGGAACGTATGTGTGTTCGTGTGCTGTATGTACGTATGAGTTTTGCTGGCGGTACATTCCCAACACTTGCCCAGCTAGTTTATAGCTGTGAGCGCGTAGACAAAGCTCACGGGAACTTCGATATAAATGCACGTTCCGTATATAGTAAACCACAGCTTGCTACGAAAACATATTGTTGTGTGTGATACGATTGGTGTTCGGAAATAACAAGAGAAGTTTGGCCGGGATACAAAGAGCATAGCAGCTATGAATGATTTAGCTTGCTAGTTCGACCTTTCTAGTGCTCACCCGATAATCTAGTTGACAAAGTTATCTGGCGTTAACGTTTCGTTAATTCATTGTTTGATCCATTTATTTTCGGCGTATTGATATGTTTGGAGCATCCGAAGTCAAATACGTTGAAATTTTATTCCCTTCTATCCTACTACTTCCATATGCAAATGCAATTGGGCGCAACTTCCTTGCTTGTCAGCTCGACCTAACGAAGGCCGTCCTCTGTGCCAATCCGATCCGCACGTCCGACCGACAGCTTCGCCGTTTATCGGAATTGCAGTAACGGATACCAGCGAAGAAGCTGCAAAAAGGAAATCTGCTGCTGCGTCAACCGTGAGGTATTCGTCGTACCCGCAGATGGGAACGCGCACCTTATAAACAATTAACCCCCTTTCGACCGTTGCCGGATTATTGGCGCTAGAACCTGCGGATTGCGCGCAGAAACAGACCATCCCCCGAGAAGATTTTCTTTTAAAGCGTTTCCTTGGTTTCAGTCGGTAACGTAAATTTATTCCTTTGTTGTCTCCTCTTTTCTTTCGATTTCCGTCGAAATTGTTATCAATTACACCGAGTGAAATAGTAACCTCCGCCGCAGGTTAAAGCGATCGCCGCGGTAATCTGCGAATAAAAATTCCACACACGGTACTAATCACAGAAAAGAACGAAACGAAAGAAGAGGGCGTTCCACGTATTGATTCCGGCGAGAAATGGGCCAATAAAACCGGGGAAATCAAACCGCAGATTTCGTCCGTTCCGATGCTCGCTTGGTACAAGAGTGCCGGCTTAACGTTATGCGGATCCTAAAAATTCCGGCTGTAAAATCCTTCTTATTTACATAAGAAGTGAGCTTAATCTTTATGGGAGGGAAAGGAAACCGTGGAAAACTGGAAGAGGTTCATTTGAATTCGTTTTAATTACTCCCAAGTTTATGCAGCGGCATCCGAACTCGTTAATATTTTAGTTTCGGCGTCGAGCATCCCTTACGCCGAATAACGTCCATCCGGCTAATGGAAAACGTGCATGCGTAACGCGAAACGATCGAGCGGAATCTACACCTGCGATCGTATCAATTGTTACGCTTTTAAACGTGGTGTAATGACTATTCTGTACGTTGTAAACGTGCCTTGCAGGCAAAAGTAATTAATGCATTGTCAACGCGCATGTACGTAGCGCCCTTCGCTTATTCTTCACGTTTGTGCCGCTTGGCTCGTCAGCAATCAGCCAAAGCATTCGACGGTAATGGCGTAATGGAATGGTCGTCCATGTTTCTAACTTGAGAAATTGACGGAACTCGCACAACATCTTTCGAAACTTTTTAAAATATTTAATGTGCTTCAGGAACGTCAAAGATAAGGTGAAACCACCTTTTTTAAACGTGCTTCAATTAAAAACCTTATTTTTTTAATTAATTCTTACCACTTTTAAGCTTACTGAAGCCGCTAGTCTTAAAGGCAGATATCGTATCGGCGCAAGTTCTATTAGAGAGGAGAAGAAGCTGTCTGCATACATTAAGTGACTGCACAAGAGTAATAGAAGTCCTTCCCTCAGAAGTAGGTTATACAAGGGTTGCTCGGTCTAGCTAACGTAAACGACCTAACGGTGTAAGAAGCCACAACAGATCTCAAATGATCCCCGCAGGATAGGCCAGATCACCTCTTACGTAGATCTTGAATCTGTTTCCATATCCTGGCGACCCACCAAATTAAAGCAAACTTAATCTTATCGCCGTCCGATACGATAAACTGCTTCGACCGTTAGATGAAACCGCGTCCCCTTAAATTTCTACGTTTTCGCCGCCCTTGTTGTCTCGTTACGCCTTTAATCCGAAACGAAACTTAACGACAGCGCGACGCCTGTTCACGACGAATATTGACAAAGTTTAGCAATAAAGTTCCACGGTTGCCGCGATGCAAGCGTCACATCTGCGGGCGTCTTGTTTTACTGCATATTCGCTATTGTTTGCCGATCTCTCGTACATTCTAAGCGTTTCTTCTCGGCGAATACGAAATTACGTTTCGTCATCCGTGTACGCCTGCATCCGCGCTCCTCGTAAGTGGAAATCTCGCATTGGATATGAAGTTGCGGCGATGCTACGCCAAGTTTGTTTTACATTTTATGTACGTACGTACGTACACGTATAAGCATGCATCCGTATCGCCTTAGATGCTTGAATATATACGTATAATACGGTCGTGAGAAATTTAATAGGGCGCAACTGTAAATGGATCGGTGTTAGATCGTAAGTTCCAAAATGTTTTGGCGGATGTAGAGCTAGCGTTGCGGAATTTAAGTTTTATGGGATCTAATGACCTCGATTTGGAGACTTTATTAGGATTTTTATGCCAGGCAATATCGCGCAGAAACGCTAATGATAAAAACAAATAGCGGATGAAGGCTTCGGAGATAAGAATTCCTAAGTATTATACTCTACGTATTGACCGATTTTCGTTAACCTCCAGGAAATCAGCAGGTAGTAAGCGTGGTACTCGCTGATTATGAATTTCGTGTAGGTTGACCAAAATCGAATACAACTGAAAGGGATTGGCATGCGGCTTATCGTGAAATAGAGGAATCTTTAGACATATCGAAGACTGCAAGCAAGGAAAGCAAATGCGATAGAGTCCGTACAGAACATCGTAACACGTAAGAAACTAAGTAACAATCAATCGTCCTCAAACGAACTGTTATTAGTCCACGAAACGCTTCGAAAAAACGATTGCCTCTATCCTGCACATGTCGCAAGCATTGCTTCGAAGAATCGAAGAACAGCTACTGTTGAATGGTGTACAACAATTTCTTCGCCAGAAGCATTTGATCAAATTAAGATAAGCAATGGACAACTTCGCATCATCCTTCACCACGACGATATCGATCCTCATCTTCAACCGAAGACCGAATGAAGTCGAATGAATGTCCCGGATTAACCAATTAAACGTAGCGTGCCGATACTTTCGCATTGTTTGCCATTGCTATTATTACTCGAAGTATACATCTTTATTTCAATAAAACTGAAAAATAACGTTAAAATAGCGTCTTGGTGGTATCGACGGGATGATTCTCAGCAAACGCAATGTAAGGAGAGAATCAAGACCAGTTAGAGAACTGTTCGCGGGATAGTTCGGAGAACAGTACCCGCTTTAGGTCGCTGCTTCCTGAACGACAAGCACGCGCTCCTTCGGCACTAGAGGGCGCCAAGAAATGTCGAGTTTGTTTTGAAAGTTGTGAAATGTCACAAAAAAAGTTAATGAACTAGGAGGCAACTGCGGTAAAGAGATGAAAAATGCTCTCGGAACCACGCCGATGACGCCAGGTACGCTAGGTTTGCCGATAATTACTCCGTCAATACCATGGAGGAAGCTGTCTTAGCATTAATTTTTTGGTTATTGTTTCTAAGCATTTTCTGATGTGTTTTTGATCTTTGTTTCGCTTTAAAATAAATTGAAATAACACCAAAATATTTATTTGCACGTATCGGTTACAAGGCTCTGTTATTCTCTATTTTACATATTCATTCGTAATATTTAAAAAAAAAAATGCATCAGTATTACGTAATGTTATTAATGGTGACCACGAAAAACCATACAAAGGCTAATTACGAGCATCGATATAATTCTTCTAAGCTTCCGCTAGGAATAAATAAATTAATTTATAACCGGTGCCGGTTTATATATCTGCATTGATTCCAAAATAGAATGGTAGGGTGACAAAATACGTGACAATTAACAGAAGCGGAGTACTCAAATTATCACAATGATTGTTGTCTCGTCTAAGGCATGTATCGCTTAAAGCATTTTTGTAGCGACATTTCGAAACGCCTGGAAGTAAGATCTTTTAATTCGCGCCGTAACAATAACAAGTTATAATTAAATGGAATTTTTTTTTCCATTGAGCTTCTAAGATTATTGACGAAACTGGGCAATAATAAATAAGCGAACATGAAAATATTGTCACAGCTAATGTGTTTACTATTTTTTCAGTAATAGTCCTTTTATAACAACAATGTTGATTGATTACGTTCCGCTATTGATCCTATTTGATCGCTTCACAGAACCAGATAGTGCGAAAAGCGATTGTAAATATATTTCTCTGTCGAGAAGTAAGCAAACAATAAGATTATTAACAAACTATCGGCACGTATATGTTGTTGTAGACGTTCGCGGTGGTTGTTTTCTTTTAAAGAATTTGAATTTCCGAGTAATGTCGACCCTTTCCACGGGGCTTCGTCTGGATGCGTCGCTGCTGTTCGAAGAATCCTTCGTACGGCAGCTGCGACCCGGAAACTCAAATTGTTTATCCGCACGTGGACATTGATTTATCAATTCAGGGAACGATGTGAAAAGATTAATTAATTAATTAACTAAGAATTAAATGATAGATTAGAAAACTTCTTCAGATGTTGTTATTGAAAGAAATTAAACGTAATTATTATTTAAAACTAAACGGGTTTGGTTTGCGCCATGTCATTTTCATCGTATGAGACTTCTTCAGGAGGTAAGCAACAGTTAGCGCGGTAACTCAACGAAACTAACCGAGCGGGAAGCAGTTGATCGCGGTAATCCAGCACGTGAACCATGCCAGAGGTTTTCGCCTTCCTGAAGAAGTCTCGTATGATTGTGAGCGAAACGTCTAGTTTTCGTTTAATAAAGAACGACATGGTACGATCGAAACCCGGAACACGTTTAGCTTTTAACTAACTGTAACCTACGTTTTTATGTAATTATTACTCCTTTAAATGAATTATTCCTTCTAAGTCGTCGAAGGCTGCATGACAAATTATTAACGGGTCGTTAGGTATTACTGAAAAAAAAAAAAAAAACGATAAGATATTATTCAGGTGACCCCAACATTGCAACAAAAGATGTTAGTGATTTTTTTCTTGAATCACTTAGATCAGAGCTTGCATAAGAACGATAAGAAATTGGATATTTCTTATTGAAATTGGATAAAAGTTATCGTCCACTTACGATTTCTTCTAGTTTTTCAAGAATTATTGGGAACGCTACGTTGAATAGGTTAATTTTTCATTTACGTAAATATAAGATTTTAACGGAACAATAGCAAGGATAAAGGATTCTTCATACTGCAATGACTGCTTTTCAGGCACTTTGTGGCTGATTTGGATGGTCTGAAACGGGCGTATGACTGTGCAGACCATGATTTATTAATTTCGAGCTTTCCTGAAAGGAAGAAGTCAGCTCATTTGCTCTTACTGCGTAATTTTAACAGAAAAGTGTCTCCGAATTCTGGGATTTCATCTCTTCAACGCTTCCCCGAAATCGATTGGTTCGCATATCCAGCAATGCTTAAAAAACATTAGATTAAGCAATCATATTCATATTGAACTTTCATAAATGACTATTGTTAGTTGTTACAGCAAATTCTGAACACTTTTGGATCGGATAGATTTCTCGGATAGATTAAGTTCCATCGGGAGAACGAAACGATCCGCATATGCAGACGCCGTCCGCAAAAAAAAATGTTAAAATGCTACCGGAAATAAATGAACTCGAACAATAACATTAATAAAGTTAACGTGAGCGCTTTCAATGTCGCACCTACATAATGCGAAATTTTTCCTTTAAGCTTCTAATTGTTATTTAATTACTCGGTAACCGAAGCGATGTTGCTAATTGTACAAAGGACGTAGGGGAAGTGTTTTCAAAAAACCTATTGACTTTGCTTATTCTAGTGTTACTAATTTTACCCGTACTTCGAAAACTTTCGCAATCTATTTACGTTTTGCACCGGCGCAAAACCAAGATTTCGTTATAATTAGTAAAATTAGTACGAATTTGTCAACAAACAAGCCGAAGATTAGAATCTGTCCTAATAGGAAGGTGCATGATGTAACCTTTGCAAATAAATATCGCTTAATCGTTTTTTGTTATCCTGCATTAACGTTTAGCAATGAAAAAGATCCGTTCCCGATGGAGCACGTACAACCTGACCCGAGCACAAAAAAAAGAACATCGTAACATGTGACGGAACAATCAACTGCTTTGGTGTTCCCAGATGAGTCAAATCCAACAAATGCTCTTCGTTCACGAAGCACTTCCAAGAAAAATGATTATCGAAAGATTAACCGCAACCTTTACCTTTTATAGTACGGACGCAGCAAGTAATCCAATGTTTATAGTTGCTTCACAAGAAGAATTAGAACAGCGCCGTTTGGGAAGGACAGGGGTGAGGCAGCTGCTCAGCAGAGAAGAAATTATTCATAAGGTTAAGGTTTCTTGAAGTTGATGCGCTACCTTAATACCAACCGAGGAAGGCCAAGTTGAACGTCAATAGTGTACCAATGTCTAACATTTTCGCTTCGTGTACTTCTTCGGAATTGCCGTTTTCCAAACAAACAAGCACTGAGTTTACCATCGACTAGTACTCAAAAAAAAAAAAGGAAAACAGCGAGAAGCAGAATATTTAACATGGATGAACATTTGCGAAGATAAAGAAACACCAGCAATGTTGATTTTTGCGGAAATAACGAATATTTAAATGAATATGTTTTCTTTTCTTACTGTCAATTCGATTTCATCTCGATTATTTTTAGCAATTCCATCATCAACCTATTCTATGAAGCGTCCGTTCAGTAACTTAAGCAGAGTGAAAACATCGACGACATTCGACGACGGAAGGTTGTCCGGGTTATATTATATTAAATCCGCTCAAAAGCAAAGTGGATGAAAATAAAGGCAGAGGTCATAAATGCCTTTGTACAGAAACGAAGAAACCTTAAATTTTCGTTTGCTTTAATGTTTTATGCTCAGGATGTGAATCACTCTTAAGGAAAACCCTTGTTTACAATGAATTAACAAAATAATTTTAAATAAGTAGAAATACGAATTACTCTTCTTAAAAAGTGAAAAGAATTCGAGAATAACCCAAACAGATCACTACTTTAAAGGTTTATTGTTGCAATCTCGTGTAACAGAACGTTACGCCAGAAAACGCAATTTTCAACGTAATTTATCGTTAGTACGTATGTGCATAGCAATCTTTTTCGCATTAGCACTTCTATTAAATACATATATTTCAATGTAGATGAAATACCCGGCACTATATGTTTACTGAACGCTGATACATCGACACCTGAATCTACTATTTCCGAAAATACTTACGAAATATTAGAAAGAAGATTGAGATTTCTTTTAAAGAATTTGGAAGCAAAGCAGAGAAGGATCTAGATATTTATCCATGCCCGTTAAATAAAATTAAGTAACTTGAATTAGTCATGCTTCATCTAATATTGTTCATAAAGATGAATGCGCTCAATAGATTAGGAAACCGAGGTAAAGTGATCCTGGCCTAGGTATCAGGATACGAGGGACGTCGACAGCCCGGGCAAGCCCGTCAACTGCTGAAAATTCCTCAATGTACTCGATGGGAATGGCACATACGATAGTAAAAGCAAACAATGGAAATGTAAGAGATCTCAAGGCTGGTGGAAGGTCATTCCAGGTCAGAGACAAGAGCTTTTAAGCAAAGACGGGAAATTTTCTAGAACTAACGAGCCACTGCATGCTTAACAAGCACGTGAGTAATCTGAGCTTGGCAGAAGAAACAACATGCGTATACTTCCATATTTCGATCACCCTTGGGTATCCTATACCACAAAGGGGTATAAGATACCCAAAGTCGAAACTTATGTAGAGAGATAACTCGCAACATTGCTAAATCTAGCAAAAAAGGTAAAGCTAACGTAATTGGTCTAATGAGAGAGGAACCACAATAGATCTGAAAAGATCGCAGTGGGATAGGTCGAAAACCACCTCGGGCAGTACCTTAATCTGATCCGGTACGAAATTTTCTTTTTTTTCTTAATAAAAACAAAACAAGACTGACTTTTTTTGCTTTGTTTTCCGTTACTCAAAATCAAGCGATTTCATCGTTATTGTAATAACGGTCCCAATTCCAAGTTTTCTTTTTTCATTCTTAATTATAGGTTTAACGAAAATAAAACTTAGAAAGAAAAGGATAGATTTTTGCAAAAGGATAAAGACAGAAAAAAAATCGAGAAAATCGACGAAACGTTACGCAGTGAGTTAAAAAGGATAAATTAAATTTTCAAGTCAAAGAAAAAATGTTGGAAAATTTATCTTCAACAGGAAGTACCAAAATATAGCAAATTTTGTAAACGTACGCAAAAAAAAAGAGAAAAAAAGAACAAGTAACATGTAGAAATAAGTTTAATTTTATTTTTAAGTTATAAAAGAAAAAAGTCACCGCTTTTTCTTCTACTGCTTCATTTGTAGAAGTTATATACGAACTTTATATTTATTACCTGCTATTGCAGCTTCAAGAAGTAGCACGTCGAAACGATTTAGCATAATCCCGTTATCCCCGCCCCTTTCCGGATAATTTATATCTTATTTGAAAGTTAAATTTTCATTCACAATGCCGCCCCAACTACGTTCTTTTTCATCCCTTTAGCGTAAAGCTAACGGAGATGTTGCATAAAATGCAGATATTTTGGATATCTAAGCTATTGCCTCATCAGTCTCATCACACCTACTACGAACGGAAAGCAATAAATTGGTGGGCTCGTACCAATCATTGTAGTCGGTAAACAGTCCGTTATGCAAATAATAGAGGCTCTAATCGAATGTAATCGGAAATTCTCTCGTAAATGTTATCCTACTCTATCGCTATTCTAGAGTCAATTACGATACATAACATTGTATTCGTAAATATAAGGTTTACAAATCATCTACGTCGAGTAAACAGCGTATTCCTTATGACTAAGCAACAGGCGCATAATTAAAAAGGTCCACATTGCCGGGAAAATGAAAACAGTGAGTTTACAAGAATTGTCCCACTACCCGTCCACGTTTCGACTATATATTATGCGGGGAAATAGGCTGGATCATTCAGTATTCGAATAGAATCCGAACGAAGAAGAAAGTGAAGAAGCCGTTTCGAACCATCGTCAGACTTTTATCTAATAAATAGAGTTTGTGGGATTAATCGTCAAAATGAAAATCGTCAACATCTTTTTGGTAAGTGTAGTTGTTTTATGTTTTTTTTTTTTTTCAAATTTTTTTTTTCTTTCCTTTTTTGGACTGTAATTTTTTGGCAAAATAAGGAAATTGAAATAAATTTCAACAATTTCGGGATACAGCGCCCCCCTAATTTTGCACGTTTTTTGTTTTTTACAAATATGTACATACCTCGGAAGCTACTTATAGCAAATATTTTTTTTTTGTATAGAAAATAATTTGAAATCTATTAATAGGCGAGGATAACGCAAATGATTTTTGAAAAAAAAAAAAAAAAAAAAAAAAAAAACAGGAAGCTGGGGTCAACGATACCACAAATTACTTAAAAAATAAATAACGAGGTACCCCATATCTCGCATATTTTTTATATAATTTTTTTATTTAAAAAGGGGTTCTTTAAGAACAAAACAATGTTGTATAACGACAAAAATTCAAAAAGGACATTAATTCGTCAAACATGTTGATTGGTGGATATTTGACGAGAATTGACTTTTATTATCATTTTTAAATCATTAATATTTGATGTAAGACAGTGTCGTACGTAAACTCCTCCTTATTTTTGATAAATAAAAAATATATAAAAAATACGGGGGCGCGGGGTACTTCAGTCCCTCGCTGTTTATTTTTTTCGACAATAATTTACGTCGTTCTTGCAACAATGTATATAATTTAAATTATTTACTAAACAAAAAAAAAAGACATCCCTTATAATTTCAATTTATAAGATCGCTTCTTACACAGCGCCTCCATAGCAGTTGCAAAAAAAAATATGTTGCCCTTTCAGTCTATATCTCTTTAGAGAGATATATCTCCTAGAATATCGAAAGCTATTAAAGTACCGCTTTTAGGAAGCAAGATATGCTGCTTAAAAACCATTCCAACAATACATAAGCAACCCAGAAACAAAATTTCCCTATCTCAAAAATAGCAACATTTACAAAAAAAAAAAAAATCATGGAGAAACAAAAGACCCTAATGATGATACCTTAGATAACATGAACGATACGCTTCTAAATTTTAATAGAATCCACTACTTCGTTACAGACCTTTACCTTCGCCGTAATAGTTTTATTCGCAACTACCAACGCGATGCCTGCAACTAACGATAACCGCGGATCTGGCGCGGAGTTCCCATCTACGCCGATATCGACGTCCGCGAACAAAAAGAGCATCGACGATAAAGCCGCTTCGGACGAGTTCACCTCGATATCTGCCGCCGTCGCCGCCGCTAGAACCAATGACAATAATAATGATAATAACAACGACGGCGACCTGGAAAATTCCGCTGATCCCGAGGATTCTCTCGAAGTTGCTGAGCAGAGAAGATTCCGCTTCCCTTATCGACGCCGTTTGCAGAGGCAGAAAGAAGAAGATCTGGAGTTTCCAGCTTTGTTCTAATAATAACTGCGAGAAGCGGGGGGTTAGACGGGGAAACAAGATGAAGCCGGAGTAATCCCCGTCTGTTTAAGTACTTATTTTATGGCTGTGCTGAGATTTTAAAAATCAAAATATTTTAGATTTCTCTTAGAAATTTTCTTTTTTTTTGTATGAATTTCCATTATTTATATTCCGTTGTTAAATATAGCTCACTTTAGCATTGTAATAATTACTATTTAATAATGTATGTTTATGAATAATTTATTATATTTTTAATAAAATACTATGTTTAATAACTGTTGCTTTTTTAACTGATAAGTACCTTAGCAAAAACCTAAGAAGCATATTTCAATGTTCTTGAGAATCACGTTGACAACTTCCACCATTTATCCAATCTTTCCATAGGTAGCTTCTTTGAATACGTCTCCAGATCAGATTTTTCAATAAAAGGAAGCTAATGATTATTTACTGGAGTCCTTTCGCTCTATGAATCCAATTATGGTACAGCAAGTTTTCTTCTAAATAAAAATGCAGCTAACCGCCTTTTCCTAGAAAGCAAATTCTGAAATCTTCAATTGTCTCCTTCATTTACGATATTGAAAAACGATACTCTCGAAGGAAAACATAATTTTTATTCGCGGAAGTTGTCCTCCACGTCCTTTGGGTAGCGAAGAGCTCTCGTGAATTCACTACATGGATTCCCGTTCGATTCTCTAAGCTTCATGCCATCTGGTAATACGTGAAAAAAAATCTATCGCTCTTCAGCGATGCCAAACGTTCGAAAGAAATTAATTTTAAAAGAAAGAAACGAAGTTCTTGGAACATCAATTTTGAACGTTTTCAACTTTTTCCCGGTGTTGTGACTAGAATATCTTTTTGATTTTGATATGTCCATCTCGGACCCGTTAGTTGTTCTATAACTAACAAAAATCTCTGCTAAAGTACTACTTAAAGATTATTTATTTAAAGATAAGGTAAAGATCGCGAAGATTAACAAGTTACAAGATATAAAAGTACTTACAGCTCCTATAGATCGTCTATTGAGCTTATGTAACATAAAGTGAAGTATTCGTAAGCTTAAACAAAATTTTTTAAACATTCTGGGTTCATTAAAAACAATTAATTCAAATAAAACCAGCACGTTTGCTTCATTCAAGTGAATAAACTTCAGGTCGTTAAGAAACGAAGAATAACTAAAAGTTCTAGTTTCTTCCAGCCATGACGTAGCTAGATAAATGAACAAAACCAATCGAACTTTGACGAAAGAAGGAAAAGCGTTCGTTCGAAGTAAGAAAATCCAAACTATGATCAATACTGGCTTAAAAACATACGTTACGAGATTATTTTGCTGAAGATACAGCAATATGCGGTTATAACGAACTTCCAAAAGATCAACAAGCACGATTCTCATTTAAATTTCTTCTCATGAAATTCACTTCTGCCCGATTCATTGTACACCACTGGATGTTTTTGAAAATCTATTCAATAATTGTTGATTACCTTCAAATAGCCGGCAATTGTTTTCGAATTTTATTTGTTTGTTTTTATTTTACAAGAATAATTACAAAAAAACAAAAACAAAAAAAAGCTTTTGTGGTATATTCATTTATTCCAACAGCGAGAGTATTCATTTTTTTTCTGTCCGTTACAAAAAGGTTAAAATGTTTAATTTGCGTTACGTCACGACATTCTACGCAATAATATTTGCATAAATACGAAATAGGTAAACATATCCACTACAATCGTAGTAAAATTTGTAAAATTTCTACACATGCATGCAATTATACGACTTAATACGCTAATATTTACTCTAGACATTTTCAAGTCTCTAACAAAAGCTGTATCTTGCAGCACCGTACATGGAAAATCAAGCGGCATCCAACCATCGCATTTTATTAAATTAGTAAATTTCGGAGTATATGTTACACAGGCTAGCCAACGAGACATTAACGAGATCCAGTGATACAATCATAATTGGATACTTTAGATAATGCACGTTAGAAGACAACCGGCATAGCTAAGCCTGTACATAACTGCATGAGATTCTATTAATTTCAAGTTAACACCTTCTCCCAAGAAGAAATCGTCAGTGAAAGTTATTGTCCGTACGAAGCATATGCTATCTCGCCAAAATATTAGAATAAACCTCCGTTTATTTATTTGTTTTTTTTTTCCTTTTTTTTTACTAATTGCAAGTCAGTTACCTTGCAAGGATGTTTGTTCAGCATTTAGCATCTAGTCAAGTGATGCTTTCTAAACATATAGGGTGTTAAATTGTTCTGTATTTTGTTGATCTATTAAGTTATTTTCATCTTCGTATTTGTTAATCGTATAAAAATAAGATTGAAACCTTTATCGTAGCACCTTTTACCGTTTATTTAGAGACAATCTAAA
Source organism: Oryctes rhinoceros (assembly GCA_020654165.1). Lineage (NCBI taxonomy): Eukaryota > Metazoa > Arthropoda > Insecta > Coleoptera > Scarabaeidae > Oryctes > Oryctes rhinoceros. The sequence goes on from JAIOKQ010000978.1 coordinate 2,681,046, forward strand.
ATCAGCTAATCGGATTGTAGAAAATTGTAGAGAAAAATCAACTTCGATGATTAGATAATGATAACAAGAACTGTGGCGTAGTATGGTAAACAACACATAAGTATCGGCACCTCCGCACCACGCATAAAGTATATAAATAAAAAAGTAATAATATGGTTAGAACACATTAAAAGAGCAACCGCGACGAGACTAGTACAAAAGTATGTAAATTAGGGAAGACAAAGAGCAGACGAAGAGGAAGATAAAAGAGAAAATGGCAACACGATATAAGGAATAAAATTCGAGGACGTCAACACGTTAACATTCACCGAAAGAAACCTAAGAAGGAGGAATCTAGAAAAGAAGTCCAGAATAAAGCGATTCAATTTGCCTCATTTGCGCGATTCCGAATGGCTGTCTTTTCCAGAAGCAAGCCGCTAGCCAATTCGAGACACGTTTTGAAGAACTCCGGCAATTAAAAATTGTGTTTTCTTCTTTTTTATGGATTTTATGTGATCGTGATACAAGGCTTTCTTGTCATAACTTCAGATGTCTTTATTACTATCACGTATCATCGTGGAGGGTGAAGCATAATTAATGACACATTAATGACCAACAAGGTTTTTACCCTAAGTTTAGTAACTGATGAAATTGAACAGCATATATAAAGTAAAAACGATTCGAAAAGCGGCAACATTGGCTTAGCTCTGGTTACAGAGAAAATGCCTTTATGGTATGGCCGGTAATCCGGTCTACTACAATAACGTTTATAAACTTTCTGAAACTTTCGGAATACATCATGATCCCGGTTCTAGGAGATTATTCATAGAATCATCGAAGACCAGCCTAAAAGCAGTTTTGTTGCATAATGGAAACCATTATCCTTCTATTCCGATAGGTCATGTTGTTTCTATGAAAGAAACTTACGAAAATCTGAAAATTTTATTAGAAAAGATAAAGTACAAAGACTATTCCTGGAATATTTGTGCAGATTTTAAAGTAATTGCAATTATTTTGGGTTCGCAATCGTAATACATTACATTATGATCCAATCTAAAAGACCTTTTCATTGAAATATAAAAAAAATCGAGCTTTCTTGATCTTCTACCTTTTATTAAAATAAATGTTTATTTGTTTTCTATTGAAATTAATATAAATTATTTGATGGCAAAATCAAAAGTTGAAATTTGTTGGCCAATGTAATCTCCCAACATGCATCGAGATTGTACCAAACGCTGCCGGTAATATCTATCGCTTGGTTCTGGCTGAGCTGCAACGTATAGCATCTAAAACAGGTCCTCTTGCCAATGATGCACGAATCCGTAGATCCTTTCCATTCCAAGAATTTATCCAGCTTCAAACAGGTAAATATGCTTCCAAAGTATAAACGTATAATCCTGTTAACAGCAACTTACGCAAACGAGATACCATGCAGCGAATGCCGGTTTGCTCTATGAAAGCAAGCGACGTCATCACTCACGGAAATTTAAATGTTTGCGAGACTTCTAATCAGTTGATGTAAGCAACGTTTTCCAATCTATTAGCCGCTCGAAATGGTCCATTGTCGAATAAGTTATATTTCCTAGGAAGCACTTCGCAAAAAAATACGTCTATTTGTTTAAAAAATTAGCGCATATAGTTGCTGTAGTTTTCAGGAACGTACTGCGAATAAATAGAAAAAAGAGCGATGATTAATTTTAAGCGGATTTTAAACGTTTAAATTGAAGAGAGTAATATGACTAATATGATATTCGCCGGCATCAATATTTAGCCTTTCCCAATTTTAACCAGTAACAATAGTCAACGTTCTTTTATTTAAAGGTAATTTCGTTATAGAGAGAGAGAAAAAAAAGAATAAAGTAAAAAGAATTATTTACCATCCGCGAAATTCAATAGAACAGAAACCCTCTTCGCTTCGACAAGACTAGTAAACTTAGAAGAGCCCTCCATTTCACTCCGGCCGTTATTCGCAGATGACCAGAAGAGTGCATTTTGTCTTCCATCTTTCAATGCACCGTTTTTCACCCGTCTTCCTCGCTAAAATAAACAGAAGAAAACAGTCCCCAACCCGCGACTTATTCAATTCCAGCGCGGATACCGTCTGGCGAATTTCCTTTTAAAAAGAACGCAGTTCGCCGTCTCGCGCTGCCGATAAAGCTTCCCGGGAAAAGTTCATTTTCGTCCGGCCGATGCTGACGAGTGATTTTCTTTTCTTTTACTTCCACTGCCTTTCGTCCGTTCCACTCCCCGTCGAGTTTATCCGTCTCTCATCGCTTTGTCTCGTTTTATGTCTCCTTTTACTTCGGGGCTAAAATATTACATCAATTTGCGGATGTAAAGAGCGGATCTTAAAGTCGGAATAAAAGGGAATACGAGATCCCAAATGGTAGAAGGCCGGCAGATGCCTCTCTCTCTAGAGAGGAGACGAAGTAATTCAGTGTATGTGCGCACGTAGGGTTCGCTAATAAATTTATTTCATCCAAAAACTCTTCGCGAGAGCTAATAATAAACAAGGTAAGTAGAATTAAATTTTAAATAATTAAATAGATGAAAGAGATACGTTACAAATTGCTCCGTCTATTAACGACAAGCGTTCGTAATACTATCAATCGATATGCTTTAAACGATAAAGCTAGAACACTAATATTTCGTTCATCTTCTGCGATGTTCACCAGTTGATGGAGATGGGCATCCAGCATCAATGAAGCGTTCAGGTCCTTTCTTCTAAGACCTATTTCCTGTCGAAAATCGCTCTACCAAAGAAATGCCGGCAGTTTTTCAATTAATATATCTATTTATATTGCAGAAGCGTCGGTGAGAGATAATGCTTTGACCCATTTCCCGGACGTTTGTTTTTCTTTTCTCGTTGCTAGATAGATTACACAGATATCTCCGAATTGGTTTCCTTTTAATTATTCCCATCTATCCAACAAAGAATTTACGCTCACGTCCTTCATTCGGGTTGCGTCCGCTTTTCCCGGCGCGAGATGTATAAATAGTGCAAAAAAAAAGTAGAAGGAGAGAGAATGGAAGAGGTATTCGCAGCCCGGGAGATCCTTCGATTTCTACGAATATCGTCGTCGCCTCGCCCTACACCCGAACTCCTTTTCACAGCCGGTCACGCCCTCTCTCTTTCAATAAACCTCGATAAAAGTTCATTTCCATCTGACTGACGAACAAATCTCCCTTTATTCCGCAGCTAAGGCCGGTCGTCCTCTTCGTTTTACCATCCCCATATTCTCCGCGACCGTACAGATTCGTAGCTGAAAAGCTAAAATGCATCGCCTGTATTCGTCGGCGATGCTGCGTCGATGCGGTTTTATACTGCTCCCGAACGATATCTTATACTTACGGTTCCATCGGCCTTTATAGAACAGTCTGAATGCCGTGCTGGATGTGTATGTGGATATGTAAATAAAAATTTTCATATATGCAAAATGCGACCAAATACTGGTCAAAGGGAAGGACGTTACACGTACAGCCATACAGCGTTTCCACTCCGATAATTGAATCTTCGCATGTTAGAAGTACGTCAAGTTGTGCAATCGTGCATTGATAGATTGGCAACTTCTTTAATAAGCGCTGGTAAACAATTGGTAAGTTGTAGCGCCAATCAAGGCAAAAAGAACCAATCACATTTAGCTACCGTTTTGCTGGGCGTTGGAGTTGCATTTTTATTGCCGAATATTAACGCCTAACCTGTAACCGAGCTTCCCGCGCTTCAACGTGAAAGCCAGCTCCAATGCGCAATACGAAATGTTTCGTTCTGAACAACTTACGTATTACTTTGTCGCTATGCACCAACCCAACTCCCTCGAATAGAAAATCGAGCTAGCGAACTTCTGGGCACTAATTTTACCAAAAACAAATTAAAGGTACCCTCTCGAATCCGTGCGTGAGTTACATCTAGAATGTTCGCTGCCATTCCATACGTCCGTATCAGGACGACGAATACCTTCCATAGCGCCATAAACTTCGACGATTTACATGCGAAAATTACACGGGATTGCCGTATAATAGTTTCATGTTGCACGTTACATCCAGCGCGCGATAATATTCTTACGCGGTACGCGATTACCGTCGGGCATGGAATTTCGCAAATCCGTTTCCTCTGAAGAGGTTTATTTTTTATTTTTCTCCGCGTAGCAGCGAGGTTTGACGTCCGAGTGAAAAGAAAAAAGAAAAATTATGCGCGACGGTACACGTTTTACCGGGTTCGTACACGAAATACGGTATTTTCGTGTCATTTCGCCGTTATTAATTCGCCTATAAAATGTATAGAATTACGGGAATTTATCATTAAAGTGGATGCGGTTCGTATTCCTCGAATAAATCAAGGTTTACGTGCCGAGAACGCGCCGGCTACTGCAATTGCATGTAGGTATGGTTGCATAATTACACGATTTCGTGAGTAACTGTTGCAGGTATTTGTATCTACGCGAATAGTGACCGAATCTGCTTACCACGGTGTTGTAGATCGTATCGGGTCACTTTAGTTGGAAGATTTTTCCGTAAACAGAAAGATTGTGAGTATTGCTTTAATGTATTTGTAGGGATGGCTTCAAGATAAACACTTGCACTTTTTTAAGCCCTCTCAATGTAATAAAGACATTCGTACAAATCGGACTATTGTGTTGCTTCCAATAATTACTTTAATTCTAATTTCAGAGCGGTTACACGCAGAATTCCGCAAAGCTCCGCATTAGGTCCCTTACAGTTAAAGGTATATACAGTTTCCTTCCAGACTTTCATTATCCAGCTGTAAAATGCATATATATGCTGATAATTAAGGATAGCCAAGTAGACAGGCTCGTGTTTATTCGAATCGCGAGAAGGAGCTCATCAATCTGTTTAGTCGCTGCAAAATTCTTCTTTGCTTTTCACTTATGACGATTTTGCTTCGATTAAGTGGTTCTGCTAATAAAAATCTTTCTGCCTACCTGGCGTCATCATCGTGGATCCAAGAGTGTTTTCCGCTCCGGCTTGCAGCGTTGTTTGTCACACAGCTAATGGAAGGCATGTGTGAAATAAACAGCGGCGCAGGCTGAAGTGAAACACTTGGAGCTACGCCGATGAGGCCGGGTGGATAAAAGACGTAAACTTTCTCGTCTCGCAGCGCTTTCTCTGTAAATGATTGCATTAATGCCACGAGAAAACATTATTTTTTGGGTATTGTTTCTACGCATTGTTATTTAGTATTACCTGGTGGCGCAAAAGTCACTGTTTGGACAATTATGACACCTCAAGAACGTGGAATTATTGTTACTTCTTATTTGACAAATGTTAAGTCTGTTGTTTTAACGCAACGCGAATTTCGCCGTCGTCTTCCTGATCGTTGTGTTCCATGAGCTCGGACAATTAAACGTTTGTCCTAGCATCTCTTGCAAACTGGGTCCGCTAGAGATGTCGCGATAAGTAGCCGGCCTCGTAACCGTAAAAGGTGAGCGTTACAGATGGATGCCAAACGAATATTTTTTGCCGAAAATTGCCGCATTGCGTCTCGATCATTGTTGGTGTTTCAACAGGACGGAGCGACCGCTCACACAGCTCGGGTAACTATGGAGATTTTGAGGCACCCACTTCCAGTTCGAGCGATCTCCCGTTTTGGAGATTTGAACTGGCCCGTCCAGGTCGCCAGATCTAATAGCACCGGACTTTTCCCTTTGGGGCTCCTTAAAATCTCGCGTTTACCACAACGAACCACGAACCTTGCGAGCCTTAAAAGCTAACATCGAAGCAGAATTCGCTAATCCGGAGCCAGATGTTTTGCGAGCAACAATTCAAGTTGCCGTAAAACGGGCGCAATTATGCATCAACTCGGGAGGTGACCATTTGACCGATATAATTTTTTATAATTAATATCATCAATCTTTGCACTTTCAAATAAACTTTTTATGAAAACAGAGCTCTTTTTTTTTATTTATAACAAAATGGCATTAGTTTTACGCCACATTATATTTACGAATTGCAAATAAACAATTTTCTAGATACGTCTTCTCGCATCTAAATCTAATTTCTTCGCTTTTTCGTCTTCAGTCAAGCAGATTTCAACGACCTACAGCACATGGATCTTTAAGTGATCTATCACCCAAGTTTCAAGTGTTATGATTCGTTGTGTCTTATTGAAATGGTATTTTGAAAATAACATTCTGTGCTATTTCCGAGTTATTCGTTAGGTTAAAAGCTTCGTCTAGCAAGTTTTTCCCTCCTTGGTTCATTTAGTGCTGCTGAAGAGAGTTAGTAAACTTTAAATGGATCCATTCGTTGTATGTTGAACTCTAATTCAACATTTATGTGCTCAGTTTCGATATATTCGTTCATCGTGGTGAAGAAATCGGATGGAAAGGTCCGAGATTAGCATTGCTCTTACAGCAAAAGGAATTTATTTCTTAATAATGTTTACCTACAAAACTCAGTAATTGTTGAGATATTTCAATGTTGCGTTTACCTTGAATAATGTCTTTAAAAATTAATTTTCGGATTACTTGTCCAACATTACGACTATCGGAAACACGTCGATCATCTGAAGCCTACAAATGGATAAAATAGAAAACGTACAAAATGCCCTAAAAATCCCCTTATTTTAACAAAAATCTATCAAGGAACAAATATTCAACGGCTTCCCGTACTTGATAACAGAGATCGCCAAGATTTCCTTTTTTCTTGTACTTCGCCACAATTCTTTCGTACATCCATAAGCAAAGGTTTTTTTCGAAATAAATCTGTTACAAGCTATAAATATCTCCGATTCGCTAACATCGGGTAACGATGCTTACAGCACCCGTACAGCACGTATTGTACACAAAATAACAATGGTACGCTCGTACTTCCTGCCGCCATACAGAGAATTACTTACATCCGGCATTCCTTTGCGTCATATCCTGCTTAATCATCTCGATTTCTTTCGAACTAGCTCCTTATTGAATCCGTAGCTCATCGTACTTCAACGCAATTATGTCGCATTACGTTCCAAACGATTTCTCGGACTTGGTATCTTTTTTTTTTCAGCGGCTTTCTTGCAAAAAATTTAATAACGCTAATTGCGATTGTTTCAATTGATGGCTGTGATTTTTTGAATCGATCGAATTTTAATTGGTCGTAGCGTACTTTCCAATACGTTCCAATTACGGATGTCGAAGGACATGGACCAAGCTAAATTTGCCATAATTCGCAAGATTACATGATAAATTTCACGAAAGCAAGGAGTAGTAAATAATAATGTTAGCATAATTTTTCAGTATTAACGATTATTTTTTTATATCATTTTCATTCGCAAATCCTCTAAAAGCTTCGCTTCAAGAATATTTTCCATCTCCATAAACACTTAACATCTTTTTATTCAGGAGTCCGCTTTATTAAATTATCTTACATCTGTTGCAGCGTAACTTCTAGTTTATGCAAAGAACCTTCTGGAGTAAATTAAATCCAGACATCAGAAAAAGCGCTTCTAAACGGGCGCGCAAATTTTGAATATGGCGGCGTGATAATGAAAATGATTAAGTTTTAGCGCACAAAATATGATAAGGAAAGATTGCGCGAAATGGAACTAGGAGCCGGGGCAAAAAGGAATTAACGTTGGTTTCTCCTTTGACCGGCTAGACGCGGCAATTTGCGGGCAAGAGATGGCGTTACCGTGTTTCCTTTGCCGGAATTAATTGAAGCGTTAATTAAGACGTAAGGACGGCACGCGCGAATTTTACGATATAAGCAAATTGCAACCGCACCTGTAACATGGGAGAGGCGGCATCTTTACGATGTTGGATGTACAGTACGGCAAATCTTGTTTCGGCCAGGCTTTCAAAGAATTAAAAGAGCTGCATGTTAACTTTCTCGCTAATGAGTAAATCTTGCTCGAGCGTTCCCTTGATTTTGGACTCGAAGTTTATGTAAAGGTAAATCCTTTAATTCTCCAGACGACTTGTTGTTGTTGGACGATGCGCCAAGACATCGATTACTGGGATCGCTATCCAATCTTGCAAGGATCTTGCCGGATCCAGAAGTGCTCCAACCTTCGATAGGAAGTTTTAACGTCCTAAACACCTTTCTTTACTTTGCCCATGGAAGGCCTCCAAGAACAATCCAGCACACCACATTATGAATCGGAAACTTTGAGAAATACGTCGTCGACGTTGCATCATACGTTTTAGCCTACGTATAATCGCCAATCATTGAATAAATTGCTTCCTCCGCGGTAAGTTCGTCGTCTATTGCCATCGTCAATCATCATATGTTGAATAGTCTTGGTAACGCTGAATTATGCCAAAACTACGAGTGTTATATCATCACTAAGCCTCTAAAAACAAGTTGCGAAATAAAAACGTAGGCTTCCACGGCCGGAGTCTGTTGAAAATAAACGTTTTCCGGGTTCGAACCGTGTCATGTCGTTAAAAAATAATAATAAACTCGACGTTTCGCCCACAATCGTATGGGGCTTCTTCAGGAGAAAGACCAGTTAGCACGGTAACTCGGTAACATGACTCGGTTCGAACCTGGAAAACGTTTAGTTTAAACAAGTTGCGATTCACCAAATTAGAGACTAGAGAGACTTCGTATTGTCTACTGGTTTCCCTGACAGTCGACAAAACACGAGTCTGTCTAGTCGCTGCTAATTTCGCGAAACGTACTCATTTCTGTAGGCTTAGTCACCACCGTGACCGACGCTATCCGTAGCCTTCAGGATTGCAATTTTTACCAAGAATAGGCGAGATATTATATCTAATTAAAAATTAATTTTTAGGAATTCTTCTACGACAAAATCTAAGGCCGCCATCAACTTCTTCAAACGCAATCAACAATTTCTCATTACCCAACCATTTTTAACCAGCGCGCTCTGCGGTGTACGGCAATTAAGTCCCTGCGTACCGGAGGTGATATCCACGGAACCCCTACGCCCGCTTCTTCGAATACACCATTCCATACCACAGGTACTAAGTACCAACTTCCCTATCGGAAAGTTTTCGAAATACGCTCGGTTTATTGCCGGTGCGCTACATCCACGGCCGTCTTTCTCGCAATTACGAGACAAACTCCTAGTTCGCCGCTGGAAATTATGAGCGTAATTCGCATCGGATAGACCGCGCGTTAAGACCAAGTTCGTCTCCTTTAAATCTGGGTCGCAGACGCGAGGACACGGGATTACTTGTCGCCGACAGGAGTTCAACTCGTGTGCAAGTTGTAACCGCGCTTTTTTCTTCGCGCCACGTCGGTCTCGTGTGCGGTCGCGAAACGTAGAACTAGTTTCGCCGTTGAGGTATTGATTAGTTGTTTGTTGACGAAGGAATTTAACAATTATCAGCGACGGTTTGGCAGCGCTCCTATGCGGACGCGGATATTCCGTGTTATGGCGGTGTTATTTAATAAGCGCCGTCTAGCAGAAAATCCTATTAATTATTGTTTCGTTTAGAAGAGGTGTAATAACATATACGTACGCGGGCTTTTGTTAGAAGCAGTACGCGCTTCTGTTAACGAGATAGATAGAGAAGATTATAAAATGAAGTTGCGGCCTAATCAAAGTAATTTAGTTTCCATTCTATCTCTAATTAAATAGAATGCTTATTCGGATCAAGGTGAAGAGATCTCGGCGTTACTATCAATAAAAAAAATTATTCTGTGATATTGACGCACATATTGCAAAAACGAATCACCTTGATCGGAGAAGTAGTTTTTTTTTTTTTTTAAGAAGCTGTTTAAGGTAGAAGTGAATGGAAATTATACCAACACGGAAAGGACCCGAAGGAACGATCTACGACAATGCTTCGATCTATCCTTCGCCAATAGGCTTGCACGACCAACATTTTCATAACACTTTGTATCGTCACGACTAAAGTTTCATGCCGTTGGCAAATACGCTTTTCCTCTCCGACATGCCGTAGATTTGCATAATAAATTCGGTGTACGCCGAGCGAAGCGTCGAAATACATCCACCGCCATTTTTTCCGCCTAGTTTGCTCGCAATTTACGCGAAAACAGAAGTTTTCGCCTGTCGCCGCCAAAGCGTCCCGTTCGCATAATAGAAACGTTCCCCGCCCCACGAAGACATCCACGCCGCGTGCATCCTTAGCGGATTTCCTTAGATGTTGATGCGTTCTTAGTGGGGCACGTGTCGCATCCGCTTTTCATATACTACGTGTCTTGGTTTTATTCGCTCGTCAGTCGGGACGCGTCCGACATAGATTAGAGATCCTTATTGTTGTTATATGTACATTGGAATCCGTAGGTTCCATGTCCTTGAAAGAAAATGCCCCGATACGAAGCCAACATAAAAAAAATCGTTCGTATATGTAAAGAAAGGCCGAGTTCACTCAAAGTCCTTGAAGTTGATGCCAATTTCTGCGGACATCGACGAGATGAGCATCTTCTTGTGTACGTCCAATTGGAGTTTGATCATAGATGTAAAAGGGTGGTAACGGCCAAACAGGGTATATATGGTGGTCATTTAAGACTCCATCAAACCCAATCGAAAAATCTATCGCCGGGCCTTGTTGTGCTAGAACGTACAGCGCGTGATACAGTCACCGCCCAGAGCAAGCTCTTTTACCAACAGACCACCAACCTTTTAACCCGAAAAAACCATTTTAGAAAATAAAGAAGTTAATTTAAGCAGATGATTGATTTCTACATATTTATTAAGAACTAAAATCTTCTTCCTAACCAAAGTTTGACATCAAACATCATTGTATCAAAGTTGGCTAAAATTCTTGCAAAACCGCCATATCCTGCGGTGCATTACCTCGAGATTACTTCGATTACGCCCATTCGGCAAACAGGAATTGAGGCAATCGTTCTTTCTGCCATAAACTGTTCATTTAATTCCTCTTTCTCCGTTTCTATGAAATGGCTCTGTTTCTAAAGTTCGGGTAACAAAAAAAAAAAACACTAAAAAGAAGTTATTCTTGGAGTCGTTAAAGGTGATTTATATCTGCGAGGACTGATTATATTCGAACTTAGGTAATACAGTGGAAACAACTCTTTGGCCAATCCCTTAAGTTCCAGCAAACTTTGTCCTTCAATCATCTTCATTAAAGTCGCATTCTTATTGTTCGATTCAACAAATAGATATTATTTCAAGCTGTTTTTAGAAATTAGGATGGATGTAGTTTAATAAGCAACAATTTTAATGGCTGCTACGAGCCAACGAACGTATGAAAATATCGTACGTTCGAAAACAATCATCGACTACGAGATGCCCTCTTTCCTTTTTCTGAACGAAACCGTGTATATACCCTCGCAATGGAGAACTTCATACTTTCCTTCGGGGCTCTTGAACTTTCAACCCTTGTACTTACCGGGGCCCTCTAGACAACACAACGCGATGGAAAGCAAGACGACGGGAAAAAGAAAAAATCGAAGGGCAGGAAGAAAGGGGAATAGCTATGCAAATACGAATACGTGACTTTGAACGTATCACCGCGAAATTTATATGCAAATATTTCTCGAGGAAAGCTACCGAGGACCGACGTCTTACTGATCTTTTTGTTTCGTTAGGTGTCCGAAATAAATTCGAAAAGGCGCGACGAAAAAGAAAAAAAAGGAAAAACGGAATAAGAAAAAAGCGTAAAGTTGTATACGTATCGGCGGATGCGGACTTTGTTCTCCCTTTTTAAGATATGAATAAAAGAGGAACGATACTTACTTTGATTCGGGTACAAAAAAAAATTACTTTCTCCGTAATTCTTCTACCGTAAATGATAAAATGTGAGTGTACAGTGAACGCCTGTGGGAATAAACGTTGATTTTGATAAAGAATACCTTTGCTTTGATGCGCTTAAATGATTTTATGGAATTAGCTGTTCTATTTCGCAAAAATTTCTCAAATTTCTCGCAGCCTTAATCGATAATTGGTATAATTGCGAAAGGAGAATCCAAGATCGGAGAAATTTGATTTTAAGCATTAAGTATTGCATTCGATATCCAAGATTTCTCCGAAATATTTCGATGGTTAAAAGAACAAAGAGAAGCTCGATATGTTACATATCTGTATGTTCCGAAGAGACGACTACATTAGTCGACTGTTGTAATCACGACTAAAACGATCTGCGAAAAGCGTATATAAAATAGACGTCCGAAATCATCCAACCGAACACGTAACTAACTGCAAACAATATTTTTAAATTTGCTGTAATTTATTACACAACCGTGGTGACAATAACATTTACATAATGTATTAATTTCGACCAAATTACACATTCAGTTGAATATGTATGAAACGATGCGATAAAATATAACGTATCACATACGATCGGACATAAACGAAGCTCAATTTATGCAGACACTTTCATAATAATAATAATAATAATAACAAGGGGGGCGTTCACGAAACATTGAGCGTATCACCCACGCAGTAGTATTAAACTTTTCCATCTGAAGAGGGCGCTAGAGAAAGGAAAAGTTGTTCTGGACATTACGCAGAATAACAAAAGGATTTGTGGAATATTTCCATAGAATGTAACAACGAATGCCTTGCATAAGCCAAAGGTATATCGATGGAGTAACAAGCCGTTATATGGACGACATATAAACAACCTAAGGCAAGCGCACCCAGGTTTAGAAGCTGCGAACAAATGGCTTAGCTAGGTTTATCTCTTTTCGGAGATCGAGGGATACCTATTTTCCATTCAACATCATGTGGTGCCCAGAACGACATACGCAAGATGTAACGAAAGAAGACGAAAGCATCGACGCATGCCAAATCATGGCCGCAAGAGAATTCACTAAGTGGCCTTATGCGAAAGTTATGCAAGTATAAAATCGAACTGCCTATTAGAACTACATGCCTGATAGTAATAAGCATTTACTGTACTGGAATAGGGCCATTCGAATTGACCACCCTATGCCGTGCAATAAACCAGATATAATGATAGTGAGCAGGAAAATTAAAGAATGCTTAATCATAGATGTAGCTAACTCCAACAAACATCTCTGGAGAAAAAAAGGAAAAAGTTGCAAAATGCTTACCGCTATCAGCCGAACTAAAGCAGATATGGAGACTTTCGTCTGTCCGCATAATTCCAATTGTAAACGGGGTCATCGGTGAGATACCGAAGATGTTGCGTAAACATCTAAAAGTACTAGATCTTCCGTCTAAACTGTATATAGAAATGCAAAGAAATATCTCCTTGAACGGAACAAGAAAGAAGAGTAAAAATAAAAGCAGGACGAAGAAGGGAAGAGTAAAAATAGGAAGAGCAAAGGTCAAGTTTTTATTGTCCAACGATTTGCAATTATAGGACGAATAATAAGAAGAAGAATTAAAAAGAAAATTACGAGCATTACGAAACATAAAACTTGCGTATGCAGAAATCCGAAGGCAACCCAAAACTTTAACCACAATTAAAAATAACTCCAGAAGCGCTTGATTATTGCTAAAAAATGGAATTAAGCTTCCCTGTGAATAACATGTAGAAGCACTTGTTCACATCCACCAGCAACTTCGAAGAGGCAATCCAATTAGTGATCACGCTGTAGCTCAAATACATCATTCCAGTTCTTAACGGGCATAAGCCAGAATAGAGCAAGATACAAAAGTAAGTAAGCCAATGATGACGATGATGAGTCATATTCCAGCTCTGTGGAACACCTGTTGACCCAACTAAAACTTTAGGACTTGAATAAGAGATTGACTAAGTCCAAATGCAGAATATTTCTAAAGTAAGACACTATGATCTAATGCGTTTAATGCTTTACTGCGCCCAAATTGCTGGGCTAATAAATAAGGTACGAAACCATGTTGGTGCGGTGAAATAATGGATTTCGTGGACCTTGGCAGGATTGGACAAAATCGAGATTGGTTTATGATTATCCACTAGTTTCTTCTCTCCGTTCTTCTTAAAAAAATAGAAATAAAAAAATAGTTTCCAAAAAGAGAGGGAATGTACAGGTATGAATGGAGCAGTTAATTATAATCGGCAGTGGTTTAGCAAAAATACGTTAAGCACTACGTAATGTTAATGGGATCAGTTGCGGAAACAACAGATCATAACAAAGGAACACGTATCTTCATGATCAATCTGGAAATATCTTGGAAAGATTTCAGACGCGAATGACTGTAGTGCTCTAGTGCTTGTTAGATCATGCTTGGTTTGGAGAAAATTGAAAATTGTTTTAGGACCATTAACGACGGTCGTTCCTTCACGGTTGAGATAATGCGAGTAAGCCAAAGAAATCTCATCTTTGCGGAAATTTTACGAAAAGCGTATTTAATTATTAACACGTTAGGATAACATTTCAACACTTTCAACTTTAACCATAAAATTCACCACCTTATGAGCTCCTGCGCTATGCATTAAAGCGATCGCCTTTTTAGTAAAAGCACAAAAAGAACTGGAACTTTACAGATTACTTCACGAAACAGCCATATCCTTCGAAAATTGGAATTTTATCGATAGAGTGTTGCGCAAGTGACGTTTTATATACTCGAGTACGTGCGATCTTCAACCTTAAAGTTGCATTACAACTTCTCCATTTTTAACGCTGTTTAATCGTTATAAAAATATAATGGTAATAGTGGATGTAGCGTTTCGAATATACTAGATGCCGCAACTATCTACATCCGGTGAATTACAGCTTATCTATGCATTCAATGGACGACGTTCGGTATAAAAGTTGCTTCGTGAAACTAGAGCTAACGAAATACAGAGAAAAAAAAAACTATTTCCTTGTGCATAGATGTGTGTAGTTATAAACTTATAAAGGCTAACTTTAAAAAAAATCATGCATCAAACAGCCTCATGAATATTTGAAGTTCAGCGCATTAAATTGAATGGAAATAGCGCATTCAACTAGAGATTTCTTGCTTGCTTTTCCACCTATTGGATCTTATTGGTCTTCCTTTTGACGCTTTTGCTCATATTAATTTTGCCGGAAACCATTACAATATAAGCACTAATTCGTTTGTTCTTGTACCCTGCCGCTAACATCGATATTTCGCCAGCTTTTTGATTCAAACACCAGTTTCGATAGCTTCAATCGCGTATCAGTCGCAAACGACTTCAATGCTCCTTAAACGGTAAGTCGTTGAACAAAAGACTCATAAAAAAAAGCAACCGGGAGTAAGCGCCGCAGAAATCGAGATAAAAAGAGATAAAAGGATTACTTTACTCTCAACTGTAGCCATTAAACGGAACTACACTCAAATTTCATATTGTTCACATGGAGCTCTTAGCCTAACTTGCTTTACGTAAAATTTGGTAATACTATCAAGTCTGTAGTTCTTATAGACTTGATAATACGAGCATACTGCGACGATTCGTCCATGAATTCGTTCAATCCTCGTTAGATATGCTACGGGTAGGTATACGGGCGGAATCCTTCCTACCGTAAGAAAAAAATACAGCTGCAGGAACTTTCTTCTCCTTAGTTCCGTTACTGAATTATAAAGCTGGAATTTTCTTTTCATTTCGCGGATACGAACCTGGGTGCGGACGGAATAAGACGCGAAACTCAAAAGAATTAATTTCTTTGCCTACGTCGTCCAATTACTCTTCTTTCAGTAGCAGAGACTTTTATTTTTCCTCGTCTCCCGCGTTGCTAAAAATACAACCACTTTCACTAATCTCTCCGGTCGATTCCCTTTTTCTTACGTCGAGGTAATGTATCCATATTATGCGCGTGTAGCAGAGCCGGTCGGACTTTTAATAAATATATGAGTGCGCGTGGCGGTAAAAGAAAAGAATGCAATACGGAGAAAAGTTTGTGGACACGAGAATTATCGTTGTTGGTATTATTTAACGCGTCTACTTCGGCTAAAATAAATAAAATAAAATAAAATAAAATGAAAATTTCCAATTTTCAAAAATTTATTTCACTCATTTAGCGTTCTTAGAGTTTAATAAGTTTTTGAATATCCAGGTTCGGAATCGTCCTTCGTAAAAACATCAAAGTTAAGGTATTTTTTAGGCTATTAGCGGCATTTTATTTTGATCTATAAGTTGTTAAATTGCTGAAGGAGACTTTCCGAATCCACGCCGCATATACAAGGTGGCGCAAAAGTAATGTCATAATTTGAATTGGCTGCCATTTTGTTATAAATAAAAAAAAGAGCTATGTTTTGATAAAACGTTTATTTGAAAGTATAAAATTGATGACATTAATTAGAAAAAAATTATATCTCGTTCAAATGACCTCCTCCCGAGTTGATGCGTAATTGCGCCCGTTTCACGGCATCTTGTATTGTTGCTCGCAAAACATCCGGCTCCGGATTAGCGATTTCCGCTTCAATGTTAGCTTTCAAGGCTTGCGAGGTTCATGCTTTGTTGGAGTAAACGCGAGATCTTTAGAAGCTCCGAAGGAAAAAGTCCGGTGCTGTTAGATCCGGCAATCTGGACGGCCAATTCGAAAGGAAGATCACTCGAGCTGGAAATCGGTGCCTCAAAATCTCCATAGTTGCCCAAGCTGCGTGAGCGGTTGCTCCGTCCTGTTGAAACCAACAATGACCGGGACGCAACGCAGCAATTTGCGACAAAAAATATTCGTTTAGCATCCGTCTGTAACGTTCACCATTTACGGTTACGGTAGCGCTATCGAACGAGCACTACGAGGCCGCGTCGACGCTCGGACAAATGTTTAATTGTTCGAGCACATGGAACACGACGACCAGGAAAACGACGCCGAAATTCACGCTGCGTTAAAACAACAGACTTAACACTTGTCGAATAAGAAGTAACAATAATTCCACGTTCTTGAGGTGCGTATCGCTCCATGGCTTGTCGACAACTAATCCTCTTCATATCTGCATCATAAATGTCAAAGCACGGTGAGATTTGGCGCCAACTGCAAAAATGGCGACCAATTCAAATTATTACATTACTTCTGCGCCACCTGTTACATCATAAAAAAACAAATAAACTAAAAAGCAACCTCGTGAATTATACCGCTACAGCAGATATAACTTGGACGTTTGCTACTATTTTTGCTTTTACTACGTGCAACGTTTCCGATCGAGATACCGGCAAAATTTATTCACTCCGCTGGTCGATTATTTTCAATTCTATCCTGCCGTTTCATCTGCATTTCACAGCGTGCAGGTTTTAGCGACAATTTCAATTATGCAGACGACGGTCGTTTGAACTATTTTCGCCGGCGCGCTACAAAATATGGACGGCGTAATATCCTATTTGATCGGTCGGCGGGGAGGGGCGGGAAAATTTTTGAATTCGGCGAAACGGCCCGTCGATTCCAATCCGAAGCGACGCGTAGGCCGTCGATCCGGTCAAATATTGAAACGACCGGCGAATTTGCATTTAGACTAGCTATATCTATATGAGCTTTGAATTTTAAGTAAAAAGTTAATTACGCGGCCGTCGAATTTAATAAAAGGATTTCAGGACGATAATTGAAGTAACGTAAATGGACGTCTGGATCAAATATTCAATTTGTTCGTCTTTTTTTTGTTTAACTGATGAAAGCTAAAATTATATTCATTATTCGTTTTATTATTAATTTTTCCTTGTTGCTACCTATTTTGTTAATTGTTGTAGCCCTCATTTTGTCAAGCCAAATTTCTCAATTAGATGGCTGCTTTTCAGGCTTCTAGGTTGACGCTTTTAGGATGTTTTTTCGCGTAAACAATTTCGGGCAACAATTCGAAATGCCGTAAAACGAGCGCAATTACGCACCAACTCAGGAGGTGGCCATTTGAGCGAAATAGTCTTTTCCAATTAATGTCATCAATTTTACACATTCAAATAAACTTTTTACGAAAACTCTTTTTTTTTCATTTATAACAAAATGGCGGCCAATTCAAATTATGACATTAGTTTTGCGCCACCTTGTAAATGGACTGAAAATAGGGAAGCGAACGAAGTCGATTCATATGAATTTTCCAAATGAAGTGATTTGGCAATTTGAGATCGAAAGAACGTAATACGAAGAAAAAAGAAATACATTTAATATTCAAAAAGCTCAAAGAACTAAACAGCCTTTGGCGTTACAAGCCCGCTCCGAATAATATGACCGTTCAAAAGTAAGAAGAAGAATGTTCAGTAACCAGACGCAATCATTGTACACTCGGTTATTTGAAGTGGGATCGTAATTTTAATTTAACTTAACAATTGTTTTGTTAAAATTGTAGCCGGAAGTGACATTTTCAGAGTACATTGCTTTATTTTACATTTTATACGCGCTGAATCCTCCATGTCACCTCTGGCATAGCGAAGACACGAGAGAATGTTCAGAAACGGATTTCTTCTATCAACAAGAAAGCCTACTTAGAGACAGTGATACGATCAAAGGCACCTTTAACTCATTATAAAGAAAGGAAAATTCTACCAATTTCTATCCTACCAATATGCCATCACTTCGAAATTCGATCACCTTGCCTCTTTTTATTACGACCAACATATACAAACGGATCCTGCAGGTATTTCCGATTTAGAACAAAGAAGCCCGGGTAATTGCTGCAAGGACCTTCCCTTCGAGTTCCCTAATCGTTTTCGTAATTAGACACGCGCCAATAAGCGTCTAAACGTTTTCGCCGACGTAGTAATTACCTTATCGCCGTATATTTATCGGATATTTGGCGGCGGAAGACCAGCCTTGGTTCTTTTCCTTGACACGATCGATACCGGAGTTAGTCGAGGATGGATTCTGTAACTGTATTCGTGTAATCTTCGCATTTAAATAGCTCATCTTCGCAATAAATTGGATGCTCTGCGGAGTGATTAATGGATTTCGGGATTGTGTTACTTTTGAAACGGATCTAAGGGTGGCGCACGTTTTAAATCCGTATTGTGGGGTGAGAGCAATCTAAGAGATTGCTTGGCTAGGTTCGTCTCGGGAAAGGGTTAAATTGACGCTTAGATCCGTAGAAATTGGATACCTTTCGTCTGTAGAATTTCAGACGGCGCGGGGAAATCGTAGAGATGAAAGACGGACGATTGGTTCTTGAAGTGTTTACGGAGTTGTCTCGCGATTATTACTTCCGCTTTGAATTAAAATGTTAAATGGATTAAGTGTCGATGTACTTCTATCGAAGGATTTCATTTATTTGTCTTCTAGAGCTAACTCAATTAAAATTAGCTTATCAACTAAGGACGACGAACTCCAACATCAATCGTCCAATCATTGCATAATAAACAACGTTCGTTCCTTCCATCGATATTTTCGTCCTTCTAACAACTGTTAACAAGCAGTTTTACGGTTTCTCCGGCCACATGACAACCTTTGTCAACCGCTTACTTCGACGTCGAAGCTTGCCGGTTTCGATTTGCTCGAATCGGATCTCGATTTTCGTTGTATTTCGATTTCGGAATTGATGTGGGCGGGCTTCATTGAATACCTCACGCACTCTCGCGCGTGCCCTCATCCTCTCGCCGTAAGAAGGGTAATCCGATTTTGTTCATTTAAACGGATCGTTTGCTGATGAAAATAAGGAAGAACGACAATATCGACATCATTTGTCCGTATTCGGGCGTAGATGTTAATTGGAACAACTGAAATCGGGTTATTTGGCTTTGAGTATACAAGGTAAAGAAATCTACTACGAATGTTTATCTATCTCATTTGTTTCATCAAAAATAAATCGGACCTAAGTGTTATTAAAATATACAATCCGCTTATCTAAATCCAAACAAAATTTAACGTTTCAACCCTTCGAACACGCCCTACACGGCTTACTATAATTTCTTATCGCAGAGAAATTCAAATGATATCAATTTCAACGAGAGAAATAGATTGTTTTAATGATGTGAACGAAATAGTCATTTTGTACTTAGAAAGGACGGCGTACCTTAGCGACCATTACAGATAAAAGACTTATTACAACTTTTGTACTTGTTTGGATGGAATGGATTACTCGAACACATTTGATACGATAGGTAGCGGGCTAAAATTTTATGGGGAACATACGCGGCTGCAGGACCTTCGATTAGCGATTTCATCACTTTGGACTGAAATTTTTACGGCCTGTCCAGATCTCGGCGGTCGGACGTGCTACGATGATAAGTTGGGGCTCGTTCGAAAGGTCTCGACGAGTGTTTTAGGTGCGCGAGATCTCAACTACCTAGCTCCAACTGTTCGGACGCTACGGCCTCTCGAATTTGAAAAATGAAAATTCCTTTTTTTTCAAATTTGGATCCCGAGAGACCTGCCAAAACGAAGAGCTAGAGGCTTCCTTTTGAGCTGAAATTTTATGGGGAACATGCGCGACTATAGGACCATCGATTAACGTCGTTATTTTTTTTTTGGCTTTCGAAAATTTCATCACTTTGGGTTCAAATTTTTACGGCTTGTCGAGATCTCGGCGGCCGGACGTGCTACGACAATAAGTTAGGGCTCGTTCGAAAGGTCTTGACGAGCGTTTTAAGCGCGCGAAATTTCAATTCGTTAGCTCCAAGTTCGAACGCTACGGCGTCTCAAAGTTGAAAAATGAAAATTCCTTTTTTCAATTTTGGAGCCCGAGAGACCTGCCAAAACGAAGAGCTAGAGGCTTCCTTTTGAGCGAAATCCATCCGCCGTCCAATACTCTAACGAACGCGTACCCAATTCACATATCACGCTCGAATAGCTAAGATGATAACCGATGAAAACTGGAGCGATGTCGATTTTCCGTCCGTTTCCGACGAAGTTTCCGAAAACTAAACGCCCATATCTCCCAAGCCGTTAGAGATAGCGGGCTGAAATTTTATGGGGAACATACGCGGCTATAGGACATTCGATTAGCGTCGTTCGACTCTGGACGCCGAGAAACCCACCAAAGCCAAGAGCTAGAGGCCGTTTAGGGTGCTGTTCGGGCTATTCGGAGATCTAGTGTTCAGGGATTTTGATCAACTAAAATATACGTATGTATGACCAAAGAAAAGCGATCTGTTTGGTCGCCGATGCGTTTGGATCAATTGCTTTTCAAGGACTTTTCTTAATTAATTACGATTATTGCTAAATAGTCATTGAAAATTGTACTTTAACTTACATTTGCAAACTAAGCTGGATTATTTTCAACGTCTGAATATTCGATGCCTGTTGACTTCCGTAACTAAAGTGAATGTGGTATCGTTGCCTCTTTCCTATTTAATGGAATAATGGTGCTTCAGAAGAGGATAATGTGCTCCAGAGAAGTACGTAGCAATAAGATTCTCCTGAGACTACAACAGCCATTATAGCTAAATGCGAAGAACCTTTACGCTAATGTATTACTGTATATTTGAATTTGCCTTCTCGGAAAATTCAACGCGATCCTTGTTATAGAATAAATTGAATCCTTCGTCGCAGAACTGACTGCTTTATATAATAGTGAAGCAAAAATGTGCTCCGTACAAGGACTAGTTTCAGCAATATGCCATCATTGGCCAAAATTTAAGATTCAAGAACACGGTTCTTACGAATTCTTTTCATGTTTCCAAGAGCGCGAATTATTTTTAGACGAATGAAGCCAAATTTACAGGAAATGAGCTCCCGAACAAGCACGTTTCTCATTGCTAGAGGAATCCGAATGCTCACATATTTAGAATGGAAAATTTCAAAGTTTCAGCAATGCTGCATTATTTCCTACTCCGATTACGACTAACTTGGATACGTCCAAATTTATCTGGCATTTTTAAAAGAACTACGCGGACCACATCCTCATCGCTGTATTCATCTCGTCGTACCCGGAGAAGCCACAAGGAAAATCTCGTTATAAATTTTGTTTTTCTCTTTCGTTTCGCTTGTTTTCCGTAGAATAGATGCGAGAGCTTCCACGCATAAAAACGTACAATAGAGATCTTATCAAAAAATTGACTGTTTTAATTTTAGTTCGATATACGCGGCCGGAGATAAAAATTTCCATTGAAGCGCTTTCTGGCACATGCTCAAATATTTACGTCGATATGACGTCGCGCACTACAGCCCGAGCAAATATAAATGCCAACGCCACCCACGAATTCTGGTTAGACCGTTTGCGGCGCGCCCGTTGCTGTATTGTCAACGTTTTGACAAATAAAATTCGGAGCGCATTTCGGGCCAGCGGACTAACTTCCAATAATTCCACTCGAACGCTTCGATGTCAGGAACAACTGAATTAAAACGGTGTATCGTCGGACGTACCGTACGGTGCCGCCGCAAATACGATTCGCTGTACGTACGTACGTACAAGTAAAACTCGATTTGAACCGAACGTATTGTCTCTCTTTCGACGTGGTAAATTCGATTCGAAACGTTGAATGGTACGTACCGACTCTGAATGAAGTTAGGTAGTTATTTCGAAGCAACTCTGTTACCTACAGATTCTCGATAAAAAAAAAAAATGTCTAGCCGGGTTAGCATTTACTCCGCAACAAAGGACTTGCCGTTGGGAAATGTTTAATCAACGCGATCTTGTTTTACGTTGGCAGTTTGGTACTAATCACGTAGCTAATACGCAAAAACAAAAGATGTGCCCTTGCTAGATGTACAGTGAGTCCAAAAAGGTTAAATACAAATGGAGAGAAAGCTTATCTTACATTTCATAAAAAAAATCTGGATGAAAAGCTCTGAGCGACTTGTAGATTTATAATCACGGACAACATTTTTAAAACATTGACTGAAATACAGGGAAAATTGAAACGATCAAATTGTGATAATATGATAATACGAGAAGTACTTGTGCATCACGTTGACAACTTGCGTTTCAATTGTTCACATACACGATTCATCAGGGCGTCAAATAACCAACGATCAGCATAGTAAATTTACATTAAAATATCAGTGCTGCCTTTAACTTAGACAATAATGGAAAACACGCGAACCACAGGTTTTTTTTAACATGTGCTTTCCAGTTCAGATCGTTTTCGACGACAAACAAAACAATCGAACTTCCATAACTTGTCCAAGAGTCAAAAAGGTCTTTGTGACAATAGCGTTGTTTCCATATCTCATAAAATATCTTTATGCGTTTTTCAAAGTATTCGTCCAGCGCAAACAGTTGGCTACGATGGAGTAGGACTGACGTCGATTATGTCTGCGAAACGTTTGGCGCACGTCCCTGCCATTACTGAAAAAATCTCAGATGATCAGAGAAATCGAAGCAAGGGCTAGAAAACAAAGATGTAGCCATTAAATGCAAGATCTCTGTATAAACTTTGTTGGCAATAAATAATCCGTCCGTACCTAATGTTGTGGGAAATATTGATGGTGGTAAATGCGAAGGATGTAAGCAAGTCAAGAGGCCGTAAATACTAAAAATCTATCGATAACTGGTACAATAATTAAATGAAAAGCTTGGGAATTAAGCAGTAGAAACTGCAAAAACTGGAAAATCATCAAGGAGGAAAGGTGCCCAGCGTTGATCAAATCGATCCTTTCTGTAGATGCCTTCCAACAAAACGCTTACTTTCAAAAATAAGAAATATCAACGCAGCAGACATGGCAAGGAAAGAGTAACGCGTCTTTTTACAACCAACATAGACGAATCGGAAGAGCTTTGACTTTGTTAATTTAAAAACAAATTTCCTTCCTTCCTTGCTTTCTTTCCGTGTTAGCTCGTCACCACGAGGCGAATAGAAAAGCCTCGACGGCCGCCGAAATTTTCTCCCTCATACAGCAGGAACACCATTATGCGTATTGATCATTGTCCCACTCACACGCAAGAGCGTTTACAGATCAAATCAACGCAGCCACTAGACCAGGGACCACTACAAGCATTCAAATTGTTTGAAAAAGGCTGGTTTTGAAGAACATTTAATACGAGAAGATTAAGATGATCTTCCCGTTGCATTCATAGGCGAACATGAATACTGATGATGGTAGGGAGCTTAGAGACAGCTATATGAACAATGGATACGTCTCAGCTATAAGGATTTATTCGAAAATTAAAGTTTTAACAACGTTATTCATGTAGATGCCGAGGTTTTTACTTACCGACGATGAGCACATTGTTATTCCTGTCTGTTCATCTTATTTATTCCAATTTCATCGATTCTTTCTCCCGTTTGAGATAATGGATGCTCACAATTACGCGCGATGCGTTCGTTTTACGTTTTCTATCGACCAATTTTAAATTATACTCATTATCGTCAAATTTACGTTAAATATAAGGCTTTACTGTATAAATTAAGCCCATATTTCATACGGCCTTCGTACTCAATTGATAACATTTATAAGCGTCGCCGTCAAACGTGAATTACGGAATATTTAGTTTAAACTGCGCATAATCTATTTCCTGGGTAATTTAATTTCCTCAATTTTGAACAATAATCGGCTACGGCGCATACAGGCACAAATACGCGAATTAATTTTATTTTGCGAGCGTGTTGCCGTAAAGCCTGTTTATCAATTTGCAAATAATTAATGGTAGGTGTACGGAGGAAATAAAAACATTTCATCCGGCCGATGAATATAAATAGCAAATAAAATCTTTTTAACCGCAAACTCCTAACATAACAAGGAGCCCTCTAACAGTTCTACTTAAGATGTCGCTACACGGAATCTTGATAAATTTAATAAAGTAAGATGCGTAACAGCGTAACACACAATAGCTTGCTAACGAACGTGAATAACGCGTTTAGCATTATACAATTAGATTCTTTATAAGTGCAAATTAACACTCTGTGAAGATTAGTTAGCATTTATTGAATGTTGGAAATAGAGATGACAAAGGCAGCTGAAATCGTTACTTTTTTGCAGCGACTAGACAGACTCGTGTTTTGTCGAAAATCGGTAGGTAAGACGAACCCTTTCTTATGAGACGAACAGACACGAGTCTGGCTAATCGCTGCAAAAGATGTAATAATTTCATCCCGTAATTGTCATCTCATAATTGGAAGTTCGCCTAAGCACTGTGCCGGGCGATGGTAATGTTTCACCGGAGTACACGCTGCCTTACGAATATGGAATTTGGTAGATAGCAGGACCTTCTAGATGATTCCGATCTTTGATGGGAAAGTGGTCTGAGAGCTTGAAGATGATTTTTATATGGTTCAGGAAGAGGATCTTACTGATGCGATCGTCGCAAGCAACATCTTAAATGTCGCTTGCTTAGGAAAATTAGGATTAGAGTCTTCTCATCTGATCTTAATTTCTTTTTCCGTTGTGGAGATTGGTACTTGATGGTCTTGCCTAGAATAGTTATTGCGGATCAGAGCTTACATGATGCGTAGATTTTTGTCAGGACGTCGATCTAATCCGAGAGAGGAAGACAGCCGACTGATTCGACCTTCAATAATGTTAGGCTTAATGTTGTGAGATAATACGAACGCTTCCACAAAGATACTGTCGACGACAGCAAACAGGAACGATCTCGCAGCTTATCAGCTCTAAAAGTCGAATTTCAGGTTTCCTAAGACCACAATATCTAACTTAGGAAGACTTGATCCGGCGCCCTCGGCGCGCGCGAGGATTTCGGACGCTTCAAGGCGAACGGACTCGGCGGTTTTAAGACCGGCAAGAACAGACTGTCTGCCAGTGACGATATCTTCGGCAGGTACACGTGGTCTTTGGAGAATCTCGCAACCTCATCGGAAAGCGTGGGTCGCCCGCGAAGGTTTCTAACGGCGTGTAACGCGACTCCGGAGGTCTTGGATGAAATTGGTGGTAATAGTAAACGAATGGGTTCTTTTTCCCGGCTTGATGGCAAGTTGTACGATCCAAGATCGATAAGACGAAAAAGTTTGATATAAACTGAGTTCGGGTCACATCTAGTTCGCCTTATTGGTTCCCGAACTGGCGTGGTGAAAAAATCTAGTTATTAACATACTTCTTCCAAGATCGTTCTAACAGCGCTATGCCTTGAAGGATTCATCCTTTGTGCAATACAGACTTTTGCATGATTATACACTCTCCAATATTTGCTTTATTTATTTCTATTTAGACGAATTGTGAGAACAATTGAACAAGGTCTTCATTCTATCAAAATATAAATTTGTTTAAGCTTATTGTTATTAACAAAGCTTGCAGAAGACTCGTTCATTAGTTTTGTGTTCTAACCTCAACCAACTTGCATTAGCATTAACCGACAATCCGACTTATACATACAACTAACACATACAAGCACATTATTATAGTACGCGTACAAGATATTTACATCAAGCTTGATTTATTTTACAATAAAAATAATATCCCGGTACAATGCGACGCGCATATAAATTCCTGCAACAGTTACATCTACGTTATATACAGCAACGCTGTATGGCAACAAAACAACATGGTTCTACAATTTACAAACGCCAGCAGCTATATACTCCCAGCTATATACACGCTACCGTATTATACTACCTATATAATGCAAAGCAACTACCTACGTGAATACACGTACATACGCATGAATACGGGACTATATTATGAAAGTAATAATGTAAATTTGCTCTAATTTTTTTTCTTCTCCTAACCGGGAAATAATATATTCAAGACTCATTGTTGCAAAATGGGTAAACAATGTACGATATAATGGCGAGGACGGTGCCAGCTAAGCTAATCAATATTCCGTTGGTAACGTACAATCTTTTATTTTTGGGGGTTGGTAGCGTTTTACGTTCTCGTTGTATTCGTGCGCGTATTTTTAGAGAGGGTTGGGATGAAGTATGGAAGCGAGAAAATATTGTTGCTGCTCGCTAGATAGGAGAATTCCCGAATTACCGCATCCGAGGCTTTACGTATTAATTCACAATCGAGGAGTATCGTTTGTTTCGGCTCCTACAAAGTGGTTGGTCATCGTCGTCGTTGTCTCCGAAGGAAGAAAGTCTAAGGGACTATCTCCAAGATCTGGAGAACGTGATGATCGCTCTACATCCAATCGATCGATTGGGAAAAGTGGTATCCAAAAAATTCCTAATTCGCCTATCAAGGTTGGAAGGTGCTCTATCTTGTTGAACTGAAATTTGGTTATTCAACAGATTCAAATACTCTTCCCTCATTGAAGTTTTCGTCTATAAAAAAATGGCCACATGAGCCTGTTTGCTACAATTCCCATTCAAGCATTCAACTTTTGTAGATCTTGGGCATGAGCTTTACGAATTCAGCCAGGATTCTCGTTTAATCGATATATCGAATCGTGGCAATTAACTATTCTAGCTACCTGGTTGAGAAGGACCAAACTGGTTGTCTACGTTACAAACCTCCATCGCAGCAGCAAAATTCCAGCCACTCTGCACCGCACAAGTTTAATGAATTAATCCGGAACAACTGTTTATTGTGCGTTCACAATTAAACGGATTTTAAAGGAAATACATCAACGTCAATGGAAATGCTAGAAATTAATCCGTTTACGTACTTTTCTTATTTACCTCCTCAAGTGATGCACTCCTCAAACGGAATGTTAATATCAGTAATGCAGTCCACCTTACCCTAACCTATATAACCTTACGTTCAACAAAAATATCTTTTCATTCGTCAATCAGTGACCTCTACCTCAATACGTAGAAATGAAGCTTTGTTGTGGAATCCATTTGCATAGGTACCTACGTTTGAAAATCACGTTCGTGCATTAACCGTACAAAATTCCTTGCCCGAAACCTTCGACTTTCTAACCGGAATGTCGGCATTGTATTCCCAACACAAAGTTCCGCTTGTGGCGACCCGAGTGCGTACTCTCGACGACGGAATGAATAAGACGTCCTAAAATCTCACGACTATCGGGTCTCGCAACAATGGACGCTCTCCTGGGCGGCGCGTACGCCCGGGAAGTTGAAGGCTCCTCTTTGTAAAAACGTTTACCATTCTCCGCGAGACCGATAATGCTCGCAGAGTACAGAAATACCGTCAACCGGGCAGTCATCCTGTAATTTGGGGTCAACTTGTCCTTCCCTTAAGATTTCCACGCGCGCACAAGAAGAGATCTGCCCGCTCCTTTCTCCGCCCGCTCGCCCTCTTGCTCTTCGTATCCTTTTCCGCCTTTGCGGTATTATCAAAACCGTAAGCTTTGTTACCCCCACGACGTGATTAATTGTCCTGTCGAGCGTGAAATAAGACAATATCTTGGAAGCTGCGCGTCTGACGTTGATATACGAAAAGGTCTACTAGATTGTACGGTACCTACGCAACTCTCGACCAGATCGTAGATCGCTAACGTTACCGACAGTTATAAATTTGATAACAAGGAGGAGTCGTTCCGACATAACTTCGACGACAGCTTTGCTAACGTCGAATACGGGATCTCGCATCTTGCGATAAATGAAAATAATTTTCGTCTACGTATCGTAGTCACGTAGAACCGCTTAATTTTACCTCACGAAGCTTAATCGTGGACAGTAAGATTAACTCTAAATACAATAAATCGCCTACGTTTATAGCTTTGGACTGTAGTAAAAGGAAAAATATTTAAACCAAGCAATATGCTTAGCATAAATTTGGTAAATTAATAGAAAACAATTTCAAAGAAAATAGAGAAATGTTTTATCAGGCAACACGAAACTTCAAGACAAATACAATACCGTGCAACAAGTAATAAAAAAGGCAGTAATCAATGGCAAAGATAATATACATACGTATGCTTTATAAACATGAAAAAAGCTTCGGAAACAACAAAGCGTACCGAGGTATGGGACAGTTTAAAACAAAAGAACGTAGATGAGATTCAACCGAACAAAAGTTGATACGACGAAACAAAAAACAAAGTACAAACGTGCAACACACTACATACATACATGAAAAAAGTCAATAAAGGAATGACAGTTGAATTTAGAAATCTGCAACTTTCGCAAATGATATTTTCTTCTCGGCCAATACAAAAAAAGACGTACAGCTCTTAACAGTCGAAAAGCAACCTTAGAAAAATTGAATCTTAAATCAAGTAAAGAAGAAACTAGATATATTGAAATAAGTAACGAAGAACAAGAAATAAGTGCAGGGAAACAGCGTGGAGCAAGGAACCATATTAAATACCAAAGGAAATCTAGATAAGAAGCAAAATGAAAGGATAGGGTTAGCAAAAACAAGAATTATTAATCAAAGAACAAGAACGGAGGTGGCAGTGGAAAAGTTCCAGAAGTAAGAAGAAAAAATAAATAAAGATCGGAAATAAAATCAGTAAAACAAGTATTGGAAGAAAAAAAAATGAGATGATTTGGATGCGGGAAGAAAATCTTAGAGGCGATGCCAATAGGAACAAACAAAAAAAAAAACAAAGAAATAAAGCAGCACTGTTGAAATGTTCCTGAAGAACAAAAGAATCCAGCGAAGAACCAGGACAAAGAGAGGAAGATTTATCCATGAAAGGAGAACCTCGACGTCTTCAGCCATGAAAAGGACGATGCAATTAATAAAACTCGCGAAAAAGGTAAGATTATTAAAAAATTCTTAAAAAAAAATATTATTTCGATTAAAATAAAGTGTCGCTAAAGAATAATAATAATCCCAATAAAAATGAAGGAAACTTCAACGATTCTTGGTATCATGAAATAATGTTCCTTCCATTGCGCCACTATTGATCCGACTATCTTTGTAAAAGATACCCACCCCTGCCCTGATCCGGCGACGTCCTTGGCCGTATTTGTGTGCAAAGCAGACGTTATTAAATTCTTCGGTTTCTACCAAATCTCATCAACGAGAACATGCTTCGTTATGTAGCATTATTTCCCATAACACAACCGCTCCGTATTCAGCAAAATAATCTCTTACGTAAATCCAACGATCGAAAAGACATCTCGCATTAATATCCTTACTTAATCGCTATTTACGCTTACGACAGCCCGTCTATTATTACTACGTGCCGTCTAGGTAATAAATATTTCTAAATTAAAAATGTCATTTCGCAACTGCTACACCCGACGTAAGCCTATATCGCACAAGGTCGACGGAGGTATCAAATGCTATTTTGAACTTCACCTTGACGTTGTTTACGCACGGTCTAAATTCGATTGTTATTAACTGTTAGTTGCTTAGGAACGCTAATTAACCTGTAGTTAAGCAGCAGTAGATGTCTGCGTTGCCAGAGATAAAAGTATGCGTCGATGGAAGGTGTCCGTGAATTTTTGAGAAAATATTGAGCGAAGTATATTAAGCAAGAAGCCTCGCGCAAGGTAACGATAGAATTTATACAATTATTTTAGACACATTATTTATTTAATTATTTACTTAATAGAAACAAAAAGAGAAACCCGTAATATGAATAAATAAAACTAAAAAAAATAAAATTTCTGCAAACAACACGAATTGCTTAAAAAATGCAAAGAAGGGCAAGAGAAGCGGCGAATATGCTCTTCATCGCTCCTAACTTCTTTTATGGCGTACAAGAAAGCCGCATAAAACAAGTAATTAAAACATGGAAGGACGTCGTTCCAGGACAAAAACAATCGAACACATTCACATCAAGCTAGCAAAAATAGTGATATCGTTCTGCAAAGCGTGCCTTAGATTACCGGCGGGATTTTTGATAGGGAATCGCCTATTCAATCTAGGAAAAGCTGAAGATCAAATCTAAGTCGTCTAAGTCTAGAAGATCTGGAGTCGACAGAAGAATCACACTCCTCAACAATATTTCAGTAAACTATTTCTGACATCTACTGAACTGAAGGATGAAGATGTTACAGTAATATTAAGATTTATTAAGAGCCTTCAACTACACTATCACGGCCGCAGTGATTAAAACCTTCTCATTCAGCCATTAGCCAATGATACTGATAGAATTGGTGTAAACGACGAACGCTTAAAAAATTAAAAAAAAAAAAGAATAGTGGATTTGGTCGATTTTACAAAAATTGATCTAGACACCGAATATCTCGACATATTCAAAATAGGTTGTACATTGGAGATATACATAGGTCTAGTACTACAATAATGAATATGAAATAACAGGCAAAAGCAAGAACTGATTTCTTTCTAAATCATTCGATCATGTGCAAGTAGCAAACACTTTGAATTTCTAAAAATAACAATATTCACAATGTCGTTGAAAAATATTAAAAATAAAAGGGGACCAAAATTACTTCCCTGAGGGACGCCGGATGTAGTTAATAATAGAATAGAAATAGAAGAATCTGTTGCATAAGTAAGAATTAAAATTGGAAGAATTTTAATAAACCATAAGAACTCAGGCGAAAGTCTTCGACAGCGTCTACTCGGCGACCATCTTCAATCCCTTTCGTCGGAGATTCAGAAAGTAAAAATTGATTAGTTTCTCCGGACCTCCGCGGAAAGACACCATGCCGTTCGACAGATATATGTATATAATCTGCTAAAATATTTCAGGAGCCACTCTGATAAAATGGAAATTCGCCGATAATTGGACATTTGTATAGCAACAACCCTAGCTAACGTCCAACTGTTTAGAAAATTTCCAACCTTCAAGGATAAATTAAAAATGTACTTCAGTAGCACTAATAATCAATCACAACCGCCTTTATCGTCCACCCCGGAAAGGATATCTTCGTTCCAAGTTTTCAATATATTAATGTTACTTCTTCGGATTGAATAAGCAATAAACGAATCGATATTAAAATTATTATAATTTAGTCGAGATTGAATCGAATGGATTTAACCATCTTCGTACGAACTCTTCGACCCAAAGAAACACTTGATGATCCGATGATCGACGGAGTTAGCGGGTCGCGCCCACAGAAATCACAAAATGCCCACCACTAATATCCATTTACGTGCACTTACGTAACTTAATCTTTTGCTTTAGAGCCCAATTCGCCAACCCCCGCTTAGGATACAAATGTATAATCGACGATCCGTCGAAATAATCGAAGAACTTCCATTGCTCTTGCGTCACGTTTACAACGGTTACAAAACGAGTATCACTTCTCGAGAGATTCACTGCGAGAAGTCGCCGCAGACTTTTTAGGCACTAGCGCTGTATACGTTAAAACCCTATCAAATCTTTAGTTCCTGCTTCCGCTGTTGGCTTAATTCAAGTTCGCGACGGGAAATCTCAATTAAAATGCACGGATTATCATCCTCGACAGCCTCGGAGCTTATCTCGAAGCTCATTTAAGAATTCAGCTCGTCTATTTGGGCGTATTATGATGAAGATAAACAGTCGTATTAAAAGTAAGGGAAGACGTTGCTTCTAATATACCGGCAAAAAGAAGAGAATAGTTAGCGAGTGATTAAAAGAGAAAGTTTTGCGTTTTAAGTTTAAACTACATTTAATAATGAAGACGCCAATCGAGGTCCGGATGCTTAATGGTGATGTGGTAAGACTCACGGTATCGGTAAGGCCGAATATATTCGTATTATTCGTTTATGCATTAATGAAACATGATTGAACATGAATGAGAGACTAGGTATAGTCGTGTCTATTCGTCTCGTGAGAATGGTTCCGTGGTTGTCGACTCTACGAATCGACAAAGCACGAGTCTATCTAAGCTCTGCTAATTTCGTGAAGGCGTACGGAAAGTGTACTCGTTTCTGCAGGCTTGTCCCAAATAAAATCACGCCATCTGAGATGCAATAACCTTACCATAAAGAATATCTTAGGCCCCAAAAATCGCCACCTTGCGATCTATGTACCTATATCGGTATTGAATTAATTATAAAACAACGAACACAATTAGCGCGTCCATCCTATCAAACTGAACGCATCCCGCAATCTCCGTTTCTATTGAAAATCCATGCTTAAGCCCATGCCGACTTGATACGCTTGCTCATAAAAGAACAAGTTCTATTGGGAACGATCCTTTCAAAAAACCTTTAAAAGAAAAAAAGCACTCATGACGATTGATGGCGGTTTTTCGGATAAGGCATTAACATGGCTTTCCTAAGTGAGAGTTTCATCCAGCTAGACAGCTGGAAATTTAGGAAGTTCATTTTGTTGCGTCTCTGTTTTCTCTAGATTAACGCTAAGCTTGCTTGCAGAAAACCACTTTTTAAGGTCATCTAACGATCGATTATAATTAATAGCCGTTGCATTGTCTGCAGAAACGATAAATCATCACAATATTCGAAATCGTTCGTGTAAATTAAAATTAAAATGAAAAAGGCCAAGAACGGATCCTTGAGGTACTCCATTCTTCATAGCAAGAACGTCTAAAGAATCGTTATTGAAATTCACGAACTGCCATCTATCACTTAGGAAAGACGTAACAACTTTAATACTATTAATGGATAGATGGCTAATGGCTAATCTAAGCATGGGTAAAGAATGGCTAATACAGTCGAATGCCTTCGTGAGGTTATAAAATCTGGCATAAATGTAATATTTATCCTCGAAGTTACTTAAACCAAAATTTGATAGGTTAATGATGGCAAGAGTAGTTGAACATTAAAGGCTCTTAAAGGCATATTTTGAAAACGCTGCTGTTAAATACATATAGGACGATAACTATCGATAACGCTAAAATCACCCTTTTTGAAAATAAGCGCAACCGCTGAAATTTTGATGATTTTTGAAATAAAAACGATAAGTTAGATGGCATTAGACTTGTTATATTCGTTAAAATCGGTGCTTGTTAATATAATGTAAGAGAATAGCAAGTGCTTACATTAAAACTTAAATTACGAAAATCAAATAACCTTGTGTAAATAACCCACTTTTAATTCCTTAATAACCTTCGATTCTTCGTGGTAATAAGTATTTTCATACTTCTTTTCATTATCAACAATAATTTTTAAATCATATATAGCTCATTTTGAATCGCAAACAATGACGTTGGTTATATTAAACGAAATGCGATGTAGAATGTGAACGCAGTAAACGACGCAACCTCTCTCTCGTCATAATTTTATGCAATGGAATCATTGACCCAACGCAATGCGGACTGAATGGCATTTAAAAATCAGCAGGTACTTACAAACAACAAACGTGAAATAGTGAAAGATCGCTTGCCGCTGGCTTCCAATAGAAAGCGCATTAATTTTCGCAACCGACGACGTACAACGACGAAACGTCCATTCGAATATATTAAATATCGCTTAAACTTGAGAATTTGCGGGGAATTAACGTCAACATGACGATAATCGTGCAATGATAACCTACCTTTCTCGGCTTGTTTTTCCCTTCTCGAACTATACGCTCTACGCGTATTTAGCGGTCGGACGATGATCTATATCGCAAGCATAACACGCGACACATTCAGATAACGACCGGCCGTGCGACGATCACGTCGATTTTTGCGAGCTTTTCGGATGAATTCGAATGTTTCAATTCGTGTCGGTGATGTAGTTGCGATTCACCGTTGTTCGTTGCGTTTACCGTGTCACGTTTGCGTCGTACTTGGCCATGTACTGACATGACCGGCTGGTTCAGCTGGAGGAAGGTAAAGAGGCGAGGTCGACGTGGAAAGTTGCGCTGGCGCATTTCAATCCGAGGGGTGCTTTTGCCCAGCGACAGGGTGGATCAACAGTCATCCGTCAGCCGCAAATTGTTCGTAATTTTTTGGCGGAATGGGTAGAGTAGATATTTAGAAAAGTACATTTTTAACGAAGAATAATTGAGACGAATTCATTCTTAATGCAAACCGGACAAGACTCGAACGGAATCCTCCGTCGTGACGGCTAGATCCGATTTTGGATCGAATTTTATGGCAAAATTTTGCTTTGGGAGAGCTCCGAGTTTGCGCAGAAGATTTATCAAGTACTGAAGCTGCTGCATCGCGTTTAAAAAGAGAAAAATATTATAACTAAGTGCTCCGTTGATGCAAGATCTGCAATTGTGATGAATCTAAAAAATGCTTGGCGACAAGACGGGTATATATTCGCATAAAATAAAGCCTTTAGGATAAATCAAGGATTTACATGGATTCTCCTATTTCCTTCGCTATTTATACATCAAGCCAACATATTTCAGATTGTTCCCATTGTGGTTATCAAGTTTTTTTTTTGTTTTTATTAAAAAAAATTCTCACGAAAAGATCTGCTGAATGCCACCATTGCTCGCTGCGCTAACGACAGCAATTTTAACAAATCTCAAGATTGGCGGTGGAACGTCCAACCTAATTTACTGACGACAAGCGCCCTCGGTTCCGTCTATATCCGCGCTTTAAAAAAGAATCAGAACTATCGTCCGCGAAAACTTCTTGAAGAAGTGAGACCACACTAAGAGACTGTCCAAAAGGCACAAAGCTTTACACGGTTGTTGAGGATCTGAATGCACATTAGCTGCATCTATTCAGCAAGAAGTTAACCGTAGACTTACCGTTGAAGGCCTGCCAAGCTGAATATGAGCCAGCAGAACACTTCCTCTCTATATCGATTGCAAAAAGCTTGTTGAGAGGATGGCTAATAAGTCCATTGAGGACTAAATCTTGTAAAACTTCTCTCTTCTTCTCAAGAAGCATCGCATATTTTAGCGGTTGTTGAGTTAGCTCAACAAAGCTCTAACGTCATCGACTACACTCGACGATATTTATCCCTTTTCACATCCGACTTATCTTCTTGTTTACCGCCTCTTTATTAAGCGATCTAACCTAAATCCGTTTTTTTTTTTTTATTTCCACGAACTTCGCTTTGTTAAGAGGAAGTTTGCGCTGTTTGACGTAAACATAATTTTCCAATTGCCGCCGCGGCTTCTAATCGGCAAAGTTCCTGGAAGTCTCGGAAACACGAGAGGCGAACGTGTAACAATTATAT
This sequence comes from Oryctes rhinoceros, assembly GCA_020654165.1. Taxonomy (NCBI): domain Eukaryota; kingdom Metazoa; phylum Arthropoda; class Insecta; order Coleoptera; family Scarabaeidae; genus Oryctes; species Oryctes rhinoceros. Next base: position 2,716,413 of record JAIOKQ010000978.1, read on the forward strand.
TTTCCGGCCGCTATTTCGTCTTCAATAAAGAACTTTCCAATTACGCCCGCTTCCGATCGGGCCAACAACAACGCGCCTTCGACGGCGGCGGCGGCGGCGAGAACTTTCGCTTTCGAACTTCAAACGAAATTCGAAATTCGCGAAATTCGCGCTTCGCCGGCCGGATCTGTGATCGGCCGACCGGTATGATTTATAACCGTTAGCGATTAATTAAAACCCCGGAGAGCGGGAGGAAGGGGCGGTATTCGAGCGCGAGGTGCGACGTTTTTTTTTTTCGGTCGTGGCGTGCGGAAGCCGGAAATTTCGATAAAATATCTAGCTCTAAATGCTGCATGATTATCAGAGGTCGAAAATAATCTTAATTTCAATGTTATATTATTGCTGAAGATCGTCGATAGATGTCTCAGTGTGATACTCTGCGTGATACAAGTCAACAAGGATTCTACTAATAAATACTGAGTAATGCTAACAGGAAGTATGTATATCTCAACTATCGATAGGTCACTCCTCCACCAGATCGCCAGTAGCCTCTGTGGACGAGGGCTTGCACGCAATGTTCACATGAGCGAGGAGCTTGGTTGGAGGTGGCAGCCATGGCTACAGCCTCATTGTACAAATGAGAATGAACGACGACAGAACGACGACAAGTATCTAAAAACGTTAAAAGAAACCGGCCAGTTCCATTTAGAAATCAAAAGTGGGAGAAAGGTGAGACTTCCGGTCAAGCCGGAAACATCTGGACGTTCGAAATTATTAGAATGTGAGCTGGCATAAGCCCTCCGAGATTCAAATTTTTATTTGAAGTAATAAGAAAGATACATGGCGTGGCTGCTTTTCGTAACGACTTTTCTGGAACCCTTTAATTTTTTTCTTTTTTAATAAATTCGTCCCGGAATTTACTTCGAGCCTCACCCAGCGTAACCATCTAAACGCACATACGGCCGTCCGATAAATAGGAACGATACGATAAATTTTGCGCGAGACTTCCGCAAACGAAGTGCGTCGATCGGGTTCTCGCGTTTTGACATTCGCCTCGTCGTATAAATAACGTCGATGGCGAGGTACGCATCTCTAACCGTTACGTCGCAATATATGAAATTTTATTGTCGGTTTCGAATATTGCGCCCCGAAAAATGCAATCGTCGTATCGGGTATACGCGGAGATACCTAAATTACCCAATACGTAACGTTTTCCATTCATATTCGCGTTTCGCACGCATCTTTTCCGTGAATTTCATCCCGTCACGTCCTTCGCAATATTCACGGCAATATCGTATTTGAATTGATGGTATTTGACGCGGTGTTTGATAAGGAAACAAGTGCGCTTCCATTTTTTTCTTCTTTTTTTTGCTTTCTACCAACACCTCAGTATAGGTTGGTCGGACGATCATTTAAAGGTTGTAAATATAGTTTTCCGTTCCGACCTATCGTCCTTGATGATCTGATCTAATCGAATTATTGATAATTCAACCAAAACTCATCCTTTGCAACGTAGCCAGCAAAGACTCGCGATGAACACCGGGATAAATCCAGGAAAGCTTCTACCGCAACTACTACCGATCTTCCATCTTCATTGAATTGCATAAGTACGGATGTATCGCCATTAGGAGTCTTTGAGTAAATAATTTCACCAAAAACCATCAAAACTACGTCAGATACGATGAAACTTCAACCGTTTGCTTATATACGCGTCGAAATTCCGAATCTCGCAAACAAAAATAGTCCGAAATCGTCGCTAAATTTAGTCGTATATGGGGCGAACGATGCGTCACAGGCAATAACTCGCTTAAAAGTTAAATAACCGTAAAGGGGATGTTTGTAATTCATGAGCCGGTTCGATCCTCATAATAAAGAAGTTTTCTATTGAACTAACTCCGCAGATATAAAATTTTATCGATGATTGCGACCAGCGAGGAAGCTATGTATATCCGCAATATACAGCGGTATTATCTGCCGTAATCCCTTTTCTATTCGGCCTGACGTTTCAACCTTTGCTGCTTTATTGATTTAAGTCGTTTTCTTCCGCATAGCGCCGCCTTCAGCGAGGATAAATACATGAGATATCGCAAGTATTAACGCGCTATTTAGACAATAATGGATCGTTAGATCCATCTATATTAAGTACGATTTTTGTAAAGATCTCACAATACGCTTTACGTATTCCGATACAGCGGCGAAATAATCGGAAAAAAAGGAAAGTAATAATCGTACATCGTGCGGAAAGCACCAATAAAAGCGTTACATAAACCATACACAACATGGAGAGGTCCGAGTGCGATTCACGAAGCCATATTTTGTTATTTGGCGAAATATAATGTTGAAAGCTCGCTCGTTCTTCAGCTTCCTTTTTCTGATAAATTATCGTAACGGCACCCAATAACATTTCGAGATCTGCTCTACAAAGAGAAACGTACACACCGTCTGTTTAGAAGTATTTTATTTAATTTTGAGCTCAAGTGTATAATATTTGTCACCACTCCGGCAACATCGTGATGGCATCGTGAACAAATCCTTTCGAAACGAAAGGTATGCCAAGCAGCGTCAGTTAAAACCGGCACAATTGGACGCAAAAAAGTCGTAAATTTAGAAGCGGTAAAACCCGTGAATCAATCCGCTCTTAATGATTTAATTGCTACATATAGAATAAGGTTTGATTAAACATCATTGAAACGCGATAAAACCTTTTTTCACGGATAAGAAAATCAAACGTCTTAAACACTGTTTGTCGACGCTCGAGTCGCAAGGCGTTACTCTTAATAACCAAGTTTTTAAAAACATAATGGACATCATCCATGAAGACGAGAAATGACTCATATTCAATAAACGTTTCGTCCAAAAAACGGACCTCGTCGTACCTACAAGAGCAAAAATGTTATGACGAAAGTAATGCTTCTAGCAGCAGTGGTGCGTTCGTGAAGGGATCATTTTCGAAACTGTTGATTTGATAAAAAGTCAAGTACTTGACCATTTCTTTTATGGAAAGCATGCCAAGCGCCGTAGCAAGAACGCTTAAAACCAAGTTCGTCGCCTCTGTTGACAAGCAAAGGATACAATGCAAAAATTTCCTTCTACTATCGAGAGCAGAAGGCCTCACTTTAGAATGTGTCGTTCGTGTCAAGAGAATCAAAGACTACGATCACTTCCGATAGCATCGAAAAAGAGCACCAAATAGTGCCAGACTATAGTCGAATTAGCGTTAAAGAGATGGTTGAGGCTGAGTATCTTGAAAGCATCAGTTTTGGCCTCTGTTGACAAGCAAGGATACAATGCAAAATCTTCTTTCTACTATCGAGAGCAGATGTCCTCACTCTAGAACGTGTCGTTCGTGTCAATAGGATCAAAGACTACGATCACTTCCGATAGCATCGGAAAAGATCACCAAATAGTACCAGACGATGGTCGAATTAGCGTTAAAAAGATGGTTGAGGCTAAGTATCTTGAAAGCATCAGTTTTGGCCTCTGTTGACAAGCAAGGATACAATGTAAAATCTTCTTTCTACTATCGAGAGCAGATGGCCTCACTCTAGAACGTGTCGCTCGTGTCAAGAGGATCAAAGACTACGATCACTTCCGATAGCATCGGAAAAGTTCACCAAATAGTGCCAGGCGATGGTCGAATTAGCGTTAAAGAGATGCTTGAGGCCGAGTATCCCGAAAGAATCAGTTTTGGCCTCTATCGACAAGCAAGGATACAATGTAAAAACTTCTTTCTACCATCGAGAGCAGATGGCCTCACTCTAGAACGTGTCGTTCGTGTCAAGAGGATCAAAGACTACCATCACTTCCGATAACATCAGAAAAATTCACCAAATAGTGCCAGACGATGGTCGAATTAGGTTTAAAGAGATAGTTGCGGCTAAGTATCCTGAAGGAATGCATTTGGCATGCCATACATTGAGAGAAATTGCTGAAAAATGGTCGCATTTTGTTCGCGACAACGCACCATGGTAAAAATTCGTGAATTGGAAGTTGCTCGAATTGATAAAGCACCCGCCGCGTTCAGCAGATCTAATTTTCGGCGCCTCTTCTTCAATGTGCTCAATTGTGCAAGATCAAAGTTTCTCTCGGAAAACAGAGCCTTCCTCAGAATGAGGAAGCCATTATATTCGCGAAAGAAAGGTGATAGCTTCACTATGAAAGGTATATAGACTTATAAGGAGGCCATGTTAAGTACCTGTACCCCGATTTCCCCCGTATTTCGATGTTGCAGAATGGAATTAAGCCGAAGAAAAGACAGCGGAATACTTCGTCTTTTTCACTACTACCGGAGTCCATGGGAAGCTAATGCAGGAAACCCATTATTCGTTTTTCAAATTGCTCATTGATACCATGACCATTCAGCAATTGAAAATTAACTTCTAGCGCCCACGCCATAACAATTTCAAACGATTTCTTTACTTTCTCGAATGGTGGATATAAAATAGAACGCGGAACGTAGCCCGCGTAAGTAAAAGAAGCATTAAATCCAAAAACCATCAAAACTTAATGGCCGCTCTATAACGCAAGCTCTCAAGGAAGGTAATATAGAAAGGCAAAGCCTTTATCCATCGGCAGCGCTTGGAAACGAATCTTAATCTTAGCCAAAACGCTAGACGGTCGTCGTAACACAGCAATAACATAAGCAGTAACCTGAACGTAATTTTCCGTGACATGCTCAGCTAATCTTCCGAAAGCTAATAAGAATATTATTGTAGGAGAGGTCGACCGAACTTACGGCAGTCCATTAGAGACGACTTCCGCTAGCTGTTGGGGGACAGTGAATGGCGGCTCTTACTATGCTAATGAAGCCCGGCGAAAAAAGAATAATAAAAAAAAACAAAAAACGAAGGGTTCGTGCGGCATCCGGAACGATACCCGGGCGACGCATATAACATTCAAATTTATTCGAACGCTTATAAATAATTAACGATCTATCTGTGCCGAAACGTAGCGGAATATATGGGGGAGGCGTATAAATAAATAATGCCACTGTACGTGATATTACGATTGCCTAAATCATAAATGGTATGAATATATACGTACAATCCCAGGAGTCGTAAAATCAATGCGCAAATTTTCTAGCTTATGAATGTATTCGACGTAATTTTGATTTCGTAAATAGCACAAGCGTAATTAACATATCAAGTATGTTTACTTCAACGGATGTTTGAGAATAGTCTGCTGAGGTGTTCCCGTTGTTTTGGCAACAAATTTGCATAGAACGTGTCCTACCACCTTTAGATCTTCTTGCTATAAACGACAAAGCTAATCTTTAGCTTTTCTTTAAGTGATACTCGAGAGGGCCGATTCCGTGATCCTCTTTGCCTTCGTCGCTTTTGACGTGATGCTTCTCGTTTCCATCCCTCCTCTAATTAGCTGCTTTACGTTTTACGTCTTTTCCATTTCCGTCGATCGGTTAGTGCTTTAAGACCTAACGTAACGTAATGTGGTGCCTATCTTAAGTGCTGCGTGTCTATTTGCTATGTATGAAAACCACACCGTATCTTCTTCTCGAGGTTCTTCTTGGCGCAGCAGTTTAAAGCAGGAATCCCTGCTTGGAATATGTTGGTTTAGAGTACCGTTGGTACTTTTACATGGCGTGTTAGTTTCGACTCCTTCCTTTCTGGAATTGTCTCTGGATTCTTCTTTTAAATCAAGCTCTGACGATTGCTCAATACCGTTCTTAGTAACGCATGTTGCTTTCCTGGAACACTTTCCTTAACGGCTTAAGACCAATGATAAGCACGTTTGCTACTTCTTAAGCCAGCTTATTTTGCCTTTTCGTTTTTTTTTTTCTTCGATGCCCTTGGCTGTACCTCAAAGTAACATCCCAGTTGGCTCAAATTGTTAATGTTAATTAATGCAGAGATTCTTTATGGCGATTTACCAGACCACTGATGCCTGTACCTGGTTCCATGTCAAGGTGCCTCTTTTGCTTCGAGGCGACTTTCAATAATCACCTTGTAAGGCTGATCAAAATTGGTTGGGGGGATCGCGTCTTTTGCAGTCCAGGAATTTAAGTTGTCCTCTAAGATCCTTAGGTTTTCTTCTATTACCCCCACGTAGCTGTTTATTTCCTCTATCTACACGTCAGCTATTGCAATTTCTTTCTTCGTCTCGATATGTTTTCGATTTGTTCATTTTCATTCCATTTCTTTCTGATTTTCTTTCAATGGATGATCAACCTCGTCGCTCATTGCGGACAGGACCTTACCTTTATTTCTAACGGAGTGAATCGCAACAGTAGAAAACAGAAAAATCAGGACATACTTTCATCTCGAAGAATTCGATTATCGCGCATGTCAACATTTCCATTTCGCTCACTTCAAAGGATTTCTTTCCTCGCATATCTTTCTTTTCGACGTGTTTTTCGCGTCAAAACTCGGGAGTAAGAACGTTCTTACCGGACCAATTTACATCTTTTTTTTTTTTCTTTTTCTTTTTTATTTTTCCCCCAACACATTCTCGCTCGCTACCAATTACATTACGCCGGGTCTCGGAAATAGAACGGGCGAAGAATACAGCGAACGGCAGTAATATTCGAACGCTTCGAAAAGGCGTCGGCAAAAGGCGTCGGTTGCCAAACTTTCGTGGGAATATCGCTTCGAACAATTTCTGCATGAGTTACGCTTCATTTGTATTCGTGGGCGCCGGTCGATGAAATATTACGTCGAATTGAATCGACAATGATGTAAATATTTTCGCAATATTAAAATTCCTTTGTTGTTATATTTTTTTCGCGTTCCGCCAATTACATTCGCGTCGTGTATTTAGATGTTTTCGATCGGATTACGTCTCAAGCTGCGAAGCTCGAGGAAAGCTCCGAAAGACGGTGAAAAAATAAAGGAAGCATCGCATCGTGTCTCGTTTCATCAAAGACCGCGGTGTTAAGCATCACCCGGTTGTATTTAGTCCACACGCTGGATCAACGTGAAGGTATTCAACTCACAAACGGTCAAAAATCAATACTTCGACTTTACACTTCATCACGTTGCCGTAGACGCATGTCGCATCTGGCATATTATGGCGGAAATTGTAAGAAACATCCGTTACGGCTGGAATTTAAAGTAAAGTCTTCGACCAACAAAAAATGTGGATTAAAGCATAAAGATTAAAGGCGCGATACGACGTTCGCCGAAAAAAGGTCCGGATCCATAAGCAAAACTAGGTCAGGACAACTGAATACATAATGTATTAAAGTAACCCTCTACGTTCTTTTAATATTCTTGCCGTATCTAACCCGAAATTTTGAGGAAGGATGAACAACTTTTATACCTATTTTAGGAGGGAGATACGCATAATGAACTGAATCTATGTATAGCTCCAAATATATAACCGTCTTATTACAAAAGTGTTTGATTTAGTGGAGAATATACGTTGGAAAGACAATGAATAAGTTCATGAAACGTATAAGCGAAATGGCGAAGAAAAATAAAATAATACGAACTTTTATTGATATAAGAACGGGCCCGGACGTATTTGCGTTTACCTTTTCCCCCTTTCATTACTAAAAATAGAACGAACCAAACCCAAAATTTTCCCTGACGCTCCCGATACAATTCCCCATCACGAATGAGCCCCTTTCCCGCCGGATCCGGACGAAAACCAAAGTCAAACACGAAATATAGAATAGAAATAGCCGCTTGAGAACAAATAAGCTGCGCACGACACTCGTACAAACGCACAAAGAAATCCCCTACCTTTCACGCCGTTTCCCTTTCTAGAGGCCTCGTCGGTGGAAGCTCCCGACGAGAAGGACGCGGAATCTTCAACGGATCGCCCGCGGCCCTTCTTCGTACGCCTGGTCGGCCTCCTTTCGACCCCAATATCCTCGCTGTTCTTTCGACTTTCCAGACTGCTCGGCTCCTCCACCGTATAATTGCAGCCGTTGTTCGACGCGGTCGGGGAATGAAAAAGTCGATCGCCACCGCTGAATGGAGAAACGTCGCTCTTCGAATGGTACAGGTTATTGTAGGCGGGAAGTTTTAGGCTGTCCGTCCTCTGAAAGCTCGGCCGATCTCCTTTAACGTGGGTGAGCATATGCGGATAGGAAATATCGTCCTTTCGATTCGGATATAGTTCCCTGCGACGCAAGCTGTTGAAATTAGGTACCTTCGTGCTATCTCGCCGTTCGGAATCCGCGGTTTTTCTCCGTCTTCGCATGTTCGGATTGCTGAAACTCTCTTCTTTTATCACCAAAGTTCCCGCGCTGCAAGTCCTCGTTATGTACTTGCTATACTTGACGCGATTCACTTCCGGTTTAAGTTCGGGTTTCACCTGCACTATCTCTTTTTTCATCTTCTCTGCTTTTCCGTTACAACCGTTATTGTTGTTTAGTCTTTCGTTAAGATCCACGTTCAAGAACTTCTTGTATCCGTCGTTTATCGCTCGTTTTATGCTTTCGTCGTTATATTTCAATAACCTTTTATAGAGGTCGTCGCTCTTGCTTCGTTTATACCCGTGTAATAATTTCGATTCGGCGGGTTGCTGAAGTTGATCGTCATCTTTCGTATCCTCGGAAAATCTAATCAGGACGCTTCTGGATTTCTTTATGGGTTTTTCATCGGCTGTTTTCAGCTTATCGCTGGATAAATTAAGGCTACCGCTTCTAGTTTGTCTTATGGCGCTTTTAAGTTTATCGTTAGAAATTGTAGGTAAATTAAGTTTATTTTTGGATAAAATTTCCTCGTTTGTTCTCGAGGGACTTTTACCCTTAGCGAAGCCTTCTAAGTTTGTACAATTTTTACTTTTCACGTTTATACGTATATCTTTCCTTGGATCATGCTCCGAATCCAATCGCGTAGCAGGTTTGGATTTTTGATCTTTCCCCAATAAATTCGCGCTTTTACTCTTATAGTACTTATTAAAATTCCTATTGTATTTGTCTTCCTTTCCGAAATCTAAGCCCGTCGATGGCGGCATCTTCCTATATCGTAAACTATGCTCCCGCCTCAAACCATCCCTAACGATCGACTTATCCCCAATTGGAGCGGCTCCAAACGATGATCTACCTTTGTCTAGATCCGTCCCGCTGACTTTTTTCGCGTCGTATCCCGTCAGCGGATTATTGTCGTATCGCCGTCGATATAAAATATCGCTGGTGCATTTCTGTAACGATCTCGGATCGCGGTCGTTACTCAGGACGGCCCTGCTCCTATTATTTATCGCCCAATCGTTGCTGTGCCAACTTCTGCGTTCGCTTCCCGATTCTTTGGCTTCGACCAGTAATTTCCCCTTGGCGTTGTACAGCTGTATGACCGGCAGAGAGATATGCGGCGATGACCGCGACGTCGTCAATTCCCAATTCCATTTCTTCGGTTTCTTCAATTGCAACCGGATGATCTCGTTCAAGTAATCGTCGTTAGGACCGACGGTTTTCGTCATTTTTCCGCTCCTCCTATCCGAACTACACGTACCGTACGCTACGTAGCTCGTATTTCATATTTCGCTCTCAATGTCGACGCGATTTCGGTTCTTTCGCCCGGTTGGAGACCGTCCAAGATTCGGAATTCTCCTACTGGGTTATTCGGAAACCCGACGTGCACGCAAAATTTAAGCCTGTTCAAGGTCCGCTGCGCTGATGTAACTAAATGCAGGTCCACACGTTACGGAAAAGTATACGTTGAAAACGTTTTTTTTTCACTTGTCCCTAGCGTTTATTTTAAATGTCTACGTTGAAAATGTCACGACGTTTAGACAATTAGCTGCGCAATTGTTCCAGATTAAATGCGTTGATTCTTTTCAAACCTTTAGAAGAATATATCGTAATTACCAACGAGGTACCAACGAATCTCGCATGCCGAAAACATGTAGGACACATCGCCGAAACGAATTCATCCGTTTGCTGCGATTAGCTCGGAATACAGGCGAAGGAACGAAACGGAAAAGTAATCACCCAATACAGGCTATTGTTCGCAAGAAGAGAACGCAACAATCCCGTGATTGATAATCGCCTCTCATTTGAGTCGTCCAAGACAAAAGAACATCATAAAGAACCCGTTCCATCATCCTCCGAATCGAAAAGGGGGAAATGTCGCCGGTTGAAAGTAGAAGAATAAGACGCTAATTTGTCGAGTGTTTACATAAGCGCTTTTCGGCCGCGCTATACCTTCGCGAGGGACAGAAGGAGACGCCCAAGTTTTCCAATACGCGATGGTAATAGGGGCGTTCGCTTTGTTGTTCGAAATCAGCGACGCTGGAGAAGAGCATGTAAAGCATACCGTACGATAATTACCTACAGAAGTTTCGCGAAGCTGTACACGCACACACACACACACCGGCAGATATTTGGAAATTTGCTTTTACGCGGCTTCTGTAGCTACGTAAATGTAGAAGTACATATACGTGCTATAAAGGCATGTACCGTAATAATGGAAGATCATAGGGACTATTAATTTAAATGGAAGGAGCTACTACTTTGTACGTGCGGTTTCATCTTCGGCTAACCAATTGAAAAATTAGATAAAACCAGAAATCGACCAACTAGTTTGTTTACAGTGACCGGTTGAAGAAGAAAGAAAAGCGATCTTATGAAAAAATTGAGAAGATCTTTTGCTGTTTTAATGAAGGCCTCGCACAACAACCACAGCTCAAATCGCTTGCTTCAAGTTATGTTAACGAAGAACCATCAGGAAAGACTGCTTACAACTGGTTGGCAGAATTTCGTCGTGGTCATGGATAGATTCGTACGTACAAGAGAATAATCGATAATTATTTGTAACTTTGTACTGTTGAAAGTATCCATCTGTTAGTTCGTCGATGGAGATGAGCAAGGTAGAGAAATTTTACAGCGACTAGACAGACTCGCGTTTCTTCGACTCTCGACGCTCGCTAGTCTCGGCTAGTCGCTGCGAAGTCATCCCTATTCATCAGCTTGCAGTAAGTTATTACGATATCTTTCTGTGTTAGCCGTTTCATGGGAAAGTAATGCTTCTTTGCGAAGCCGCTATCCAAACACAACAATTTCAAAATGCAATGGTTTCTCTATCATGACTAAAAAGGATAAAGACAGATGAAGATTGCAGCGACTAGACAGACTCGCGTCTATTCGCCTCATAAGAAAGGGTTCGTGTTCCCTAACGGTTTCCTTGAGAGTCGGCGAAACACGAGCCTGTCTAATCGCTGTAAAAATTAAAAATAATCATGACGTAAAGGTTTCCTCTGAACAGCATGCGCATGGCTTATTTACTAATAAAGTCATTAAATTTCGTTCGAGGAGAACACTTTAAGCCGGGAGAGCTGTTTCGAAGATGCGTCGGTAATCATCTTCGCCTGAAGACCGAATCGTTAAAAATACTCGAACGCTGAATATTGAAATGAGATTTTATTAACTTGGTACCTGCGATGTTCAACTATTCAAATTCAAATATAGAAATCCTTCGTATCCGAGTCCTTCTCGGGGTGATTCCGAATGTTTAATGAAAGACACCTTCAACTGTATATGAAGAAGACCCCATTAACATTTTTTACTTTTTCCGTGTTTTTTAATTTTCATAAAAAAGAATGTTGCTGAAGAAGGTTTGTTTATTTTCTAATCTCCATCAAGGAAGATGATAAGGACCATTTAAAATTTGGTACTTTTCACCTTGAATCTTGTACGTCGGTTGCTATAAGGATAATAGTAATTTTGATTGTTACAGACGAACAACAGTACGCTTGTCTTCATTTAAAAAGATAAAGAAATTTTGATTTACGTTAAACACGTTAATAATTTCGACTTCTTTCGACACAGGTTGTTTAATGGACGTTTATTTACGAACTAATCTTACTGAATGCGTAAGGCGAGGATGAGAATCCGATCTGCCGGAAATTGAAGGGAAGAGAACTAACAAGACGAAGCTCTCAAATCGGAACACTTTCCAACCTACATAAACAATTAGCGAGGGCAATAAAAGAATCTTATTCTCTAATATACGTAGTTTATTATCGTTTGTCTGTGAATACCATCTTTAATGTAATTGTTGCCATCGCCAGGATTATTTTAAGAGTTGAAATTAGCTTAAACAAGAAGGTTAAAATTCGAATATCACGCCTCCAAAATAAACGCGATACTTTACGCAATTTTCAGAATAAAATTATATTTATATTATTAGATCTTTTATAAATAACCTCAAAAACTAAAATTTTAGAATGGAAAACACGCTTACGAAACAACCTGTAACGAATACGCGTGTAATAAATCGAGCTATTTGGCAAAGATCGCCCGCGAACGCGTTGGTAGATATTCCGATGTTATATCAAATTTGAGATGTTGCTAAGCTACGTAAGATGTCGTCACGCTTTCTAATTGTTAAAGCTAAATCAGCATTGAAAAGAATAAACACGCGTCCTAAATCTGCCCGCATCCTCGCGCTTTCTTTCAATTCCCAAGTTGCGTTGCAAAGAAACACTTTTTGTTTATAAACATTGCACTTTTATTAAAGCTTACACTTTTCGAACTTTCGAAACTTGAACGGCCGATGCATCCATTCGCGTTAATACAACGTTCGCGCTCACTTCAGAACAAATCGCCCGCTAATATCTGATCCGTTCGCAAAACACAACAAAAGGCAATAGACCGCACGGAAAACTGACATTTATCCGTCCGGGTTGCTAGAAGCGACCGTGTCGTTTTGGTTTATTTTACCTCTCTAACGTAACGTACAGATGCACGTCGAACGCGTACGTGTTCATCGTTCGTTTTCCGTTTCGCTCTTTCGAACGGGTTTTCCGCTTGAAGCGGGCCGGGAAAACTCGAAACGGACGCGTGTGTGTGTGTGTGCGAACCTTTATTTTTAAACCGGCGGCGGAGTCGGTGTCTCAACGCTCGCTGCTTCGCACTCCCCACTTTCTACGGCCGCCCGATGCACAGAAATAGAACCGTGTGTTTATTAAGAAGTTATACGGCGGCAATGGATGGTTATTAATCGTTATTTCATTGCTTGCTCGCATGTGTGTATTGTGTCCGAGTGCGCGCGTTGCATTTCGCAGAAGTAAACACGTCGCGGATAATCGGTGTTGAGGCTTAGGGCAAGGCTAGCTTTATGGGATTTTTAAGGTACACGCAAACTTTTACAATGGGTAACAAGAAGAAAGAGGCCGTCCTCGGGCGTGAATCTGTTTGCGGTGTCTTATTAAATATTAAATAAATAAGTAATGTTCGAACGATGTTGTTCGACGGATCTTTGCGTCTGGTTGGTTGATCCATAAATTGAAAATGAGACCAATTTCGAAAGCAGCTCTGATTTTAATCTCAGAAGATGCCCGCGTAGATGTAATCTTGTAACAATATCAATTTGCTTAGATATAATGCCGGCACAAGCAATTAGCTTTCGCAAATATTAACAACATTCTCATTGAATCCATATTAAATCAACTCTGGCGTATATTAATTTAAGGAGCGCCCCGGAACATGTACGTTCATTAAGCTACAACTATTTAAAATGGAACATTGGGGAAGGTATGAAGCTACCACCTAGCTACAGCAGCGTATAAAGCTATGTGCACGTGCTACTCCGCATACGACTAGCTATCGACTATTTTTAGCTTAACGTAGCGTCGAAATGCAGCTTGGACGTGGTATTTACGAAAGCGCATACCTACACGCTTGTAGATAGCTAATTACACGAACGTAACGGTGCGTAAGATATATCGCGCCGTAATTACGCGCGATGGCCGAATTCCGCCTTACCAAATTGCCATTCACGTATATCGTTTTCCTTCTGCAAACATGTATTTGATCGGCGATCCGATACAGTTAACAGTGGCGTAGTGTGGGCGGATGATTAGTTTAGAAAAAAACATTTCAAATTGTCGTAGTTCTGTCAGAGCTCTTCCCACCTGGCAGAATCCGCTTGCTTGTTTCCTTTGTCAGGTCCAAATTACTCGTGGTGCTTCTTGAGCATACAGTGTCCTGTTAACCGGCTCACTATTGTCCTAATAGACTTCCTATCTCTAATCTGGAATGAACTTCTACGAATCTTAAGATTTCTTATCTTTCCATTGTTTAGTGGTTGTTTTTCTTTTTTCTTTTTCAGCAGTTGACGAGCCTCTTCGCGCTGTTTCGTCTGCCTTTACATTGCCTAGATGTCCTTCGTGTCCCCTACCCAAGCCAAGATCAGCTTAGTTCGGCTTCCCAACCAATTCAGTGCATTCATGCAGTTCCACACCAGTTTCGAATTCGCCTGTGTGGAGTCTAGCGCTTTTGTTGCTGCTTGAATGCTTGAATAGATAAAGACGAATGAAATTATTACTTTTTTACAGAGACTAGACGGACTTGCGTTTTGTCGACTCCTGTCGTGAACATCAGTAGGCAACACGAATCCATCCTCATGAGGTGAATAGACACGAGTCTATCTAGTCGCTGCAAAAAAGGAATAATTCCACCTGCCTTTGTCATCTCAAGTTGTCTACTTGCCAGACTAGTTCTTCAATACAGCCCAGCACTGCTACTATTTCGGCTTGGAATACAGCGGCGCTTTGCATTAGGCTTAGCGTGTTAGATATTTTAGGTCTACTTCCACAAATCCCGACTACGGGCTCCTTTAAGCCGTCTATGTACCACGTGGATTCGATGTTTATAGGCGTACCGTTCTTTCACTCCTCTCTATCTGTTATTACCGTTTTATGGCGCTTGTTGAATCTGTGCGGCGTGTCTGGGAATGCCAGTTACTGTCGTCACCTTGAGTTCGTTTAACAGTATTTAATAGTTTGCATCGTGTTATTTGATTATAGGAGGTTAGATATTCATTATAACACTCTGTATATTGCCTTTTTGGAATGGTTCTCTTCAATACACCTTAACTTTCCCTCAACATTTGAGATAACTGAGATAATTTACAATCTCAACGAAACACAATTGTTTCTTTTACGCACATTTTCTTAAATATCTTATATACGTGCTTGTTCGGTGATTGAAAAAATCTACACAACAACTAGTTTCTGCACGTAATCGAAATTGTTGCGAGATTTGGTTCACGTTAGAGGCATAAAGATAAAGAGCTGCTTAGGTTTAACCCCCTGCTTGACTTGCTAGATTTTCGACATTATATAATGTCTTCATCAGGGGGACTAGTGTGACTATCTTGAAATGCCATTATCCTCTTCAAAGTCGCTCTGATGAAGACGTTATACATAATCGAAGATTTGGCAAATCAAATAAAAAATTAAATCTAAACAATCTTCTTTTTTCCGTTTTTTTTTTTTTTAGCAATAACAACGAGGAACTTACTGAAACTTACTTCAACAGAAATATTTATGAAGAGGCATTGCTGTACAGCGACACAGAAAGCTGATGGCTCCTCTTTTTACAAACGATATAAGTTCCTGGAAGGATGAAGGTAAAGACACGTTACCTTTTGTATGATTCTACGTCTTTACAAATGCTGTAAAACTGATCTAAATAAAAAAATCTCGACGATTTTCGTTTTTTTTTTTCCCCCAATTCACTCTTATAAAATCCGGTTAATCTATGAATGTATTGCTGAAAACTTGAACATGAAGATGACCCAACGAGATACATAAGCTTTCGAAAGTTTACTTATAAGCACCGGAGCTTTCCTTGGTAAATTGTATGTATAAAGGATTCCTGGATTTTGTTTCGGAAATGTACCAGAACCGCTAAGAAAATTTGACAAGTCAAACGTAGGCCATCTTACAACCCGATCAAGTTGAATTTAATTGAGGAAGGACTTTCTCTCGTTTGAAAAGTTTGAAATTTCGAATATTCGATCAATACTTTCCCTTTTAAAAAGAATCGAATCATCTTGATTAGATGACTCAAGGATAGGTTCGAGCTATATGGCGTGTTTCTCGATCGTTTTCACCTGCACGTCTTTCATTAAGCACGAAGGGTCGCAAAAATATACCGTCAATTGTCAAACTTACAGCGTAAGTGTTATTCTCAAAAAGCGGCACCTCCACCAGAACAATTAAACTAGATTACTTTCAAAAAGAACAGATTATTCGTAGCAGAATTGGTTGTAAAATAAAAAAAGTCATGAAACAATCATCCAATAAATATTATTTACATTATTGCTCGTAATAAAAACCGGCACCAATAAAAAGCACATTTCTTGCAATATGCACTCTAATCTCGTCTCACATCGACAGTAATAAACAAAAAAAAAATAAATAAACAACAAAATGATCTAAAATGCAAAAATAAAAATTAAATAAATCGTATGTTTAACTTCTACGAGTTTAGCGGGAAAGATTTATTTCTCCAATTACATTTTGTTTCTTATCTAACACTTACAGCAGGCAGAAGGAACTTTGCCGTTGTCTTTTTATATCCTAAGACAATTCCGGAACGTTGCCAAGTTATACGTTGTACATTTAACGACGTTTTGCTTTATTTTTGCGCGAAAGCGGGCAATAAATCCGAAATTTAGTGCGGGAAAACCGGACAAGATTAAATTGCGAATGGTGCGCACTGGACGGTAG
This sequence comes from Oryctes rhinoceros, assembly GCA_020654165.1. Lineage (NCBI taxonomy): Eukaryota > Metazoa > Arthropoda > Insecta > Coleoptera > Scarabaeidae > Oryctes > Oryctes rhinoceros. The sequence continues at coordinate 2,732,814 of JAIOKQ010000978.1, forward strand.
CTAGAGAACTGTGCCTCTACGAAAGTTCTAGAATTTGTACGTGTACGTAGTTTGCATTATTTGTTTCGGCGGTAATTCAGAACGTATCGCAAGTTTTGGTGAGATTGATTTGTAGAACCAATGTTTGTAGAACCTTTGTTACGCGGTAGTTACGACCTAAGCATCGACGACGAAAGATCTTCTTGGACATAGAGCGTGCCTTTGACAACACATCCTTCGAGAACATTGATACCTCTGCCAAAGGTTTTCACCTGTCCTCTACCGGATGGCTTAAATCCACGCGTCGACGAATAAACCTGGGAAACAGGAATAGTAACAATTTGGACCGGCAGAAGCTGCTTCCAAGAAGAGCTGATCTATTGGCTCCGCCCTGGTGTCTTGTCCATAGATGACCTCCTACAAAACTGGTAATTATTACCCGCGGAAAATATGAGAATATCTCAACCTATGCAAAGAATTGATGACGTACACATATAAATGGTGCCAAACTAAAAAGTTCCCGTTATTATCCGTACGGAATGACTTTGAAAGATTTCTTGCCAACTGTTACTCAATGTCTTCAGCGTTACCAAAAAATAAATAGTGAACACTGTGAGATAATTAATATCTTGTCTTCTATCGGCGAATCTTCATCTAAAGCTAGTCTATAAAACATCTCTGAAGAAGCCGACGACAACTACAGAGCAATACCGTAATGATTATTCTACAGCAAATAAGCAACGTTCCAACACCTGCTAATATCAATTCATCTCTTCAACCCGCCTTCAACAACATAAAGCAAAGTAAATCTCTTTTTAGCATCCATCATCAACAGACGTCGCACGATTCTAGGTCTTATTGCGGGATTACGAAATAGACCATAATAGAAATTATCATTTTCTCCGGCCAAAGCCGACATCTTTTAAACGTATTTCACGTAGCGTCGCGTACTTTGTTTACACACTCAAGACGGTTTAACGCCATACACGCTACGAAATTCGTAAAGGAGGAGACCATTTGTGACGACACCGAAACGCCAGATTAGTAATAAGCATTCATAATAAGCAAACACTTAATTTTAAAAGCTTGCATAGCGCGGCGCGAAAAATTCTATTCAATACGTGTCTGTTTCACTCGCTCACATGCACATACATCTCTGCCTCTCGAACTTCGTACACGTTTCATTGAAATCGCTGCTTCTCATGTGCAACGAAAGATGGGAATAAATTCGCAGACGGCAAACGCTGTATGCGGGCCGCATTTTTAAAGATCTCGCCGGATAGTTCGTTTTAGAGATTTTCGAGGAATTACGGAGCGACACAACGGGATATTTGCATAATTTGGTAGCAGGTTGCAATATTATGAAGAAAAACGTGCTATACAATTATTTATTTATTCTAAACTTCCAAAATTTCATCCCGTAACTATGGAAAATCTCTTTCATGTTAAGGAATAGTGATATAATGTCCTTAAAGACCTTATTTAGATATAAGAAAGCAAACCTTTTACGCGTTTCTCCAATTCAAGTAAATATTCGATCATCCTTGCGCGAAATTCCGACATCAAACGACTTCAAAGGTACCGCGGAAGTTGTCTTCTTCATTTCGTTATGGAGTACATCTCCGTTCGGGTGTTTTTAATATCTGCTTATCTGCGTGTTGTCAGTTACAAAAATATCAAATTCACCGTACGTCCGCGTGTTTTTATTATTTAACCTGAAGCCTGGAAAGCCAATTATAACTTCTGAGCCGAACTTGATATGGGATCCAGTTTTCCGGTCTACGGAAGTGGAAGTTTCCGCGTTATCCGAACATACTACGTTTTCAACTGTTCCCCAATGCGGAAAAGAGTAATTTGCTATGCTAAAAAAAAAAGAAACTAATGCGATACGCCGCATGGAAAAGCCTTTTATCTTTGTTCTTCTTGTAAATATCGGTTTTTTTGCGAGTACACCGACTTAAAAATGGGAACGAAGCGTATTGTAGCATATAGTCTGCAGTATAGATAAAAAAAAAGGATACAATGTCTTGGTGGATATCTAGCTATATTATCGAAAGGGGCGGAACAACTATTAGGGCCGACACTCGCTGGCAGTCCAACCCAGATCGCTCTTGCCGGAGGTCTAATAAATAAAAATCAATTTTCCCGAAGTAGTTACAGTACTTTTGTTATTGCTGCCGCAAGTGCGGAAAGACAATTTTCTAAATTAAAATTATTAAAAAAGCTATTGAAAGACTTTGTGACTTTGCCGTCATTTCAATCGAAAAAGAAAAACCAGGAGTGATAGACATTGATGAACTAATGACTTATTTCGCTAAGCATTTGTAATCGTGATTAATTAAATATTTTATGACTTTTCGTTTGTTATTCAGGGAGTAGAAGAGGCCCTCTTAACAAAATTAGCACCTGGGCCAATTGACACAAAGTTCCGCTTCCGATTATCGAACATTTTTCGAAAATAATTTGATAATTATGGCAAGCGCACCGTTAAAATATCTAAAAAGAACAAAAACCATGTATCCTGATACAGCCATCATATAAGTACTATTCTGGCAAACAACAATAAAAAATTTCTCTGGATCACTTCCTTGTTACTAATATTTCTCATTTCTCAAGGGGACAAACTGCTGCTGCTTTTTCAAAAATTATTTGCGAATTATGACGTTGATATACTCACCGTTTATATCTCGAAAGATAGTTAAAATTACTCTTACCATATATATACGCATCATTTTCCAAAGCAAAAAATAAATTTATAATAACGATAGCAAGGACTGTGTTGCAGAATGTCGAACAACACTAAAATATCATCACACCCCGCACCACACAAGTTTAATTAATTAATCCGAGACAAAACGACCTTCTCGGATTAATTAATTAAACTTCTATGATGCGGAGCGTATCTTACTTACTTACTTTTGTGTTAATTGCGAATAGATTTATATACTTAATTTTTATAGAGCTCCTTTTTTTTTAAATTTAGTACCGAAAAAATATTCGAGGTTAAATCGTGTTAGATAAAACTTTTTATTCGAACTTCTTAAATTATATTATTAGCATATTACCTACCTGGTCTCACAGCCATTTTTTCTTTCTTGTTTTTCGTTAAACAGTGTTATACACACAAATTCACAACAATATATATAAAATTAAATATAAAATATTTTCAACAAATTCTAAGCTTATTTGGATATGTGGTTATGCAACCTTATTAACGCCACGGCATATGTAGTTGTGTAACACTAGGAGAAAACGCAGCACTTTCCAAAACGGAATGTCCTTAAAGATAGATATATTGATTTCGACACATTTTTTTAAATTAAAATAAGATATATAAACAACACATAAGTATCGGTACCCTCCCCCCCACACAAGTTTATTTATTATATAGTCATATATAAAAATTAGTCCGGATGAATTATTATATATTACTATATAATAAATAAACTTGTGTGGTGGGGAGGGTACCGATACTTATGTGTTGTTTACCATATTACGCCACAGTTCTTGCTATCATTATCATTATTAAAGATATATAACATAGAATTAAAATACCTATAAGCGATTGGCGACTACCCAAAAAATATAAAGGATTTAAAGAATAATATACTAAAATGATGTACATATAGGAAATATTACGTATTATTAATATTTACCATTATTTTTTAATTTAATTTAATACGTGTCTCTTTAAGAAAAACATATGGACTGTGTATATACACTACTAAAATACATATTTTATTAGGGGGTGTAGCTCAGATGGTAGAGCGCTCGCTTAGCATGCGAGAGGTACCGGGATCGATACCCGGCACCTCCACATCGGCAGTATTTTTTTTTTTCTTTTTTATCCTAAAATAAGAATTAAAAAAAAAATGTGTAATATTCTGGAGCAGTTTAGAAATTTTTACTGCTGTAATTCATAATTTCCACCAACCTATTTCCTAAAAACTTAAAATTTTGTTCTAAAACATAGATTTTGACATAAAGCTGCGAGTTAGAAAAGATATTCGAAGCTACAGTTTGTCTGTCTAACGTATTGCAACTGATGCTTGTATAATGCAAATATTCATCGTATAATGTATGTATACAATAAACTAACAAACACCAATTCCCACGAATAAGACAACATGCCTCGTTTTCATTATTTAATAGTGTTTTAAAGTATAATTGAACAAATAACACAAAAGTATCGTTAAGCTCCGCCGTACACAAGTTTAATTCATTAATCCGGGGCGGCTGTTTTGAGGATATGAATTATCCATATTCGCAACCAGTGACCAAATGATGTGAGGAACCTTTATGACCAACATGTTCGTTCTACATGCTTTAAAACTAAAAATTGTGAAAATTTACGAAATACGGACAAATAGACGAAAGGATATCTTGTCTCAAATAGAACCAACTACGAAAACGAGCCGTTCTATCTGTTACTTGCTTTTTTATGTAAGCCGTCTCGTACGTGTCTAATTCCCAGGATGAGGTTATATTTTAATCAATTTCAAGTTTTCTAATTTAATATTACGTCTAGTTTCCTTTATGTGTTATGGCTACACTTGAGGAGTCCAATCTACTAAAGCGATAATACCTGATATGTTCCATAAGTCTAGTGCCTACCGTTTTTTGCGTTTGACCAATATAAGCTTTATTATAGTCACTGTGTGCTATTTTATAAAATCCCGACCTTTCTTCCATTTTCGGTTTATCTCTAGGATTGCCATAGTTTTAAGCCTATGATGAACTGAAATAAACATTCGTATCTTACCAATACCTTTCGATATGTGAAAGGGAAGTTCTAAAATAAATTTCTTACCCTTAGTATCAAACAGGATTAAGGTTGTGGAACTTTTTATGTAATGCATATATTGGACTTGCTCTCGCTATTATTACAAATTTTAAATAATATTGGTAATGAACGAATATTCATTTATTAAATCTGCAATAAAAAAGATAGAATCAAGATTTATTATTATAGGTTATTGTTGTGGAATTCCATACGAGATTAGCACTTCTCGATTAATGCTTCCCTGTTGTTTCCTTTTTGATACGTCAACCCAATTTTATTAGACGGAATGCTCAACCATCGTTTGTACAATTCAACAAAAACCATAAACCAACTGTATAATTGCTAATACTTCATCGATTTGTCAAATCGATCTTTCATACCTTTCTTAAATTTTTTTGACGGTGTAAGTCTCTTAAAACCCACTGAGTGCTTCGTCTATTTTTTACAACCATACGCATTTTATAGATGCAATCATGAGTGCATTAGAATATCTACCTTATAAATAGCATTCATCACCTTCGACAATACCAAAAGACATTAAGCTGCTCTTTATTCAAAATAGCTTGCCGGAGACTGGGATTGCATTCTCTGTATTGCAAAAAGCGCACTTCTCTCTTGTTTCTTGCTAAATTTTATCGGTTTACCAGAACTATTTCAAATACATTGTTCCAATTCAGAATGTCTACGTCGCTCTTATTTTGATGTTCTTCTCAAAAAGCATCTTACCTAGACCTTTGTGGGATTTACTACAAATTTTGAATACGAAATGAAATATTTCCGAGAGATGGCGCGACAGATTCGTAAAAAGAGATAAAGTCCCTAAATATACAATGTGGATCGATTTAGATCCGAAACTAAAATTGGAATATTTAATTTTATTTTTATTGTTCGTAATGTTCTATTTATAATAAAATGCGTATAAATTTATTGTTGAATACAAAGGCAGGAATTGTCTATCTTTGTCATTTATACTCAATTAACTATATACTACAACGTAGCTAGCAGCTAGTGATTGTTGTGAGGCATATGCAACTCGTTATAGTGAGGCCTTTGTATATTACTCTTATTCATTGCGAAATATATCATTTCTACTGTAATCCAACAAGTATTCGCCTTTTTATAAACTCAGGCAGACAGATAAAAGAAAACGACAAGAATTAATTTTTTATTTGTAAAAACTAATAAAAAGTTAAGAGTTCGGAAATAAAATTAATTTAGTAAGCTTTTGCCGTATGCCAAAGTTTCTTTCCCACAAATCTTTTAATTTAATATTCCTGCTTCATGCGGCATTCTACATTTTACGCTGCACAGAATACGATACTGTTTTACGATCTAATATTTGTGTACCTATTTCATTTGGTGCAGATTCTATGTCTCCATATGATCAATTTCTTGAAATTTTAAAAAATATTAACCACCTTCATTTAATAGAATACTTAAATAATGTTACATCTGCATTAGCAAAAGGATATTATTTATTTTTGTATTAAAGGCCTCTTCCATTTACAGTATGTTACTTTAAAGTTTAGGGAAATTGAATACCGTAGGAACTGCATCAATTTTTAACAATTTAATTGCTGCACCTGGCCTAACTTCGTAACCACTGTTGAGAAAATGTTGACTACAAAGTCTGCTACTTCGAGACGACTTCCATTTTTCTCTCCTTATAGCTGCTATCTATAATTTAAAAATTTCTGGCCGTTTAAACGGAAATCTAAAATACGTAAACATGATAAATCTCCTGCTATGTGCTATATATACTATTATATGAATCTTAACTTACGAATGAAACTGTATCGTTGGATCCTTACAATACGCATTGTTACATTCAAATGCAACACAATTAACAAACATTTCGTCAATTTAAAGTAATTTAAACCAAAATTTAAAGATTGACAAGTATTACAACAACAAGATAAAACGGAACAGCAACCCCTCACGTTTGCCCTTTCTCACTCTCTGCGCCTACATCACATTTTCCTGTATCAAGAGTAGGGAGCACCATAACAGCCATTTTTAACCAAAACTATAGTAATTCAAACTTGCCCTCATTTTAATTATTAATGTAGAAGTTTTTTTTTTAATTCGTTTAAAATTTGAATATTTTTATTCGCGCCGTTACCCAATTTTTCCCCAAATTATTACCCTGCACTACCAACGCTAGATAAACGAAACTCCCTTACCAATTTTGAAGAATGCAATTTAATCCTTTTCTTGCATTATTTCACTCACCTTTCACGTAAACCAGTTCTATTAAGCTAGCATTCAAGAGCACCGATTTAAACTCGATATACCAACAATTTTAAATATTGGAGGGATATTTGAAAATCATAGATTTTTTTATGATGTATTAATAAATATTAAATTTTTTTGACTTCGTTTTGATTTCGTTTTGATTTTAACGAACGCAAAATAAGATATACATTCTATTTAAAAAAAGTAATTTTACCAGCAATATTTGCTTTCTTTCTTTATTATTTGCGTGTAGCACTTTATTAAATGATTCATCCGGTATTTAGCGACTTTAATAAATAAAACAATAATAAAAAACGGATTTGTGAATTCTCTATTTGGCGGTGCGTTTATGTTTTACTAATGTTTATATAGCTTCTCCTGCGATCCCCTTAACAACCGCAATCAACGTGATTAAAACTTATATACTTAATCATATGACTAGGCTCCGGTACTGAGTCATCCCATAGTTCAACAAAAAACATTCTAATCAACTGAATAATTGTGATTCACTACCGAGTCTTATAGTAAGGCTAGCTATTTTATATATTTCTCTAAAATAAGGCATCTAAGTTGGAATTTATAATATATGATGTAATAAGAAACTAATTACTGCAAATTACGTAAGATGTTCGTTTAAACAAGCGATTCATTTTAATTAACGTGGGAGATTCGCTTTTACCTATTTTTTCTCATCGTTTTTTTCTTACGAACACCTTTGTTTACATATGTGCAATTGAGTAAATTACGTAATATGTAAGCAGAATGAATCGATAATTAACGATCGATAAGAAACGATTTCCAGGATCTTTAATTTTAATTTAATTAGATTGCCTTTATTCGACGTAACATTTCTGACCTATAAGAACATAATGGATAATCCAATAAAAATCTAGGAATTCCATTTATGACCAGCATACATTAATTTTAGAAATGAGCAAATTTGAATAAAAAATTTTGCATCTAACACCCACAGAATTATATTTGAAGGCAATGAATCTATTAAATTTCTTATCGCGCATTTGTATATCTTTAAATAAATTGTTTTGGTAAACGTCGATAATCTATATTTATGAGGTGAATGCGCAAAATAAAGAAAACGCTTTAATAGTTACAGTTCGTTAAACATACGCGTTGAATAATTTGATCAATTTAATTTTTAATTTAGCTATTTGAACTTTTTTTAAAAATCATTCGGTACCCTCTTAGTAAGCTCTTAACGATTTCCACGATTTTTAAATACCGAAATCCTCAAAATAAAAGAAAAAATGAGCGTACCCACGAGATATTTAGCGAGCTGTACGTACATACCTAAATATATTCAACGATAATTAACGAAGATTGCCGAAGATCGACGAGTATTTCTCGAGTGATAATTGACAACCAATAACAATCGTTCTCCGCGTATATTTGGTGTTTGATGCAATAATATTTATTTTATCCCGTTTATCTCGTTACTGCGGTACTTTCTTGTGAATTGTCGAAGTTCCACGGATTTCAGTATCGATTTCGAAACGGCGAGCCCGCAGTGCGGAACGTTCAAGATGAAGTATTTCATGTACTTTATCTGCTGTTTGGTGTGCGCAAGTAAGTACATGTTCCCGAAAAAACATCGATTGATTCGTTAATTTTTCTTTCCTTTGTTCGAATCCGATATTCTTCGACGACGTACATTGTCATTCGAAGTGTGCGTTCGCCGAAATCTTGCCAAATCGGTGGATAACGTGCTAATTTAACGTCTCTGTAAAATTGCGTCGTTTAGGATAGTCCAGTAGTCACGGTTGTGGTAATTGTCAAACGATGATTTTGATCCTTTTCAGTAAATGCTGCCGCAGCAGTAGCTCCAGTTCCTATCGAAGCATCAAGATCGTTATCATCCAAACGTCTCCTAGGATCGAAGGAGTGTACGTGGGGCCCAAGCTATTGGTGTTCGAATCTTACGTATGTATAGTAGAATTATACCAAATGGCAATTCTAATCGGAAATAGAATCTTCTACCCCTACACATACGAAAAAAAAGGATCTTATTTTGTTTTATTTTAATTTAAAATTCCATAAAGCATTATTATGAATTACTGATTAAAGTCTAAACATGATCGGTATTGTTTTGTACAGTACACATATCCACAAATCTTATCTACAGAAGTTGGTTAAAGGTTAAACATAGTTTTTTTTTTCCGATAGCATGATTTGAGGTTTTGCGTAATCCATTTTTACAATAAAATTGTTATTCATATACAAAGAATATTAAAACGTAATTGTATAACAAGCCAGAGATTAACATAATTGAAATGGGTTTTCACTAGAACTTTCTAAAATTCGCGGACTTGTACCCAGATATAATTACCACTTCCTATAGATCGTTTCTGAAAAGAAATAATTATCGGCTTGCTTTAACATATTTCTCTCACAGAGTTTTGGTAGAAGAAAATCATTCTCCGATTGGCTTTAACTGTCCTCACTGGGTTGAGATTTATTCTACAAACAAAACCAATTTTTTTACAACAAGGCATGATTACTGTATTATTTAGTTATTCCCACATTTCAACAATAGTGAAGGGATTCCCCCAATTCCGTTTAAATTTAGATAAGGCAAATTCTTGAGCAAATAATATAAATTGATTACACGACATCGATAAAGGTGGTATTTAAACTTTGAACCTTCATTTAAACCTATATTTTTTTTCTATTTCTTGCTCCCCCTTTGATAAATGTAAAATTTTCAATTCAAATAATTCCCAATAAAGTTTAATTTAAACTTAACGATTTACCAGTAATGTAGTTTCAATTTATTTTATTAAAACAATCGAATATCATCGTAGGGCAGCAGCAGGATGTCGCGCAGTAAAGCATTGCATACAAACAGTTTGGGAACATCGAAATGTTCCAGAAGATTCAGATTCGGTGTGTGACATTTGCTTAAAAATGGTCACGGAAGCCAGAGATCAACTTCTCAGTAACGAAACAGAGGTAAATACGATATCGAATGCTACAGGAAACAAAAAAAATTAAACTGCTTTCTTTTTTTTTAATCCAGACAGAGATAGAAGAAGTTTTCGAGGGGTCTTGCAAGTTGATTCCGATCAAACTTGTACGAAAGGAATGCCTGAAACTAGTCGATGATTTTGTCCCGGAATTAGTTGACACGTTAGCCTCCCAGATGAATCCACAAGTCGTCTGTTCGGTCGCCGGACTTTGCAATAGCGCCAGGATAGATAACTTGATAGCGGATTACGAAGCCCAGAAGAACGATGTCGTAGGACCATCCAGATGCGGTAGCTGTCATACCGTTGTGGACGTCTTAGAACGGCGACTTGATAAAATGAGCAAGGACGAGGTCCTCCAGAGCTTATTGAGAGTTTGCGGCCGACTAAACAGTTTTTCGGACGCGTGCAGCAATATAGTTGTAACGTACTTCAACGATATCTACGAACGTTTGCAAAACGACTTCAGTTCAGATAATGTATGCGTGTTAGCTGGGGAATGTGCCGCTCAATTCCATACCCACGTAGAGATAACGCCTTTATCGAAAGTCGGCTTTGTACCAGTTAGGTAAGTGATAATTTCTTGTTTTGCTGGGTTATTAACGCGATATCGCTAGAGAGGAACAATCGTCGTTAAGGTTTTTTTGGTTTTCTGTTTTTGCTTTTAGGTATTTTCTGATATGTTCGGAAAGAAATTTGCGAATATGGTCATTTTTGCCGGAACTACCAGCTTAAATCGTCGGCGAATTTAAGAGGATTTTGGGGAAACTCATTTGTTTATCTGTTTATGAAAAACCCAAAAAAAAGCAAAAGATATAATCAGCACAATTTTTCTTTTATTTGTCAGATTTGATGCACTTTCAATTTACATTATGCAGAAACATTATTAAAAGATAAGCATCGCTATTCGAGGAAAGTAAAGTTGAGCATCGACGTTGTTAGGTCTGATTTTGAACAAGTAACGCTAGCTTATCTTTATGAACATTGTTAAACTCGCTCTTTGATTTGGCGAAATCGAATAAGAGGGGAGGTATAGTTTATTGTGCTTTTAAAATAACATGTCCGAATTAGCACGAGAATACTTTAATCATTTATGCCTATTTTATACTTTATAAAAAGGTGCTTATTTATGTCGCTGAAGAAATGCAAATTCGATAAGTCACTATTTTTACTTTATAATCCATATTTGAAAAACAATGGAATGATAACATTGACAATTGACGCGTGAATTATAAAATTATGATTTTGCGCGTAGTTCTCGGCGAAATAATTGATTCGTCGTAATATTTTCTATTTTAACCATGAACAAATTGGAGATGGTAAAAGGAGATTGTAACAACATTTTCCATTGCATTCCATCTTTTTTTGTTATATACCTATAGAAGAAACAAATAAATGTTTGATGTAATAGTCTATTCCGCATAAATTGATGATTTAGAAAGGCAAAGTTGAATGTCATTAACTACATAAACATAGTTGCAACGTACAACGTAGTAGTGGTTATTTTCCATAAAGAGTAGTGAAATAAAACTGCAATTGCAAGGCTAAAACAGTGAAGATATTACCAAACCTTTATTTGAATTGCTCTTATTCGCTAATATTTTATCTATGAGTCACCATATAAAATGCATGACACACGAAAATACGCCGGAATAAATAAATATGTATGTATCTACGAGATGTAAGCACAATACAAGTCACATAAAACGTTATCGTTCCATATTTGCAATTAGATTTCTTTGAATCTTATAGTTGGAATGCTTTGTTGTTACGATACAATAAAGAAATCGAAACATTAATTTGCAATCTTTTTAAATTTTTTAAATTTTTCTTCCACTTCCACCGTATATTTAAGAACGCAAGGTTTTAACCTAGTCTTTTTGAATGTCTTTTCAGCCAACAAGATGTCGATGATTTACCATGCGATTTATGCGAGCAATTAGTTAACCATCTCAGAGACTTGCTGGTGGCCAACACGACGGAGATGGAATTCCAAAAAGTTCTCCAAGGTCTTTGCAATCAAACCGGCCAATTTAGAACCGAATGCTTGTCCCTCGTTGACGAATACTATCCCGTCATCTACGATTTCCTTGTCCATGAATTGAACGGAACCGTAGCCTGCTCGGTAATTGGTCTTTGCCCGGAATCCCTGGATGCAGACGATATTCCCATTGCTCCTTTATTACCGGTTGAGAGTGCTACGAAAGCCTACAATTTACTTCACGATAACGAGGATGATTTGGCTCGCGTGAATGTCCCAGATAACGGATTATCGGTGAAGATCATGTCCAAACCTGAATCGATGCAATTACCGATTGAAAGGCTATTCCCGCAAGTTCCGGATGTGTACAACAGGCAAGCGTGCGTTTTCTGCCAATACTTCCTGCACTACGTGCAAACTGCAATTACGGATCCCGTGACCGAGGTATTCGAAGTCTAATCGTCCCTTTTAGTAAGAAATTAAAATGAAATTTTCAGGAGAAAGTAAAACATATTGTTGAGAGAGCTTGCGATAGGCTACCTTCTTCCATAAACGATACGTGCAGGGACTTTGTCGAGACGTACGGCGATGCATTCGTAGCTTTACTAGCTCAAGAAATTGATCCGTCAACTATCTGCCCGCTAATCAAAGTTTGTCCGGCAACAAGCGCTGACGAAGTTGAAATCTTCCGCGAACAGAGCGTTGGCAAAGATAGCTGTCCTCTGTGCTTATTCGCGGTGACGGAATTGGAAGAAATGGTAAAGAACAGAAATACGCAGGTTGGTTGAATTTATACAGTTATATTTTATGTATTTATTTTTATTTTGCATCAATAAAAACGGCTGTTTCTCTTTTTTATTCTGAATCATTGAGTTGAGTAAATTTAGCATTTAAATAAAGATGCTTGATTTTTCGATGGAATCTTATTAAGGGTGCTGCCGAACCAAAATTTATCTGCGAGTTCTGCTTGTTTGTTTTAACTTTAATATATTGGTGAACCTTCTGGAGAGAATCCAGGCATTTCTCTGATATTAATGTTTACAGTCACACAACTCCGATTATGAAAAATAATGAAATACCGAAACACCTCACTCTACAAATAAATGTTTTTATTTCAATGTTGCGCTTTATAAACAACTTATGGTTCATAAGAAAAAACAATGTTTTAATCCGGTTTAATTATTTTTTTACATAAGATACAGTGAAGTAGTAAATATTTGTGTAATTATCAATATTTGTTAAGTTCGCTTATAGAGATTGCGGATAATTACTCTAAAAACACATAAATTATTCGCGCATATCTTTAATAACCCGTCTGAAAGATAAATGCCCTTAAAAATTTCACATTTTCAAAAAAAAAAGACTACCGCTACTTGTGACGTCACCAAAACAATCGCAAATAATATTTATTTCTTGTTTTGCAGGAGAACATTAAAAAAGCATTAGAAAGTCTCTGCAGCCATTTCTCTGGCAATATAGCAATGGAATGTCAAGATTTTGTTGATACGTATGCCGAAAGCTTAATAAACATGCTGGTAGATGATCTGAAACCTCAACAAGTTTGCGTGTATATAAAATTATGCAACGCGACATTACCCAGCAAGCCTTTAATAGCAACACCGCCGGAAACGGACGATCCAGAAATTCGTAAGTATTGAAATAGACGTTTCAAATAAGTTCAGACGTTTGCAAATAAATACTATGTGTTGATTGAAATAGTCCGGTGGAACTTCAGTTATACAGCGGCCCAAAAATATACCCGAGCTGTCAGTCCCCCTGTGTTCTGCTTTAATCGTTTCTTCACCAATTTTGTTTAGCTTCTATGGTCCACCGTTGAAGGTTCATGGCATGAATTATTTCTTCGGAACATTTTACACGCACAATTTACGCACTGAGATTATTACAAACTTTAAGCTTATAATTAGAGAGGACAAAGGTGGATGAAATTATTACTTTTTTTGCAGAGATTAGACAGACTCCTGTATTGACGAATAGACACGAGTCTATCTAATCGCTGCAAGAAAGGAATAATTCCACCTGCCTTTGTCGCCTTTACTTATAACACTTGGTTCAGGCATCATTATAGCTAGGTTCCAATGTCGAGAAGGGCCAAATATCTTACTCTATTTGTCGGGCTATCTTTTTTTCCCGACGCTGTACAGCGCAGCACACAAATTATGTGCACGTTAAAGACATACGATAAATTATAAAATATACTTTTCAGTTTCGAACGAGATCTTGGATAATACCGTGAATGGACAGGTCCTTCCGCAGAAGCAGGTCCAAAACAAGGAGATTTGTATAATTTGCGAATTTGCGATGGATAAAATGCAAAAATTGCTCGAGAATAAAACAACGGAGGTAAGTTTATCGACATGGGCGAGTATATTTCATGCGTAGTCCTGCGTTTTGATTTTAGAAAGAAATCAAGGACGTCGTGGAAAGTATTTGCACCCATCTACCGAAATCGGTCAAATCCGAATGTACCTCATTCGTTGATAAGTACGCCGATATGGTTATTCAACTCTTGATTGCCACGATAGATCCTGAAGATATATGCACCTACATAGGACTGTGTACGAAGCAAATAGAAAGTGTGTATTCAAAATCATACTCGAGCCACCCTTAAATCTGGGCCACTAATATAATAGTCTCTATGTGTATCTGTAACTGATTTAACATGTTGTTGCACGTTCCTACATGATCGCGGATCGTTTTTGTTCTCTCTCGCTTAACAAATTACCCGTATCAATCGATGCAAGTTGTATGGGCTTTCGTAACTACTTTTGAGGAACATGAAATATTAAGAATTTTGAGAAATTAGTTTAAAAGTTTACGCTACGTAGTTAAATAATATTAAATGTTAAAGTGAAGCTAATTATTAAAAATAACATTAACATTTTAATCGCATGTTTTCTACGTATTTCATAATAATGTCCATAGAATTTAATTGCTAGTATTTTGACATACTTTACCTATTTTTTCTTTAAATAAAATACTCCGATCTAGAAGTATTAAATACCAACTTATTTAAACGGTTTATTCGCCCGGCCTACACTAACTGCTCCAATTAACCAATGTGATAATATACGTTCGTTGGATCCTACAAGTTAGTGCAGTTCTACGAAGAGACCAGTATAGTTGGTGTTTACACTTCTTCCATATGTGGCTTCAAGCAGTAGTTAGAAGTGTACACGCCGAAGTAAATTGTGCGAATTTAAATTTCAAATAAGTCATCCGGCATCGGCAACAAATGCACGAGTTTTAAAGGACGATACTGGCGACTCCGAGAATGGAAAGTAAATTGACGCAAATACTTCTAAACCAACTTCTGAATACTGTGACGAAGAACGATCACAAGTTGTTCGTTCGCATCTGTTTGGTGTAAGCTACACGACTGCATGTTTACTTGCGCTGGTTATTCTAGTGACGTTATTTTGCACTATACCAAATGGAAAGTGTAACCCGAGCGAACAAACCTATAGTATGCATAAAGTTCCATAGAAAGAGATCTTTTTATGTTTAAACATTGCCCCGGATCAAAGTGTCCTTTCTAAGGCTTTGTGATTAATCTAGGGTGTACATTCTCTGCTCAGAGATGTTAAACTTGAATAACCAAACAGTTAACGTTAAAGACAAATTCGAGAATAGTGCTCGCTTACCCTCAGATTATATTAATAAAGGTAAATTCCCTGAAGTTGCTTAGTGTAGTTTGAAGTTAATACGCTTTGGGTTACCTACAAGAACAATAGGTCGATGAAAATATTAAAGTGTCATTGTTTCAGGTTTCCAAAATAGGCTAATTATCGACGTACCTGCAGGTAAGTTACCGTGCGCAAATTTTATACATTCTTTCCAGGCTTTTTGTTTGCAAAGTCGGAGTATTTCCTTTAGATTTCTCTGTTACAACCTTAACATACGGAACGAGCTGCACAAATCGATACGATGTGTTACCCAACATTACCGGGAATTTTCTTGTAAAAAGTAGAAAATTCACCGTGCACCCTAGTTTTTGGTGTCACCTTCAAAGTATTTATCTCCGGCAAGTATCGCAACGATTTTTCCGTTTTTAGAAGCACGTCAAGGGTGTTCAAATTATCTACGATCCCAACTTCATCCAAACGTCGACCTATCGGGGTGATCTTCATTTTAGGGAAGAGGGAGAAGTCATACGGCTAGGAGAGTAACGGGTCTCTTTCACATTTTCTTTAAAACTTCACGCTAAAACTTCTCGTAGTAGAGTGGTACGCACGATTCTTCGAATATCGAAAAAATCGTCAGCGTCGATATTGCTGCGACGTTGGCGCGCTTTTTTCGGCGTCGCACTTCCGCTATGACGATTGCTGCTTCGATCCCGAATCTGTTGGTCTCCGCTGAAAAGGCGACTTCGCTGCAATCTACTTCACCGCCTCGCGTCCGTTGGCTTATTTCGTACGATAAACATCATGGGCTGTCTGCCTACTGTCTTTCACGATCGTTTTCGGAATTGTGCATGTTAACAGTTGACGAATGTTCGTCATTCTTCGCGGACTTCTTTGAAATGCTCAAACCAGATGTTCATCCTTCACTCAGAATCCATCAAAATCTTCTTTCAATATATGAATGCAGAAATGAAAAATTTGTTATTTTCAGATTTTCAACGCGTCGATAAACCGATCCGTTCACCACAATGTACTATTTGCAAATTAATCATGGCCCAAATAGAAAGGTTCATTATTGGCCCAACAACTAAGGTAAACATTAACAAGAAAACGGTAACAACTCGAAAATTTAGATGTTGATGGGCCTGGATGCTGTCTCCAGATTCGACCGCTAAAAAAAATGCGTTGCTCTTATACCGCGATACTCTCTCGAGCTAATTTCGTCGAAATCTGAATTTTCGTGTTACCGATGTTCTGCTATAAGTAATCTTTCAATTTTCGATGGATCTGCTCACCACAAAATATTTCTAATTCCAGAAAGATGTCATTGATGGATTGTATGAAATATGCGACGCTCTACCTAGTACCGAAGAAAGGTCATGTGAAAACTTCGTTGGTAAATACGGAGACGCTATCGCCGATATGATCTTGGCGGCTATGCAACCCGGCGAAATTTGTTCGATATTGATGGTTTGTGAAGATATCAAGGATACAATAGAAGGTTGGAGAAGTTAAATTCCGTTGGTAACGCGGTAGTATTTTATTTCATATTCCCCTATCATTTCAGAGGAAATTACCGAGTGTTCCTTGTGCGAGGCTGTCTACTTCAACTTTAATTATCTCCAGCAGACTCGCGGAAGAAAAGTGCTCCCGGAACATGTCTGTAATCCCATGATGAAGAAATACGTCAAGCCCGTAAGTTAATGATCGGTAAAGATCTCTACGTAAGCTACTTCGTCTCTTTGCAGTGTATGAAACTGTTGGAGAAGCATGCTTTCGCGATAAGCATGTACAGTTCGTCGAATGAAGACACTACGATCGTATGCCAAGAGTTGGAATATTGCAAGGGAAATTCGCCTTACATTAATCTAAATTAGGATGTAAGTAAGTAAATGTCCTTTTTGAGTTAAGTCCGGCTCTATTTGAGTAGCTACTACTTAAAGCAGGCTGGAGGATTGTAATGTGATAATAATTCAAATTTTTATTTCGTCGTATTCTTGCTAATACAACGCTTGGATTCTATGAGCAAAACTTTATTATTTGCAGGCCATAAAACCAGAAAGAGGAAATATGTTGCACCAAAGTTTAAGTTAATTACAAGCTATTAAATATAAACAAATAATCTCCGCAGTAGCTGTTCCATACATAGCTGTTATATACATAGTTGTTGATATTTCGTAGTTTTACTTTTACGATGTTTACATAGTTACTATAAGTTGTAAGCTGTTCTATGAAAGAGTACGTTAGACTTTATTCTTATTGTAAGCTTAAATTTAAGATCGCTATAATAATAAATTGTGTGTGGAAACTGTGATATGTAATAATATTTGGATTGTTTTAACGGAAAAAAAATAAATCTGCAATAATTATCAATATTTTTGTCTTCTTTATTTAGTATTTATCGCCTCCGATGGAGACAAGGTTAAAAAAAAGAAACCAGGTGCGTTACGAATTTATATTGTTGAAGGTAGAACCTCAAAAAGAAGAAATTCGGTCATTAAAATAGGAGACGCAAACGCCATTAAAAATAATAAGAAACGCGAGCAAAAAAGGATGATACGATTTAACAAAAATAATGTTAGTTATATAAGTTCAATATGAAACTTAGACCATGTTAAATACCCAAGATCAAGCCGTAAGCTTTAACAGCACAATCGCCCCGTCTCTCTGCTCCTTTAACCCTTAACGAAAGGAAACCGATATGGTCATTTAACATTGCTGTAGTGGAACGCTTGGTAAAAACAAAATAACGCTTACGTTTGTATAAAAAATCAAAGAATTTGTTGGCATAAAAGTATACAATAGAATTACAAACGCATACCGACTTTACGTTGGAAGCAAATTGATATTTTTCGAAAATCTAGGTTGGTATGGATTGTTTTGCAGCAACCATTCAGCCAAATACATTATCGGATCTATCGGCTTCGTTTTCACTAACGCTGTTAAACCATCTAATAGAGTTGGATTGACGTAAAGTCCGCAGTAATCGTTAACTTTGTCAAGTTCACAGATAAACGGTTCCAGGATGGCTAGAAATATGAAACGACTTGAAGGTTAAACTTTTAATTTCCAAACTCGTGGAGAACACCTTCCAATACTTACATTGAGGGTAAACGTATCTGTTCTCCTTGTTGGCGTCGTTCAGGTTTTCCGAAGCGTGCACGGCGTCCATCACATTATCCTGCAGCCCAAAACGCACCCTCATGCTCATCGGCACGAACCATTCGTCCCTGATAATCCTGTCGGGACCTATGAGGTCTCTCCATTTGGCGACGGCGTTGACGTCCGCCAAAGATAGTACGAGTACCGGACCGACGCTCATACTCACAACTTGGTGAGGGAACGCCGGGCTGCCGTAATATTGAGAGTAAAATTCGGAGACTTGTTCCGGAGTGAAGTGTACGTAACGTTTCTGTAATATGCGATTAGTTAACATGTTTAATATCGAAATTGCTTGATTTATGATAATTTTCTTCGCTAAGTTGCTGCATCGATGCGTTGATCTCTGGCGTCCGAGTGATTCATTTATTTCGGCTTAGCCGCAGCAAAGATATAACTATGCAAACGGCGATTCTTACGCTTAGATAAATCAACGTAATCATAACCGCTCTCAATTTCACATCGTAATACTCACCCGGCCATTCATGGATGACGAACGCCGAAGCGGTCACGACATCATCGCTAAATGATAAATTCATCACGGCCATGGAAAGAAAGTAAAACCGCGAGCGAACAATAAGCGGTGAAATTACATTCCATCTTAATTGTTCTGCTTCGCTTAAACACGTACTTTCACGACAATCGCTTAGATCGTCTGCGCTGTAAACGATTGGTAGGTTTGTGGAATTTGTAAAAGCGAAAATAATAAGATGGACGGCATCTTCAAGCTTTTTAAGAATGTCCAAAACTGATAGATAAGTTCGAAGAAATAAACCGAGGCGCCTCCACCAAAAAAAAAAACAAAATTTTTTAGCAATCCTGCAGACACGAGGGTGCCACTTATCAGAAGGCCGAAGGGAGCATATGTCGACGATATATGCTCGCAACTATTGTAATGAATAATAAGAAAGGAATGCCAACTGGCTACGCAATAGAGAGCGGCGTGCCGATAGTCCCAATGTATTAGATGCTTAACAATGCTAAAGTATCGCTATACATGTTTAATCAACCAATACGGAACAGCTGTTTGAAGAATCCGTCGATCTTACACGGAAAAATCTTATTTTTCGCATGTCTCAGTTTCAAGAGCTGCGAGCGGCGAAATGATTCGGTCGTATCGTTTGATGACGAGGATCCACGCCCCTCGAAACAGCCGCTCTTTGCTACAAGGTGTCCAGAAAGGGTAGGGGGTATTTGTAAATTCAATAAAAAGAAAACATTACATGTCAGAACATTTTTTTAAATTTTAATCGTTAGAAAAAGTGCTAGAAAGTTAAGCTCCAAAGATTATGTTGTCCAAATGTTGACCCTCGCGCTGCTGGCACTCCGCTAACCGAACACGTAAATTTGCCATTACGCTTCTACACATCTCTCTGGAAATTTCAGTGTGGATATTGTACTTCAATTGCAGTAAAGTTTGTGGTCTGTTTGCATACACCTTCTCTTTAAGGTATCCCCATAAGAAGTAATCCGGGGGTGTAAGATCGGGACTTCGGGGGGGCCAATTGATGGTGCCTCGACGAGGGATCGCTTTTTCCGGGAAAAGTTGATTGACAGCCGCAAGTGATTGCTTTGAGGTGTGGCAAGTGGCGCCATCTTGTTGAAACCATGTTTGCTCATTAAAACCTTCAAATACCACAGTTGTGGACCCAGAAAGTTTCTTAACACTGTCGCAATACCGTTCACTGTTTACCGTAAGTGTTCGCCGGCGCCGGTCTTTAGAAAAATAAGGGCCAACGATGCCCTCACCGGACATGCTAGCCCACACAATAACTTTTTGACTATGTAATGGTCGTTCATATTTTTGTCTTGGATTTTCGTTGGCCCGGTAGCGGCAGTTGTGCTTGTTTACGTGACCATTTAAGTGAAAGTTCGCTTCGTCACTGAACATAATGTTATCGAACATTGGGAAACGTTGAAGCGTTTCATTTGCAAAATTCAGTCGTAGAGGATAGTCAGTAACGTTAAGCTTTTGAACAAACTGAATTTTATAGGCTGTAAGATGTAAATCTTGCTTCAAAATCTTGTGCGACGACGATTTTCTAATGTTAAGTTCTTGACTGCGTTTGCGCACTGACTGAGACGGATTTTCACGCACCGAAACTCTCGCTTCTTCAATCGTTTGTTGGCTTCGAACGAAGCGCGGGCGACCTGGCTTGTTAATTTGTACAGTCGAACCGGTATTTTCAAACATTCGAATCCATTTTCTGACGGTATCGTCCTTCGGTGCATCCCGTACGTTGAATTCTGCACGATATAAACGTTGAGCTGTGACCATCGAATCACCATTGCGATAATAGGCGCGTACGCAAAAAGCGCGATGGTCTCCCGGGTACATCTCCATGGCTACCGAATCTCCAAAGAGCAGTGCAACAATCTATCCTTATCGCGCCTCTTCCCACCGCGCCGCTACATGGGTGGCGCAGATACAAATACCCCCCTACCCTTTCCGGACACCCTATATAATTATTGGGTGGCTGCAAGGATTTCCAAAGTAGTGCATCTATTCTTCCGGCAAATGCTTACCTGGATCGTTGAGAATCCTGCCTCGTTGATAGCCCTCACGACGACGTCTTCGAATTTCATAGCGTCCGGTTTCACTATTGCTATGGTCCTTTGAAGTTCGGGTTCCACGCAGCTTATTGTCGACGATTTGTAACTGGACGACTCTTCCTGTCTCATGGTCGGTTGTAGAAATTGCAAATAGTCTATACCGTGATCGCCTTCGTAGTCGGACCTCGCCGAAAGCGGCGAGACAGGCGACATGTAATGTACCGTATCGCCCAGCGTTGTTGTTGTAATATCCGTGTCGCCCCCAGTAGTGTTTGGACGTTTTTCGTTTGTGTACCCATGACGTGTACTGCTGGTCTTCTCCTATAATAAAACTCAATTAAACTTAGTTCCGACGTTGATTTGATTTCGAAGAAGCAACAACGAGACATTGTCATTCCTTCGAATTATTGATTTACCTGGTGCGAACTTTTCCGCGACAGGGAACTAAATCCGGGCGTCTTTGGCGTCATCGGTGTTTGCGGCGTACTCTGCGAATCTGGTGATTTTTGCCCGTCGTCGTAACGGTATTTAGCGGTATCGTGCGTAGCATCCTTGGGCGAGGTGGCGTCGGTATGCACCATTTTATATAATCTCCGTAAACACCCACGTATAAAAGAATATTAATTTGACAGTATGATGTCAAAATAATGGAATAAATGATACTAAATCACATCACTAGCTTTGCATTGAAAACATTTGAGTAACCCAACATTTATGATAACTGTTGCTCTTAGAATGTTGACTGTTGAATAATAGGAATTTTGAAGAGTTTTGATAATTTAATCAGAGAATCATTTTATCAAATAGCCCTTTAAGCTATTTGACGATTGAAGCGTATTTTTTTCTGCAAGCTCACTTTTTAAAGCAATTTTCTACCAATTAAGCAATGTTTACGTAGAACAACATGTATTAATGACCGGACAAGACAGAACAAATGATTTAGTCGAAAGAAGCATATAATTGATAATCAGTAATAATTATTATTTTTTTGTTATCATCGTTTTATGCCATCCTTGGCGCGGATCCATTTCGGCAGCCTGTTCCTCAAAAATACGTTTTCGGAATTCACCTTACCGACGTTTCCGTCGCTCGAGATCCTATCGCTGGCTTGCGTGCAGCAATTGCACCTGGGTATTCGATGCGACCTCGCGACGTCTTTCCCGATGGTCGTGGAATAAGGCGGATCGTCTATGAACGAGAGCTTGTGATCGTTTGGTCTCGCCTGCGGCACAACGATGGAGTTTCTAGGTATCTTGTACGGGGGCACGTTATTCAGGGTCTGACAGAATTTTGCTATCCTATTAACGAACATGTTCAGACCTTTTCCGGGCCGCGGAGGCGTTAACATCGGCCCATCCGGATTTTGCAAAGCGCTTCCGTTGTTGTTGCCGTGGGTATCTTTACTGATGCCGAATTTCTCGCGCGTATTCTCCGATGTGCATCTGTTCAAGTAGTACAGCTTTACGGGACTCATTTCGAATGGATAAATGTATTATTTATGCTCAGTAAGACGTGCGGTAATAATAGCTTATTTACTTGAAATTTCAATAACGGTTAAAGAAAAATTTTGGCTTTGAGATGTGCCAAAAGGGGAATTGACGTTCTGTCGTGTAGATGGCGGTAAATACACAGCTCGGAAGTCAGTTTTATTTAACGTCAATGAACGTCTTTCCATATTCGATACATCAAAAAAAAAAAAGAGAAAATTAACAGTATGATCTAAGATCAATTCGAATTCGTTTACATTTTATCTAGCATGTACGTGAAGACGTCGGCTGCGGGAAATTTGTTGTTTTCTAACGGTAGTGGCCCTAGTGTAAAGCACCGAAAGCAATGAATAACAATCGTCCCTGTTATATATGATGAAAACCAGCGACGCGGTTAAAGATAGCGGCAACAATAGGCACGCTATTGTTCAAACTACTTTGAGGGTAACCGAAACCGAAACAGACGTTCAAGTAGTAAGCGACCGTGGTATTCAAACAATCACTTCCACTCTACCTACAACCGACAATCAAGCCGTCATCCCGTTCCTCGAATTCACGCCGTACAGCGAAATCGAAAAGGATTCCCAACGCGTGGTAGATCTACCGAGGAAAGCGCTCCTCCAGTTCGATCTAGAACGTAAAGTACCCAAGAGGAGCAATTCGGAGCTCAACCCCAAAGGGGTGCTGAAGAAATCCTCATCGGTTGTTGAATTTGACGGTGAACAGCTGGTATCCGGGCTGCAGCTCAACAATAAAATGTCCAAAACCCAAGAGGAACAAGAGATCCAAACGGATTTAACCGTAAGTCCCTATATTCTCGACGAAGATAGTGTGGCTTATGTATGCACGCAGCTCGCCACGCAAACATCTCTAACGTTCGATCCGGCCGATTCTCTCAGCCAGATAACGTCGGCACTCAAGAAGGTGCTCAGACATACGAAGAACTTCCAAGCCGTCGTAATAGATGGAAAACTGGTAACTGATTACGTAGACCCTAGGGCTGACGAAGAATCCAAGCACAGCCGTGAAAGCATTGACGAAGATGGATCGCGTAGAGGAGAAATATCAAGAGACGAGGATGAAGCCGTCGACGCCCACAGTAAAGATGTTTCCGTTTCTACTAGGCCATCTAGAAAATCTACGCAAAAAGCCGAGGCAAGTGCGGGTGCGCCATTGCAAATGACCGAGGAAGAATTTGAGGCGAACGTACAGAAAATTTTAGATAAAACCGTTAAGAACGTTTATGAATTTATGGCGAAAATAGTGGAAATGTACGAATTATCGAAGGAAGAAGGAAGATTGCCTCCCGATACGTCTGCGAAAACACCCGTAAGGTCATTTCCACCGGTACCTGAGGAAGATGAAGAAGAAGAAATCGAGAAACAACCGGTCGTGGAAGCTCCAATTGAAAAATCGGAAGCCGAATCTTTACAGATAACCACCGGTTTAATTCGTGGTCCCAAATGGATCTTGCAGAATGCCTTAAAGATCGACGTTAACACCGGATTACCATTGCCTATTTCGAAAGCGTATGAAACGAATATAAAGCAAGCTTTAGAAGAAGGCAGTACGACAATTGAATTTATCCCAATCGACAGTAACGAAGCAGAAGAACATTTCTCACCGAAAAAGATACAGAAATCGGAACCCGATTCAGAACGTCTTGGAACACCACCACCTTCTTTAACACTGGTAAACGATCCGTTACAAGCAAATACATTAACAGAAGATGCGCTTACTACTTCGGATGATAAAACAACAAGGGAAGAAGGAGCAGAAGAAACGATACCTCTTGAAGAAGCTTCTGCTGCAGCGGACACTGCCCCCCATGAAGATGCGCCTACTGCTGCAAAAACATCAATCCCTGCTACTGCTTCAATAGTCACTCCTTTAGAAGACCTTATTTCTCCTGGTGTCGGCGAACTAACAGATGGAAAAAATCTTCTTATGGAAGAAGAGCCAGACGAAGGAATTATTCCTGCAAAGTTCGCGGATACCTCAGAGGACTCCGAAGTTGTAGAAGCTGCTCAGGAATTAGAAATCGCAGAGGCTATGGAAACTGTTCCTTCAACGGAAAATGTGATTAAGGAAGAAACCATTCCCGAAGAAGACGCCGCTGAGACCGAAGAGTGCCCTCCCGAAGGGATGCCTTCAGAAAATATAGGCGATTCAAGAGCGAAACCTGCCGCAGGCGATATATTGTGCGAATGTTCAAGAATTCATGAGGCGGGCGCCGCACCTCCCGCCTTATACCAACCTTGCGGCTCCCAAGAAACTTCTATAAAGTTCGAAGTCATTGTCCTTAACGACGGCGGAATCAAGCAATCTGTTACGGAGGGTGTGGTGGTGCAAGCATCTGTGACGAGACCGGAGAAAAGTGATCGACCGGATAAAGGTAGAGACATTATAAACGTCTCCGTAACGGTAGGAGGACAAAAATTGAAGTCTCCTAGTGCCCAATTAACAATTGAGGATGCGGAATCGCAGGTTCTTGATGAGGCAATCAAGGATGCCGAATTACAAGCACTGGAAGGATGTAGTTGCGACGAAGAGTTTACAGGAGCGCAACAACCCGCGGAAGCGGAATCGGTAACTGAAGAAGTAAATTCTCCACCAGAATCTACGGATCCAGAGGATATTGAAACGGAACCAGAATCGGCACCACTCGCTGGAGCAAATCATCCAGCAGAACAACCTACAGAAGCGAACGAACCAGAAGAAATGGAAACAACCGAGGCAGAGACACAACCAATAGACGCGGAAGGAGAACCAGTAGATACAGAGCCGGAAGTCGCAGAACCAATAGACACACAGCGAGAAGAGGCGGAACCAGCAGATGCAGAGCCAGAAATCGCACAACCAACAGAGACGGAACCTCCACAAATGGAAATTGAACCGGAACAAGCAGAATTGACGGAGACACAAAGAGAAACAGAGCCAGAAGGAATAGAATTGGCAGATACAGAACCGACAGACGCAGAGTTAATAGATGCAAAGCCAATAGAGGAAGAACCAACACCACCAGCAGAAACGAATCCTCCAGCAGAACCAAAACAAGAGCAATCGGCTCAACTAAAGAAACCAACTTCTAAACCAAGTGTTTCTATAAACGTAACGGCATCATTCGCCGAAGGTCCTTGCGCGGCAGCCGCAGTACAAGTGTCTGAAATGGAAACGCAAGTTCCCGTACAAATAGCGGGATCGGTAAGGCAAAGCAAGGTAACAGTAGTTGTGCCAATACAATCGAAATCGTCCAAGGTAGAACCGAAGAAATCAAGCGGTGATCATGCAACAGTTCCGGAATGCAGTTGTAGCAGAAAGGCGTCCGTATGTCCCGCGGATTCCACAAAACAAAGCGAACAAGAAATTCGGCCGCCAACAGATTACTTACAACAAAAGGAAGTACTGCCTAAGCAACCACGGCTTTCAGGTAAACGTAGCGGGCAACAAGCGGAAGGTGGTTTTACATGCGACTGTCAAGGTTCGCATAAACCGACACCCCCACCTCCACAGCCTTCTCATCCCTCTGCTTCTACGTGCGATTGTCAGGAGGCAATCATCTCCAAATCTTCTAAAGTTAAATCTAAACCGTCTGCTCCTGCTTGCTCTTGCCGCAAGACCATCGTTCCCCCACCCGCTACTCCTGTTTGCCCTTGTCAAAGGTCCATAACTCCTAAACTTTCTGCTCCCGTTTGCTCTTCTCATCAACCCATTGCTCCTACATCGTCAGCTTTCGTTTGTCCTTGCCAAAAGTCCATCACACCTAAACCTTCTACTCCTGTTTGTCCGTGTCAACGGCCTATCGATACCTTATCCTCCGCTCATGTTTGCCCCTGTCAAAAGCCCACAACTCCTAAATTTGCGAAGAGCGTTTCGCCATGCGGGTGCGTTCAAGCAAAGGAAACCGCAAAACAAGAGGAAAGAACGCAGACAGACGAGCAAGCGAAAGTCTGCGCGTGCGATAATACTAACCGTGGCATTGGAGTGGATAAACAGATGGATAAGGTTCGTTCAGCGCCAGCATTATGTAGAACGCGAGTATGTTTAGATAAGCAGGTGCAGAACGTATGTTTAAACAGAGCGAAAGACGCTGAACCGCAAGAGGAACCTCGACGGATGTGGCCGTACGAACCGCCGCCGAAAAAGATCCACCAACGGTTCTCTTTGCCTTCGCAGAACGTGTGCCCTTGCGACCGACCGCAAGAAGCTCAACCACGAGAAGATGAGTGCGTTTGCGGCCCTGCGACCGATCTTTCTCAGAAATACAAGCAAAGCATAGAGTCGTACATACAGAAATTAATAAACGACTCTCTCAACGCCAGAGATCCCGGTCTGATACAAACGCATATAGCTTGCGTTGGGCCCTATCTCCAACAGGTCGCTAGCAATTTAGCCGAAGAAGGTATAAGCGGACGACCGCTCAAGTGCACCGGAGACGCCTCGCAGCAATGCGCCTGTTCCGTAGAGGTTCTATTCGTTAATAACGACGCCGAAAGGAAAGACCAAGGCTGCACCTGTTCGCTTCCCAGAGAAAAGAAGCCGCAGCCGCAAGAAAGTCGTCGACCACCGCCGGCGATGGTAAAATCATGCAATTGCGACTTAGAGAACGAGCCTACGCCAAATTTGGAGTGCATGTACGAACAAGACGACGATTACTACGAAATGTACATGGAGGATTTAGAAAGCGGCGATTTCTTCCGGGTAGAACCTTCGGAATCGGAGAAGGAGGTCGCGGCGTGTTGCCAGGGTCAGCTGCCATTGGACGTAGTCGAAACAAATAGATGCGGATCGAAAATAGAGATACCCTGGTTGGCTATCGCCTTACCCCCGCCGGGAACAATTCAAATCATACCAACTGGGGAGCCTAAAGTATTTATGGAAAATTGATGTGAAAATATCTTTACTTTGTTTATTACTTTTGCTTAACAGGTAATCTGCGATTGCTGGAAGTTGGATTTGAAGGATAGCGTTCTATCTGTTACGGAAGTTGGGCAAACCGTTCGGGCTACCGGTGAACGATGTGTATGTAACGATTCTGATAAACTTCAGGTAAACTGATATAAAGTAACTTTACTTCAAATGAAGTTTTTTGTTAACTTTGTATTGTTTCAATGAAAGTATTTTCCTTTCCAAGGAACAAGAAATCGAAATTCCACCTCCTAAACCGGAGGAAGGAGAGACTGAAGAAGTCGAGAAACGTCAAGACGACTCCCAGAGCGACGACGACTCTTCGAGCAGATGCAGCTGCAACGAAACCGAACTGGACGAATGCGAAAATCTCGAAGTGACAAGTATGAACTTCGTGTACGATAACCCTTGTTTCGCGCAATACGAACCATATATGGACAGCATTTACAAACACTTCCCGGACGATTGCGATACGTACTGCGGCCCATTCACCGAGATCCATTGGAGCGATATCCTCCTGCCCAAGAAGATACTACTGAGGGAGACGAAGAGGAGGAGGGAGCCGCCCCGCGAATTTCGTCCCGGGGAAACGCGCAAGGGCGAAGATAAGTCCCCGGTACTGCCGACGTTTTCGCGAGCCAAAAGCGCCGAAAGTAACGCCACGTCCGAGATCGAAATCGAACTAAGCTTCGCCCAGATCGCCAGCACGTTGATAAAGGTTGAAGGAGGCGCCGCTTCGCAACAGACGGTCTCGGAAGTATCGGCTATCTCCGATGTGAGGATGCAAATTAAGCGTTGCCCAAAAGATTATGTGGTAACCGTAGTGCCAGACGGAACGCCCGCGTTGCCCGGAGGAAGCCATTTCCCTACAGTTGGTTCTTTACCGTTCTATGTTGAAGCTGGTGGTGGCGGTGTAATGGTGTCCATTGCACCTTCTACGAGGCATATGCCAGTTAATCCGCCCGTTGATATTCATACATTGAGTCACAGTAAACCCGCAGGTGGGTCTCCTAAAGCTGCAACGCCTGCAGGAATGCAACAAAAGTGCAGTAGTCTGCCAAATTTAAGTGCGGCAACCTTAACAAGCCTAGACTTCCACGAAAGATATCCGCGCGCTATGGGTAGACCCTTCGCGAAAGATTATACGCAAGAGAAAGTAGTAACCGTCCAAGATTTTGAAGGTGCGATGTACACTTGCCTTCCGTGTCAAAATGTCGTGCGAGACGATGAATTTCCCAGAGATCCTTGTCCTCCTCGGCAAGATGGCAGGTCCTCGAAATCCAAAGAAACGCCTCCGCAAAAATCGCCGTTGAAGCAACCTCGAAAAGAGCACACGCAACCGCCGACGCTAAGAGACAATAATATTAGCGTCGATACGGTGAAAAGTGAAGAATTTCGCGCGAAATATAATCTACCGCCGCCTACGTATGAAGATCCAGAATGCGCTGGATTATATACGATCGCAATGCCCGAAATGCAACCAAGATTATTTGAGATAGAAACGATGATGATGCAGAATAGAAAGATAGCGACGAAGCAAAGTACTTCCTCACCTGGCGTGTTCCAACCAACTCAAGACAAGAGAGCATGCGGATCTTCAAAGTGTAAACGTATGATGGCGCAACAAAAAATCGACGTCTGCGATAGAGTTGACGAAATACTCGAACCGGAGGCGGCCCGCGCATCGTGTACTTGCAAATCGTTTGCGGATCAAGCGGCGGGTCGGTCTGTTGCGAGGGATGCCGCCATCAACGTTCGCGAGATCACACAAAAAGAGATGAAGCCCATCAACCAACAAATCGACGAGATAAAAGCAAAATTGCGCGATATGAATATTCCGGAATTAGAAAATTGGAACAGATTCTACTATTCGGATCCGATGCCCGGCGGTATTCCAAGCTCGATTCCGCCATGTCCAATGTCGTCGCAGTATTCCCAATTACCACCGCAGATGTTCTACTCAAGACCTCCTCAATTTGGAGCTCCTCAGTCACAGCCCCCATACCTTCAAGCGCCGTATATGCCTTCGTTATATCCTCCGGACTACAACCAATACGCGTATACGCCAGACTATTCAATGTACGGTCCCCTGCCGTCTTACTCGTATTATCCTTATTCGGATTCTGAAACTACGGAAGATCCCCTGGACTACGTTTGTCATTGCGCTAGGCGCCGTTCACCCGCTCGCCGCAGGAAAAAGAGGAAGCCCCCTATTTCCAGCAGCGAATGCTCATGCGTTAGTACATCGGCAAGTACCCCTTCCAGAGGCACCGCGTCCGCGAAAGATATCCCTTGCAGTAGGCAATCGGACAGAAACGCCAGCCAAGTTACCTTCTCCATTTCGAACCAGACGAAAATAGACGCGTCGAATTATTCCGATTACACCCAAACCGAAAGCGAGCCCGAAGTCGAAATAAGGGTGGGGAGAGGGCCGCCGAAGATTAGAACGAAGAGCTGCTTTAAAGGTTTTATCAGTGAGGATCCGAAGAGCAAGTGTAAATTCCGCGTGGCCGTCAAAGTGAAACCGAGCAAACTGTTATTATCGCCTAAGAAGGAAGAGAGCGACGAATCGTCCAGTTACGGTCATACCACCTAATGCTACTTTTCACAGCGCCCCCGTTCGATGTGAAATTGTTTACGTTTAAGATTCTTTAATAAATCTTAGTTGACAATTGGTGTCTTTTATTTGAATTTGAAATTGTAAAAGTCACAACGTCGTCCCATCCTTCACCCCCTTTCCCTCCCGCCTACTCTAAATTAAAAAAAAAATGGCGGGGGCTCGGCATGCTTGTATCACAGCTAAACATCTTCTGTACTTACTTTACTTTTTATTAGCGTATTGATAAATCTTCGCGGAGTTCCCTCCTACTTTTGCCGCCGAAGAAGGTATAAGCGGAGGTGTAAGAATTTGAAATTGTAAAAGCCACAACATCGTCCCATCCTTCACCCCTTCTCTCTCCCGCCTCCACTATATTAAAAAGAAATGGCGGGGGCTCGGCGTGCTTGTGTCATAGCTAAATATTCTCTGTACTTACTTTCTATTAACGTATTTATAAATGTTCGCGAAGTTCTCTTCTACTTTTGTTGCAAGATCATCCAGCATTGTGGAAGGACCGCAACTGGTGATAAAATTTGCCCCAAAGATGTTCGGTACAATTGAAGTCGGAAGAGTTAAGGGGCCATCAAATTTCTCGCAAATGGTATAACGATCGGTAAAATACGCGTGGACTGATTTCTCACAACCACCAGCGGGGTGCGACCATTTAACAAATTATAGCACGCCCACCTCCAAATGTCACACATTTATTCGCGCTTCCTCCGTTGCTATCAGAATAATGTGTCGTAAATTTGGACGTATCAGAAGAAAGACATCCGCCACAATCTCGGACCTTTCACGATAAGTGATTTGCGGCTCGTTGCCTCGTAGCGATCTTGTATTGTTGCTGCGTAAATAGCGAGCATACGACCGTTCTTCTAGCGCTCAAATCAAAGCCGTTTGGCCTTCATTTAACTGTGAGATTAGATACGAGAGACGGACAAACTGATTAAACAATTCTGAGAACCGTAGGCGATAGAAACGATCAAGAATACTACGAAATCATATCAAAACAATTTTTGACCAATGGTCTCATATATGCGCCTGTCGGGCCTTTCTTTGGCCTGCAATAACTAATACTGGTGATAGAGGAAGACAAGGATCTTGTTCGAGAGATAGAAGAGTAGAAGTAGCTTGAATATTTTAATAATATTAATGCCAAAAGTTATAGTTAGGTGTTGACCACTTCCTGCGCTGTTAAACCGTTGTTAAAGCGACTTCATCCATATTTAGAATTTTAAAGCAAGGAAATACGCGCGTTTGATAGGTTTATCGAAAGCTTGAGCTCTTGCCGGAGATGCATAAAAAAATCGAGAGATCAGATCAGATTGTTATTCAACTTTCTAGACGACTCAACGCCATTTCGTCCGAATTGGAATCTTAAATACTGATCTTAAGTAAGAATTGTTCTCCATCGAAGGCCTTCTCCATGACCAATTCTTACGCTACCGTTTCTTTCAAACGGCACGTTTTTTTTTTTGAAATTCAAGCGGAATTGATCTAGTAGTTTCGTATGTGATGTCAAGAAAATTGTCAAAAGAATTGGGAGACGAAATTTCAGTAGTGTCACTTCGTGTATCTTCTAAATTTTTGGTAAGAGGTCTTTTTATAAATTCTATTTCGGCCTTTTGTACTTCACCCGTGCAATTTTAGGTATTTTAGAATTGTATCGAAAATAATGGTCCGTCATATATGAGCAGAGGGTAAGTACATATATCTGCACGCTTATCACGTCCAAGCACGTTAGCTTTTCTATCTAGATCTAGACATTCAAGAATATTGAATATTTAAGTATTTTAAGTTCTCGAATTGAAGATATAGGTGTTATCATGGTTAGAAATAGCGAAACGAATAATGCGAAAACCAATAACGAAGTTAGATTATCGAAAAGGGCATCGGCTACTAAAGCAGATAACAATTCGATGAAAGTTGCCCCAAGTAATACACTCAATTTAAATTTGTTGATACACAGATGTTGCAACGGTCAATGTTTTAGATGGCGGAAATTCATGCGTAAAGGCCCGCACTAAAAAGCACTGTCCTTCGAAGGTACCGCTGAGAAAGATGAACAGTGAAGCGATACTGAAGAAACAAGAAAAACACGACAGAACGTCAAAGTCGTGGTTTGACGTGAATACAGTCTCTGACGCGGCACTGGGAACTATCAACAGACAAATCGCGCGACCTTCCTCTACTTCGTACAAGCTAGACGATATTTTCTATAAGGAGACCGGCGATCCAACGAAACGATCTGAAAATTCGCAGGGTCTTCTGGTCGACGTTATCGAGGAATTAAGGGATATCGAAAAGACGCTGTCGAAACCTAGGATTTCCTCCGCGCGGAAGATACCGCGCAAACTTCCCAGAAGATCGTACACGACGGACGGTCAGAAACGCGAAAAACCGACGAGAGAGAAGAAGAATTCCAACAGAGACGGCAACAGACATAAACTGGCGGCGTTCTGTAGCTTTACACGCGAAGAATACGCGCTGATACGACCGAATACCGCTTCACGCGTAGAAATGATGGACGTGTTTTCCTCGAGAAGTGAATTCTTCTCGAGAATACCAGTTCGATCATCCAAAGAAACGAGTCTCGTGTGTCCACGAACGGCCTCCGCGGATTTTCGGCCGAATATTAAGTCAACATTTAAAGATCGTCAAAATATCAATACCGGGGAAAAGGTTGCAGAAACACATCGGAGGATGAGGAATTTATCTGCGACCAATAGAAAGGCTGGTTTCGAAAAGGTATGCGACCCGCGAAAGGACGGACATATCATAAATTGCGCCGAATCTTTTAAAGCTCGCGATAAACTGTTCCAATTAAAACTTGAGAGACAAAAGGAAAAAGTCGCTAAAGGCACGGCGCCAAATATCGGAAATAATAGTAAATCATCTAAAATACCAGGAACAACATCGAATCTGTACGTGGAATCTCCTCCTATGAGGGAGGGGAAGAACGACACTAACACAAGTCACCAACAATTTTCTTCAAAGATTCCCATCGGCGTTAAAAGTATTTCAGCGAACCCCTTCACTAACGACAAACCGGAAGTGCCTGAAAATCGACCCGGCAAACTCTACGAATACCAGGTGATGGCCATACCTACCGTAATATACCCGGAAGTCGCGAAATTCATCAGCGAGAGGGCGGATATTTCGCGACAAGATCGCCGCGGCGAAACGAAGCGGCAAATCCAAATTTGCCAACCGGATTTTGAAACTGCCAACAGGATGGATACGGTGGACGAATGCTGCGTCGATTTGGAAGTTAAGAGAGGATATGAGAATATATTCCGGTCAAGTCCGCAATTCGACCGCGGCGATAAAGGGAAAAGTCGCAGTAAATTGATCTTGCATTCCCCGACGTTGCACAAATTACCAAGAAAGACGGAGGCTAAAACGAAGTCGAGAAGGTTGTTTAATTTCAAATCGCGCATCTGGCTAAACAACAGCAAAGTTAATTTAAAGCCTATTGTCTCGTCGCCGGAAACTAGGACCAGAATCGCTCTATCGTCTTCATCTTCGGTTAGAAGGAAGGTCGAAAAGAAACCAACCGAAGCCGAAATCGATGCGAAGAGGGTACCTCAAAAGACGGGCCAGGTCGAAAAAGCGGTAAACGACGCGTGCAAGAACATCTCGAATATCGAGCTGAGAAAACCGGAGAGTAGGTCCCAAATTAAAACGGCTAAGTTGAAAAAACGCAAGGACATAGTCTTCTCAATTGAGAAATCCATTCAGACTTCTCCGTGTACTAGTAGCGCGGAAGTACAAGTCAATCCTATCAACGAGTTGGATCTCGAAGAGGAGCCAAGCCAAGGAGCCAATAATTTATGTTCTGGTGGTACCAATGCTTCGAACGAAGAAAATACTAAACCATCAGATAGTCTTACCGCCATTCTAGACTATTGCATCGACCTATTAAAGAACAAGCAAAATCTTGAAGAACTACTGCTCGAATACAAAAAAGGCCAGACCGTATCCCGCGTAGAAATCGGTTGCCAAGTAGCGATCTCTGCTTGTATCGATTCCTTTTCGCAAACGCAATGTTGCACGGTGAACAAGGGTTGCCAGTGTTACGAAGAGAGAAGCACGGTAACCTTGGCTTTGAACACATTGCATCGCATAGATATCTCTAAATCCGACAACAATCCTATTAAAAACGAAAGAATTAAAAAAATTCGATCACTCAACGATCTCTCCGATAAGACCGTTGAAAAGGCGCAAAGTATAGGTTCGATATTTTTGACCGTTGATAAATGTACTGCTCCAGGTTTAGGCCGTGCCACGTACGCGGAGAGGATGTCTTGCTATTGTAAGGAAGCGCCGCTCGATCAAAAGGCCAAGATCGAAGCGGATCGGCCCAGGAACCTGTTCGAGGATGAGTACTCCGACGAAGAATACTCCGAATGCTACATGAAGGAATTGACTCAAGCCGTGGTGTTGGAGGATGCGAACAAAGCGTGCGGTTCGACACCATCTCTACCGGAAGTTGCGGTCGCCTCGGATAAGTGCGAATCCAAGATGGAGATACCGTGGTTGAAGATCAGTTTGGCGCCACCCGGTTATTACGAAATCAAGAACATGCCCGGATGTCCGAAACAGGTAATGTAGCGATATTTTATGGAAGATCCGGCAGCGAAGTATTCGTTTCCTTTGCGTTTAGGTTGTATGCGACTGTTGGGCTTTAAGTAACGGTGATGACGTTTACGTTCAACCTGTCCAGCAAGCGTACGAGGTAAGGCGTAAAAGTAAATAAAATAAAGAATATATCGAAAACCATCTCAGCGTTACATATAACTCGTTTCAATTAATACCACGTTTCAGCCCGATTGCCTATGCGAGAACGCTCAAGCATACGCGATAAAGCCTATACCGCCAAATAATCCAGTCGAGCCAACTCAAACGGGGAGGCAAACGGTTACACAAACGCCCCAGACTGCGCCTGCGCGTTCTTCAACATCCCGACCGGAAAAACCGCAAATCGCCGGAGCACCATCCGCACGTTCTTCGAGGTCGCAGCCGGAAAATTCGCGAATGGTCGAAGTGGAACTCGCGCACTCTTCGATGTCCGAGCCGCACGATGCGGAAGCTGGCGAACCAGAAAACCCCCAAGCTAGTAAGGCAGTATCTGCGCGTTCTTCGCGGTCGGTACCGGAAGATCCTACAACCGGCTACGATATTCCAGTTCCATCCCAGCCGCAACGTAATGAGGTAGAAATAGGCGGTATCGAGACGGAGGGAGCGCAAAAGGCGCCGATTGCCGTGAACGATATTGGTAGCGGAAGCAGTAGCGGTAGCATACCTTCAACGTGTCTCTGTCTACATCAGAAAGATGAATGCGAGGACATCATGGGACGACCTACAGATTTCGTGTTTGAGAGCGCGTGTTACGCCCAGCACGAAACTTATCTGGACCCGATATATAAGCTGTTCCCGGATGATTGCGACACATATTGCGGTCCGTACATTGAGATGCCGTGGAGTGAGCTCACGATACCCAGAAATATTCGATTGAGACAGGCTAAGAAAGCCGATAACAGACCCGATAGTAAACCCTGTAAATGCGACAAGGATAACAGTGATGCCAAGGACACGGATAACGAAGTCGTAGTTTGCGGGACGAAGGACGTAACCGGCGTCCCTTCGGGGAGCAAACGGGCCGATTCGCCGGCAGGTGAGAATTCAGATAAAGCGGATAAGACTTTCGAAATTCAGTTAAGCTTTACAGAGATAGTAGGTAACGTGGGAAAAACAGTCGACAGATCCACCAAATCTGCCCGATCCGGCCGCAGCAGGTCAAAAAATAAACATTCCTCGACCGCACCGCTCCAATTTGGTTGTCGATGCGGCAATATTAGATCGCCGTCCCCTTCAAAATACCGAACTACTCCTAGTAAAATCACCAATAGTAAATCCTCCGCCGGAATGGATCCGAACACGCCGTCAGCTTCTTCCCGAAGACCACCATCGCCGGGCGCTTTTCACAAATGCAAGAAAGATCGCCACCCGGACCCAGTGATGAGCGCTTTGGAAACGTGCGAAGCGGAAATGGAACCGCTACGAGATAGTCTCAACCAATTGAAATCGAAGATTCGCAACTTGAACATACCGGAGTTGAGTAATTGGAACGGTAGTTGTAAACCTCAATGCGCTATGTCGACGATGCGACCGTCCACAGCGAGTTATCCGCAACATTTTCCGGGAATGCGACCGCTACATCCTCAAATGCCATTTCCACCCATGTTCCATGGTTTGCCGCCGATGAACCCCCCTCTGAATCCATCAACGCACCCACCTATGAATCCCTCCGTGAATCCGATGAACCTATCTGCGCTAATGAATCTACCGCCTATGTTTCCGCCTCTTCGAAGTTGTTGCCCCTGCGTTTGTCCCAAGCAACGTTCCAGAAGGAGGAGTGAGAGAAGTCTGTCGTCAGGTAGTACGGAGTACTCCGAATACGATAGTCTAAGCGAGGGAGAATCCCTGTGCCCCTTCCTGAGAGCATTGTCTAGTAAAGCTATCTACAACGAGAAGGAATCTAAAGGCCAGCGTAAATGCAAGGCGCGCGAAAGCCAAACTAAACGACACCCGATCAGTAAACGTTACAATAAGAAAAGCCAAGCGGATTACGGCCGCCAGGACATCTGTACCGATACGGAGCCGGAAATCCAGGTCCACTACGGACCCAAACGGCGTCGAATGAAGACCAAGCAAGTGTTCAAATCGGCGATGGATCCGAATATGATATCGACCAAGAATCAAAGGTTGCGTATCGCCGTTAAGGTAACCCCTAGCGATGCGGTACTGTCCAATGATAATTTGTTGGCGATTCAAGCACCGGATGCATTCTCGAAGTATTCCGATTGTGGACGCAAGCGAACACGTTAAATTCTAAATTGTATGTTTGTATTTTACATAAAATTTATGTAACATTTTTTTTGTCGATTGATTAAAATTAATGTAATTTCTTTATTTCTACGCCCCAAAGATATTAGGCTAAAAGAAGGACTCGAAGAATCGATTACGCCCGCCCTCAGTTACTTATCTTACAAAGATACGTAACAATTAATAATTAGTAGTAGTAATTACAAAGTTGCACTACATATAACAGTATTTAAGCGGCTTTAAACATGTTTATTACATTAATTGCCTAAATTTTTAAGGGGTATTTGATTTTTAGTTGGGGTGTACTTACAAAGAATCCCTTTATTTTGGGTTTGTATATTTTGTGTGTGTGATTTGTTATTAAGATATTGAAGCCTGCTGAGAAAAGAATTCTTTACAGAAGGCTTAAAAATGTTGAGAACAAATCAGCGAAACGTCGCGAAATACGACGAATACGCTGCTCACAACAATTGGGGGATATTTGGAAAAATTGTTATAAAATAAATAACGAATATAGCACTTCGCATATATTTTTATTTTTAACCACAGCGTTTTTAAATAAGAAATAAGGCGCTAGAGTGAATAAATATCATTAAATGAACACACAATTGTGAGACTTTAAGTTTTATTGATAAACTAGCGAAAAATCCATTGTTAATAATGCGTACGATCTCCATGAACAGCAATAAAGGTTTGACATCTCATCGGCATTGATCGAATCAGGACATCAACAAATTTTCGTGAAAGATTATTCCATTCCTCCATCAAAGCATTTTAAAGTTATCGAATTGTACGCGGTGACATATTCCTTGCTGCAATCCGTCTTCCTAAAGCACCCCAAGCTCTAGCCCAATGTTCGATAGGATTACCATCAGGAGAATTTGTTGGCCAGTCAATTCTACTGATTCCCAATTGTTCAAACCAGTTGTTCACGATGTTGACGAACATTGCCATTCGTTAAAGTGAATCTTTCACCCACAACGCCAGCGTATGGAAGAACAATTTGTCTCAAAGCTCCATCTAGATACTTCTGAGCAGTCAGGTTGCCATTCTGTATTACATAAGAATCTGTATGACCTCTTGCGCTTATCCCAGTCCATATCATTACACTCCCACCTTCATATTGCGGCCTTTCTCGAACAAATTGTGTCTGATTACGTGCTCCAGGTTCACGCCTATTATCTGGATTTAGGGCGAGTCTAGGTTCGTCACAAAACTCTTCCCGTAACAGCGGCGAGCTCACTTTTAAGCTGCGTTGCGTTATGATTGCGGTTCCTATTTGCAAATACTGTTAAGTACCGATCATCTCTTATTGTTGTAGATGTTGGGCGTCCATTTCCTCGTCTTCTCTGAATATCTCCGGTTTCTAAAGACCGATTCCACAAACGCGAAATCACACTTTGGCTAACTGCAAAAACTACAGCAATCGCTTGCAATCAACGTCCACTTTCCAATTGACCTACGGCTCTCCAAGCTTGTGCATGAGTCAAGTCGCGTTGCCTTTCCATCATTACCTGTAATCACAGTTAAAAATTTGCTGTGACACAGAAAATGGCAAAATCTAATTGTAGTTAAGATCGCTCGCATACGCGCTTGAATATTCTCAAGCTGTGGCGGTTCACGCAGGTTGAACAAGTTGAAACTTATCAATGCGTTCTTTTTCTGATTTAAAAACGCAACATGAATATATTTGGGGTCTTATATCATTTATTTATTTATTTATTTTTCTAAATATCCTCTAATTGTTTGGAGCAGTGTAAAATCAGATTCTCTTTAAATTGATTTAAAAGCAGTAACTTCTATAATTTTAAATTAATTCAGGGTATTCAGGGTCGGTTTTTACCTGAAATATGTAAAAGAAATCTGCTAAGCTAGTTTTCTCAACTCTTAATTCACTTTTTAGATAAAAGGTGGCGCCACAATTCCTGAATTAATTATTAACATTTTAAGTAATAAATAAAGCGATCGTAAAACAATAATATTAATTTAATTTCTTAAACTTCATTTATTAACGTATACTTAATATTTACAACAAATTACGTTAAAGTCAACACAAAATGTAAATAAACATATTAGCTTTTAGTTCCAATAACTAACGATTGACGGTGGCGCTTCAATCGTCGTGAAAGTCAGATGTTGTTACTGTTGCGGATTGGACAATACAGACTGAATTGGTCGTATGAGTTATTATTATTTCAAGAAAAAAATCATGAATTTTAATAATAGACGGTATCTACTTACTAGATAAAATTACGTTTTCGCGAATCGACAGTTCCGGGGGTGCGTTAAGTGGATATAGGTTAAGCGCATAACCTAACATCATCAAACGTCAACCTAAAAAGAATTATCTATTTTTCTGTTAGCGATGTGATTGCTTATGATAAAGACTTTGCAGGACGTGTAAGCTCCCTTTGCGATCGATCGCGGGAAGAAGAAGCGACCGTGTATGTGAGTACTGCCGTTTCTATAATCGATTGACGAACACCATGATAGTGAATTTGACATGAAGTTCAACTGCACCAACGGCGCACCGCAGATGTTTTGAGGGGTGTTTACCATGAGCAGAGGTTACTACGCACCGGGGGGGCCCTTTTTATATACGGTGAGTAGGATATTGTCTTGTTTCCTCTTGAAGATCTAAAAGAAAAAGGGAAAAACATAGAATTATATTGATGAATGGCCCTACTGTTATCGACGTTAAGATCCCTTATTTTACGTTAATTTCAAAATATGCATTTGTAATTGACACTATTTCTAGCCTATCACCATAATTATTTACGCATACAATGGAATTGTTTATTTCCTGCATTGAAGTACGTATTTTGCATTGTTAATTAATCTGGTATTTAGTGATTATGTACGCTGGTTATTCAGGGGCGTACCAATGGAAGACGAAAAGTTCATTCCTATTCAGTAATGCATCACCATTTAGACATAAATATGCTTGATAACGTTGTATTTTTCGTAGCTAAGGTGGTTCGAGCAGTCACCGAATTATTTCTGAACCGACCGAAGGACTTTCTTCATACATGCCCTTCAAGAACTGTGAAGAATTCTTCGGTTCGAATGAACCTGTTTTGATACTTACGTAGAATTACGTGATCCTTTAAGAACAATGATATTGATGCCACCACTGCCTTAGTTATAAGTCACCTTTTTTTTCCAGCAAGTTAAAAGCGTTTAATTCATTTTATTTCTCGCTTCTCGTACAGCCTTTCAAGAATAACTGTACCGCCGAAGATTGGATGCGCGTTAAAGGATCAAAGTAGGTACAGTCCGAAGAAAAATGTTTCTGCCTAGCTAAACGAAGGGGATCATTAAGAAACTTAACAACACTTACTTACTCAACTCAAAGTCGAACCGTATAATTTTAACAAGGTTGCAGGGATCACCGTTCCTACAAAAATTGATTCTTTAGAAGGTGGCGATGATCTTCGGGCAAAAGAGATGTTTGTACTTCCAGCAAAAAAAAAATTGAATCCACCGCAAGCAATCTAAGCTTGAAGGCTTAAGTAACTTGCATAAGCCATAAATGATACGTATCATTTGATGCACTATCGTTACAAGTTTCCAACGTACCTTGGATTTGCCAAGCTTTGTTGAAGAACGTCGTTAGATATTGGCTTATATTAAAATTATAAAGCCGCCTAAGAGGATCTAGCCTAACACATTTAATAAACAAATATATCGCAACGTACGAACATAAGAGAGAGAGAGAGAGAGACGGAGCGATATAATTTTATAAACGTAAAAATTGAATCAAAAAAAGAAAGCTTACAAATGCGACTTTCATCTTTGTATAAAAAAAAAAAAAATTGGAAGGAATACTTTTTTGGATAACCAGAGAAGAAAATGCGAGATATTAAAAACTTTTGTTCTTGGAGATTCTCGATTGATCTTGTTCTTGTTCTCCGAGCACCTTTTTTCATTTTTCATTACGCTTAACATCCATCATTTGGATTTGTCTCGATAGCAGCGCAGACAGTTATTGAAGTTGTACGGCAACATGTAAACTGGAACAATAAAGCACCCTTTTCGAATCTAGAGAGCGTGAAGCGTATATCCGTAAAACGGGGTTCGCGTAATTGTATTTTAGGTCCCTCGTCGCGCCGAGTA
Organism: Oryctes rhinoceros; assembly: GCA_020654165.1. Classification (NCBI taxonomy): domain Eukaryota; kingdom Metazoa; phylum Arthropoda; class Insecta; order Coleoptera; family Scarabaeidae; genus Oryctes; species Oryctes rhinoceros. The sequence continues at coordinate 2,774,124 of JAIOKQ010000978.1, forward strand.
CGTACGTACGTACGTCCGCGCGTACCAACGCAACATGACGCGGAGACGAGGTTCCGAGGCGTGGTCGCGAAAAATATAAACTTGTTTAATCGAGATGAGGCTAAAGGACGGTCGTAATGCTTGCAGACACGTCGATTGAAAATCGAAGCAGAAGAGAAAAAGTCGTGTCACGTTATTTTAAAATTAAACGCGTTGTATACGTTAATATTAATTCATTACTAAAATATTGAAATCGTTTATTTATTTCAAATTTTTTTAGTAATAATGTCTGGATTGTTTTAAGGTTACCAGGTTTCGTAATGACGGTTTTTGCTAGTTATGGTCGCGGAGCAGATTCAGGCGGTCCGTGTACGTGACAAACGTTGCAAAACAAGATAATAAGTATTGGACCAGTAGCCAAAATATCCGGAGTCTTTTAATGAAAAGCGTTATACCGTAGCAACGCCACAAGAATTCGAAAGCCCGACGAAGAATATGCAATTCCGAAACGTGGGGCGGTTGCAATAAACTGACCCTGCGAACTCTTACGTATCGACGATCTTGTATCTAAATATTTTACTGATTTTTGCATATTAAAAGTATTTAAAAAGATATTGACGTCCTTTAATAAAAGTTTCATCAGAACATCGTTTAATTTAATTGTTGATGTAGAACATATTAATTTGAACACTTGACTAAGACGGAGGATCGAGTTTTGCAACTACCTTTACTGGTCGGAAGAGCCGGCAACGAATCGCTGCTTTAACGATAACATATATTGTACGCTTATTACAAGTATTCCAAATGAAACCAAGTAAATATATTCGCGAATTTAGTCCTTATAGTGCCAATCGAATTCCCAATCCGCTATCTCCTCTTTCTTGAACCACAAATTGATTTCCTTCCTCGCCGCATCCGCGTTGCTCGAACCGTGCAGTATATTCCGGTTTTTATCTAGAAAGAAATCGCCGCGGATTGTGCCCGGCGCGCTCTTCAAACCCTTCGTCGCCCCGATGATCTTCCTCGACGCTTCGATGATGTCCTCGCCCTCCCAGATCATCGGCACGACGGGACCGCTTTTTATGTAGTTCGCGAGTTCGGGAAAGAATGGCTTCTTGACGAGTTCTTCGTAGTGTTGCTTTAACACGTCGTCGGTGGCGTGCACCATCTTAATAGCGACGAGTTTGAATCCTCTCTGTTCGAGTCGCGCTATTATCCTTCCAATTAGCACCCTCCGTACACCATCTGGTTTGATCATGATCAGGCTGCGTTCGAGCGTGCCGGTTCTTGTACGTTTCTCGCATAATGCTGTAAAGGTCGTTACATTATCGTTTAGATTTGGGAAAACGGAAGATCTTACCGCGACTTGTGATTGCGTTTATTTTTGTAATGTTTAAAGGTTGAAGTAATAAGCTCTTGAATGTTACGTTCATTGTTTTATGTTATTTAAATATAATAAGCAATATTTTGCTGCTGCTGCTGCCTTGGTTCTGTTTAGAATAATTGGCGAAGTTAGAAGTACGGCTTTAGATCTAAAAGAGGCTGTAGGTGATCTAACTTTGAGGAAGCAATGACATTACGCTGTTCTGAACTGACGTTTATTTCGTGCCCTCTAGCTTTATTTTGTGAAACTATCTCGTGTAAACTTTAGTTTAATTTTTTTTTAAGAAAATTTCTTTAGATGTGTAGGTCTTCTTTCTTTTTCTAAGAGTAATTTGACAAGAAATAGAAACATAATAAAAGAACATTAATCGCCATTTTTCTTTTTTGCCGCAAAGGCAAGCAGCTTTTTTTAGGCGCTTTGTTTTTGTCTCAAGCAACTTTCACGGTTTTCGACATTCCAAGCAAAGCTTGGGTGAAATTCCGCGGCTAGCTCTTTTTACGTGTTTTTGTATCCGTTCTTGGGGTTGTTTTATGTCTACCGGGGAAAAGTACCCGTCGGATAAAGCATCCGCTCATCAGGACAAGTTTTACATAAAAAGGTGCCATTAAAAAAATTATCCGGGCGTGAAGGACGTCCGCTTCTGCAAAGAGGACCTTTACTGTATTTTTTTTCCGCGTTTGTTTTGATTATCCGTAAGCGAAGAAAACTTGAAGATAGTTAAGAAGACATTTTTGGTCGACGGAGAAGTTTTTCTTGTAACCCATCGAAAAGAGCTTGAATTAATCTCTATAAGCAAATATAAATACTTGATTAGTTTGCATTCAGACTGTTAGTCATAAGGTAAATAAAAAAGAAGGTAATGAATAAACAAATAAGCAATAAATGTCAAGAACTTCTGAACCTTTACTTTTAATTTCCTGCTTTATGTAGAGAAATTTTCGTGATAGGTATTTATCCTTTTTCATCTGGATTCATTAAGAAGAACCATCCAAAATAATAATAAAAAAAATATTATAATTTAGTATTAGCTTTAACACAGGGATATTTAAAATAGATCCAGGTTTCCGCCAATTCAGCCTCTGGCGAGTACGCAGCCGCAGACCATCTAATAATCTCCGTAGAATCGGTCTCTCTTTGCGGAAACGGCCGTCGAGACGGTATAATTATTAACCACTGGGAAAATTAAAACTAACTTACTCCGAGGCCTGTTTATACCAAGCGACGATTAAAAAAAAGGAAAGCTAGTCTACGATCATTCTTCAAAATCGTATGTTTTTAAAATTATTGTTATTGCTATTATTTGCGTTATAAACAAGTCGTTCCGTAGATCTTTAGATATCCTTTCTTTGTGGTAACGGAGGAAAGTGCTTGAATAACACTTTCGCAATGCTCAACAACTTCGTAAAAAAGCATGATATTTATTCATGAATTATTCACATTTAATAACAATACGACAGCATAATCTTATAATAAGCGTCCTTTTTTTTTTTTAGTGAATATTAAAAGTTCAATGATACACTTTTCAATGCGACTTCAATGCAAATTTATAGGGGCGCACGTCAAGGAAGGCTATACTAGCCGGGTGAATGTAAAAGTGAATTGATTTGTCATAAATTATTTAACGTTTTGCAACTTAAGATAGCGATCTCTGAAACCTACTCGATATGTACGTATTACGCAGTGCACTGGCTTAAGCGAAATGCCCCCTCTCATTTTTTTTTTTCTCTATGTAAGATGTTGACGAAAGTACATATCGAAACATCTTTACAAGAAGCCTTGACGAACAAGTTGTATTGTCAATAACGGGTATTCACAGACTTGTAGAAGTCGGTTACTCAGTAGAAGATATACAGAGCTGATCGAGGAGTGAACCACTTCAACAATATGGTTCACGTATTGCTAAGCATTTTTATAATTTTTGGAAATTATATTCCGGAATAAGGCGTCTCCTAGCAGTATTAGTACTTTTCTAACGTTCGGTATCGATTGGCTCCAGGTCGCCAAAATCAGATAATAATCGACGATGCTTGTTAGTAAACGCTTGAGTGACATCAGCACGTCTATGTTGAACCAAATCAGTCGGTTCAGCGTCGTTTGAAGATTCAGCTGCGTAAACGTCTCGATCTACGAACAACATCAAGCTAATTTTCGGGGAATGTTCGTTAAACGTCGGAGGGACGATAAAAGTAGATAGTTCGCCTAAAGATCAGGTGGGTAAGCGGGAATGCTCGGCTAAAAATGTAAAATGTCGCTTTCACGTAATGCCGACAGCGTTCCGATGTCGAACCAAGAAATCCGTGATCGAGAGCCAATCGTCCATGCTAACAGGCTTTGCTCCCAAATAAAGCATTGAATAATTTCAACTTCTTTAAGAATTAAAGTAATAAGTATAAGCTACAATTATTGTATAAGAATGCCTTATTTCTTCCCGAGAAGCAGCCAATCCGACCGTGTCGGGTGATCGATGACTTTGTCGCTAATTTGTGTGCTCTGTGCGACAAGTTTAGTACTTTGTACCTACCCAAAAACTTGTTAAATTTTGTAAGTCTTCTTTCTGAGAACGTGAGGATATTGGATTAAAAGGAACGAATCATGTCCCTCGGGCTGGATGTAATTAAAATTCTTGATTGAAAGACAGGATATTTATCATTTCAGATAATTTTCATAATGGCGTGCGCCTTCAATTATTATTCATCGGATATTCAGTTGGTAAATATACCAATCGAGCGGTATTAATAAAATAAGAACTTCAAAAGGAATTGCTGCAAATTTCAAAATTGCTGCATGTAGAGGAACATATTGACCATCGTTTCAGGCGCTCTTATGCAAGTTATCTTCATCAAGAGAAGGTGTTGAAAGTCTATTTTAATGGCGCACATCAAATATTCTACCGATCCCGGAGACTCAAAAAATATGAATCTTTGGGAACATGCAGATCGCATATAAGCATGTACTACGCTCCGAGTGGGCGAAATTTTCCATTCATCCTTTGCTCGTAACTCGCTAACGGTAAGAGGAAGAGAAAAAGAGAAAAAGGCAAGAATTCGGATGAGTTTTATTAAGCGCCCAAGAACAAATATATCGACATTTTTGCATCTATTCTTTTAGCTGAAGCGGAGGTCAGTATTCGGTGAAAACGACTAGAAACGTCAGTTTCCAGTGAAGTTCTTTACGCCGGAAGCTGATACAATCCCAAATTTTTTGGAACAGCACATTCCGTAGAATTTGTAGATGAGCCCACAAGAAGAAGCATTAGAAGCGATAAAAGTTGAAGAAGAAAAGAGGATACAACAAGAGGGAGGTACTGTAACATTACAATACAAAACCAACGTTGTTCCGTATTGGAACAGTGCGACTGGTTAAATTTTGTCCAAGTTACTCAAAGTTTCACGTATGCAACGACTGCGCACATTGTAAATGGTGAAGTAATTGATATTGAGATCCTGTAATTTAGTTCAAGATGTAGCAAACATGTACATAATCTCTTAAGCTACTATATTTAGACCAACATATATAACTTGCACGTGTGTAATTAGCACGTCTTATCAATTCTTAGCTATAGAACATGTAAGAGCGCAAATGCGTGTATACTATTGATCATTTTGCAAAAAAAAAAGAAAAAGAAAAAAACGCTAATTGCAAGCTAGCTACCCATACAAAACAATATAAGGTCTACATATCTGCTAATAAATTTTCTGCATCGCTACACACACGCCATAGATCCGTTCATTTATCAAAACTTGGAAATTGCATAAACAAAACGAAACCCGCGCGAAACGGAAAGAAAAAAGGAAATAGAAAAGAAAGACGTGAACTTGTAATCGAATAGAATCAAGTAGAAGGCCTTGAGATGACCAAGCGACTACCGGTGAGATATTCACCAATCGAAACGGCCTTGAATGAGTTTCTCTCGATATCGTGTTACCATCGTACGGCACGGATAGAAATGCTACCTATTTACCACTACCTTCTCGTAACCGTGGCTAATTAGCTTGGAAGAATCGCGCTTCGATGCTACAGACGATAGAAGAAATCTCAACGAACATGATGTCATATGTCTTAACCACCAATGCCATTACGCCGTATTCCTCTTCTTCTTCTCTTCTAAGAATTCTCGCGACGCAATCTGCGCGGCGGGCGGTGAGAGGATAAGCGTATAATTTTCTTTTTCCTACGAGCGCGAGGCGCGAGTTAATTTTGCACGAACAAAGGAACACGTGACGATGGTTAGTGCACTCAATGTGTGGAAAATAAAAAGAACACCGAGTGGCAAGCGCACATGCACACAATAATAAGAAAAATACGGAACAATGGTACCATCGTACCGATTACGTACTTTGGTTGCGTTCGTTATAAGTTGGATTTCGAAATTAGCGTGTTGTACTGCAATCGAGGCTATTGAAATACGTGTCGAATCCAGATGAAGATAAACTATTTAGCGTTTAAGATACCTTTAAATACATAAGTTAGATTGTAAACTTGATACTTCAATAAGTAGCAAGTATGTAGATCGAAGATCGTTCCATGCGCGAATAACGCAGATACACAATTAATAATGTCAGAAGGACTACTATGAGCTTGGTTTTTAATTGAAGAGTCGCAGCTGAGATATAGTTGCTATGACATGAGAATGATGTCAGAAATTCACTGCAAGATCAGATGGAGGCAGTTTTGTCAGGAACAATTCAATAATGTAGAAGGACTACAAGAGGACGAAGAAACAAAAATGTACTACTGAGAGAAGATGTAGATCACAAAAGATCAGATGGAGGCAGTTTTTTCAGAATAATTCAATAATGTAGAAGGACTACAAGAGGATGAAGATTGAGAATATGTGCTACTGAGAGAAGATGTAGATCATTGAAGATCAGATGGAGGCAGTTTTTCCAGAACAATTCAATAATGTAGAAGGACTACAAGAGGATGAAGATTGAGAATATGTGCTACTGAGAGAAGATGTAGATCACCGAAGATCAGATGGAAGCAGTTTTGTCAGAACAATTCAATAATGTAGAAGGACTACAAGAGGATGAAGATTGAGAATATGTGCTACTGGGAGAAGATGTAGATCACTGAAGATCAGATAGAGAAAATGTGCTACTGCGAGAAGATGTAGGTCGCTGAAACTCAGATGGGAGTAGTTTCTCTGACAAATTTAATAATGCAGAGAATGAAAAGGTACAAACGGAAAAAGATAGAGAAGATGTGCTACTGGGAGAAGATGTACATCGATATGGAATAACTGGATAACGAGCAATGGAAGCGGTATCCAAAACCGAGAAAGACATATGGTACGGATATCATAGAACTTGAGATGATGAAATGGATTGGAAGTACCGATATATATTTGTAACAGGTTAGGTTGTTCGCTGTCGGTAGCGATACTTTGATATATACCGTTAAGGTTACATTTGATCTAAAGCACTGTTGACCTACTAAGTGAGTTGAGTTGAGTTGTTTATAGATTTGTTATTCGTTTCTCCCATTAAGGTGTCGCTTTATTTCGTTTGGTTATTATTAATTATTGATCTTGGTATCGTTTTGTTAATTCAAGCGATTGTCAAGATACATTGCTAGAAATTTGTAATATTAGTACTTGTGACCCGTTAGGTTATTTGACACTTCTTGTTAGCCTCCCATTTTTTTTCCATCGCAGAAGCAAGATGCACACCTTGTCTGGTGAATCCTTCCCAATTTTGTTGATATCTGGCATCTGAAGCCTTCCGTATGGGATCTTAGTCTGGAGAAGTTGTTTATGGTTTTTCCCGTTGAGTGGATTGGGTAATTGTAACGTAGTACAAGATTCGAGGGAACTGACCATCTCTTAAGGGATTTTGAATTCGCCGCGTTTTTTCAACCATTCAGCCACGTGAATTTTTCGGAATTAAGGACCCGCTGTAGATGTCCTAAACGAGTGCCAACATCAGGTACAAGACTACTGATTTGGGAATTACCAGGAGACAGTTGACTTTCCCTTTTAACTTAGAACAATTCGTAAAGTAACTAATGTATTGAAAAGCTTTGGATAACCGTTCAATTAGTTTTTTTTTTTTGTATTTATCGTTTGGTATAGTTAAGTAACTGATTTTTTTTTGTTTTATATCAATATTGTTTAATTATAAACTTTAATTATAATTATATGTTATTTACCATATTAAAGAGTGTATCATTTTTCCTATACTGAGTGTTGTTCTATCATTACTTCTTCGTTATTCTCTACAGACATTCCTGTCGAGTTTGTTAGTTTTGATAACAACCACGTCGCGCCCTTCTTTTTACACCGTTAAATATTTTTGTACGGACTACCACTTTCAAGCCTTATTGCCCGACGAAAAAAAAAAAAAAGTGGGACGCGCATTTCGTAAGCTCCCACTACGTTTAACGAAAGTAACGCGCATGTGTCCATGCGACGAAGAAAGTAACGTACCGTCGCCGTATACAGCGATAAACTTAACCGCATCTTTCTGCGTAAATCACATTCTCTAAACGGATGAATCACGAAGAAGCGGGCACGCGTATTACGTAAGCTACGCCCGAAGCACGGCGGGCCATTGATACTTAACGAAAACGAGACATCCTTGCCCCATATCGAAGTGAAAACTTGGCCGTCGCCATGTATAGAAGTCCTCCGCGTCGAACCAGTCGACTAACTGTTTCGGGTGTCATTTTATGCGCGAAATGGACTTAGATGCGAGGATTTCTGTTTAGAAACAATTGCAAAACGTGAAAAGATACAGTCGAAGATGTCGGGTAGATTTATTATCTTAATTGTGTGTGTGTGTATAACCGCACAAAAGCATGGACGGTTAGATGTTTGTAAATAAGGTAAAAGTAGCCTTATTTAAATGGCAATTTTCTCCGTATCTCAAACAACGTAATGAACATACATCTCATTCAATTTTGAACAAGACGGACACGCGAACGTGGTTAGTGCAAGCACGCTTCGGCTAGTCTGTCTATTCGTCGCAAAAAAGTAATAATTCCACCTGCCTTTATCCATATACGACGTGACAGTAATCTGCACGCGAAAGTGCTAAGGCCTCACACCGCATCGTTCTTAGTCTTGTATTGAAGTAGTGTCGGTTAGCATAGAGCAATGTAAGACTTTTTAATTATGCTCGACACATACTCTCGAAACCGTAGATTACCGTCCATCCACTAACGCAACACCCCAACCATCGCTTCCCTTCATTCTAATGGCAACTGCGCCGGACACAACTTCTATCGCTGCAGATTTTGCTGTAACAATATCGGAGGTTTCTGTATTTTTTAACGTCCTGTTTTCCTTTTTTTTTTTTACTTCAGGTTCGAAAAGTTAAAGTAATTGTAACGTGATTCTTCTTAAACGAAACGCAAAGATACATCTTCTTCCAAACTACAACGAATCAAACCGGAAATCGTGTTGAAGTTGATATTGTAAAAATATGTGGGCTAATCAACCTTTTAATAGCTGTTTCAATTATGCCAGCAAGACAGCTTGAACTATGACATTCAGTAGTAACCTTGTTAATATTAATGTCGACTTTAACCTCCGGGTCTCTTCTTTAATTTATGACCGCTTAAATGACGAGTGAACTGATTAAAATAAGCCAGTATTTATGTTTTTAATAGTAAGTTATTGTCTATATAAACTTCATCTTTGGTCTTATTGAAACGATGAAAAAGATCCTTTGTTATTATAATATTACGAATTGGAAAAGGAGAAAAACAAGAACAACAACCGATGGTATATATGTATACACGCCGCTGCAATAGACTTTTCTAGAATATTCTCGAGTAAAAGCAATCACGTCACGGGTGTTTTATTTGATTACAGTTACTAAACAATCAGACTGTGTCCGTTGAGTGTAAAAAAGCGTAATGAATTCCGTAATTTAGAAAATTTAATGGCCGTAATAATAACAAGAGAATTGTTCAGATTTTTGCGAAGGTCTTGCGATTGAAATTATACGAAATTATTGTAATAATTACCAGATTCAACCAAAGATATATAATTTGTTGTACTTAATTATGAAACTGTATTTCCTTTGAGTAATTAATTAATTAATTAGCAACAAGTAATTGGTCTCTGCAAAAAATTTGCACATAATTCCCGGCAAGCGTTGAAATAAGATCGCCTTCGAACGTCGGCAAATCGCAAGTGCCTCCAGAAGTATTCACATCTTGTCGTATGCTTAATACCGATCCAGTCTTCGATCCCGATGTCCGGGAATATTAGGCACAACGTTGGTCTTTTTGCTGCTAATTGGGCGATGATCGAGAACAAGTTCGACTTTTAATTTTTTCTGCTGTTATCGGCAACGTATGATAATGTTTTTTGAATACTTCTTTTAATTATGTTTTATGCGTTTAACCTTCCCGAAAGCCAATAAGAATGTGGTAATCCTTTTCATATTGCTAAGTTACGTTTTTTTTTTTAATTAGCGCGAATTAAAATATCCCAACTTTTCAAAACCGCTCAACCACAAACGTAGTACCCTCGTAAAGCAGGAGAACCTTCATAACGCCGAGCCACCACTCACAAAGCCAAAACGCCGCGACAAGGTGGATCCCCGGGCAATACAACACCAACCTCGCCAAGCCATTCTATTCCGGACAACTTGAATCGTAACAGCGAAACCACATCAGCCACATCACTCTGCCCTAGGCGTAGCATCCCCACGAAGCCACCGTATTTCCAATAAGCCACACTATGACGCGAAGCCACATCACCCTCGTAAAGCCACACTACTGTCGTTGAAGCCACGCCGCCTTCGCGAAACCACCACAGCCGTGACATACTGGAAAGGTCCTATCGAACCTAGGATAGCTTGATCTGTCGACAAGTGCCTTTTAGGGCCGTCTGTCTTCAAAAAATTCATGAGCTTGCAGATTTGTTCAGAACTTGCTAAAATCTTCAGAGGAAACCGAGATTGGCTGAACTGTAAATAGTCAAGGAGCGATTCTGCCTCAGATGAACATACGTTCTTAAATTTTATTTATTTCCTCATTAAAATTATATATAATCTACCGTTCTTCTAAGTCCTTCAATTTGATACAATTTCCTTTTGATGGCAGGACACATAGGTTAGTTTTACTATTTATAGAATGTTATTCTTAATATTCCTCGTACACCCGGACTTGTTTTGTTTTGTTTTGCGAACCTTTTGTTCTAGTATACGTATCGTCGGCTTTTGTTTTGACTACATGTTATCATTGTGCAATGCCAACCTCTCGAATGGCCATTGCGCACTCCAGAGACATCAATAGTTTACTTGCGACACGTGGAGGACCTATTGTTTTACATACCCATATAATGCATACGCTACGTGGATTAACTCGGGCCCTGGCGCAACGTAAGACAGCGAGACCGAGTTCCCGACTTCTATTATTCACAGTTTGCCGTGCACTTATCCGTGGCCGTTGTGTGTACGCGTACGTATTAGAATCGAACATTGTTGTCTAGAGTTTAGATCGTAAGCATTCTATAAGCCTCGCAACGCTGTACGAAGAATGGAAGCGGTTTAACGGTAACGCAATCCGCTTTTGTGGTTTGTTACGAGTAGGTACGACGAACGGTTCTTGTTTAAGACCATTTTTTTTTCATATTCCGATTTTAATATCGGTCCCGGTCAAAAGTAACAGTTATTCATTTCGGGTTGACAGTTAGGCGTTTAATTATCAAAAAAAAAAAGGGAAAGAAAAAATTGGAACAGGCACGTCGTCGTATCAATGCAGGACTGGACGTGATGGTGTGTACGAAGCCTTAAAATATCGTATGCATATTGCTTCAGCTTCGATTCATCAAACTGCTTGAGCACATCTTTTAACTGTTGGGTATTTCTATATCAAAAGGTTAAATGAAATTGCCATAGATAAAAGGGAGATATTCTGGTTAAACTAAAGACAATGACTTTAACATCAAAGATAGTTTGTAGGCGTAAAGGTTCTTCAAATTAAGCGATAAGAATGTAGTCTCGAAGTTTCGTTTTGTTTAAGCTACAGGTGCGGATAATCTCGTCAGTATCGAGAAGCTAGATCGGTAAGAAATTGAAGTTGCTTTTAACTTCGTTGGAAAAGCTGAGATCGTTTCCTAAATGAAACCTGCTTCAATGCGAAGCACGCATCCTTGTTTCTGTTCGTTACTTAGCGATCGCGTCACGAAGTTTGCTGCTATCTCTTTGGTACATACACCATAAACCATACGATTAGACCCTTCAGAAGTTGGCGTTTCATCTGAAGCACCATCGTATCAGATGCTTCCTTTAACGTTTTGCTTTTCGCCCGAATCGGCCACGGAGAAATTGCAGAAATCATAAGCGAATACCAATGCTCACCTTACCCATATCGAATAAAATATTCTGCGGATACAATGAAGTGATGTACACAACTACCAGGTGGCGCAAAAGTAACGTCATACTGTACTTTGACATTTACTTCTTATTTGACAAATTTTAAATTTGTTGTTTTAACGCGGCGTGAATTTCGCCGTCGTTTTCCTGGTCGTCGTGTTGCATGTGCTCGAACAATTGAACGTTTGTCTGAGCGCCTCGTGCAAACTGGGTCCACTAGAGATGTCGCAAGATGTTGTATTCAAGGGTATCAAGGGTAGGGATAGAACAGGTAACGGGCATGTTGGAACGGGAGATTTTTCTCACATTATACGGTTAATAATGGGAATCCACGTATCTCCGAAGCGGCTGTTCCAAACTGTTTGATTAAACTTACGTAATGTGAACTTATCGATATTTTAACGTTGTTTGCTTATCGATTACTTCTGGTAAACAAATTGAAAATAGTAGAAATTACTCTATCCAACGGGTCACATCCCAAATGAATGCGATAAAACTTGCAGAAATGAACAACTAACGATACTTATTTGAACTACCAATACTTAACGTAAAGCTACAACAAAAGCATTCCTTTAATCAAGCTTAGAATTAAACTTTTAAAGTAGCGGAGCGATACAAGAGCAAGCAAAAAAATAAATGGCAGTAAAAAGCTCGCGTAGCATGCTAAGATAGTGATTGGTCGATTGCGTCCCATCCAGGCAGCTTTCTCAAAAGAAGAATGGTCATCCATTCTTCCTTTGCACCACCGTCTCTGGCTCAGCGTTCAAGATCGGAATAACTTGTTGATGGGACAAGCAATAATGGATATCGATTATTTTGATCCGGTATTAGTTTGAAGCGCATTTCTGGCGACTATAGGGAAGTTGTTAGAAAGTCCTGAAATGAACGATTTGTAAGACGGACGAGTTAGGATCGGAAATGATTGCTTCTGAATGTTTACGAGTTTTAATGCCGAGTAATATCAAACGCATAAATAAGCAAGATGAAGCCCCAAACACAAGTATTATTGTTAAAAGGTTATTTTGTTGTTGTTTTCTTTTTTTTTATTTTGATAATTATTGTAATCTGAACTAAACAATTGGTATAGATCTGAGATAGATTCGTCTCGAAAGAAGTAGGTAATTCTTATAAAGCGCTCACCATGCGCAGACCGCGTAATTTCAATACAAACCGCGGGAGATGAAATTAAAGATAATTACTTTTATAACGTCGTAAAAAGGTATACCGTTATTATGAATGTTTCTACTAACATAGAGAGCAAAAACCGGATGAGCATACACACACACTTTATGCTCCCATTATTCCACGCCTGCTACACGAAGAATACGCACCCGAAGCTACGGCTATGGCATCGATTAATTACTAGCGTACAAGCGTACATATTCGCATCTGAAAATTCCGACGCTAACTCGTTAAACTTAACTTAATAATTTGAATACAGCTCCTTTAGAAGATTGTACAGAACATATCCGTTACGATAATTATTAGTAGAGAGGACAAAGGCAGGTGCTTGCAGCGACTAGATAGATTCGTGTCTATTCGCCTCATGACTCATGACAATGGATTCGTGTTCCCGAGAGTCGCCGTCTAGTCTCTGCAAAATAGTAACAATTTCATCCGCCTTTGTCCTCTCTAGTCATTAGTAGCGATAATCATAGCACACAATATATATAAAAAGGAGGATTCTTCTAGAACATCCAGGTACACGTTTTGATGCGTTTTATGGCGCACATTCACCGGAGAATCTAGTCAATAGGAAGTAATGCTATTATTCCTCTTCAGCGTGCTTCCACAAACGTGAATATAATTTAGTTTAAAGTTTACGTAATCGTCAACTGATGCGCGTCAGATGTCCTACTTTTTAGACGACCGGTCGATATACGCCGCCGTTGATGGAAATCGTAACACGTGATCGAATTTAGTCGCGAAATTATAGACGTAATGATAAGAAAGCACCAATTTTGAAATGTATAAAGTAGGAAACGTTTTAAGATTCGTTTTTTTTTACGCGTCTTAAACTAGACGACGTTAATTTTGATTAAGTGCCGAACTGTTTACTTCTTTAGCGGAAATGTCTTTCGGGTGTCGTCGCGTACTTGATGTTTGACGTGATGTTTCGCTGATCGTGCTGAGACTTTAGAAAGTCTTTAGAAATCATCTGAAGCATGATCAGCGGAATGTCACGTCAACATCCGAAAGACGGTTCTGTTATGGATTACGGCCGTGAAAGCCTACGCTCAACTATCCTTTACTTCTTACGAAAGATTTTATCCAGAATGTTCTCTATGAGTAGTTTCGACTTTAAGCCATGATTAACTATAAACCAAAAGTATAATTCGTTGTAATAGTAAATTAATTACAATATTAGAAGAACGCACCTACATTTGAAATAGGAATAATGACTACGGAGGACAAAAGCGGATGAAATCATACTTGTTTAGCAGCGACTAGAGAGAATCGTGTTTTATCGACTTTCGGGGACTTCAGTAGGCAACACGAACCCATTCTCATGAGACGAATCAACACGAGTCTGTCTAGTCGTTGCAAAAGAGATATGATTTTACTTGTTTTTGTCCTCTCTAATAATGGCTTTAAACCAAAGTGGGACGATCATTTCGTAAACTAAACGCCAAGTTTCTAATAGGGGAAAAGGTCCTGGAACATGAAACAATGAAGTATCATTGTATCTAATTTCTGAAAATGTCGAAATTGATAGCTGAATCGACCTAATTCCAAACTTCATAAAAAAAAAAGAAAAATCAAAAGTAATCTATTAGAACAACGGGCTTCTTGAGGTTTGCAAGAGAGTAAGTGTCATGTGTGTCAGTGCTGGGCTTCTCTGGCAACATTTCCCGATGTGCCTACTTGTATTTGTTGCTATTAGGACAAATATGGCGATATTTCTTTGTTGAATTGAATTCACTAAGTTTCGGAACCGTTCGCCTCTGCCGTGTCAGACACGTATATTTTTATTTTTTATTTCTAATAATACTTTTTTGAATGTTTGTAGTACCTCGGTTTTGTTTGTTTTCTTTCTCCTTGATACATACGTTTACGTGAGATGAGACAATAAACTCATTATTGTTCATCATCATCATTCATCAAAAGATTCCATTTGTTCATGTTATTATACGGGAGGGCTTTCTAAGAGGTGTCCCATTTTATATCTTTATGGCTCTAATTTTATAAGTAGAGAGGACAAAAACGAGTGAAATCATATCTTTTCGCAACGACTAGACAGACTCGTGTTTTGTCGACTCTCGGGGAAACCAATAGGCAATACGAACCCTTTCTTGTAAGACGAAGAGACACGAGTAGAAACGTATGATTTCTCTCGCTTTTGTCCTCTCTATTTATAAGCAAAAGTAAAGCAAATAATTTAGGTGTACTTTCCTTTGTCGTATCTTTGGTATACATGTTTTACATGCCTTCATCAGTTTACCGCTCTCAATTAGGCAATTTTTAGGGTTGGTGTTTTTAGTACTTTTTCATTTGCTTGCTGACAACACAAAAACAATAGAAACTTTTCTTAAAGCTTCTGAAAATTTGAGTACACTACATCCCACGAAAGGAAAATCTTTTTCTTCGATCATGTTGGTAAAATAATTTTTAAACGGCAGCATTTTGAACATCGCCGAATCACTGGCCGAAATGTGGTGAGAATAAAAACAAAGCTAGTTGGCTTGATGGAAACAAGGTTTCATATTTGTTGTGTCCGTTTTGTTTTTGTTTTTAGAAACAAAAAACGGAAACTCGACTAATCCGTTTGGTGGAAATCAGGTACAGGTGCTTCTTATGTCAAATTTCTGTTTTTACTTGATTATTCTATTACGTTGAACATTAAACAAAGAAATTCGGACTACTTGATTACAATGTTGTGAAAGACTTGCTTTGCTATCACTTTTGGCCATTGTTTGAGCCGGGTAAATTAAATTTAACGTGAAATGCGTCGATCAATTTCGAAAATCCGTCATGTATTTTTTACTCTAACCTAACGGAACAACATCTACCCGTTCAAGCGTATTACTCACGTTAGTGTCTTAATTAACCTGAAGAGTAGTGTATACGTTATGCTGAATACACACATTTAGCCGCTGAGAAGTGTGCATATGGATATCCTGGTATAGTCGTGAGAAGAAATTATATCTGCCGTTCCCAATATGAAATTTGTGACGCTGTAATTGTTTTCTTAATTTGATTGTTTACTTATTTCCGACACTGTTCAGTTGGATAGTCACTTTAACGTTAACGTTTAACGTTCAAATTCAGTGTAGGTATTCGTTGATACGTTTCGCGCTACGGCGATGCTTATTTACGTTATACACGTGTCCTATGATCATTACCTAGTTCGAAGAAAATAACAATAAATACATATTGCGTTTTACGGAATAATTTCGTTTAATCAACTGCAATCGATTGCATAAACATTCATTTATGAGGATTGCAAATAATGCCTTGCTTGGTAATTACATGCGCGCCAATAGATGATACTTGTTTTGTATTTTGTTCTATCCGTCACTAATGTTTTCATGTTATAATTAGAGAGGGCAAAAGCGAGTGAGATCATACCTTGAAGATTATCAACATCCGAACTCATATACCAGCTAATTGCCGATGTTGAATTGATGTTCCTCGATCCTCTTTTTTCTTTTCTTTTGCCATTTACTTGTATCCCTCGCTAACATTTTGGCCTCTCTCCTACTCCGTTTGTTTTTTCCTTCAGATATCTGCCGATCTCATCGCTCCATTTCGTTCGCGGTCTACCTTTCGTGTTCTTTTTGGTTTTCTCGATTTTTCACGCTTTCTTGGACAGGCTTGTGTTAAGCATGCTGCAAATATGTGCGTTTCACCTTTAATTTTTTTATTATTATTATTTATTTGCTTCGCTTATCGTATTTTTCAGTCTTAGTCCCGCGATTCTTCTTAATATCTTCATTTCGCAAGCTTGAATTCTTCGTCTTTGTTGCTTGTTTAATGCATGCATGCATGTTTAATGCGGACGCCCTCGCCTTTCTTTTCTGTTAAATATTTGTTTAATTAACGGATCTTAATATATAAGCCGATAAAGTACATCGAATCATCGTATAGCGAAGAGATCCAATTAGAATATCGCGATGTTACATATAGACACTGAATCATTTCAAATTGGACTTTATTGACCTATGAACGACTTTATAACGGTTCAGTAAGTGGTCGTAGAGTGACTCGACGTTAGTCATTCCTTCCAGACGGTGCGTATTGTTGTGCTCGTATCAAATATGGGATTCGATCGTGACAGTATGCGGGCAAATTACGTGACGCCGTTCCGCTGTCCTTGAAACGGGTGGAATTTGCTGACCTACGTGGATCTTTTGTTTTTTCCCTCGTTCCCAATTTATCGCGTTTACGCTGACGGGGATGCGAAAGTTGCATTAAGACAGAGGAGGATCGAACGGTAAAGTTAACACGTCATATAATTTCTGCCAAGTCTCGTACTTTCATCACTACGGGACGTTTTCTTTTATTTTTTATTTTATTTTTACGTTATTTTCGCGAGAACGAGCTCCTCGCGAAAATGATGAATAGAACGGTACGTTTCTTTGTACGCGGAGAAGTTGGGATAACAGCGAAAATTGCGTCTCGATATCTTTTCTCCAACCGGAAGTAGTAACGAAAAAACGTGTTGCACCTTGACGGCCCGGTTTTTCCGACTGTCCTGGGCTCCGCTGAAGCTAGTTTGAAGATGAAGCTAGGCTGAAGCTAGTCTTTCGCGTTCTGCAGTTTTGCCATCGACGGTTTCGTTGGGGTTTAGAAACGCTGGAATCGACATCAAACGATGAGCGATGATTTAATTTTTCCTCGCAAGATTTAGCTGAAACTCTCATGCGTTCGCCCAAAAAATTAAATTCAAACATAAAAGGTACGAAAGCTATGGTATCCTCCTTTTCTTGGAAAAAATATAAATATTTTGCGGAGGAGGCTTTTTTTATTTTTCTTTAAATAAATCTAAGAATGAAATAAAATGTCAGCAAAACACCGGATAAACCCAAGAGACACGTGTTTGCCTATAATAAACTAGCGCTTCCTACGTTGTCAAGAAAACTGTCAACCCAATCGCCTCAGAGCGGTAAACAGGAACTTTAATAACGACCGGCGCCCTAGCAAAATATGCAGAGGCATGTATCTTTCTACACCATCCAGTTTTTACGTGACAACATCTCCTTTATTTACACGTTATTTCTTCGCTCTCCGTTAGACCGGCGGAAATACAGAATAGAAGGTAGAATAAGTTTATCATAAGCGTGCGTAAAAACGAAGTAACCGATATAAAAACGAGCACTTAGAAAACCTCGATTAAAGCCACCCCCGGACGTATTCGTTCACTACCCAGCGTTTTCCTAATTACGCGGAAAAATTACGATTTCGGGGTTATTTGGATCGCGTGTGTCCCCGTTATCCATCCTTCGGAACCTGGTACAGCTACCCACCGCTCAGTTTCGTGACGCGGAGAAAAATTTATGGATTACATATTCTGGTTTTATAGCCACGCCGAACACAATAACCGTTTCTACGGCGTATCCGTCTGTCTGTTACGAACGTGTTCCGCCATCAGCTTAGTCGAACGCTCGTACCCATTTCAATCTTGAAATTGGTATCGATTTTCGCGCTGTTGTTTTATGCTATTCGTGGTTTGCGTACGAGATAAGGACAGAGATCATTTCGTAATGCATGCAAAGGGGAAAAAAACGGATGCAACCACCGGCGATAAGTATATACGGAGTAGTTATTCGTGGAATTGTTTTCAATTTTCATTTTTCGTTATCGCTACTTATCGAATACTGCGATTTTTAATCAACATTCATCCAATAGAGACGCCCACTGAACCGTCCAATAGACGTCTAAGATTGGCACCCACATTAATTGACTATATTTGGCTTTCTTGAACATTTTTGCCAGGCTGGCAACATCGAAATTTTGAAGAACTGCTGCAATATCCAGAACCCAGATACATTTTTCGAAAATATTATACAGCCTGTCCGACAATTACGCTTAAACTTTCGAAGTAAAGACTACTTATTTCTCCCATTCTTATAAAAAGAGGCAAATATTTCAAATATGATTCGAAATGGCGACGTAGTTGTTATTATGGCGAATTATTAATTTCAAAATATAATAATATACAAAGTGTTCCATCTAAAACAACAAAATTGATAGTTATTTCCCGTATAACCGGAAGTGTCAGATTATCAAAAACATGTTAGTTGAATAGCACGTGTCGACTCTAGTATACTGGCAAGTTTTCAGAATCTTATAATGCATAGTCCTTCATATATCGATCGATGGACTTTTCGGTGGGACATCCTGTATATATGTAGTTAGTTAACAACTATATTTTAAACGAAATTAAAGGAGACTTGGAACAATTTTAAGTTGATTCAGAGGATAAAACGCAACACCCTGTATATCCTGCAATTGTTTCTCGTATTAAGTACTTGAGTCGATAACAATGAACTGAGTTTCCCTGCCATATTTGAGGTTACTCAAGTTTCATTTAAATCTAAATTTTATCTATTTTGGTGTTTGCCTTTCTTCCTTTCTTGCTTTTGAACGTTTAATCTGTACGTTTATTTGTATCCTTGTTAATCTTTCGCAATGGCTTTGCAGAACTTCAGCGATTCAGCATGGTACAGAATAACGACGCTATGTAAACACTATTCAAACGTGAAACATACGATGATGAACAGACCAAGCCTTTAAACGTAATCAGCGATCGGTACACGTTAGGGTAGGATGAAAGGGCGGTTCCTCGACGTGCATGTCACCGGCTACTCATCGTCCCGTTTTCCGCGGATAGCGCGATTACCGCCACGAATATTCGGGTTATCTAAGCCGTCGTCCGTATCGATTCGATTTCGATGGAAAGCCGTGTCGAATTTGCGCACATTTCGAGGTCAATAGACTTCGGTTTACAATAACGATATCGACGGTTCTGTCATTTAGCCGCCCCAAATAATCGATTAATTAATAATTTCGACTACGTTGCGACACGTTTAATTAGATTATGTAATCTAATGGCTATCGTAAATAACGTCGTGGCGGTTAATTTTACGGAAAAGTAAAATATACGCGTAATATACGCATAAATCGCAAAACATCAAAACGAAACGCGCTGTAACAGATTGGCGAAAGAACGAAAAAGATATCCAACATCGCGTAATGCTTGTTTTATATGTCGGGGTACTTCATAAGCTCCAAAGCAATAAATTAGCAATAAGTAAGTACGTAGCCTATTATTAATTAAGGTATAAGCGGGCCACTCAAAGCCGATGATCTTTATGAATGTAATTTTTTGCCCGTATCAAGTTTGGACATAGACATGGAGTCGAGGTAGCTCCGAACTGGCTGATTTGAATCATATTTTCTTCGGTTGCGCTTTGCATACAACCATTATAGATAGATTTTTAGTCCCTTTAAAAGTTCTTTTGTCTACATCTATAATCACTCTTCTTTATGCAAACGATAGCTAGGATTTATTAAAAATTAGGAAATTGAGGTTCAGCGGGTCCCGGTTTTACATGTGTGGGTTATCTTGATTTCCCGGTGGCCGTTTTCGTGTATTATCTCGAGCGTTAGTCGTCCCGATAAGCCCAGGGATGTGCAATATGTGTCCATGTTTATCATCATAGTTGCTTTCACTGAACCTCAATGACTTTCAATTTTATGTTTTTATTCTTATCTGTTATGTGGTGAATGGGCTTTGATGCCGAGACACAAAAAAAAAACACTTTGTTAGTGAACAACAAAGAAAACTTATGTGTTGTATAACATGAGTATCGGCACCTTCGCACCACACAAGTTTATTTATTATATAGTCATATACAAGCTGGCGCAAAAGTAACGTTATAATTTGAATTGGCCGCCATTTTGTTATAAATAAAAAAAAAGCTCTGTTTTCATAAAAAAATTCTTGGAAAGTGTAAAATTGTTGACATTAATTGGAGAAAATTATATCGCTTAGATGGCCACCTCCCGAATTGATGCATAATTGCGCTCGTTTTACGCCATTTCGAATTGTTGCTCGCGAAACATCCGGCTCCGGATCAGCGATTTCTGCTTCAATGTAAACGGTATATTAGCGCTCTTAGACCTCACGAGGCTACGTTGTATCGGATTTCCGGAGCGAGCAAATTAATAAAACTCGTGGTATGACATCCATAGATTAAAATTAAGGGAATGTAAAAATCGCCTCATTGTAACTACCCACCCAATAATAGGAACTATCAAGCAAGATGTCCAAATCCCCATACATCCCCCATATCCCGACATCACGAACTTTGACTTACTGACGATATGATCGATTCATATCGTCAGTAGTCCTCTCAATGGAACTTCGTTGTTTCCCATCGAAGAGGGATGTTCGACCACGCTGAAATTCATTAAACCGGCGGTAGTCGTCGAAGATGCATGGTTATTCAACTTCTCTTTCGTTACACGTTCCCCACGTTCGAAAAAAAAAAAAAGAAAAAAGATCGATTCACTAACCGGTATTGTCCATTTTTCAATTCATAAATTTGCTCGCTTTCAACACCACTCGATGAATTCGTCCGAAATCTTAGCAGACGTTGACCAAAACGCAATAGTTACGCTTACACTATCCCGGTACGTAGAATTTCAGAATACAAAGTTTGTTTATTCCTTGGCCAGGGGATCGAAGAGGTTATTATAGAAGATCTACAGGATTATCTTTGTAACTCCTCGATTTATATTTAGTAAGATTGGCGTATTCATATTCGTTGTGATTAATTGGTCGAAGAGATCCAAAGAATAAATTTCTTTCCTAACTTATTAGATCTACAAAAAAAAAAAAATTAAAAACTAGCGTCGCTCCTATTTCTTTCTAATTGAAAGGCATTCCGTCTATTAGTAAACGTTGCAGTTTACGAAATAAGGTTAACGCTTCGCGATCATACGAAAATTTAAAAGTAATAATCGAAAATACACCTCACGAACATCTCTCTCTCTCTCTCTTTCTAGATGCCTTTCCATTTATCCATTGACCAGTTATATTCGTCCGTTACTAATTTTATGGCCGACTGTTCGCTTGCCTTCACACATACGACCTTTACATCGTGTTTATCGTGGACATTATCGACTTATTGTGTGTATTAGGAGTAACGAGTTCACACTTTAGAGTTTCGACACTTGAAGGACGTTCAAGAACGCCATGTAGCCAGTATTTATGCGCCGTGTACGTGTTTCTCTCCGTAAATTATCCTTATTGTATTTGCCATAGGTTATGAAGCCGCTATAATTGATTACCTTTGCGATAATTGTAAATTATTAATAGATCAGAATAATAGCATAGTTTAGTTACGTAAGCAGATATGTGTCACGCGTTACGTAATCGTCTCCGGGTTTATTAGATTTACTGTACTTTTTCCAATAAATATTGTATCGGCTATTGATGGTGTGTGTGGCTTACGACATCGTGTATGGCGTGCTTGTTTTCTCTAAGCTGTATGTGAATATCAATAAGTAATTTTTATATATATTTTTTACAAGCATATAACAGTAATTGTATCATATCTTTGCTTATTGTTAGTAATCCTTCTTTCTCAGTATTAACCACGACCCCCTGAATAGCTGATGAGCTTACGGAAGGTGCTAATTAGAGTGGGCAAATTCGGGTGGGCACCATCGGCGTAGCTAACGAATTGATGACTTGCTCGCGAAGGAAGCCAGTATGCAGAGATACTATCGCGAATGCTGCCTTTGCGGTGCTGGATATAAAAAAGTTTTCCGGTTCTTTTGTAGATCATGAACTGATCTCGATGAATTGTCTCTATCTTACTGAATGAACCCTGAAAATTGCTATCCCTAGTCGTACGCATAAAAAATAAAATCGAGAGTGTATGTAATGCGATGATTAAAAAAAGAAGAAGATTAGTGTCTTAAGCGAACAAAGTTGTGCGCGTACATCTTTCACAATTTAGTAGTGATTCCTCTAAAAACAATGACAAATTTTGTAATTTTTCTATTGTTTGAACTGCTCCGATGCAATTGCTGTGAACAGTTCGCAAATCACCTTTAATCTGGCTATCTTCAATTTTTTTTTTGTGACATATTTTGCCCTACAGGAAGCATGGTTGCGACCACATCTGTCGTAAACATTAAGACTTGATCTCTGGATATTTCTAATTTTTCCAATGTGCTTAACACAGCTTTTCAAATTATTTTGTTCTTTGTTTGCTATTTAGATCTGCCGTAATGTTTTGTAACGTCACACGAATTTCAGCTATATAAGGCGATGTGGAATTTCATTCGGCATTCTCCCATGCGACCCCTTTACCTCATCGGCGTTGTCCCATAAGTTAATAAGATAATTAAAGATATAGTCAGTAGAATTGTTCTTCGCATTTCGCGAATGTGGAAGTTTGAAAAAAGCCGACGTATGTAATGCACGTTACAATATGATCGCCCGAAGCGTCGCCGCAGAAAAAAATCGCTGCTTCACGACCGCTCGCCAAAGAACCTTATTATATTTTATTACCGTAAAACGACTATTTACTTTAAATATTGGCCACACCGTTTCGTTAAATATCAGCATATTCATTACACGAATGACGCCATGAAGCAGTTACATGCCCGGTTGTTTTCGCGTTAACCTTTCCGAAGACGGTTAATCTGCGAGTACTTCGGACGCTAACGATATTAATCAACCACCGCATGTACACACGCTGGATCTCCTTAAACTGCCTTTTATCTACATCATCAAGTGAAAACGAATTCTTACATGCGCTCAGCGTCAAAGAAAATTCTTTCTAGGTTAATTGATAAGTAGCCCGTTTTTTTTTTTTTTTGAATTCTTTTCCTAACCTGCAGCTATAAGCACGTAAACGCCTAACCCGGCTCGTAACACTTTGAGAAAATATGCGCATATACTTTTGTATTTGATGGGAAAGACGCCTCAAGGACACCGTGTTCGTTGTACGCTTTATATGTATAATGAAAGTTGGTACGTATGTGTTACAAGAAGCATTTGCGCGTGAAAATCAATAAAGAAGGGTAGCTATGTATGATTTATTGAAATAGAGAAGGAGCGCTTAAGATGTGAAATTTGTTAGGATTGAGATTCAACGTTTAAAGGTCCGAGGTTAAGATTTTATTGTTCCGTATGCTCAGCTTCTACTTACCGAAGATCAAGGTCGCCCTTAAGATAGATTTAAATCTTTCGAATAGAAGATAACACTGAAAGGGTTACCCATGACAAACATTAAGAACTCGATGATTTCGCCAAGTTTCGTTTTTAATACTTGAGAGCGTTGATATAGAGAAATAAAGCTCACCGTAGATCATCTTGACGCCATATCTAAAGTATCCTTCCTTTATGATAATATTGTACAATGAAACAATTTGTCGCTTACATAAAATACACACAGAACGTTTGTTTTAAAATAAGAAGAAGAAGAACGATCGTTACAAGACTCGTACAGGAAATACATTTAAGCCAGCGCTTAATTCCCAGAAACGCAAGTAAATTATGTAAAAGATAAAACTAATTGGTAGTATTCTTGCGTAATTGTTGGGTAACACAACCGCGCATATATGACGACGGTTTGAAAAGTCGTGAAAGAATGAGGTTATATTTACCAGTAAGCTCGTTTGATTGGGTAACATGACACGGTTATTTATCAAGAAGAATAAAATATTATTATAATATCGCAGATTTAGTTGCAACCGCAGCTATTGTTCTTGATTTCTTTAGGTAAACTTAATTGTTCTTTAGAACTAGTTTCCCAACACGCTACTCCGGGCTTAAGGTTATTTGAAAGAAGAAGAATATATAGGCTGACTCCGTTTCGATCCTCACTGAATTCGGCAAAATTTAGCTAAATTTGTTGCGAACCCGAAGAGAAAATGGGCCTATCCGTCAAGCACAAAACTTCCTTCCCGTGTTTAGCGGATCCCTTGTTCTTGTGGTAATGTGTATATCGGAGAAACAGAGCGGTCAGTCGGCACATTGCTGCGGATACTCGATTCTGCATTGGCCGAGCGTAAACCAGCCAGTAGATTTTATTTTTTTAAGGCATGAAACTTCCGTTTCGTAAATCCTGCTATTATGCCGAAAGAATCCGAGAAAAGATCTGTAAAGACCGGACGCCGAGCAACCACGATCATTCTTCGTACATTAGCGACGCATGCATGCAGCAGCCCAGAGGAAGACGGAAGAGGAAACGTCGACATTTACATCTCTCGCGGGTTCAACCCGAAAACTCAAATTTTTTGAAAGAAGACGGACCTATGACGTAAAGAAAGACTTTTGTCAACATGGTTGAAATCAGAAAAAGGCCTTTCTTGGCGATATTAAAACCCAATATGGCGCCTATAGAAAGAAAGAAAGAAGAAAGAAGAAAGCTAAAGATGGTTGGAAAGAATTGGTGTTTTTCTGCTAGGCCAAATAAAGGTGCCACATTTTCTCTTGGGATTCGTCTCAGCATCTTTACCACGCTTAAACCTATCACCTAGCGTCAATAATAAGTGAGATCAGAGAATGAGCCCGTATATGAGAACAGTATACTAAATGTTACGCAACTTTCGTCGTTGATTTTGCGATACTTTTCTTGTCGTAGCCTTAAATAAACCATATTAAGAAGATCTAAGAGCTTCTATTTTGGTCATTACCGATTTCTAGACCAGGAGGCGCTATTTTGATGTAGCTTTATGATTTTGTAGGAATATAATAAAACTTATAACAATACACGAAGACAATAGATATTTTTTCTTTTAAACTCACTTTTTAAATGTGGTGACGGTCCAACGGGGTGTATAAGCTTTTTAATGTTACAATAATAATAATAATTTATTATTATTATGAAATTATAAAAGGTATGTAATAAATTAAATAAAAAGCTACTATCTCTGTCATAGCTGGTAATATGTAATTCTTGTAACTTTCACTACGTTTTTGCTTAAAAAAAATCTAGCAAATGTGAAAAAATTGGCCGCCATCTTCACATCTGACGAATGACACGAATAGCGAACACCCAATCCATACAACAATATTGAGGTGTTTTTAACGGCGGCTAATTGACGACAATAATGCTTTACCGCAGCGTCTTTGATGTACGTACGCGTCGGCTTTGAAGATGCGTTCACGCGTATTATTATGTACCGCAAAAAGAATGCGTTAGAAATACCCGCATTAACCGAATCGCATACACTGGCCTAAATCATTAACCAACAGTTACGCAAAACGAACATGTGTTAGGCGGAAATCACGATTCGAACATGTTGCTTTAACCGCTGTCGTAATTGAAAATGCAGGACAGCTGTTCGCTGGCCTTTATATATATATTAAGCGTAACGAGATTATCCGGCGAAAAATCTGTGTTTGTACACGAGACCGTGAAGTACTCATCTAGTCCAAACAAGTAAATAATTTGCCTGTTGTAACGTCGGTGTAAATCCATTGAATTTTCTTTTAACCAAAAAAATTAATAATTTCCTGAGCCCCGAACATTTTCAATAATATTTAAATCGGGTGATACATTGAATCGCTTAAGATTTCCGACATTTTGGTCTTTGGTTAAACTAGTGCTGTGGCGGTCCAACGGGGTATATAATCTTTTTCAAGCTTGTCGTAAATTCGGGAACCTCTTAGTGCGTAAGTTGTGCGTGTAGAGTGTTTCATCGCCTTGTTACTGTCTCCCTCTCGCTGTAAAGGGCGAAGCGCAGTTAATTGCACCTCAACTGCGAATGGAAAAATTTGTTGATCAAATTTTTCCATTCGCCATTGTTTGTGGCTCAAACACGGAGCTTTCTCTTATCACGGGGCAGCTACTGAGGTCACTTACAGTGGCATAATAGGTCTGTGTACAACAATACAATAACATTATTCCGATTTACCTGTTATATATAACGAACTGCTCCGTCGGGATTAATTGTTTGCCTCCATTTTTTATGTCTCTGCGACTTTCTCTGTAATCTACGCCATTTTAGATACGTGGATTCTTTAAGTATTCTTTATTACGATACTCAAATTGACTGTAGATTAACAGTACGACAGGAATTGGAAGCTCCGCGTGGAATATTTATGTTTGCCCGCTCGATAGTTGCGATTTTAACGGCGCCCCTGTAATTTGCTCCGTAGTTTTCCATAATTCTTTTAAAAATATTTTAAAACCTTCTATCGCGTTCCATCCATCCATTCACTGATTTCCAAAATTGATGTCGATTCATTTTCTTGTAGGGCTAATCACTTCAACTTCTTGCACATGGTCAAACTTTTATGACCCGAGGTGTACATATATGTATAGATGCTAAAATATTATTTTCGAGTACTGCCTATTTCTTTTCAATTCTTTTTTGTTTGTTTCAATCGTACCTGCAGATTTAGAGACGGAAGATAATAAATCTAAAACCTTGTCGCTAAATTAGGATCTTCTTAGGATATTACAATCTTCCCAAATATGGAAAAAGTATTGTATTTGTAATAAGCTTCATGCTGCTCATACTACAAAATAGGAAAATCCACCGCTCAAATATGTCCGTTTCTTTCAAGGAAAGAGATTATTCATCGTTATATGTACCTATTTGGTGAGCTAAGAGATATACGGTGTATACCATAAATAATTTGAATCAACAGACATATGCAGTGGGTTCTTGGAGGATACAGGTTTGTTATATTTTAATTGTCGCTATTATTTAATTGTATTTATGGCTTATAAATGACTCGATGTAATACCGTCATCTAGGGTGGTATGTGCTTAGGATCTCAATTAGCAACAACAACGTGTTGAAGACTTACACATTGGAGTATTAACGGTACCTTGCTTTCAAGACATATTGTTAACTCTATATCTTCTGACGTGCCGTATTTGTGTTCGTTTCATTTATATTTTTATATACATCATGCCCATCCAGCATCGTTGCTGAGAAATTAAAAAAAAAAATTCCAAATAAGAAGAATATTTGCATGTAATGTACACTGGCTGCAATTAAAAGTGCGCCATTCCTAAATCGTGACCAATAAAGACTTTCCATTTTTGTATATGGGATGATTTCTAATGTACCGAGGAAAACTGAAAAGGTAAGTAAGCAGCAACTGAACAAAATAAAGAACCGAGAAAAATAAATGAAATGAGAACTCGTCAAATACGTTTAAAATAAGTGGTTCTTTTCATTTCTTCGTTTCTAATCAGAAACGAAGTCATTTAATAACTTACGAATACGAAATTTCATCTTTCTAAGTTGAAAAAAATGACAAGCTTCTAGCTCTCCATTGAGACGACGCTAGACGTCTGCCTTTCATACATTTACAATCTGTATACAGTGCGTTTACTACAACATATCAGAGGCAAACACGATGATATCATTACGACAGTTTTTTTCTATTTTTGCAAATTAAAAACTCCTAAAAAATATAAGAGTAACCCCCATCTTTTTCTATTGATGTGTGTTATCAGTAGAGTAATAGGCAAAGCAGTAGGGTGCGTACGATCGACGCAGCTAACGAATGGACTCTCTCGCATCTGAAACGCTAGTCAGTATCTAGTTCGCTGACGCCTGGACACTCTAGTTAACAGCTCTCTTAACTACTACCAAGTATGCTCCCAAAAACATTAACTTGCTCAGACTTGCTCGGATAATGTTAAATATATGTTATAATGTTTATTTGTCCCACTTTAAATACGTCGATAATCGCCTCGTATTTCGTTCCCTGTCTCATACTATAAGTGAAAAAAATTACAAATATTCTCACAAACTTCTTTTACTGTAAATACATGTTTTTGATACCTTCTTTCTCTTGTATTAATGCAAACGTATAAATACTTATAAATCTCATTGGTTATATGCTTATATCTTATCTCCACGAAAAAAGCTTTTCAATAAACATAAGCAGTCTACCATTTGCAGTGTGTAACCCACTAAATCCCAATTTGGGCACGAGATTTCTATCGATAGCAAGCAGTAGATAGCGACCGAATACCTTTGCACAAATCTACACATCTGTACACCACCGCCCATTGAAGTCTGGCCAAATAATAAAAGTTCAAAAAATGACAAAATAAAAGGCAACCAATACCAAAAGATAAAGTACAACTTCTCTTTTATTATTCATCTTCTGTGGTAGTTACTTGTAATGGAACTGAGCAATCACGCTCTTCCAAACATTAACTTTCTTCGTGCAATGTTATCAGCGTGGATCATTTACCAATAGCTACTTTTTTTTACCACGGAGCATTTCGAAAACTATTTGTTACTGCCATCGACAAATATTTAATTGTTGAATGTAATAAATTAAGGCATCGTAAAACTTTCTCCCTTGGTCAAACTTCCGTGGACGGTAGTGTACGTGTATACACGTATCTCGTCGGTCTGCTCTGATGTATCTGGCGTGATGCAAAGCCCATTGACCGCTATTGAAGAGGTCACTAGAACTGGAGGACGTCTTGGAGAACCGGATGGACAACAACAGCCGCGCGCGGATCTAGAGGACAACAACAAAAAAGGGAAAAAAAAAAAAACCGGAGACCGCGACAGCAGCACCAACATATTAGTCCGAATGTTTTCGATCCATTTGCAGATTCGCGTGAAGTCGTTAAGAGAATATTTAACACACTGACTCCGTTTCTTTCGGCTGCGTTTTCATCGCCTTCGACGGAAGAAGGTAAATCGTTTCAATTAAAGTAATCGGCGAGGAAAAAATGGAGAATTCTAAACGCGTTAGGTTTTTCTACTTTTTTTTTTGTACGTGCGATGATAAAGAAGATTGGATTTTTTTCTTGAACCGTTTTCGTTTCTAGAAGAAGCCATTGTACGATGAGAACTACGTATACAAGAAAACATTGGATCGCTCGTTCGTGTTTTTTTCTTCTTCTTTCTTTTAGCTTTTAACCTTATTTAAGTTTTTCGAAATTTTCGAAATTTCGTGTTTTTGCGGCTTGGAACTTGGTGCGAAAGCTCCCAAAGTTTACTATACAAAAGTACCACTTTCCTGAAAATCATTTTCTCTGCACTATTTACACGAAACGTGGTCTTTGTTAATTTTCTTTTTTGAAAAAAAAATAAATAAAAATAATTAACAGATAGATACGCTTGAACGATATTTTCTACATCTTTTTAATACCGTTACCCAACCGTTTGCAAACTCAATTTCTATCTCGCATTGCTTAAATAAATCGCGGAACTCGATGTACTCCGAGGATGAATCAGCAGTTTTCGAACAATTTCAAGAGAAACTACCCGGTTTAATGATCATGTCTGCAGATGCTATTATTCATCCTCATATTACCATGACCGGTGAATAAACAATGGACATAATTTCCGGATCTATTTCCGCGATGTCCGCGGCTATTTAACACGATTATTCAATTGTGCAGAAGCAAAGTGCATGTACGTTCCAGAAATGGTCGTGGAACAGATCTTATCTGCAATAATAGGCGAATACTCGATCTCGTCAATACAGCGTGTTACTATCCAGATCAAAATTGGGAACTTTTTCTGTCCGGCGAAAGTATTCATTCGTCGACGTTATGTGATTTATTCGATTCGTGTCCTTAACGAAAAACGTGTCATCGTGAATAGCGACGTGCGTACGTTTGTACGGACGAAATAAGTAATAATATCGTTTAACAATGGCCTTTGTGAGTGCAATTAGGTAAATTACACGAAGTCAGATACAATCTAGATTATTAGCTTCGAAGATCGTGAGAGAGTAGTACTTAACCGAACAATATCTTATGTTTATGGATGTATTTTAATATTCTCTCGCCGGATCGTTGTATTGTCTCCCAAAAATTTGATATTTTGCGTATCTCTGCGGGCCCTGGCCTCAATAAGAAGAAGGACACTACTTGCTTTGTAATAGGATCTTCTTGCAAGAAGCATATGGAAATTAACGATTAGAAAACGTTCACTTGTGCGACGAAAATGGTAAATAAGAAAGAAAAATGTCTCTTCTTTTTACAGTTACATTGATGCTGTGCTGTACGAGATCCTTTCATGTCTTCAATTAAAACGCTACATAGTTATTTCAGTATATTAGGAGACAATAACCAAGAAAGAAGCCGAATCCTTGTGGTGTTAACTCATCATTTTTTTATTGTTTCTAGGAGACGCTTTTCATGAGAATCTTTTGTCTCGACTACGACCATTAGCTATATTCAATCGCAAACGTAACTTGATCCGGGGAGCCTTTAGGGATATATGGGGGCTAATAATAAATAAAGATAGTATCTCCAAAACATGGTTTGCGGTGGTAAAAATCGTTATCCAGGCGCTTTTTCTTCGATATTCGGGAGCCAAAGGACATAATCGGTAATTGGACGTGATGTATGAAAGCTGGCATTTTCACGATGAAGGACAATGCGACATTGTTTTTCCTAATTTAATCGATGACTTCTGGCAAACAGATTGCTGCATGCTATTTAATATTCTTCGATCCTTCAAGGTGAGGCTCGCTTGGGATATGTCTAGTACAACCGATCATTGTCTCGCAAGTGCTTCGTGAACGAATAATTGGCACTGACCTTTCTGATTTTCTTTTAATCATGTGACGCACAACCTTGATGCTTTTTAGAACAAGCGATCTTGGATGCCTTTAAACACCCAGCGCCAAAGCACTTGCACATCAAGTATGTGATAAGTCAATAAATTTTTAAAATTGTACGAAATTTGTTCCAATCCTATTCCACCAAATCGGTCTATGGACGCACAAAGTTTTCTTCATCTTTGAAGTTCTCTTTTGTTCCATTTTCTTCGAGACCTTTCCCAATATTTTGATCAGTTTCGTCTGTAGCTCATCGTTGCCTATCCAGATTATGAAGGTTAATTCAGCCGATTTCAAGCCGCTAATGGGTCATTGAAATAGTTTGCACGAAAAAAAAAAGATTCGGTCACTTTTTTTATCTAAATCTTATTTGGTTGTTGTGATATGCAGCATAGTGCAAAAGCTTCCTTCAATAGATGCTGAAGTACACGTTATCCATAAAAGCTAAATAAGATTTTATTAGGAGGACTCCTTTGTTTATCTCTTTACTGAATGCGTTTTTCCTGGAAGTATATCTTCGAAGTTCCGCCTTTATGTATCACCCGTGATGTTTTTTTCTTGAGAATAGGAAAAAACGCCAAGCCAGCTCCTTTCTCTTTGTGATGTTGATTTCATTTCCAAGAATTTCTTTCTTTGCTTACGTACATTGAGATGTACGTCTTCGTATTGTTAGAAATGCGTGCTTTTATCACTTCATAAAAGCGCTTTAATATCCGGTGTTTTGTCGATTTTCGGAACCTTTTAATGCAAAATATAATGCGAATAAGGGTGCTCCCTTTCAATTTCTCTTAATTCCATTCGTAGTCCGTCACACGAGCGCCATTAAATAACTTTCATCGGGAAATTACCGTTTCAGTTAACGAGATAAGTCGTCTACATCTCTCTCCTAAATCATCGCAATGAAATTTCTCACGTTTATCCTAAATTCCCGAATGGGAGGTCTCTTTCTCTCCATTTCGTCTAAGGAAAGGAGTTCCGTATGTGCTCGCGTTTTAAATTTTTCGATGGACCGCGTCCGTCTAAGATCTCTCGGTTATCGCGTTTCGAGTTTTGTTCGTTGCATCTCAGCGAAGATATTAAAATATTCGAATACGG
Source organism: Oryctes rhinoceros (assembly GCA_020654165.1). Taxonomy (NCBI): domain Eukaryota; kingdom Metazoa; phylum Arthropoda; class Insecta; order Coleoptera; family Scarabaeidae; genus Oryctes; species Oryctes rhinoceros. Next base: position 2,806,444 of record JAIOKQ010000978.1, read on the forward strand.
CAAATATTTATCTTCGTTTAGTGTCCGTTTATGGTTTATCGTGATGGAGCACGTCCGGCGTCCAGCATCTGCGGCCGTTCTTGCAAGTGATTAGAAACACAATTGATTAGAAATCGACCTGTTGGTGGTATTGTGCGGTTTTTCGTTCTTGTTTTCTGGTTAAGTGGGAAATCTAAAAATGCAACCTCTTAGTTGCGCGGTATTGTGCTGTGTGCCTCATAAATTACATCGCGTTTAGCTAACGGTTGGCATTCCGATTTCTATTACGGGCTAATTCTATTCTATTCAGCCTTTTGCGTACGACTTCTCTCTTAACGACCGCACACCGTAATAAATAATGCGCCTGTTGATCTACGATCTTGATTTTTATTCTAGCGTTTTGTTATGAAGTACGATGCCCAACGGATTGTTGTATTTCTTGTGTTTTTTTAAATAAATATGCACGTATAAAACTAGAAAGTGTCGTATTCACTTGCACAACACTATTTTTAATCTTCCTCTATTTTACTTCAATAAAACAACTTTTATTTAAATATAGGCTTTACTTTCGAACTCGCATAGAACATCCTCTCTCTACCTCTTACCAATCTCTACTACTAAAAAGAAAACAATATTGCCAACTACTACGTGACTTGTATGACTAATGGGTGGAACTTCTGGTCCAGACGTGGCATTTTTTGGAAAGATTCAGGAAAGTGTCGGCGGCGCTTTGAACGACAGGAACGATTGCACAATTGATAGCAATGAAGTGCCTGATGGTACAGCGGACATTGTTGCGTTATTAAATTTCTTAAACACTAGCTCTCTACATAGAGAGAATTGCGAAATGATTACCGGGAATTATTGGAGTTAACAATGACTTTTCCTTTTATCCTGTTATCATTTCGTATAGCAGCAGTTGAAAGTCATGTTGTTGCGTCCAATTGGTTTATTGGAGTAATTGCCGGTGAAATGTTAGGAGATTTCAAAAAATAAAGTCAGAGCCAAGTTGATACGTATATTAAAAAATACATTTATTTCTGTATGAAAATAAAATAAGTCTTCTTTTTCCAAGTCGGACGCAACGGAAACAAAAAAAAAACTAGTTTTTTTTTGTTTCCGTTTAGTTATTGGGAGATTACAACATCGAAGGTGTTATTCGGCCGATATTCGCTCAGTTGACTTCGGAGAGGTTCTATCCTCTTTCTCGGTTTCCCTAATCGCTAACAAGACCCCGAGGTCAATCTCTTCCTGTCCCGGAAGTTTTGTTAAAGTTAAACTTATCTTGATCCCGCGGAAACTACGATATAACTTGTCTTCGTCATCGTGTTTATCCATAATTTCGCAAATTAAATATTATTCGATCAGAAATCGTCAAGCACCACGGGAAATATCTAAGTCTTCCAATTGTCTGCGCTTTTTAAGGACATAGATACTTTTAGAAAAAAAAAATCGATTGAAATAATCAGGCTAAGGTAAATTCGACGTTCGATTATTTAAAAATACGCGGAATTATAGTGCGTGGCGCGCTACCATAAAGAGTTCGCGTAACGTCAACGTTCGAGGTTAGATTAATCGATTAGAATTTCAGGACATATAAAAGAAGTTTTGCGGATTTCGTCCGTCAATATCAGCTGGTGCGAACTTAAAGAATAAAGCAATTTTCTAAAACGTTTGCGTTTCGAATACGTGATTAATTAAATTAACTTCTTTGAAATCCTTGGCCAACAGTGCGGCGTCGCGAAATCGAAACAACATCAGGCTACAACTTGCAGCCGTTTGCTTCGAAATCCAATTTAATATGAAATCAGATACTTCCTAGTGAGTATTGATTTTATGCGGTTAGGAGGATTTTTGTTTTTTTGTTTTGTTTGAAACGACTGGTAAGCGCAGCTTAAGAATGTAGAAGTAAAACTTTAAGTTATTGCGTGTTAGTACCTCATCATGGCACCATTTTTTACAGCTAGATACTTGTTACAAGAAGAATAATCGTTCCTTCTTGAAGAATGGAGAATGAAGAAGAATGGTCTTATTATTTGGAAATCACGGAAAGTTTAGCTTGTTTTATAAAACTAAACTTATTGTAAGCGATCTGATTCTACGCTCACCTTCCACCTATCCCTCTCATCGTCTTATCTGCTTCGTTCCCGTTTTTTTTTTTGGAGCTTTAAAATTTAGAATTTCAAATTAACAAATAAACGTAATCAAGCCAACATCGACGTTTAAGAAATATTAGAATTAAAATTAGAAATTAATTCGTCGTTTTATCACCTCGTCGAAGCAAGAGGAAACGCGGCTCGTCTCGTTACGAGCGCTAGTACCGACTCTCTCGCATCGTAATTTGTAAAAACCCGGCTGGATACTGAACGAGTTTAGATACGGCCGTGCGAAAAGCTTATCTATATGTACGTAGAACCAAGTCAACGCACGCTCGATTTTTGTAACCCTTTTTTTGCGCCGCGTACGGTTGCGTGCGGACCTTATTAAATGTAACCGGATACGATTATTAAAATGCCCGTTCACCTGTTGCTTTTTGTTTTTCATTGTACAACCGCACGGAATATACGGGCACGAGATAGGCTTCGATATATACATCCGTCAAGTTTTTCGTAAGCAGCAACTACTTATCCTAGCTAGTGTTTGATTTAATGCAGTTGTTTCTTCGGGCCAAGCTACCCTTCGTAACGGGGATGGTTATGCGGTGTTAATTAAAGAATAATGCAATTTGACACATATTGACGAAGATATACCGGCGTAAAGGACACATTTACGGCGACACAGTGCAAGTTGGCAAATTCTCCTGTAGTTCCCCTAAAGTAATCCGTGTAACATGAGAAAAGCTAGAAAAACATTTATTTTAAAAGAAATAGTTGAAAAAGCTATCTTTTTGCAACTTTAATTGCAGAGTAGGCGTCGCTTACTTGGGCTTTCTTGCAGAACACAGCGCGTGTTCTTCCAGGTAGAATACCTTCAAAGCAAAGGCAACAAATGGTGCTTAGTTAGAGCATTTACACGGAACTTTTCGACAAAGAATATCTCGAACAGGATGCAAATTTGAACAAGGCGCGGGACAAACGCATCGAGCAAGTTATTGGAAGTTTGTTAATAGAACGCGAGCGGGCAATATCCGCATTAAAACGAGTAAAGCTAAAGTTCTTTATTTTTCACCGGGTAGCGGCGCGTTAAATCCTTAGCAACTTGCTGCAAGCTACGTTAAATTTACCGTTCATTAAAACTTTCTCAAACTTTTCTTGTATCGTATTACACCTACCGCGATGTTTTCCATAAACTCCCGGCGATTCCAGGCTCGTATTTCCCTCGTCGCAGCCTTGCGTAGCCGAAATCGTTCATTCGCGCTGTGTTTAATCGTAGCGTCGGCGAATCAACCCACATAAATACGTTCGCATACCATTCTCATCGCTTTTACTCCGTTCGCGATCCTTCTTTCCCATTGGCATTTGCTACGTACCAGCACACCGATACCTGGGTATTCGATTAACTGTTCTGCGGACTTCTGGCGTATCTCGTTACCGAAGTCGCTGTCGCAGTCTCCGCGCCACCGGCTCCAGAAACCCAAGAGGAGATAAAAGGTTGCACGAAAACCTCAACGAGACCACCGAAGCAGTCACGAGTCCTTAATTGCTTTAGAATTGGTCGACGGTGTCGTTTTACGGTAATTAGACGCAGCGGCAATACCAGCATCACATCACGTTGGGGCATATAATATTTACTCGCTTGCCATAGCTTTCAATTAAAAAAGGGATAAGATATAAAAAAGGAATTTATTAAGGAAAACGTAAGGCGACATGTGAGAACAAGGACGAATAATTTAAGTCAGGTGTGTTGAAATGAAATACTCGCGTTGTGGCTCGCTAATTTGCAACACTCGGTATATACCTTTGTAACCGTTTTTTTTTTTTTTATGAACATTAAATTTTATCGACGATAACAAAGTTTGTTCAGTTAAGTTCGCCTTCTATAAAATGCTTAAAACGAAATTAATGCAGTCCTCCCCGCGTCGTTTGTTTCCCTTTTTTCGCGTCGTCCTGATGGATCGGTTCGCTCGTTAGTCGCTATTTATAGGGCTTCCACCGGTAACAGCGTTTCTGACACGTCGAGAAATTATTTCACGACAAATTGCCGCGATCCGTGCGCGGCTGGTTGCATTCGGCGGTCTTGCACGCGAAGAATCTATTAATTCCACCAACACACCTGGCATCTTTAATGTTCTTTCGCTGTTAAATGCCCACTGTTCCAACTATAGACCGGCGCGCGCGAACGGCCATCGCCGGTAAATATAGTCCCCGTCCGGTCGCCTGGAGGCAAAGAGAACAGAACAAGTACTGGACACTGACTTGCCAGTTACGTGATGAATTTCAACAAGTGGCCGTAAAAATGTCGCTGGCGTGTTGCATGAACGCTTCGAGATGGTTATAGAATTTATATTTAAAGCGGAATCCGATTCTTTGGGTGCGGGTAGTGCGGCTTCGCTCAGAATAATACCGTCTTAACTCCGCACGGAATGTGGAATGAAGTTGGCGCATTATTAGTCGGGACAGGGACGGGATATTTTGTTAAAATCCTTCGTCGCCGTCGTTACTTTTGGCAATGTCTTTATCATCTTCTCGATAGAATTTTTTTTTTTCGCTTAGTACATTTCTATGTCCAAGAGTCGCGCAATGGTCCTTATAATTGAATAAGTGGCTTCATGTTGAAATCTCCTGGTTTCTACATTTCGTGAATAAAGTGCTTCTTCTTCTTCTTTATTTCATAGCTTATGGCATTACGACTTCGGCAAATTTGGATTCTCGACATTGTTTTTTCTCGTTTGTTTGGATGTCCTCCAGACCATTTTTTCTTCCATGCTTCTTCGCTACTTTTTTCTTATGCTCGCAGATTCAATTCTTTGTACGTGGCCAATCATTTCAGTGGCTAAAGGAGAAGACCGACTGAAATATTTGACCGTTCGACTTTTTATTGGTGTTTTCTCCATTCCTGTGTCCGGCTCTTGTTACCTTCCCTATTATCTTCCTCAAATTATATTATTTTGTTTTCCTGTCTTGTTGACTTGAAACAAGTACTGTACTATACAGTGTTTCCCAAAAAATTTTATACAAAGGAAGAAGAAGTTAAAGTTATGTAGTTTGATTTTCCCTGTATTCTAGCCAATGTTTAAAAAAAATTGTACTTCATCATGAATACACGAGTCATGCAGACTTTTTCATCAAGAATATATTTTTTTTGTGAAGTACAAGATAAACTTTTTCTCCATTTCTATAAAAAAAATTTAGGACACACTGTTTATTTTAGTTTTTGTTTTTGTAGATGTTTCTTTTTTTCCGAGCAATGTTTTGTTTATTTAATGTTAATTTTTTGTTCTGTTCAATATTTCTACGTTTGTTGTTCCATTGTTGTCGGTCTTTGTTTTCATGCCTATTACCTCCGCTTTTGATGTTTTCTTCTCTCTCTTTTCCATTGGTTTTGATCACTTTCGTCTTTCTAGTATTTGTTTTTTTCTTTCATATTTTTAATACTCGCTTGGTATAATATGATACAAGCATCTAATTGGATCTTTTTCTTGCGAGAAATTCAGTAAATACATGATCTTCTTATGATTAAAAGCATGTTACTTGCAGGTACATGTTAATTAAGTGAATTTCCATAAAGGTAAAGGTATTTCTTTACCATAAATTATTTCAATTAAAGCAAAAAAAAAAAACATTAAAATTTCGCGTTACAAAGAAGAAAGAAAAAAAGAGAAACAAACGCGAGCTGCGAAATGTCAAAATAAAAATAGCCAGACGTGTAATAAACATGTAAAGAACATTTGCGCTAATAAAGTTGTGTCATCGTTTAAAACCGCGTTCGCTAGATTGTGTCAGCCTTGAGAGGCTGTTGGCGAACCAGTTTCGCTCCGAACCGCGGCATTATAAAGGGAGGAAGTTTTGAATTACATCTGATTTGTATAAGCTGTTTCGAGTACTGTTCTAATATAAATGGATCGTAGGCTACGCGGTGATGGGTTATAGTAGTCACTTGGTTTCTCTCTCTCTCTCTCTCTCTGCGCGTCGAAGTGTGTACGTAAATACATTTTCGGGCTAGATTAGATCGTGGAAGCTTTGGGTTAATTTGCATAAGTTGTTTTGAAGACTATTTTAATTTAAGGGGGCTTCGGTTGGATCGTAATAAAATTTGCGTAATCCCGACTTATCTCCATCTGTGCCTATTAAATCTGTCTTTGTTAACTATCTTCTCTGGGCAGATTTTCAGAAGTTGTAGATTGGAAATTTTTCAAAAAATTAGCATCGGCCAGCGTGGCGTAGTATTGTCAGCTTGTGTTGTGCAATTTGCTTGGCAAAAGCAGAGATTCGCGCGGATATGCAACGCGACACCGGGAATTTTCATGGCCGATCGGTGCCCCCTATCCTCGAGAGAGCTAATTGAAACAAGACGCGGACAAAAAAAAAAACGCAAAACGGAATACCTGCGTACGTAGGCCGATAAGAGCCCGGTAATGTGGCAAATTTAAATTGGCTATTAATAAGGTACGCATAGTCGATGGCAGCGCTCGACACAATCGTTAACAAGAGAATATCCTGGCCGTGCGTGACAAATGGCCGGCGAATAAATTTCATCGCTAATGTCTTCTGCGCTGCTCCGCGTAAGACCTGCTCAAGGACGATGCTACCTTAACCCGTTCCGCCGCTTCGGTTCGGTAGTCGTATAAAACGGTAGGTACGATTGCTTATTGTTGACAAATACAGGTATCCGTTTCGAACTAGGCTGCGAGAATCAATTTCGACGTTGTGATTGGAGCAACGTCCACAAAAAAAAATGTTCCATTATTGGAATTCATTAGACGGGCTTCTCGTATTTGTTGCCCTTAGAAATATCTAAGATCAGCTTTATTATACTGCTCGAAACAATTAAGGGATATTTGGAAAGATTGCAATGAAATAAATAAACAACGAATGTAGCAGCTCGCAAATATTTTTATATTTAATTGCAACGTTTTTAAATAAGAAACCGAACGCATTGACAAGTTCGAACTTGTTTGCGTACATTATAAAGCTACTGAGGCACTAGTATTAATAAACATCATTAAATGAATACTCAATTATGAGAGTTTATAAGAAGTTTTATTGATAAAATCCATTGTTTTATAGATCAATAAATCACATCAACAAATTTTTGTGGAAGATTATTCCATTCCTCTATCAGACCATTTTGATGTTCCCGATGTTCCTCGTAAAGCATCCCAAGCATGTTCGATAGGATTACCATCAGGAGAATTTGCTGGCCAGTCCATTCTATTGATTCCCAAATGTTTAATCTAGTTCTTCACGATGTTGTCTGACGTGGACGAGCACTGTCATCTATAGCGCCAGCGTATGGAAGCTCTGAGCAGTCAGATTGCCATTTTGTATCACATAAAGACCTGTATGACTTCATGCGCTTATCCCAGTCGATACCATTACACTTCCATCTTTATATTGCAGACTTTCTCTCACAAGTATTGTTTTGTTACAAAACAATACTTGTGCCCAGTCATCGTGTTTCCAATTTTTATGTTGTTCAATCCATATTCTTCGCGACCTTTTATGAAGAGCAGTTAGTGGAACGTAGACTAGCGGTCTTCGCGCATACATGCCAACGTTATGAAGACGATCTCCTATTGTTGTTTGAGTTGATGCTACTCTTCCCGTAGCAGCGGCAAGCTCATTTCTAAGCTGCGTTGCGTGTTGAGTGCGGTTCCTACGTGCAAGTACTGTTAAGCATGGATCATATCTTGGCGTTGTAGTTGCTCGGGGGCCTTTTATCCTCGTCTTCTCTGAACATCTCCAGTTTCTTTAGCCACTGCGAAAACTTCAAGCAACAGCTTGCTGTCTCCGTCCACCTTCCAATCGACCTATCGCTGTCCAAGCCTGCGCATGAGTCAAATCGCGTTGCCTTTCCATTATTACGCGTAATTAGAGTTAAAAATTTGCTATGACACAGAAAATGATAAAATCTAACTGTATAAATCGTCCAGATCGGTCGGTTGCACGCTTCTATATCATCAAGCTGTGGCGATTCGCGCTGGCGCTACACTATAACGCCGTACAAGCTGAAACTTGTCAATGCTTTCTTGTTTAAAGACATCATAGTTGCAGAATAAAAATATTTGCCTGTCTTATATTATTTATTTACTTTATTGTTACTTTTATAAATATCTTCGAATTGTTTTGAACATCAGCGGATAGCAATTGCTTTCGAAGGATTTAAAAGAAGAACCATAGACGAAGGCCAAAAGGTGGCTGCAATTCAATTGCCAGGTGTTACTGATCGTCCTATTCAAATTTCGCGCGTGACCTATGACAATGGTAGCGTGTTTTTCCCCTTACTTACATCGTTTTTGCCATAAACGATTCCATCGATACCACGAAGGAACTACTTTAGCATTATTTGTTTGGTTATATCTACGATTTTGCAAATATGATGAAGTTTTCTCAGTAAAGAGGTGAGTATCTGTTAGAGCATTCGTACCAAGCAAAATCTTCAGTTACCAATCTGACGCATAGAAACGGTTCGAATATGGTTCGTTTGAGACGGATACATTGATCGATTGTGTCGTCTCGTTTGAAGGCTGAAGTTCAACAAACAGCTATTGTTTCTTTCCTTTTCTGTTTTTTTTTTTCTTTCTTACTACCTCGCTGAAATGTGGAACTGTCGCTGTGAAATGAAGAGACTTCCATATGAGAGGCGATAATTATAGATAATAGATATTTAGAAGCACGTTAACGCGATAACTGTTCAACATTACTCGGTATTCCTGCTAATGGTCGTTAAAGTCGTGCTTTAATTACGGCATTTTAATTGACTAATGTGGCGTTGAAGTTGAATAAAGTGCAATTGTGAAGTCGAATAAAGAGCGAGGAATGGCATTTCCGTGATGCTTATGTCACGGGGAGGAATTTGGGTTAAATCACAATCAAAGAGAGTTTCGGATCAATAGTAACAATGAGTGACGTGCGACTATGCGGAATTCATTTCAAATTATTTATTCTAAGTTGGCATGCCGTTGAAAATTTTTTGGTTGATGCATGGATGGAGAAGCGATAATATCTTATAGATAACACTGTTTAATCGTACAGTTTCTTCTGATTGTTTAACATTACGTAACTTCAACACCTCAGCAGCTCTTAAAGCATGATTTTTACTATTTGCTGATTACAGCACCAAGTTATCGAATCTCTGAAGGAACTAATATTCAGGGGAAAAAAATAATTGTAGAAAAACCCATCCCAACGCACTGCTTTACTGAAGAGATTAAACAGTTCCTATCCAAAAGATACGGTGCGTTTTACGCTTTTAGGGACCAATTTTAAGTTTTTACGAACGACCATTAGATGAACTATTAATATTAGGCCTTACTCGATCCAAATCGGTTGTTGCTCCAAAAAACTTCGATGCTATACGTAGAGAATCGACATGTGACTTATCGTCAGATGGAAACGCATCCTTAGGTATATCGAAGACTGCAGTAGTACATTCGACGTTACAATGTGTAACTGTGGAGAAGACCTGTTCGCGATGGATTCAACATAATTTCACCCAATTCAAAAAAGCTACTCGGATACGCCGAAATGGTCCAATTGATCTCTTTAATCATCTCACAATCAACAAAAATAAGCCGATGCGACAATCGCGTCCAAAGGAGAAGCTCCGAATGCTTGAACTTCATTTCGCCAAAACGTGAGATGCCAAAATAAAGTAAAACCTATCTTCGGCTTGCGCAAGACAACGACAAAGGGTCAATCTCGAGAAACTTGAAGGAAGATGGTCACCAACACTGTTTCTGCGAGATGAAACAGCGCCGATGATCCACTAAGAGAAACTAAAAACGAAAACATATCAACTTGGAACACGCTGAAGAAGGTAAACGATTGAAACGGGAAAAAGCGGAAGCGGGTTATTAAATGCACTGCTCTCTTCAGTTGAACGTAAAGCACCTCGATTTGGTAATCTTGATGCTGGAACGTTTACACAAGAAGTAATTGATACACGTGTCGTAGAGGTAAAGGAATTTCCGTGATAAGCATTGCGATTTCAATCACACATTGCGGACACGTGAATAACCAGTAAGATACTTCACAATAACGATGAATCACTTGAACGCGTGCTATATATTCAATCACCCAGTCGTCTGATTAAACATTCATACACTGTCCAAATTAAGCTTCAAAGAGACTTCATAATCGCCCGTTCAATAGCATTTTACGTCCTCATAATCGTAGTAATGGAATACTAGAGAGAGAAGGACGTGAGTTTATTGTTATAGTGTTGCACACGTTTGTTATTTTATAATTTTTAATATTACCATTTTTAGGCTGTTGCGACAGATATTCTCGAAATAACTTCATTCTTTTGATATAAAAAAGTTTATTTATCACCAAAGAGGACAAATTCGGAATGAAACCACAGGCGTGACTAACGATTGGGCTCCCGCACCCCGCATATGAAGGTTATTCAGTATGTTGTTCACGGCCACCGTATGTGCGTCTATGATAGCAACAGGAAAGCGTATTCTGTGTATTTAATCATGTTGAAGGGGCGTACAATAAAAAAAAATCGCTATCATTAAAATTAGTGAATAGGTTTATTGAGAATTATTCCGGTTTATTTTTCAACGGGGTAAATGTAAAATGTTTAATGTACAATATATTTATAAACCATTCAATACGATCAAATTTGCGACGCTACGTGCGTAGCGCAAGACGTAAAGATAAAGAAACTGGTGTCTATACAGAATAGGAACATTTGTTATTTCATTTATGTACAATGATGGTTGTGTGTAATTTGCCGTTTACTTTGTTGCGCAACGATTCGTTTATTTCGTTTTTTAAAGACTACGTCAACGTAAAATGACCGAGCTGCACCCATTGCTTGGAAATTATTTAAAATCTGTTCGTGTACATTTAGAAAATTAAATTAAGGCTGAACTGAGTACTTGTATGTGGATGAAGCAACTGATAGCAAAAAAAGATCTGTACTTAATGTTGCGGTGCGTAAAATGTAACCATATCAATCGCCATCTTCAATTTTATTAGCTACCAGACGCCCTACATCTTGTAGCAGAACAGGTCCGTAAATGTTACCTAGAGGTAGATGCATTAATATCGAATACAAAAGCAGTATTCCTGAAATCCCCAAAACGTATTCGGAAATTTCAGCAATCGTGTTCCAATATCTTCCTCCCACCATAACCGACTTCGATACGATGGGAAACATGACTAAAAGCGGCGTTTTACTATCATGAATATTTGGAGGATGTAAAAATTGTGGCTTTATTATTAAAAAATTCGAAAGAATGTGCCGCTATTGAAGAAAGTCACGCCTGCGGTTTCACTCCGAATTTCTCCTCTTTATTTATCACTAATCTGTTTTGTGGTACCGAAACCACCCCATCTTTATTAGCCAGTTTACCTGACAACCCATTTTCAAATTAGATCTCTCAAATTAAGCCAATATTCTACATTCAATTCAATTCTAAATTCATTCTCCTCCAAAAGAAATAGTACAATTAAAAAATTCGATTTTCTTGCACGTAGGCATGCACTTTAACGTAAGTCATCAAGTAGAACCTTGAAAATAAGTACGATTTAGAAATGGAATTTACGACGATTTCGCACCCGCAAATGGAAACTTTACAAATGCAGACGGCATACGATCTTCGCATACCATCTGTTCCAATAAACCTTCTTTTCTTCGCTTATCGGTGACTTTCTCCCCGCGAAACTATTTAAAAAAGAACGCAGGCACGATTTGTTTTCTAAGTATACGCTTGGCACTCCAGTCAAATTCGCGTATTCGCGTGGGATGAATGTCCATGCAAACCTCCTGCGGTATGCGATCATTCTTTTACCTCGCGGCGATTCCTTCAATTCTTTGCAACCGGATAAGAGCCTTGCACTTCGACGGGTGACTTTAACAAAATGTTTGTTTTGTCTTTTTTTTTAATCGAAATTTACGTCTTCAATACTTTATTACAATATAAGAAAGGTAACAAGAGGAGACCTGATTAGTCTTCTTCAACAAGTCCATTATATACTGGTCTAGCTTTTCTATCTTACTGGAGCGCTTTTTCTCTTTTGACATCGAATATACCGTCTCATCATAATTTATGCAGGAGCTTTTAGCTATACAACGCACCACATAAGAATTACGTTTTCGTACGTTTACAAAATGGCGCTCGCGCGCTGCATACGTGGGAAATCGTATATGTAACACATACATGTGTTATATACGCTGGAACTGTGACTGTGCAGGTCAACATTCAACCGCTAATAAATTAAATGGAAACCTCTGACCTCAGCCTGCCACATTGAGTGAAATCGACGGTGTTTCGCTTCACTTTAATCACACGGGAGAATATATCGTAGCTCGCAGCAGTGAAATGTGACAAAGGTGTTTATCTATCCAAATAACGGCTACGTATGTACATATACGTACTACGCGCGAATGTAAATAATTCCAACTGTATTACTTGCTTTGCTACCGCTGTTAACTACGTTTAGGTGATGATTAATTGATTGATCACATACGAAACGTAAATACGATGGATGAATTATTAATTAGTGAGCCTAACTCTCTTTCATTCAAGCTTTATCAAACGCGTGAAATTATGTGTTTATCACTTCATTCGACTTAAGCTTCGTTCCGTTCACGTCGGGGTAAAGGAAGAAGGCAGAGGGAGCTAAATCTGGCGACCGTTAGGACCATTAAGAAGATCATTAATGAAAGTTGCCGTATTGATGGAGAGTAACAGTACTCCATAAAAAAAAGATCGTCTTTTATCCGGGAGAATTCTAGAATCCATTACGTCATATAAAAACATCTTCATTCCATAATTTTATAATAAGCAAGCGCTGCACACCTAACGCTCGCCAAATCGCAGCAATTGTTTTATTTATACCTACCTTAGCCGGCCGTAATAAAAACGGTACATTCCATCATCATCGTACAGCATTAAAAACGCATTTTCGCAGAGGTGTAATAACATCAAGCTCAAGCTCATGCAGAACGCAGCGGCTAAGTGCGAGCGTACGATCGCAACATCAGATATTACGTTTTGAAAAAAAAAAAAAAAAAAGGTAAAGGTAATAGGTTTATAATGGTACGATTATTTTCTGAATACGCTCGGCGTGTTTTATTGCCATCAGGTTACAGTTACGGATAATGAATCCATTCTTTCTTTCTATTGCGCGGCTAACTGCGATATCGTACGCCGAATATTGAAGACGTGCATAAAGTAATTGAAATATAGTGTTTACGCCGCTTCTCTGTTGCGTAATTCGAGAAAACGATAAATGCGCGAAACGATATCTGCTAGATAACGTTATATAACGACCGTGTAAAATTAGATTTAGTGATGATGATTCAGAATCGTCTGACCTTTGTGGAAGGCCGAGTATGTATCTTTATGCAGGACTTCCTTTGTATGCGCTAAAAAAAAAAAAAAAACTTGAATGTGTTACAGTGTGAGCAAGTTAAATGAGTTTGGAAGTGTATATCACTAGATCTTCTTTAACGATCAATATTGATGAACCTGTTAAGTACAACCGGCTTAAACCTGTATACACCATTGATATTACTTTTCCAGTTGTCCGGTAAGTAACTAACATGCTCGATGGCGGAGAGGGTTGTTGCACTACGTACTTCTTAGCGAAACAGTGAACAGGTTCGGACAGGCGAAAGAAATATGGCCGATATATTCTCTTTGTTCCGGACGAGCTTTTCTACTTCCGTTTGCTAGCTTTTGATTTCCCAATGTACGTATCGATTTAGTTATATTTAGCTCTCGTTATCCGACGAATGCAGCATACGGAATCGAAACGCGTAGGCGACGGTTATTTTGAACTTTCCTCCTGTGATATCCAACATCGTAAAGGTTGCGCTTAACGTTAATAATATCGAAATACAGCCGCTTACGTAGGAGGTCGTATACCGTATTTCGAAAGAGCGCTTCCTTCCAATTTAATCCGACGCGGCGGTTATTATATATTTCAATAATAATAATAATAGAATTTTCGCGATTGGTCTGGTCGGCGAAACGTCGGCGAATTTCTCTTCCATCTAACTAACGAGATCGTTATTCTTTCTTCTCTTTCGAAATAGATCTGCGCTCAATCCGCAACATTTAAGATGGTCTCCTCAAAATAAACGGTTGTAACAGAATCGAAAGTAAAGAGCGCAACCGTACTCTTACAAAACACGCTGCCGGCTTGCGTAACGTTGTAAACTTCGATGCGAACTATAGTGGCTTTTTTTTTTTATTTCGCCGTTTAATTATTTTAAACAGCTATTGTTACCTACCGGATATTTGCACATATTTGAATAGTACCACCGCCCATAATTTATTGTGTCGTGTTCACTATGGACGGTCTTTGGATTGGTAACGCTACGGGAGGTTTATGAACTGCGGCATGAATTATTATTGCTTCGTCGTGTAACAGTGTGCAGCAACTTCGAAGCAAATGGAGTGGCTTTTTTTAATTAATTTTTTTTTGTGTTTTTTTATAAAATTAGAGATAGGTACGTTGAACCATAATACCCAAAAAAAGTGATATGTATCATATCAACAATTCTTCTTCGTGATATTTTGTTATTCTCGGTCGCTTTATATCGAAGGAATCCGATTTGTTGATTGGTGATCTTTATCACGTTTCAAAAAACATTTGAACTTGCGAGCAAAGATAAGATTTGTTGAATTTTAATAAACAATACGCTGAAGCCTGCATACATTGGAAAAACTTAGGTGAAGAACAACGCAATCTTCACAGGATCTTTAGGTATGTCTAACATATAAAAATCGGATAAATAGAAAGGAAGAAAAGTTTTTTTTTTAAATAACAATATTTTTATTTAATTTAAGTAAGTTTAGATGATATTGATAAAAAGTTTATTTGGAAAGTAACGCTTACATAACGATCTTAAGAATTAAGACTAGTTAGTTAATTCATATAAAAAACAAATAAATAAATACTTATAGTTATTCACCGGCAAATCTGAAAAGTATTCTTATATAGGATTCAAGTGATTCAAAAATAACTTCTCTCACCGTATATGTCGATGATCCGGATGTTCGCAGAAGGGCCTTCCGCACGGAGATTCGCAACATTCGTCCACGCACTTCCTATAGTTGCTGCAAAATCCTATGCAGACGGAGTATTTTCCTTCGGGCGGGCAACCGAAGTACCTCTTAGCTTCGGCCTCGCAGCACACCCGCAAGATGAGGTATATCAACGCGATCGCCAGCGCGAACTTGACCATTATGGATCGCTTCGTATTCTACTCCGAAGGCGTTCTATTTCCTCTTGTATTTATACATCGAGCGAACCGCCGACCAGGAAGAGCCGTTACCACGATGATTTTGGTGCTTGCAGCTGCGGGTAACTTTTTTGCGCGCTCGTAAACAATCTCGACGTGTCTCGGATATTGATGCGTGAAAAATGAATCTGTGTGGTCCTGCGTTAAGGTGCCGTTCGCGGTAACGCGAAGGTAAATCCATGTATATGCATGCTAGAACCTGCCGGTTCGTAAATGCTAATCGGACGGGGCCCGTTGGGAAGTCCCGCGTAAAACGTGGATCGACGTGAGACGTCCTAATTTGTGAAATGATAATTGAAAACCTTTCCTCGCCTACGTTCCTTGTTTTGGCGCGCTTTGTACGATTAGAAAGGTCGTCGGATAACGAGCTGGCACGATGAATATTTAGCTTTTGTGTTGTCATTCGCATGAATTGAAATTCAGGGCATTCAAGGATTCGATCGAAGCAACGAGGAAATATTACATAGATGTTCTTATTAAAAAAAAAAAAAAAAAAAAAAAAACTGGAGCAATCCCACGCCCGGAGAGATAAAATAAAAGATCAAATATCTTAATCTTATATTAAACATTAGAAGAAACTCAATTTCGATTATAACAAAACAGAAGAATAAATGATTTTCAAAGAAAAACAAATAAGAGAAAAGAACAATAACAGAAGAGAAAATAATGATCTTAGAGAACACAGAAAATAACATGCAATAAACTAGAATAAGTACTCAAGTTCAAACATTAGCAAGAGATGTTGATGAAGAGATGAAGAGAAAATAATAGTTTATCTGTGTTTGGTCTTTCGTCGCTTACGTCTTTTTAACGAATACCTCTCCCAAATAATGTTAACCACTGTAATCGCCGTATCGGATCGGTGATAACATCGCAGAAGATTAAAACTTATGGTACAATATTAGGCCCTCATTTTTGGCTAAGAAGAAAATATTTAAGAAATAGTAACATGGAGCCGAGACGTAGACTTGGATGGCGCAAACGCCAGCCGTTGAAATTAAATTTTTGAAAAATAATCGAAAATAAAAATGGATAAGGTGAGAAGCACGGCCTTTAGGCCAAATTTTGAAAAGAGGAGCCACGACCAGAAAAAAATAGAAGAGAAGCAATTGAGATGGTATGGAAAAATGAGAACCCAAGAAGAAGCAAGAGCATCAACGGCCAGGAGAAGAGTTAAACGGGAGGAAATGCAAGAATACACGCAAGATGGAAGAATAGAGAAAAAAAAGTGTAAAAGAGTAGTTCTGGGCGACTCAACTGCATGAAACGTCAAGGCTCTAAAAGGATAGAATAGTATTAAAGGCGAGTCAAGCTTTGCTCTTTAAAAAATTGTTTTTTCCGGTTTTTTCGATCACCCTTTATGATTAATATTCTGCCGTCCATGATCTTCGCATAGGTACATTTTGCAACTTATGCAAAGAAGTTGACCTCATAATAGTGTTCATAAACACC
Source organism: Oryctes rhinoceros (assembly GCA_020654165.1). NCBI lineage: Eukaryota > Metazoa > Arthropoda > Insecta > Coleoptera > Scarabaeidae > Oryctes > Oryctes rhinoceros. The sequence goes on from JAIOKQ010000978.1 coordinate 2,823,244, forward strand.
TTGTAGATGAAGAGCTGAAAGGCGACTGAAACCTCTGAATAAAGTCCTTGAAGAATTGCATATAATACAAGATCCATTCGAAATCAATTTTATATCCCTGGACTGAAGAATTGGGAATGCTTGTCGCTCCTACTTACGTGTTTGCTCTTCACGAATATAATTTCCTCCGTCCATCGCCAACGACATCTGTTAATTGACATCTCACAAAGAACAAACGTACGATTTACATATATCCAAACCTGCGCTTCCTGTTAGAATTCCTCCTTGGGTAGATTTTTTTATTTTTATTTCTTTTAATTCCGAACGGTACACATTGTGGCTTCAATTCGCATTGATGTAATCTGCCTACTCGCAGCCACCAACAATAACGCATAAATTTAATATCGCTTTCGGAAATACGATACGATCGGAGAAGCGCAAAACGCCGGGAAAGAAGAGAAGGCCAACCTTCATCGTCATGGAAGAAAGCTTAATACCGAAACAATAAAGATTCATCAGTGGTGATGCGTTTCTGCAACGAAACAATACGATCGCATGAATAAATGCGATTCTCAGGGCGGTGCTGTTCCTGGACGGTGACTCTCGTGACTAAAAGAAAAGTAATTTTACCGGATCCCGTTGCTATTTTATCCAGTAAAGTTGCGTACAGTGCATTTTTCTTCGCGTGTGCCTCGTAGAAAATAACATCTCGTGTTTTTCCACATTTCGCTAGTTCTTTTTTTTTATATATAATTTTGGATCAAAAAACTATTTCGAAAAAAAAGAAGAAAAAAACGAGCAAACCGTATCGTGACTGAAGAGCTCGGGGGAAACGTGTGCTTGGTAATTGAAGGAGAGCATTGCGTAAAATTATCGCGGCAATTCTAGGTGCTTTTAGAAGTGAAAGCTTTGAAAGATTTAAATGGTGTAAGCTGCATAGCTTTCAGTGGCTTTTAAAGAGAGACTATTTTCGTCGAATAGAATTCTACGAATACGTGGATAAACAGACCTAATGAACATCCAAATGCTCTAAATTTATCAAGAACGGGTCTTTCATCAAGAATTTAGGGCCCTCTAAAATGGGTAGTTACGTGTGTAGATCTCATCCCTTTGGTCCCTTTTTGTTAGACTTATCTAGCTGATAAAGGAAAAATTTTGATGATATTAGACGTATGGCTCGAGATTTATGCAGGGGCGTAGCTACCGTTATAACCTTCTTCAGCTATGGATGATCTAATAAATGCCTTCGTCGCGAAAAAAGCAAGAAAAGTACCTCTTTTTAAATTTAATCAATACAGAATATTTTTTAGGGTCGATTCAATTATTGTTGTTTTTATTTTACAAATATATTTTGTTTATTTATTGGAAAAGGGCTCCCCCAAAAAATCTGATACAGGGACCGCTGAGGACTAGTTACGCCACTGGATTTAGGGAAACTGACAACTAGAATACTTCAAGAGATAGATCGCGTAGGTCGCAGCTTCCGCCAAACGGTTTGAACATATTCTTTAGACTCTTCTCTAGTTTGTAAGTTATTGCTTGTTGTAATCTTTCTTTCTTCTTAAACGTCCGAATTCTTACTATTATTTTACTGTTAAGATTACGCGAGACAATTCATTTTAATATAACAGTGTCCATAGGCAAAGTCCTTTGATCTATAAAAGGAGCAAAGATCAACGAAAATCATCTATTTCGAAAGATTTAACGTCCGAAAAGTTGTTAAATACTGGAGAACACGCTGTATGACAAAATTTATACAAAAACGTAAAGTGGAAAAACTGTTTAACACGACGTGAGGTTTTTCACGACGCCGCTATAAAAATTGCAACGTACGTTTACACAAAACATCCATAAGTACGTATCCTGCATTGCTTACTTACCTTGAGAAATGTATTTCGTAACAAAATAATTAATACGTACGGCCGTCGAATTTATTGTTGTGCAGCTTAAATTTAATTAAGCGGTGTATATACAAAGTTTTGACACCGGTAATTGGTATTACGCTATCCCTTTATTAGAGCAAATGTATTCCCCAACTCTCGATAAAACCTAGACGCTTACGCCCAGTACGTAGTAGTAATAGCTTATCATTAAATTTCACTTCCCATTACAAGCGGAGAATTACCGCCAATGATTAATCGTTGATGATTGCTTCACACCTATCATTAACTACCTTTGAAATTGTTACAGTCGCTTTAACTTAAATTAGTACGATCAATGTAATTTGCGCAACTATTTAACTCTGATGTATTGCAGAATGTGACGTGATTATGACGTATATACTTTCAATCGTCGTGCACTTTTATTGCGTTTAATTGGAATACGCCACCGGGTGTCGTTTACACAAACTCCGCGTAATTATTTTGTAGGAGTAAGAACAATGTTGAGATATACCGAGCGAATCATCTATGCGGAATTTCCTCCCCGATAAAAATTTTTCAAAATAGTCTCTCTTTATTGTAAGGCCTGATCGGTTTAATGGTTTGAAATTACATCGAAACATGTCCCGTATACCTTTATCCCGGCAGATTTTACGGAGCTTAATTCCAAATTTCCTTGCTCGCTCGTATTCCATGCTTTGATGAGGGCAACTTTTCATAATTCACATTATTAATCATCTGAAAACCCACATTGGAAGATTCAAGAGAAAATACAAAGAGCGATACATATTTATTAAAGGTAACTTAACAGGACCGCGACGCCTGAATTTTCTAATACGTCAGCTACCCTTTTGCTTGAGAATGTTAATTTGCACCAATAGTTGAGCGTAGGCTTTGACGCCGATGCAATCTTTAGAAATCTCCTGAAGAGGTCAAACATCAAGTAGGCGACAACACCCGAAAGACATTTCTACTATTAATTTACACCGGATGTGTTTTCAACAAGATGGCGTCGCTGCTCGTAACAGTAACTCAGTGAGCGACCATCTAAACGGTGTATTTTCGACATTATTGGTAATAGTGGTTAATCGGTCTGTAAGCCAACCGGCTCGTTCTCCTGATTTGCGCTCCCTTCGGGAACATTTAAAAAGTGTAACCTTCGAAACACCTTCCGGAAATGTCGAAGAATTAAAAGAACTTATTGATATCACTTGTGCCAATATAAGGCCAAAAACTTTACGAAACGTAATTATCGCAACTCTATTCTTCGCGTGACCAAGATATGAAACTTTACGTGATCGTTCAGGCGGGATAACCACATTAACACACGATGTAATCAAAGATTTATATTTTAGAGAACTTTTATTTGTTATTATGGTCATCTAAGATTGGCTAGAATAAAGTAAAAAAAAAAAAAAAAAAACAAGAGAAAAGGGGGCTCTTCTTTGAGAACGCAAGGGTTAATTACTATTTTTCCGAAAATCACAATTAGACACGTTGGTAGCAGTTGTTAGGAAAGTTAATATCCAAAAATCCAATGTAGTAGGGTATTCCTTCAAAACAGGAAAAAAGAAAAATTGAGCCACCTAGCGGGGACGCATTTGATTGATAAATAACAACCGGAAAACAGAAGAAGAAAACTTGATAAGAAAAACACTATCAACCGCCGGAAAACTAACCCAAAGAATATTATTTGACGGCGACAATGATAATCCAGAAGACAAAGATTCCCTCTGCTGCAATGATAAAATTTCTTTGGTATCTTTATTAACTCATTACCTTGCATTTGTTGAAGTTCCGTGAAATGTAACAATGTTTAAATTGTCTTCTTATTGTCCATTTTTGATTTTCCATTATGACAAGTGGCGATAGGATAGGTACTAGAATAGTTGAAGTGTACGTCCATTCATTTTGATGCTTCTACGTTGATTGCAAGTCTGCTTGAAATATCAGCAAACCTTAGTTTAACTTCTTTGCTCGTCTTTTCCGTATTTTCTTCGTAGAGATCATCGCATTGTGGTCTTCATCTCAAGCCTGTTATGTGTCAAGTAACGGATGTAAAGGTTCTCACACTAATTTTTTTTGAAGAAACTATATCATCTAATAGTTATTGGAAGCTACTAGAATGAAATAAATACGATTCTAATGATTTGTATTTATATCTTAATATGAGGGTGTTAGCGTAAGCTGTGTACAGGATCGGACATAAAATGTCTTCCTGTGGCAAGCCGAAAAGACCAAACCCAAAGTCGTTACATAAACAAAAGTAAACTAACACTCTTTAGATGCAAAACTTAATTGAACTATGCTAAAAATGCCATAATTATTCGCAAAAATTCATTCATTCCATTCGAAATGCTTGTAACAGGTTAACGTCGAATCCAAGTGCTAGCTGCTCCACGTCAAGTTATCATTACAATTACTCGACACGACTACACCAGTTCCATATATCGACTTCCAGACGTTCCAAAAATCGAAAAAAAAAGAGCCCCACGCACGCTTCTCGACTCCACAACCCTAACGCTACGTATATACGAGATTCAATTTCTTCGTATAGCGCGAAGACGTCGAGCATTAGTCAAGCTTTTATAATCCCGATTTCGTAATCGTAGCGGCTGTGACGCGTATTTACGAGATTTGTTTTTCGAAAGCACGGCGGCCGCATACATCGATGCATACGAACATGCAGGCAATACGTCAATTAATAAACGCATTCTTTTCGTATGAATGCGGGACGTTCACTCGGCTACTTATTCGACGGCAAGAAAGCCCGGTTATTATGATTGACGCCCAGCCAACGACATAAATATTAACTCGTAAAATTCTTGGCGGCGGTCGTATGTGAACGCTAAGTCTGTTCGTAAGCCGTCGCGTAACTGACAAGGGTGGCCTGTCCGATTATCGTTTGATGGAGAACGATTTTTATGCGTGTTATTAACGAAAAATTTCGCTCTAATGGTAGCGATGCTATCGTAACATTTTGTTTCTAGCATTCTCGAATAACTCATCATATTGTTTTTTCTTTTTAGATGTGCAGATTTACGTAATCAAACTAAAGTAATCTTTCTTTTGTAATTTTCTAAGCGCTTAGTAACATAATGCATTTAATACTAGCATCGCATGGAGATCTTTACTGTAGGACTAAGTTGCTTTTGGTCTCAAAAAAGCTATTTTTGTTCTTGTATCTTCTACAAAGTTAATTTTAAAATTTACACGAAAAGAAAAGGAAAAGTCTTTATGCTGTATAATACCACCTTTAGATCCTCACAGTGGAAAAATGGCAAAAAATAATTAAATTAGAACACCAGCTTAGCTATACCAAATTCTTCACAATACATGAATTAGCCGCGTACCAATCAGTTAAAGTTGTTGGAACTCAGTATTGCAGGAACAACTACAGCTTCAGCATGGCACCCACCAAGGACTCTTTAATTAACTAAAAATTAAAAAAATAAAATTAACGCTTTTTTTTAGGGTTCCACAGACGACTTTTACGATTGGATATTTTCCTTTTATGTTCGATGTGGATACCTAAAACCTTTCTAACAAACTCAATTGTGAATTTTTGGTAATTTTAAAGATTTCTTTGGTGCTGATTTAAGAAAAAAAAAATAAGAATTATAAATTCCATCTGACAGGTGTATGAATTGTTGTAAAAATTAAAGAGGCATGTCTTAAATTTTATAATGATCTACCCACTTACATTAAACGAAAAAGGTACGTAAATACAATAAAAAAAAATACATCAAAATTGGCTCAATGAACGAGTTTATTATTTTAATAAACGGGTGTTTATTATACCAATTACTTTCGCATAAGCGCTACGTACAATATTTATTGATGTATTGATATAAAGGATGCATATTTTAAGTTAATTAAATTATTTGTTATTCTGATAAACCGGTTTCAATTTGATAAACGTAGTTCATTATTGTAATAACTTTCTTGAATTTTTAATATTGTTGGCCGCTGTAACTACATTGACAATATCGCAAAATTATAATCTTTTAAAAGAAGCCGCCAAAGATATTCTGCAAGAAAACAATTTTCGCTTTAACACAACTGTCTCTTTTGTTGAAAGAACAGCTGTTGTTATTATTCTCTCATGTTATAAAAATGTTGTTGAATCAACAACCGCCCTTCTCTCACTGTCCCTTTGTACCTGCACACTTAGCCTTTCAAATTTCGAGCCAAGGAGCGAAGCTTATGGCACCACACATGCTGTTGCACACGAAAATCTTCGCGCAGAATCGTCCTTGTGGCTGCGCCTAAACTTCTTGTACGTGCTTCGCCTTAATTTATAATCTACATGTTCCAACACCGGAATGTTGAATCATTACGATTTAGTTTATGCACAGCGTCCCGGCAACTAACACCGCCTTCATTCAATGATCCGGTCAAGAATCGAAGGGTTTTAATTATTTACAAGATACACGTTGTCGTCGATTGCTTGGAACAAACTTGCAGCATGTGCGAAATGCAACGTGATGCAAAAATGCATTTGTAACATCTTAACGAAGTACTCCGGGCGATGCACTTCTAATTGCAGCCAGTGTAGTTATATATTCCACGTGCCTTTTTTTTAATGGAGCTCTACTCTTTTCAATTGCACGTGAGGCTTCTACGTTTCAAACGTTCTTTATTTCGAATTTTATACTGCTTCATTACGTTGTGTTTCCTTCGACCTCTCTCCCAAAACGTAACATTATATTTTTTTTTCATTACGCAACGGCGACAACAACACAAAAATACGATTCCGTTTTTTTTTTTTCTTTTTCGTATTACTGTAAATTGTATTCAAATTTCCGTCGTACCGTTTCCTTGTTCTTCTCTCCTCGCCGACCCGTCTCGGAAAAGAATTGAAATTAAGCGATGACGGAGCGTGCCTGCGCGACACGCTTTTACACGGCCGGGGAGCGAACGAACAGGATGCGAACGGTTTTGCGAGGAAGTACGTGCTAGAAATATTTCTGCAGTCTGGGTGGTGTTCTTTTTTTCGCGATCCCGACAAGCAACGACCGCTTTTCGTACCATTATGAATATTTAACATCAAGTTTATCTAAAGATACACATAGTGAAACGCCTAAATCTAACTTTCGTATTGTTAATGGATGGAATTGCTTTAGGTTCATATTTCATCTTAAACGAAGTTATGCGGCGATTATACAAGGTGGCGCAAAAGTAATGTCGTAATTTGAATTGACCGCCATTTTGTTATAAATAAAAAAAGGAGCTCCGTTTCAATAAAAAGTTTCTTTGAAAGTGTAAAATTGTTGACATTAATTGGAAAAAATTATATCGCTTAAATGGCTACCTCCCGGGTTGATGCATAATTGCGCTCGTTTTACGCCATTTTGAATTGTTACCCGCGAAACATCCGGCTCCAGATTGGCGATTTCTGCTTGCTTCGATGTTAGCTTTCAAGGCTTGCAAGGTTCGTGGTTCGTTGTGGTAAACGCGAGATTTTAAGAAGCCCCGAAGGAAAAAGTCCGGTGCTGTTAGATCTGGCGATCTGGACGGGCCAGTTCAAATCTCCAAGACGGGAGATCTCTCGACCTGGAAATCGGTGTCTCAAAATCTCGATAGTTGCCCGAGCCGTGTGAGCGGTTGCTCCGTCCTGTTGAAACCGATGATCGAGACGCATTGCAGCAATTTGCGGCAAAAAATATTAATTTCGCGTCTATCCGTGGTAGTCATCGAACGAGCATTACGAGACGGGCCACTTCTTCCGACATCTCTAATGGACCCAGTTCGCACGAAGCGCCGTCGAATAAGAAGCAACGATAATTTCACGTTCTTGAGGTGCGTATCGCTCCATGTCTCGTCGACAACTAATTCTCCATATATCTACATCGTAAATGTCAAAGCACATTGGCGCCAACTGTAAAAATGGCGGCCAATTCAAATCATGCCGTTACTTTTGCGCCGCCTGTTACTTGCCTAACGTGGAAATGCAAAAGCTCGCGTGCAAACATCTCTTCTTAATTAAAATAAGAATACATGAAGAAACGATAATTACCCTTAATTAATACGAAATTATCCACTTTCATGAATAAAACACGCGTCTCTCGCTAAACCGTCTCGTTGCACGATATTTTATCTAATAACTTCCTCACAATGTATCCGAGATGTGTTAGCATTTTGTGCAGCATCCACTTTCTAACGGCCGTTAGTTTTTTTTTTTTTTTTACCTCCGCCTATATCGCGCAATTAAATCTATATCGCTACCCGTCGACATCATAATTTGTTGTAAACTAATTAGAATAATGACAGTGTACGGCGGAGATATTATCGCTTGCCTTAATTTAGCGCGGAATATCTATATATTATGGCGTGTCCCTCGAACGCGTTTCAAAAATACGGAAATATATGGATCTTGTCAATATGTATGCTCTATCTATATAGGACAGTTTCTCCTTTTCGTAAAAGTGCGACTCCCTATCGAATCGGGGACGCCTACGTGCTCGGGGTGATTTTTAATCGTGTCGTATTAGGGAAATACGTCACGGAACAAGAAGCATGCGCGTGCGTGATCAAGGTTAAGCGTTTCTTCTTTTAGAAAATGCACTTTTTCGTAGATCTTGAAGATATTCACTTTCAACGTAGCAAATGGCGTTAGTACTTGCAAAAAAGGTAATTCGCTTATTATCTTTTTAAGCAAACTTAAGAATAAGTATCCATTATTACAACATATTGATCGTGCATCGGCAGTGATATATTTTCTACGTAATTAGTCTACGAAGTCGTCGGAACGAAGGACCCTCGTGTAACAAACGTAATATTCTCAATAGCCACTCACTGTCGCCCGAGGAGATATTTATTCCGCTTACATCGTCTTAATTAGAGCTTCTGCTACTGATACATTTAAATATATCCGTTTGATATCCTTATTGTCTAACATCGTTCATTTACAAATGGGATCGCTGTTAAAGTTGATGATCTGTGAAGCACATCAACGTTCAATTAGCTATGTATCGCTTTGAGCGATCGCTACTGAATATGAGGTGAAACTCGAGGAAATAACCAAGAAAAACGATGTTTTACTTTAAATTAGTTTAAGTTAATTTAATAAGATAGCCTAGATTGATCCTTACTTCGTCTGATGTTCGCGTATATTTCGATAAATTTCGTGATTAGGGTACCTTTAGTTGGATTCTCTCATCCATTGCTACGTCATCAATATTAATAATGATTTTATTTTAGCAACAGAGAGAAAGAGAGAAATCATGCAGCAAACAAAATTGAAAATAATGGTCCAATACAGTTACTTTCTTCGAAATGTTCATTAACAAACTTGCAATTTACTAAGTTTCTTTTGTTTCGTTCGTGTTTTCTTGTTTCATCATCCAAAATGAAGATTTCTTAAGATAGTCATCCTAATCCACCGATCTCGAAGATCTGCATCTTCCAAGGCAGAGCCAACGTGATCATGTTCTATCTAATAGCTATCTGAGATCAAATTCTTACAATTTTAAATGGCCCTCTTATTCCGTTGTTATCTCCTGGCATCGTATCAAGATATGTCTGGCCAGTCTCTCGGGCATCTCTGGATTACTAGAGGATGCAAAGAGATGTTTGAGTGGTTGGTTCGAGTACTAACTACGTAGTTGTTGCTGTACAAGGTGGAGCAAAAACACTCTCGGAACCACGCTGAGGATACCGAATAGGCAGAAACATATGGATGAAGAATCTCGTGTATTTTTATCAAGTACACGATATGCGACGGAAATACTCGAGAGAATCGAAGGCTTGTTACGTAATTCGCCAAGTAAATTTCATTTGTTCAACGTCGATAAAATCACTCTATCGATAACTGCGCAATAAAAGCCTCCATGAACGTCAATGTATCGATATCTATCGGCGAAATTGACTGAATCAAGTGCGATTACTCATTGCCCATTACCGTTCCATCTTACCGGTCGAACGATTGCCCTAATGGCCGCACTATTACGTAAACGTTTACGTTTTTCCCTCGCGGGCTTTCGCGAACCTCCCGAGCACCGGCATTATCGACGAACAATAATCAGGAAGCGTTTGAAATCGTGCGGCAGCGTCGTTTCCTGAAATTAGCGACGGCGGTCGAATCTGTTCGTCAATTTCTCGCCGCTTCGAAAAGGAAAAAGAAGTAAAACTAGCAGAAATGGAAGAGATTTTCGTATGCAGATAACGTACACGCGTTTAGCGCGGTGGTGCTCCGGGTGAAAGTTTTTCTTCGTTATTATAAACGTCATTGTTTCGCTGGAGCGGGCATTTTTCAACCCGAATGCGGATTGTCCGCTTTTAATGCGGCTTGGTCGCCCGTACGGATCGATTTCACTTTACGCGAAATACTGCAACCGGAAACGTGAACGCTTCAACGAAGTAATGCGTTAATGTTGTGCGGGTATATTTCTTTTTTTTTTGTTACAAAAAACAAAAGAAAAGATGACTTCAAATGTTATGTTTTCAATTTCAACTTTTAGAGTCTTTTCAACAACCTTATCCTTGATTATTTCAAAAACTTGTTTTCTTGAAGTTCAGAAGGAGTGCGACAATGCACAATGGTTTTTTGAGTATTGACTGGCGCAAAAGTAATATCATAATTTGAATTGGCCGCCATTTTGCAGTTGGCGCCAAATGTTACTGTGTTTTGACATTTATGATGTAGATATATAGAGAATTAATTGACGACGAGCCATGGAGAGCGATACGCATCTCAAGAACGTGGAATTATCGTTACTTCTTATTTGACAAATTTAAGTCGCGGCGTAAATTTCGCCGTCGTGTTCCATGTGCTCGAACAATTAAACGTTCCTCCGAGCGCCTCATGCGAACTCGATCATCGATTTTACACTTTCAAATAAACTTTTTTAAGAAAACAGAGCTCTTTTTTTTTGATTTATAACAAAATGGCTGCCAATTGAAATTATGACGTTATTTCTGCGCCAGCTTGTGCATTTACCATCATCAAAATATGAAAACATCAAAGAAACAGAAATAAGGGATATGTTCGGAGAAGTTATCTGTTTTATAAGTGAACATTTATCACTTATATCGCGCTCGATAAAGTCAGCAAAAATAACGCTATCGTTGAATAGAAGGAACTAATAAGAAGACTAGTGACAGGATTTCTTTCAGCTCATATAGCTCTAAAAAATCATTTATTCAAACTAAGAAGAGCTGAAAATCGAAAGAACGCAAATTGCAATTTCATTATTCTACCTCCCGAGCAAAAATTTCACTTTTCAACGATATTCGACGTATTTCGCTCCAGTTAAATCCTCTTCGTACGTTCGTTATTTTTAGACGAAGATTACAACAGATTATGAACCGTTCCAGCGCATCGAAAGTTCCTAGCGCGTCCATAAACGCTAGCGTCAACATTAAAAGTGCTAAAAGAAGGCAGTACACCGGTGGTGTAAGTAAATATACACAGATTATGCGGTCGCGGCGTAAAGAGCTTTTCTGGATCGAATTCAAGAATTCCAACTGTTGCGCTAACTTCTGCCGTCGGTTTAGCCGTTCGGTCGCGTAAGTTTAGCACGGCGGAGCAAAACGAAGCGCGTCATCATCTTATCTTCCCTCCGCGTCGCAATAAATCTCTATTTATCGTGGAAGCGGTCTTGATGTTTGCACTTAATGTAGTCGGCGTGGGAGTGAAGCACGTTCCCGACAGCCGGGGCCGGTTCCTCAAGTCGTCGTTCTAACATGGATTATATCCGCATTCATGCCGGTAAAGTCAATTTACCCAGACGCTAAATTTCTTTTTATAGGAGCGATCGCGAGGGCGTAACGTGAAGGTAAATGGGATCATTGTCGTTCGTAGGACATTGGGATTGTTAAGTTAAAAACTTTTACATTTGTTACTACACAAAAGTCTTGTAATTAATCATTTTTTTGAACCTCTTAACACCATCCTGGCTCAAATTACCATGGATCCTTTCTTTATACACGCTTTAGCATTGCAGATCGGTTTAATAGGAAATATTCTCTTAATTAAAGCCACGAGAAATAGGATAATCGCGTATATTGACCAAACGTCAACAACGTAAATGAACGTGTATAACGTTCCTTTATGCCTAACAGCTTTTGCCAAGAAATAAGGATCTTTGTAAATACCAACTGTTTTAAAGAAATAACTTCGAAAACCTTAACTTTAGCGCAATAGCATCTTACTGTTCCATTAAGGCAAGTACAAATTTTAATAGCTACAAAGTTATGATTTATGAAGCAACCTGTAGATTTTAGTATAATTTTAAACCATGCCCGCTGTTAGAACATCTACAAGAAAAAACCGTTTTTGAGCTCGCGGTAATCACTCACTCTGTATATGTAACTTGGGAAATTTTTGCCTTTTCTAGTTTTATCTGTAAAAATCTTACCCAAAATCTTCGAATAGTAGCATTAACAACTATATCAAGAAGCTTAGTCTTCTGTTTGGATTTGACAAGAATTGTTCCGCTGGTTAAATGGTTACCTTTCAGTTCTTACGACATATCCGCGACAAAACAGATAACCGATCTTTGACCTGTCTCGCGCATTCGGCCCAGCGTCCGTCGTATTTGTGCGTGACTCATTTCATACGCTGTTGCAAGAACAATAGTTCGATTCTAAATGAATATTAAAAATCCTGGATGATCATACCACCCATGGTTTACTGGACTAATCCTGGATCGCAAAGTTGGAATTGAATCAAGCACTCTTTCCTAAATTCAGCAATTCCTAAATCGAAGCTTGGCTTCGGCTTTGCAGAACTTTGAAAGAAGTTTACCACGCTCTCCTATTTCGCTACCTTTCTCGCGTCCTGCGGAGACGGACAAGAAGAGAGGCTTGGAATGATCAGAAAAGAATAGTGCGGTTGATTTTTAGTTCGCATCCGCGGGAATCATGCAGAGGAATCTTCAGCAAACACAGTATTACGGATGTGGATATATTCAGATGTGCTATTTTCGAATAGGCTTCGCTAACTAAAAATATCCAATTACTTCAAGAAAACGCAACCAGTTACTATCTTTTACTTATTCTATTTCTTTAACTAAGTAATAAGTAATTCTCAAGTTTGTTATTATTGAAAGTTACACAAGCTAAGAACTTGCGAGCTTTACTCCTTGTGGATATTTCAGAGATAAATTTTCGTTCTACCAAAAATGCTCTTAATTGTCTAATAGGTGTTATATTTTGTTCCTCTAACATATTTTTATATAACCCGCGGCTGGTCTCGGTTGTATGCTCCATTTCTTATTCATAGGAGCAAAAAATTCTAGATTAGTTTGTGCTTTTCTTGTAACTTGCGAAACTTTTTTCCAATTCTTTTAATTACATCAATCTCTGCTTTTTTTGAGTTTACTAATGCAACGCTGAAAATAATTGTAAACGTTGGAGAAGAATTTTACGCGTTTAGAGTGCCTTGAATGAATGTCAAACGAGGCCTGCCACCGTAGCATTACACCAGGAATTTTTTCGCAGCATCGTTTGGCGATGCTGAAAAAACTGTAAATTTTGCCAAATCAAATCAAATCCGTCTGATAGTGGCGTGAGGTCGGCCCATGCTTTTGCCAATTTCCCGAAAACTTAAACCAGCCTCGTGCATCTCGATAAGTCATCCTCTTTCAAAGGGCTTAAGTTGGCGAAAATTCCTACGTCTTCGAACTCGTGGCATTTTTGAAGCACCAAACGGCGAACTACTCCGAAAAATACTATTCAATAACACGTGATAACTTCTATCAGCAGTGACCGATTGTCGTCAAAATTTAATCCTTCGTTTGTCTCCATGCGCTAACTCGTTGTACATAATTTCAAAGTTCTGCGTCTACTCCTTCGGGCTGGTTCATTTCTTTTGTAGCGCAGAACATATCAAACGTTTTTTTTTTGTTTCCGGCCATCATCGTGGAATTTTTACCCGTCCTTAGATGATCTTATAAATTTTATTCTTACGGCCATACACCTATATCGAAACAAGCTGCTCTCTAAGTACTTCGAAGACTTCTGACGCTGAACCTCTTTTGCGCTTTTTCTACATCGGTATGAAATACAATCGACAAAACTGCTTTCGAGCAGCTCGAACGCGATCAATTATAGTCGCCAGAGGAAATTGTAGGGTATCACTGTCTAAGCTCGCCTCGGTTTTTGCGTCGCGGCAGTATTTATTTATTATCTTAGATAAGTATAGGTTCGTTTGTTATGCTCTCCTCCTATACAATAATTACAACTCACGTAACGACAATAACAATAATCGTAATAGTAATGTTGCTGTATGCGCAATCGTGTAATCGGATAGATGGAGATCCGTTTCAGGAAGTCGTCCGCGTGGTTAGAACGGTTGTTATCGAGATGGGCTTTTAATTTGAGGTGTTACGTAACAGGATGATGTCTAGTGTTTGCTAGATTCGTTCTAATTGAGAGGGATTTCCTGTACAGATAACGAGTGGACTGCTCTTACTAAGAATATTATCTCTAAGAAAAGAAGAATTAGGTAAAAATCGAATGGCCGAGACTATGTTATGCAGCAGTTCTTGGATTCTTCATTTATTTTTTTCTATTTTCTATTCTTGTTCGGTTCGCTAATTTTATTACTGTTCATCAATGACATCTCCCCATACGCTGACGATGGGTCCTCAGTGGCTTCACAGATGGCGCTTCAATCATTGTAATCGCTGCATCTGGGTTGCGAACTGGGAATGCTTATCCAAGAAGCTACTTCGACCCAAAAGGTGCCAGAGGCGCCTTCCATAAAATATCTTTTCTCATCGTTGAAACGCAGATAAGTTAGATGGATCTACGTAGATTGGAAACGTAACATATCTACTCTGGAAGGAAAGAAGGTCGAACGAGCCGATTCCGCTTGTAAGGAAGTTCAACTCGAACGCAATGCCGATGTTCTTGCTTCCATCATCGAGTGGAGAGGAAGAAGTCGTGTTATTCCAACGATTCATCGTAGTCGGCCGCACGCACAGGATAACCATCTTTACTCTTGCGAGGGAGGTATCTCAAAAATTCTCGTCGGATGCGTTCCAGAAGATCGATTTGTACGCCGTGGAAGGAATACCAATTATCAATTGGTTCACGTCAACGTGAGCAGAACGAATCCGATTAACAGAACTGAGAGGGCTGGGAAACGTAAGCTTTTCATCGAATTTCGAATTGACGATCGTCGAGAAACGCCGATGTTGATTCGCGAATCGAAGATCTTTGAAGTAGGTCCTCGGCAATAATCGTAATCGGCCTGCAAATAACGGAGATGGAGATTCGGCTGATCAAGCGTTATGTAATGGTTCTTCCAGGAAGCAACACACATCGGGCGGAAAATCGTTCGATTGACAAACAATATGCTCGCATCTTTCACATCGACTAATTGCGATTTAAAATTTACGCTCTATTGTCACGGTTACTTGCTTCCACACGATATCCTATAAGGCGCACTATTTCCATCTCCGTTCGTTCCGTTGGACGTTCGAAGTATCTAGGAAAGTAGGAGTTTCCACCGACTTACTAATGCATCCACTTCCATCGACTACCCACGATGCTGCTGTATGTTTAACCTAAATACCGCACTCGAAGCAGCAGATAACGTAAATCGAGCGATCTAATTGTAAGTTCTTTAATAGCGTAAAATATGTTCGTCCGTATTAACGCGATTTTCTCAGTGAAACCGTATTATTGTTGCATTATGCAAATTCAAACAGTCACGTCTAAGCGAATAATTCTCACACTTTCGAACTTGTTGAAACGATTTGCCGATATAATTATATTAATTGAATAAGCGAAGAAATTCAATTCTTAACATGCGGTGAACGCTGATCGGTACTAGTCTGGTCTCCGTCGGGCTTCAAGAAAGACGTGGAATTTTGTAATGAAGGAAGTAAGATCCTTTAATAACAAATTTATGGCGGTAAATTATCTTAATTCCAGTTTTTCGTCGATTTGAGTGAAGCATTTGCGAGAAAGGAAGCGTGAACTACGAAATTCCATTTCTATAGTTAAAGGTATCAAATCTAGCCTCTGAGGTAATGGCTCTAAATTGCCAACGCCTCACGACTAGAGAAGACAAAAACGAGTAAAATCATATCTTTTTCGCAGCGATTACTCGTTTCTATTCGTCTCATAAGAAAGGGATCAGTGTTGCCTACTGGTTTCCCCGAGAATCGACAAAACACGAGTCTTCTTAGTCGCTACGAAACAGGTACGACTCACTTTTGTCTTCTCTACTTATGACTAAGTCTGCAGAGTTGCGCTTCACGAAACTAGCCGATAGACAGACAGACCCGTATTTATTCGTCTCATCCATGAGTTCGTGTTGTCTACACTGGTTACTCCGAGAGTCGACAAAATACGAGTCTGTCTAGTCTCTGCTAATTTCGCGCACAGAAGGTTTTCATTATCAAGGTTCAAGGTCCCTAAGAAGGCAGCATCAGATATGAGAAGGTCACACGATACGAAGATGCAGATCTATTTGTTCCTTTATCAGCGTTAACTTCGTATGCGACTTATTCCCAGCTCGTTGAACCGATGAAAGGCAATCGCACGATCGGAACGTACAATGCCACACATTTAAATGTTCGGGGATGTTAACAATCGGTTAATTCAACGCTCGTTTTCAACCGATCCTCGCCATTGTCGAACTTTGTTGACTTGTTGTTTCTGCTGATTTGTTGGTTTCGCGTAACCAATAAATCAAACGCCTCTGCTCAAATTCAATAACATGTTCAGGGATGTTGACAATCGCCGAATTCGAGGCTCGTATTCAATCGATCCTCGCCATTGTCGAACCTTGTTGACTTGTTTCTGCTGTTGTTTCGCGTAATCAACATACGAAATGATCCTGCTCAAATTCACGAACATGTCCAAAGATGTTGACAGTCGCCTAATTTGAGGCTCGTTTTCAACCGATTCTCGCCATTGTCAAACCTTGTTGACTTGTTTCTGCTGCTGTTTCGCGTAATCAACATACGAAACGTTTATGCTCGAATTCAAGAACATCGCGACGGGTTCCTCAAAAATTTGTTTCGACTGCATTTATTCCATAAAAGAAGCTGTCCAAATATAGTATTCGTGCTTTCTAGTTGAATACGCTGATGAAGCGAATATATTAACTATAATTATTGCAATCATGGAATAAACTCCAAGAAGGAAGAAAATTGTCCAAAGAATTATCAGAGGATCTCAAAGATACAACGTCAGATGGAAATGTAAGACGCGTTTCTAAAATTCTGGCCCATCAAACAGAAAGCTGAGAAACTCTCACTCTAAGATTTCCATTCGTAAACATTTCCCCACGAAGAAGTAATACGAAACCTCCTAAAGACCAATAATTTTAACCAATACGTTTTACGCAAATGTTAGGCCAGCATTGTGAATGTAAACTTGCCTTTCGCGTTTTCCTCCGTTCGTTTTCTATCAATAGACTCTTTGTCTCGGAGCCTCCCGATTTTACAAATTTAGAAGGATTCCCCATAACGAGTGCCAAAAGTCAACTTTGCCATATTTTGCCGGCACAAAGGAAAACGTAAAGCAGTTCAAACAAGGGCGAACGCCTTAACGTGTAATTAATCACTCTCACTGGAAGAGTTAATTCTTCAGCAACCTTGTTGTAGCCTTGGTAAAAATAATCACTTTCCTGTTATTTTCAAACGGGTAGCAGGTAGCTGCTCGGCCGGACAACATATTTACAGAAATAACGTGTTTACGCGGACGGAAAGCATGTCGGAATTGTGAAAGAGAACTTAACCGCGAGTAAAAGTGTCTGCATTGCTAATTACGCAAAATGACTACCTCTCTGGGATTTTTCGCACCGAATTGCGGCCCTGGAAGTAGGTTAATGGGATAGAGAAGCGGATCGTACCGTACGTTTTATTAGGTCTGCGTAGCAAATGGTGGATCATTACCACAACTACTTAATTAAGATTGACACATAAATTGTTATAGTTATTAAACGCGCCTCGTTCTTTTCTCTTGAAGCAATAGTAAACATTCGTATCTATGTCGTAAAAAAAAAAGGAAAAGTGAAAACGCAGAACACCTTTCCAACAAATTAGTTGTAAGCGATTTCTCGGGAACGGGACATTAATACAGCAAAACTTGCGTTAGTGTTTGCTGAAGTCTACGTGTTGAAACTGCGAAGAAGAAGCGATAAATTCAATAAACTCAAGAAGCAAAAACCATTAAGTAGGCAAAATCATTAACAACTTAAATATAAGTTTTGAAGGATCAAGAATCCGGCCGATCTTAAGAAGAAATAGGAAATAGAAGAAGGAAATAGGCTGAAAAGTTTCGGGCCGAAAGAAGTCACGGTACTGAAGAACTGGACGTGGAAAATGCCCGGTTTCAACAAGATAGGGTCACGATCAACAATTCAGTGGCTGCGGCGAGGGAAACGCGGGACTATTCGAGGTCTACAAACATCGACTCAACAGCCTACAAGCTTCGGAAGACGCAATATGCTTAGAAATATCCCGATAAATGCTTCGAAGTGTAATACGGAACTAATACGAAACGGAAGGGCCAGGATATTGTGACTCGATGGAATTTTTTTTTTTAATTGAACACAAAAGATTAAAAAAAAGTAAAGTATCATCACCAAAGGGGACTCCCTTAAAGACTTAAAGCTCCTCTTACTACGACCTTATCGTTATCTAACGTCGTGCAGAGCTACTTTTCCCCGAGTCCCATTGATCTTATCTGCCCTCGCACTGAATCACGGACGCAAACATCACCACGTTAAAATTAGTCGCACGTGCTGCAAAGCACTTGTTAATTAAAATTAAGTGACGTTCGATTTATTTAATCTTACCCGATTATAAATACACCGTTGCGTGCGTACCCTCTCGGAAAAGTTTACGAATCCGGACGTCTTCCTCTCTTCGTAGAAGCGAGCGCGTAGGCGCGATTTATTTTTCTAGGATTTCCTAGCCCGGAGGCCGATCGCGCGCTGTTAATTCAATCGGAAAAGAAGAAAGGCGTTAACTGAAGAGGTATATACGCGCGCTCCCGCGTAATAATAATACCGACGCAGGAAGTAGCTCTCCTTCTGGCGTTGAACGTGATCTTAAATTAGAATTTTAATTATGCTTCGGTGATTCGGTATTATTATTTCTTTCGTCTCCGCCCACGGCACTTTTACCATAACTACTCACGTGTAGAAGAAATATAACGCCTAGAGGGACTGCATATAATCACTTACGCTTACATTGCCGCCTGTAACGTAAATATTATTGGTTAATCAATGACAGTGAAGTAAAATACTTCTTTTGTTGCGAGTTATATTAAGTTTAAGCTTTACGTCGGCGGTAGGAAGTTTATCGTGGCTGCCAATTTTGAACTAATCTCTGGAATTTGTAATTGTCTTTGATGGTGAGGATGAATTTTAAAAATTTAAGATGTAAAAATCAAAGTAACCGAACGAGAAAAAAGCCAGGACACAAGGAAAGGATAAAATATTGAAATTACATCGTTTGGCCTCCAAAATACCCTCCGTGTAGATCTGTAGCGGCTTTATTATTTTTCTTATTCTTTATATTATATCAATTGATTTGGTAGTGCAAGCTTATACATATATACTTATGTACGTTTACTATATCTACCTATATTCAATTCGAACGTTTCGATTTCTATTTCTCTCGAGGTGTTAGGTAACATCCAGAAATGAAACATAAATTACGGCAATTACATACGGAATTCGCATAAATTGTTAAATAAGTGGTTGCTCTCGACTAACGTCTAGAATTCGTGCTATCTGCATACATACATATGTCTTTCGCTTTTCTAACTTTCGCGTTCGACTCTTACCGGCCGTTAACGATGCGTTATTGGTAAAGTGGACAAATTTGAGTGCGCATCATCGACGTAGTCAGTACACAGAGATATGTTATCGCGAAGATGGTTTTTGTTGATTATGATAAATTATCTTTATGTTACTGAATGAACGCGAGGAATTGCCATGTCTAGTCGTAAGTCAGAAATACTGCTTTTGTGCTCGCGATAAGCGCATCCACCTTGTCTCTGCCACAAGATGTAGAGCATGAATTTTACATGCAATATGTGAAAGGTTAGAAAGAAGGTATGCTTGCGGCACCATTTGCCGTAAACGTTAAGGCTTTGTCTCTGGATGTTTCAAATTTTGTGCTTGACACCATTTTTGAAAATACTTGGGCAGTACATTCTTCTATTCGTCTAGAAGCTGAAAAAATTGAAGACGACGATTAAAGTGGTTCCATTTTGCGCATCATAACGTTAAGTGCAGATCCCTCTTTGCAATCAGTTGTTTCATCCACATGTTTCTCTTCTCCGCTACTTTATTTTTATTAATTTTATTATATTAAATATATTAATTATATTTTTTATTATTTTTATTTCTTTATTTATATTAATTAAGGCTGAACTGAAAAATAAAGAAGCGCTCCACTTCTTTATTTTTCAGTTTGACCTTAATTGTATTTTCTAAATGCGCGCGCACAGATAGTAAATAATGTGGTAACATGGTCCTCCTCGGTAACGTAATAATGGCGGATTTGTTCCAAAATGAAATAAAAGAATCGTTGTTAACAAAGTAGATGCCGGATTACAAGAATTGTTCGTATTTTGCGACGACACCGGTTTTAATATTATTATGGTTTGTATTTTGCGCAAGCCGTTCAAAATGTGTTCGTGACCGACGTGTTAGATGCATCGCGCATTAAACATTTAATTTTGACGCCGTCGTAAATCAAATCTCGATCATCCTGAACACACCTATTCACTGTCTTTAATGATAGCCGTTTTCTCGACCTACGTGCCTTCGACATTATTAAGAACAAAATGCAGAGTACTTCGTTGTCACTATTACGTACGCTCCAGGTGACTAGGAACCAAATACTGACTAGTGTTTCGCATGCGAGAGTCCATTCGTTAGCTGCGCCGATGATGCACATCCAAATCTGCCTAGTGGAAAATAAGCAATTGGAATTAGACGAAAACGATACAATTATTCTCGTGTTATTTTTTCGTGTGCTTTGGTCTTGTACGATATAATTTGATACCTAAGGTTGATGATATATTTCAATACGTTAAAACCACAACAATTATAATAAGGATAAACTAGGAACGAAACAATTGAAAATATGATGAATCGCAGTATATTTGCTTGTGCAGCAATGTCAAGGAAAATGTATTCGTTCCTCGTAAACTTCAGACTTAATAGATACTTCCATTCTAATTTATTTGGACCGTCTTTCTAGGAATGGCTTTGTTTTCCTTACTCTCGCGCCAAGAAGAATCGAAATTTTGGCAGTATCCCAAGTTCGGTTGCCGCTACGCCTTTCGATGCTCATTTCTCTTGAATATACTGAAATAGCTATCATTAAATCTCTGACCTTAAAGATTAATATGGAAGGAACGAATTCTTCTCAGAATTTGCAAGTGCTTAATATACGACGGAGGCGCATAGATGTCGTGGAGAATAAGTAGCAACTATTGTTATATATCGTGAATTATTTAAGTTGGTAACATGGTACAAATACAACAACTACAAACATCTTATCTACTTTTACGCATTTTATACCAACTAAAATTGCAACAGCCTTAGATATTTCTTTGAAGCATTTGCAACATCTCGTCGCATGATGAGTTTAACGGAGATTAAAGATGGTATATTGAACTTTAAAAACCTCTTTCACCTCAAAGAGTAACTTTGGTAATTTCATTTCACTTCGTTCTATTCATTTCTTCGTGGAAGAAGAATATCTCACTTCTTTAACCTAAAAAGTACCTAGAATAACTGTAAACAATACAGGTTCAATAGCTGTTAATTCAAAGTAAGAATTTAATAACTGTCGATTAAATTAACCTAATTAAAACAATCGATATAAACCTTGCGAAGTGGAATCTTCAAAGAAAAAAAAGAAGTGCGATTTGATTTATACGTCACGGTAATTTTCAACGGCATTGCTGCAGAACACAGTTGTCAGAAGAACAAGAGCTCCTCTGCTACGGTTGCGACACTTAGCCCAGATACGCGCCAATTATACTATTTCAAAAAAAAAAAAAAAGCTCTAGTGGAATGGTCTCTTTTCACAGCAGTAGCGTCGAACTGTTATATTTTCTTAACGACACGAGTCGCTATAAATCATGCTGTCCCGATGCCATCCGCAACTTTAGCCACGAAAAGAGAGGAAGAATCGTTTTAAACGTGAATACGACGGAGGCTCCGATATTTAAAAAGAAAGATGCGCGTCTACGTGTATTAGTTCGACGAGGAAAGTGGGCTAATGCGCTTCCTAATGCCGCTAAAATATCCGTTCGACTATTTTCGATCTAAATGTTCCGCATCATTGTCGGGACTTGCCATTTGCCATCGGTGGAAAGCATCCGATCTAAACGTACTTGAGTCGCTTTCCTCCGGTGTGTTGTCGCCGTTCGCTTTGATTAATGAACGGTTTATGCTAATGTTAAAACTTGAGATTTTAATTTTTGTGCTTTCGGAGGTTAACCAGACAAAGCGAACAACAAGAATTTGCTAATGCTCGACTCATTTCACATTTACGTGCCTATAATTCGTTAAAAACGAGTCGTACAAAAAATATTAAGCTTAATGTCTTTATATTAAAGACAATTTCTATATAATTAACATTAAATTTCATGTAAAGCAAGAAAGCTTGAAATGCAGATAAAAAAAAGAGATAAAAGAGATATATATTCGTTTATTTTGGTTATAACTACATTTCACACACGAACCCGTAAACCAAAAAGTAATGCCTAGCCGGCGTCATCAGTGTGGTTCCGAGAGTGTTTTTACTCACAACAAACCACGCGTCTCTGAGCGCCTTTTAGTGCCAAGAAACACACGTCCAACGTTTAGAAAGCAGCAACATAAATCGGGTACTGATTACCAAGCCATTCCTCGAGTAGTTCTTGGATTGCTTAACACAAGATGACGTGCGCAGGAGCAGTTTGGGGAAAATAAGGCTCCTTGCATTACTTTTGCCATAAATGATTATCATCACTACCATGAGGAAGCGTTGGTCCTTTTTGGTTATTGTTTCGAGGTGTTTCCTAATGTACTGGTGTAGGGCAAGCTCGTGGGAATCGTTTACATGTGCGGCTTCTTTGGATAC
This sequence comes from Oryctes rhinoceros, assembly GCA_020654165.1. NCBI lineage: Eukaryota > Metazoa > Arthropoda > Insecta > Coleoptera > Scarabaeidae > Oryctes > Oryctes rhinoceros. Next base: position 2,846,165 of record JAIOKQ010000978.1, read on the forward strand.
AAGTTTCATACTATAGTATGCAAAAAAGGTCTTTGCTTTTTCTAATCTCTTTAAACGAGTATTCGCGAGGTTTCTAACGTTGTTGCCACTTCCCCAAAAAAGATACAGTCGCGTCTTATTGTAGGGGAGAATTGCAATTTTAATGTTGATTTGATCGCTTCATGCTTACGCAGTGAAGTACCAGTTTTCGTCCTTGTCGCCCGCACAATTGGTACCGGCACAGCTGCAATTTGTCGTTCCGGTAATTAAACACGAAAAAGACCTATAGCTTACCTGTAGGGGTCAATAAATCAGCATTAACCAGATCGCGGCTTTTATATGAGGCATGCCATGAACAATTACGCTCCGTAAGTACCTTTTGCCTGCGCTACGCGCCGTTGCGAAATTGGTTGCGTAAAATCGTTTTCCTCTGCCGTAGCGATGTACGGCGTAAGTGTATTTACTCACTACGTATGCGATTATTTCCGTGCCGCTTTACTTAACGACGTGGATGGCGGTATAGAGGCTGATGGTATTTTCATGGTTAACTAAGTCGATAATTGCGTTTGAATTATAGGTACACAAGTAGCGTCCATTGCACGGTAAGAATTTTTAATTTCCTCGAAGAATTTTGGTAATAACAGGATACCGCGTGAAATGGAAAATGACAAAGCTAAAAGTACCGTAAATAATCAATGTACACTGTCGCCCATAAAACGCCGGAAATTTAATTCATTATAACAATTCGTAATGCAACAATGCGCGCGTATAGACTATCTCTAACCTTAACAAATACGAGATATAGGGTGTAAATACTTTTCGACGATGTATATACGACTTTCCGTAAATTCCTTTATCTTCGTTTAAGATCTGAAGATAATTCCTTTGTTTTATCTTCGATTGGCTATTCCGATTGGCAAAGCCTCAAATACATCAATTAATTTAATCCGTTCTATAGGCGACAATAAATTACATTTACAGGACCGTTCTTGATCGTACCCTGCGTTGCGTCACCTCTTACGTATTATTTGGCGTACAACTAGGTGCCTTTAAGCTTTCAACATTTGGCCCAGATGGAGGGGATAAGTTTAATTTTTTTTCAAAGTAAATTAAACAATTGCGTTAGTTATGTTTAGATTTGGACAATCGGCGTTTCTATTCGTCTTATTTCCCGTTTATCTATCTTCCACGCGCGTGTATTTCTTTGATTTTCTTCTTGCTCTCTACCAACATTCTAATGAAGGCTGGTTGATGAGCCAGTCAATTTTTAATTGACTCAACTAGACGCTGGCTTCCAAACAACACCCTGTATGCAGTAGAAAGTTTGCTCGTATTAGTGCTCTCGAATGCTCTAATATGCTTTCGGTAAACCTATTTATTTATATGTATGCCCATTACGCTTGCTTCGTGTGAGTCCACCTCAAAACGTAATAATTAGAAGGATAATAGGCGCGCTCGTTTAAAGATAAAGACGATCGCATCGTCTATATGGGTCATCTTTCATTGTCGAGCATTCGACGAAATTTTACATTATCGGTTGAATAATTTAGCAGAAGAAAATAGGATGAAGGACGGATTAAATTAAACATAAAAAATTAAAAGAATTCCTCAACACCTTCTAAATGTTACCTTTTAAACGGTACGCATTGTACGAGCCGACGGAATTTATCTTTAAACGAAAAACGCAGCGGATTAGCGAGCAAAGCCGTTTATCTTTTCACGGATGACAAACTGTCGCTTTGTCCGCAACGCGGTCTTCTCGTTTATTTCGCCCGGGAGCGCTTAATAAGGATTACTCTCGTTTAACGTATGAAATAAGACCGAAAGCCGCGATAAATATTCGATATCCTCCAGTAGTTTTTTCCGACTTCCATTTGCTGAATAGGGCTACCGGTTTTCGAGGAGCTACTATCTCCGACCATAAATTTGCGATGATACGAGACGTCTAGTGTGTTAACGTAGAGTAAATATTTACGAGACGTTAATTCAAAAACCTATTTGCTTGCTGGTGATTTAGATAATAATATTAACAATTTATTTAATCTTTTAGATGATAGGTCACACAATAATAGAGCAACCTGCAACGGGTAATTTTTTGAGATATATTTCTCTTGCTTGCTTCTAAGATTTATCGGCAGCTTATTAAAAAATTGCCTTCTCGCATATGTCGGCTCTTTCTCGAAGTGAGCAGGCTTGTGGGGCCGAGTTCGCAACGCTAAATTCGCAACAGATCTTCATGTCTCGTGTCTTACCGATGAACGGCTGAAACCTGTATTACTTGAGGAGGTAAGAACCTTACGCCGCTTAAACGTCTCTTTACCACTCTCCGTCCGCTTTAGGCCGAAAATCGCTCTTAGAACTTGTTCCTGAAGAATCAGTACTCGCTTGCAGCCCGCCGCCCAACTCCGAACAGCAGCGTTGTAGGGGCGTGCGAAAGAACGCGAGAGCATAGTGGATGGTTTAATAGCAAAAAGGCAGAACTCATCTTGGCACAAACATTCTTTCCAAGTCATTTTAACGTTCAGGAGTACTCCAAACAACCTACCGGAATAGGACTGCCGCAGTAATTCGTTACCCAAGCGCACGTTCGCTTGAGCGAGATCTGGAAATTTAGGAAGGTCATTGATATATAGACAAAAAATAACAAGGAGCCCGTTATGGGTAGGCGTGATAAACCCAAAGGTAGATCACATAGTTCCGGCCTCTCGTTCCTCACTTTCGCGGTTAGTTCTCTGTCCGTCATATACGAAACTAACGACTCTAGAAATGTCCTTCTAAAACCAAGAGCCTCTAGCTTCATCGTCCCAAGTTTGGGTTCTACGCATTCAAAAGCTTTCGTTAAATCTACCAGCAGTGCGGCAACTTTCCTTTTTTCCTTTGTTCCTTTCCTTCGTCCAAGGAACGAACTATAAGCGGAACTACAAAACTGAGACGCAGCAGCTTGAGTAGACCTGCCGTCCAGAAAACAACGATGTTCTTTACATATAAGGTTACCTTTGTGCAGATAATTTACTCTTTAGCCACACTACCTGCGGATCACTTTTCTTAGTTGCGGGCACAACACTTCTCCTAACCTCGGGAGTACATCGGATCTCGCCGATTCATTAACGATACACGCCAACGGCTTCGCCAAGCTAGCTCCCAGCGCCTTCGCAATTCGTGCGGCTATACCATCCACGCGCATAACCTTCGTGGACTACAAACCATCTATGCCACGCAATACTGCCTGCTGGTCAACCTATGCGAAAACAAAAGATTGCCAAACAGATGAGGCTGTAGTGCATTCAGCAGTTGCTACTACTGCACTAGTGACCGCTTCTTCGTCTTCTACGATTTCATCATTGACTTTTAATTTGAGTTCCGCGGGCTTTATGGAACCTCCGTTTCTTTCTTTGACTCAGTCTTTTAATGTAAATTGCTCAAATTTGATTGGTGGAATGCCACAATGGTTAGAAGAATTTGTTAGAAACCGATAGCTTCATTTTTTTAATGATTATGAAACTACCACAAATTAATCAAGAGAAAATCTCGAATCAACCGACTTTCTGGCGGTTAAACGGTTAAAACGCAAGTAATATCATTTTAATAATTCTCTTTGATTAGAATTATTATAGATAATCGTAAGAAAGCATCTAGGATCTAATCGTAAAAGTACACCGACGATATTGCTAACCTCTTCTTTTTTTTTTTTTCTAATGTAATCGTTTCATTTTCTAATTTTTGCTACCAATCCGTATTGGTTTCGTTTTCACTGTGGTGCGAAGGCGACATTGATCCTCCGTCTCCATTTCCTCCGATGAATAAAAAATCAACAGACTTTCTACGGACGAGAAGTAGGCCTGATGTGTATTTTAATTGTGATTTTATCTGTGCTAATCGTCTGTTTGCTCGAATTGATAAAGGAGGTACGTATACATGTTGATAAACGAACTTGCCCGAGACGCAATTTCATTCTCGCGTTGATATTATCGAGGTTCTTTGTGTACATGAATGCAGCTGAACGTGGTGGCGCGTTTCCAATACGAATGAGGAATTACTAAGACGTGACGTAGCCTCGTCCGCGATTAGATTCGCTTCCGTATTTTTGTTTTCCGTTTTATCGTATTTTTAGCGAGGCCTTGTTAAACGTACCAGTTCTCGAAGATGCAAAGTTTCCAGAGATGCTGGTGTACCGAGGAATTAACTTAATTAAGCACGAAGCACGAAGTAATTAGAGAAACCCTTGTCCCCGTCTCTCCCAACTTTATAGTTGTAATAAAATGGAAAGCTTAAAAATTCACATTTTATTGGAAGAAATTTTGAGGCCATGTTGCGCGCGAACTTACAAGCATCTCCTCAGGGTATCCTCTCCCATTTTTCAATTAGGATACTTGTTAGTTGTCGAAGAATCTTAGGTGGATTTGAACGGCTCCAAATACGCCGGCTTAACAAATCCCAAAAGATGTTCAATTAGGTTCGTATCGAAGCTTAATAAAGATCAACGGATGGTTCGAATCCCTTGCCTGCTTTTTCTCGCAGTCTTTCTTGTTTTTGTTTCGGGATCTGGATCCATTCATTTATATTAGTCCAGTGGACGGATGCCACCTTGGTTGGCTAGTTCTTTCCTTTTACCTGTGTTCTGGCCTTGCCAGTTTCGAACCTTGCTTCTTCGGCCCGCACTTATTTTTTTGGCATAATCGCAGACCAGCTGTCCAATTTCAGCAATCTTTCTTATCTTATTTCAGCATCTCTAATTCTCTTTGAATCTCGTATTAGTAGCGATAAGCCCGTTCTTTTCTTTTGTTTTGAGGACCTCTTCACCTCTCAGAGGATTCTCCACGACGTTGATTACCCTGGTTCTTCCTGCTGAAAGTAAGGCACACCTTCCTGTACTCCAAAGTTTTTTTTGTCGGTGCTGTATGCGTCGTCTTCTTTAGTTTTTCTTCGTGATATTGCTGTAAGAACTTCGGGCTTAACCTTTTCGCGTTTTGGGACGGGGGGATGACTTCCTCTAACTTTGCTTTCCTTTCTTTGCGTATCCGCGTGGTGGTAAAATTCTTTGTCTCTCATATTTCGTGCGCTTTTTTCTTTTCTATTCTTATAAGCGCAATATATGCCTTGGACTTTTTGGGAATCTTTCGCAGTATTACGTTTAGGTATTCTTCTTAGTAAAAAAAAGTTTCTTTCGGAAAATATTTAATAGCGCCACTTTTTCAGAGATACGTTTAGCAGATGGTTAATAGTCGTTTTTTTTTTTTTTTTTTCTTTTGTACGCAATATGAAACCAACCAACTGGTATTCCTACATATTTTCCTCCGCTTACCGTCCTCTTCAAATTCCATTTTTCTGCATTCTGCGATTAATAATTGTAATTACATAGCACAGGCCTCATCGAATTGTTATGTATGCTAATTGCACCGCGGTTTTGAACAATATTTAATTTACATGACAGGCAATTACCGCAAAAGATGGTAGCGCGTATGTGTCTAAAACTGGCTCTAACCGGAGAAACAAATTACCAGCTTTTACAAGATACGGAGGAATCTTTACAGTGGTTTTATTTGATTTCGTAGTTTATGTGCAATTTAAATTTTTTAATTGTTTAACGTCAGATATCAGCGATTTTCAAGCTTTTAAACGTATATACCTTAAAGTTACCTTTTCTTTTAGCATGGTGACGGCCCAACAGAGTATATGAGCTTTCTGAAGTTTATCACAAACTCGGGAGCCTTTGTTTGCAAATCCTTCCCTTCTCTTAAAATGAAAGCTTCGTGCACAAAGTATGATATATTGTTTTTTGGACACTAGCGCCTCTTAACAACAAGCTTGTAAAAATGTAAGCTTTGTGAAGAACTTCGAACATTTCATCAATGAAATTAAAAAATATATAACATTAAAAATAATTCAAAATCGATATAATCTAGGCGTGCACCTCATTTTGGGGATAGTGTAAGCAGATCTCGTGACAGTGGCGTGCACGTAATTCCGACCGATAGGCAGAGCTATCTGTCGGGTAGTTCGTGCCAACGAGATTTGGATAATTTAATTTAGTTCGGCAGGCGACATTATCTTTCTAATTATAATAATGAAAGAGGAAAAAAAAAAAGAAGGTCGCGTAGCTGTCGACGGCGGTCCTAACAATGACCGTAGGAAATTAATAGCCTGGGCGACGGCGACCGTACGTAAAAAAGCGCAATTGATTCGATCGCCCGATGCGACGATACCCAACGCGCACTTCCGGCAGTCCCAGTTTTACATGATTGATGGATGGATAGGGTAAATACCGCGTCTCATAGTCCTCTGTACACCTATCTGACACGGTGTGTTTTTTCAACACGTCCAACGGCGACCGGGATTACGCTTCTCGCGGTAGATAAGAGTTAATTAGCGATTAGAGCGGGTGCGTTGATATACCCGCCGCCATTACGCGTTTAGTATTTGTTTGTGTAACGAGATAATGCTACCGAAACATGGGGATAATCTCGAGGTATGCGCGTACGTAAAATCGATACTTGTCGCATTCGGTCGGGTAGTCTACAGAGACCTTTTGCTCAAAAAATTTGCTCGATATCACTTTGATTTAACTGGTAACTTTCCGAATCCAATCGAGTGAATGGAATAAGAAACCTAGTTGCCTAAAACAATTGCTAACTACATGATTAACAAGATTATTTATATGAAGATATTTTTCAACGAAGAAGGTTTTAGAACACTCGGTGTAATATTTTTAATGCTCGTTTGTAATAATAAATAGGCAAAACCAATTAGAACTAATAAATGGAATAAATTCAACTTTACGCCGAGAAAAGATTGTCTTTCTAATAGGGCTATTAGTATATTCCATAATAAATATACAGGATGTTCATTTGAAATCAATGTTTGTGTTCTTTTTCGATTAAATAAAGTGTGCCATGAGATTTTACAAAAGCACAGGTAACAAATGAATAACGCTGTTAAGTGCTGTACACCCCATAAAATAATGAAGGAACAAATATATACCCAGCCGAAAGTGTTCTTACAAACTATTTTAATGTGACGAACAACGTTCAATCAGTTGCGCTCTAAATAATATATTAATAGTTAAATACAAATTATTAACAAGAACATTAGATATTGTTAATATCGTAGTTGGTCATGGTTGATAAATAACGAAAGCTATCAGAAAGCTAACAGATGGACCAAAAGATGCCAAGACAAACGAGACTCTTTAGCTCGAGTCGGGTTTGAAAGAGGCGTCGCTGTTTGCTATGTTTCTAAAGCTATAGCGTAAAGAGGGCGCGTAAACTTTCTTTTATTTTGTCTTTTTTCATTTTTTATGTTTTCTTGTTTCTTTTAAAAAAAAAGAAATACGTACGGGGCGTTATAAAGATGTAAAAATACGAAATACTTAAGAAAACCACCCTTCTTATTAATTTGTATTTCTAATTTTATTATTATTAAGAATTATTATTGATCTGATAAAAGACTTAATTACTGAGTTGGATAAACTTCATATCGCCCTGTATATTTTGACCAGTGTTTTTAACGTCCCAAAAGGAGCAAAACAATTTATCTAAAGTAAAAAATTAAGAAAATTGGATAAATTTCATATCGCCCTGTATATTTTGACCAGTGTTTTTAACATGCCAAAACGAACGAAACAATTTATCTAAAGTAAAAAAAAATAAGAACATTTCCAAGTGTTCGCTACGCCATTTTATAGGCGTGCTGAACGGTATTTTTTAATCGGAGGAAAATTTCATATACGGCTCTCGCCTTAACCAAAACAAAGGGGCTAAAAACTCCAACGAACGAGAGTCATTAAAACTTAGATTACAGAGGACATAAACCAATTTCAAGTTGCGAAGTAGCAACCAGGGCATTTTATTTTTAACTAACTAGCAAGGAAACTTTAATTCATTTGGGTCGAAGAGTATACCACGGTTACATCTCCAGTTTAATTAAACGACACACCCAAGGGGAGACCCGTTCGGAACGATACTTGATGATATTCAAATTTTGTTTTGTTGTTACTTTTCGGGACGTATGTCACGTGCATATCTATTGTAAGAAGAGAAACTGTGTAAAATTTAATCTACCCAAAATATAAAACGTTGATTAAAACTTAATGGACAATTTAATTTAATTAAGAGGTAATTATTTTCTTTTTTAATCTTAAAATATCTCCAACCAGAAATACGTAAGTCGCTCTCTAAATGGGAATAATTCAACTAAGCACTTACAGTTTATTATTTTTTTTTACTTATATAAAAAATATAGACTTAATTTATAGAGTGAAAAGTATTTAATACAATCAAAACCATATAAAAAAAAAGATATAAAAACCCGCAGCTTGTCAATACATAAGCGGACGGTAAGTATGCCAATCCATCGACTAACGGCATTGACCCAATTTCATTCATAATGCGTTTCCAATCAGATGAGATCGTAATACCTGTATAGCCGCATGTACATACGTACACATGTATCTTCCTATGAATGGTTTCTATTTTTCCCGAACGGATCGGTTTCTCTCGATTAATTACAAGAATGCGCAATGCAATGGCCCGACGGCTAGATGTTTGCACGTCGAAACGTAAATATCGCTTAGCTCAGCACCGTCTTCATCTCGGATATTATCATTTCGAATTTGCTGTTGGCTAAACAATCTAAAAACGTAGGAATTACTGGAACATACGCAAACGCAAACGTTTCTTTTTTTTTTTTTGGAGGTGTTCCAATTAGTAGTTTGTCTATATTATCTCTGCTAATGGATCGAGATAAATCTTCCGTTTGCCGAAAATCGAGAATTCCTCAACTCGTAAGATAAATATTACGTCGAATTGTAAATGGTGTTCGAGTTTTACTGGGTGGTCCGTTTATCTCGATGGATGCTATGCACGATCACACGAAGATCAAGTCAAACTTTTTGAATGGAACGTGATCTTCTTCAAACAACAGCTGCTTCGAGAGCGTTCAGTTTGGAATAGAAAAAATTTCAGAGTTTATGTGGTCCACTAGCAAAAATTGGTTCTCTTTCTCCCTCTGTTTCAATATTCGAAAGAATCGCGAGTTTCTGTGTCCTCTACCCGAGCCGCTAGCACGATGATTTGCGCCTGCTTTCGATCTTCGTACTTCGAAGTAATGCCTGTTGTAGGAAGCTGCTGTACAACACGACGAAAAATCGTAAAAGACGAGCGATGTCTATCGGGGTATCTTTATATGTACGAACGACACGCTACGCGAAAATTTCACGTTTCGCCGTAAATACAAGCCTTACTTGATTCGTTCTTGCCGTCTGAAGCATTTGTGCTTTTATTATAACGGTACGAGGAACACTAAATGAATTGCCAAAGGTGGAGGGTACTTACATAAAATCAGAAATTCTTTAAATTTTTAGAGAATCAGTTAAAACTGAACGCGTTTTCGAGTTTGAAGCGTGAACGTTTCGATAGCTAAGCTATCATCTTCAGCAGCGATACTGGACTAACGCCTAGCAAATAGAGAAGTTTCCAAGAAACCAGCAATAGGATGACGTCCTACCAAACAACTTTTTTGGTTTTTCCATTTTCGATGAAACTGCGTAAAATCAACGGGGAGCGATGAGCTCTATCACTGGGGAAAAAGTGGATGATTGATGAATCTTTGGTTGGGTAAAATCAAGAAAATTGGATGGAAAATATTCGGGTTGGATGAATTGATGGGTAAAAATTTGTAATTTTATTTCTCTTTTCCACTAATTACACATTCTCATCCCATCTACTTTGGAGAAAATTTGGCTGTCGTACTGAAATATTGAGGTGTCTATCAGCCGATGATATTCGTTTCTTAGCTCGGAAATACTGAATACTTATTAAGAAACGGTTACTATTAATGGACATAGATTTCGGCAACATCTGGAAACTAGGTGTTTATAAGTTTGTATTGGTCGCTGATTGGCGGAATGACATTTTGCAGATTTTGAAGGGATGAATATCAAAGGGAATCAATCGTATATCAAAGAAAATGGAAATGACTCTGGAGGAAGTCGGCGGTTGGATGAGGAATTCGAGGATAAAAGTCAACGAACGAAAGACGGAAAAGACGGACGCCCCAGAAAAACGACTCTAGCCTGGAACAGGAAAGCAATAAAAATCAAATAAAACGCAATCTACCTTGTAGTTAAACTGAACAGTAAGCTGAAGACGAAGCTGCAGACAGTCGAAGGAAGGAGACGCTACAATCATTGCCCTAGAGCAGTAAATGCAGCAGAAGGGAAATCAGCACAGCTCAAAAAGAGCAGAATTTCGTGCTGCTTCTAAATGCTGCTGATTTTTGAAAATCGCAAAACTACCGAGAGAACTATACTCGAAAAATCAAGCTCAGTGTCTTGGTCTTGGCGATTTTGACCGTTATGTCTTTTTCTCGAAATTTTGATGGATTATCCGGACAAAATTAAAAATTTTGCTCGATGCTGCGAAATGTCCTCAGCGGACCTGAAAGCTCTAGGAAAATTATGAGATAACTTTCGGAAATTTACCTGTGCACCGAAAATGACGATTCTTTTAAGCGCGCTACCTATAACGTAGTTTCGGCGCAGAATTTATCCTTTGGCGACGATTCCGGAGCTTGTTTGAATCGAAACTAATCGTCCGATTCGAGCGAAACTGGCAAATAAATATGTTTGCGCGGTAACGGAACGTCCAGTTTTCGATTACCTACCCATGACACGGTCCAAGTCCGGCGTACGTTCAGTTTTAACACGATTAATTAATTCACAGATTACGCTCTCTCATTTCCGGTGAAAACAGAAATGTTTGATTTGTTTCATAAACAATACTTTCCTCGCGCTTGCATTGTAAGATAAGCGAAAGCAAAAGTACCAAAAAAAAGAATTAAATCGACGATATTCGACGCTATTTCCGGTTACACAATTCTAGCGTCGGAATAACGAAAACAAGTGGACGTAAGGAAACGATAAAATACGTGTATGTGTACGCTATCGATATCGTATGTACGATATAGTTACAAAGATACGGTATTTCCTTGTATCTTACATAAACTTAGTTCCTTGTACATATGTGTAATATATAATAATTATGTCTTTGCTTTAAAGTATTATTATCTTTATATTTTCAAGTATCCAAGGTCCTTTTCCCCGCAAAGTAGGAACAAGCGTTCTTTAACGTAAACTACGTAGAAAGAACTTTAAATGCATCTGATTCCACATGCCTTGAAAGCGATGAAATAATTACATTATTGGAAGAGTAACGTCCACTTGCATGCAGCGTATGTTTTTTTTTTTTATTCAAATAAATATCTTCTTCCACAAGATAGATCAAGAAGATATGTTTTCTTGGATCAAGAAAACGCTCTTCCGCGTGTAATTAATTACTTTACACGCTATTACAATTAGACGCGAGCGCTATTTATATCTGGAACAAATTAGAATAAAATTCCGATTCTTCGCCCAATAAACTCGCCGTAATGCGTAATGTATGCACACATAAAACGAGGAAGCTAATACAAAATGATGAGTACGCGCTATTTATAATTTCCCACATATATGCAACAGTAAACGCATTTATTCAAATGTCAAGACGTACGCGCTATTGCAACGTCCATCTGCGAATAGATGGGATACTGTCCCGATTAAAATTTCGCCATTCCAATAAGATCGATTGTGATCGTCTGTCGGGATAGTCCAACTTCCTTCTTCGACCCGTATGCGTTACTTAAGAGTAACAATGTCGAATTAGAATAGCAACTTCGTAATTGGAGAACGAAGAGGTTTCGTAAATTTCTCTTACGTCACGTTATTAGTAAAGATTAAATATCGTTATATATGCGAACGTATAAAGATTCCATGTATGTGTATTTCTTTTAAATTGACGTGTATATATAAGAGTATTTTGGGTTGGATGTCTTTGTATTACTCACGTAATTTATCTTTCACAACGAAATGTTGCATATCGCATTAGTCATTGCACTTAAATAAGCAAAGAAAGGCAGGATAGATGATGTAAGGCGATTCCGAATAAGATATATAATGGCACGTTACTTTCGTAGGATGATATTCTTTTGTTTCGAGGAATATATTTTTTTTTCTCGTGCATTTGTCACGAATTCCGGAGTATTCACTTAAATGTAAGAAACGTTAAAAAATTTCTTTTGGAACGGTAATATTTGTTTGGGTTTGCCGTCTGGCGTCACCGCGAAGTATCACCCTTGAAACGGGCATGATATTTAGTTTGGAAAGATATTATTCAGACCAAATAGAAATATTCTTTATATATTTGAGGTTATTTGGACCCATTAACTATTTCCTCTTTTCTACCATTTACCTTCAGTCTCCAATCGCCGATTCTTATAAACCCTTAATTTCTGTAACCCTCTCGTTTCTGCCTGGACGATCTCCTTTAATTAATCATCATCTCTCATCCTCTTCAATAACCGTCGAAGACGTCTTTTCTTTATGACCTTTGTTATCACTTCTTCATTGTATAACTCCTATATTTGACCATTTAAACTTTCCGATCCGATCATCTTTTGCTTTTTTCGTACCCGCGGAGCTCTTGGCACGCAGACAACACAGAGCACGCATCCGGCACGTTAACGTGAAAATCTAGAGATCAATTAACGCACCTTACCCAAACCTAGAACCATAAATGGTAAGCAGCGGCGTCCTCAAGGGTTACATTGGTAAAAGTTCAGCGCAGAATAGTACGTGTAATAAAAAGGCGCCGAGCTACTTACGTAACGAAGCAATGAGAAGCGATCTGGATCTTCTTAGTGTGGAGAAGCAAATTATTTTGGTTGCCCAAACAACTTGCCGCGGAGCAGCCGGACTTGACATTGAAAATTTACGTTTCATCCGGCTACCAGGAATTTTGTTGAGTTTCTGTAACAACGGAAGGCGATAACCGACGGATTCAGCGGCTTCAACGAACAGACGAAGAGATTCAAGGAGAGAATGAGAACTAGATCTCGACGTCAGGTTTTCTTCAAAGCGCTGACTGATTAAAAAAAAAATGGAGGAACTCGTCAGACCTTCTTTATTTTCCTTTTAAGTAATCCCCATAAAATCTCGCATGTTATTTATCGACGTATTGCAGCTTTAACCATTCACCTAATTAATTATCACCGAAATGGGAGCCATTTTGAATGAATTCCACGAGGAATCCCCTTCAAAAAAAATGATACTCCTAAGAATGTGAGACTTGAAAGTTGAACATGAGTTAAGAAGAGTATTCCACAATGATTTCTATTGATACTTAAACGCCTACATAGATATCTAGCTAATCCCGAAAGATATGGTCTACACTGTTATTTTCCAATGAGATTTCCTTTCACGGTCGACAAAGATTACTTAGAAGACTTAAAGCAATACCCGGTTATTATAAATCTTAATGAAACGTCTATCAGTATCGAATTCTTCATTCTGGACACTTCATTAAGGTCTATTATTGCTCTAAAATTAAGCTTTTGTTTTCAAAAAAAAAAGAAACAACGTTTACAATTAGGATCATAGATTAATTAACTGTGATGCAATAAATCGTACAGCTTCGTCAATTACATCTAGTACCGAAAAAGAAGAACGGTTCAACTAAGCTATTATTAGTAGAGCAATGCAATTAATAACACGGCTTACAGTGCAAATAACTTACAATCCGTTTAATCTTCATCAGGATCGAACAGTTACATTCGCTTGACCAGCAGCCATAATTATTCTTTCTTTTTTTTTTAATACCGTTTCGTGCAATCTGTACCTTACCGTTCGTGTCCGACCAGAGTGCCCGATGCTCTCCGAACCATTTCCAGCCAATTACCATGCGATTGTTTCCTCTATTTTCCGGTTGGCATCAATTGTAGCTTTTCGGATCGCCCTTTTGATCTAAATTTTGGGACCGACGGCAGGTGGTGCGCCGGCAGCAATAGCAGACAACAAGCAGAACGGATTAGTTTCAAGGTCGTTCTTCTGTTGGACTATTTTTAAATTCGACCGCGCTCTCTCTAAAACCCGACGATGCCACGAGGAGGTCGATTAAGCAACGCGAGTAAAAAATGCGTTGATACAGTTACGTTAATAGCGAACTCGTTGAAGTGGAAGAAACTGGATGAATTTGTAAAGCGAAGAGAAAAATATTTAGATATTCTTCGGACTCGAATATGATCAAATCGCGTACGCAAGCAAAGTAATTGATCAAAAAGGAAATCTACGAATGTGAATAGGAGAGATATTTTCGTCCCACTCGCAGCGCCTAAACTTCAGCAATTGAGAAATCATTGTCCTTCCTTAAGGCCTACGTGCTTTTAATGTTAATGTTCTTTTATATTGTTTTCTAATCGTGCTAATCGAGAAAAATGAACGCCCGTGTAAAAGCATCCTCGTGTAAAAAGCCCAATACGGATCTCCGTAAAATGAACCGTTCCGTGTGGGTCGACCATGAAAGTTATTTACATGGGCGATTGGCGAACCTATAATTCACCGTTTTTTACTCTCGCGTCTCTTCCCTAAATGTACCCGGCACGGCGATTAAAAATTGGGAAATACACGTGTATCACTTCTTCTATTGTATCCCACGTTTAATCTTAAGGTGTTAAAATTGCTTGATTTTATCGTTGAAGAAGGAACGGTTCGTTCACGTCGTCTCTATGTTTGGTCTTTGCAATACGAATAGTGCTTAAATAAAAATATTATTGACAGAATGTTAAGTTATTTGTAACCGATGGATAAAGTCGCCACATTAAATATTGGTACCAGATCAAGTAGTCGTAGCGACTTAAAAGCGTTGAACACGGAAGAAAGATCGGCACCAAAGCTCTTCTTTAGGATCCCTTTAGAGATGGCTAAGCCGCGACATCAGTGGCATGAGATACGTTGGAGGATAAATACGTATATTCTGGTATCCTAACTAGTCACTGTCCTCTAAACGAGCACCTATATAAAACGTATCTCGTACCTGAGCTAGTACGGAGAAAATTAGAAAGAGAGAAAACGCCTTTACACCTACTGCGAGAAGAAGGGGAAGAACTTCAATCTCGCTTTAAATGTGTTTCTAAGAACATTTTAAACTTTAATTGTTGATGAAGAATTAACATTGATCGTTCTTCGGCTTGAGGCCAAGATATTTGTTTGAGGGCGACGAGGATCTGAGTGGTACCGAAGTGGTTCTTGAATATTTTAAATCCATCACCTTTTACGTTTACGGATAAACCATTAATAAAATTCGGATCATGACTCAATAATCAACTCGTCAACTCAATATTTTGAAAATTGTAGCAATTTAACAACTCATTTTTAAACGAGCTTGAGAATTGAACAACTGTGCTGAAAAGTTAGTTCTTTCAATTGCCTCAACGCTTCAACAAGACGAAAATTAATAAACTCAATATGTTGGCGCACCCGGACAAGCAGGTACAAACATGTTTTTGCCTTCAGCATCCGGACAACATGATGAGTAACATTTAAATAAGGGTTGAGGAAATTTCAATAGATTAAGCTTCTTAACAATTTTCGTAATTTTATTATAGTTTGTGATTAACAGAAATGGTTAGCAACTCTGAGGGCCGCCATCTTTGCTGTCTGTAACCTAACTATTCTATGTGGATTCAAGACAGAAAGTTTACACAACGTTATATCGAATCTCTTGCGTCCTTTGAATTAGAGTCGATCAGATTTGATCATCTTAGGGCAGAATGAGCCGAACAGAATCGATGAGCCGCCAACCGGAGAAGACCGGATCGACTCTGGATGCACGTATAAAACATTCGTTTTTTTTTTTTATCCAACACGTTCGACCTATGATGGATTTACGATGACCTGTCGCCATGAAAGATCCTCAATCAAACTAACAATTGACAACTTCCCCACTTACCATTCGCCGATATTAAAAGCAAATGGAAAAATTTTATATGACGAGGACCTATCAATCTCGTCGCCCTCGTATATTCCTACAATCTTTTTTTTTTAATATTACGCCGACGTAAGTTTTATTTTACACTAGATTAGCGAATCACCGTATTGTTAATATTAATTCACGTTAATCTGCGTATCGGTCGCCGCATTTAACAGTGACTTTCTTTGCGCGCATACAGATCGTATGCACCAGCAAATAAATCACTCGATATGCACAGTTATACAAGCTATTTTAATTGGCCATCCGCGGTAAACGGATAGGCGTACCTCTAGGACGCGAACGGGAAAGGAAACCGTTGCCTCTGCACATCTGTACCGCGCGAAACGCCGAGTTGTTGCGAAAAAAAAAAGAAAATGTTCAAATTCACAGATGCATGAACAATGCATTTTATTGCGCCAACTCTAATTTTTTCACGTTGGCATTAATTTACTTGGCCAACGCTACGTACTTTCTACTGTCGTCGAGTTTGATTTAAATTTCTTCTATGAAGTTACGAAAGCATGTTGATACAGGAAATTTGTTGTATTAATAGTTGCATGTCGATAATGAGAAATAGCCATAAATTCGATCCGGGGACAATGCGGCAATCGGTAACATCATAAATTAAATTCGTGGTAGCTTGATTGGTTTGCTATTATTAAATAATGGTACGTTATAGAAAGAAGTATTAATTCATTCCGTTAAAATCCGTGAATCTCTGCATAACGTCGTATATAATATGCAATAACAATAAACTACGGCAATAATCGCATATCCTGCCTGATTAGTTTCATTCTAATGCCAAGAGCTCTTTACCCGGAGCCTAGCCATCGTGGTTTCGATCTTAGGTCTCTGAGTAACGAATATCCCGGCAGGTACGATTTGGCCATCCTCGTTAAATAGTGATAGCCCGTCGGATCGGTCGATAGTTGTTGCATTTGAGCGACTTAGACTCTGACGGGCTGATAGTTGTCATCTTGGAAGAAGGGAACTTCTCTGACATGTTCCAACGGACAACTAGCCAATCTCCTTCTAATGGGCGACTCGTTGGTCGGTAGGAACCGACTGTATGCTGCGGCGGATCAACAGCTTTCCCGGAAATGGGGTTATTATCATATTTTCCGTCGATTAACCGATTTTGCTGATGTAGAGCAATACCCAAGCATCAACTGAAGGCCAATCAATTGTGCCACTAGGGACCATGTAAATACGTATATCGTGATCAGTAGAGAGGACAAAAGCGAGTGAAATCTTACCATTTTTTTTTGCGGCGGCAGGCTCGTGTCTATTCGCTTCATAAGAAAGGGTTCGTGTTGCCTACTGGTTTCCCCGAGAGTCGACAAAACACGAGTCTGTCTAGTCGCTGCAAAACGGCTATGATTTCACCCGCTTTTGTCCTCTCTACTGATTAGTTGTCGAAATTGTTAAAAGAATTTTAATAATCTCAAGCACCTTTACCTGGGCGCCCAATAAAAAAGAACTCACGACCAAGCAATTAACAGAATTCTATCAAAAGTTTTAATTTCACCAATATTCGGTTCCACTTTTTTTTTATTAATATTAACACGTTTAAACCTTCGATATTATTTGTACATTATCTCCTATTTGTATTTACATAAAATACGTGAAAAAGCAATTTATCTGAAAAGAAAAAACGAAAATAACTTTCATCCGCAACCAAACGAATCCATAAAACGGCTCACGCTATAATTTGCATGAAGCTTATAAATTTACAAAAAGAGATCTATTTACCGTCGGAATATCAAAACGTGATTTCTATCTCGACGCTTCATCGTAGATTCATCACACTCCACTAAGCCTGACAGTTATTGTCGTTAAAGAGGACAAGTTCGAAATTGGGACATCAACTGTAAAAGCAAAAAAAAAAGAAGGCACCACGAATTTCTCTTATTTATACGAAACGCGATAAAGATTCGTGCACATAACAATATCGATCCATCGATATACGGAGCACGTTCGGAAAACGTTTAGCTACTCGCCAAACATGGTAATACCGAGGACGATATTGATGCGCGGGATTTTGAATTGATGATAAAGACGAGAAGCGATTCTAGTTCATACGACTTTCACGTCGCTACATTTAATTTAAAATAGATCGGCGTGGAATATTTATGTGGACGCGAGTTAAATGAAGAGTATATTTAAACATGTTGCGCGAATTAAAAAAAAAAATAGAAATAGAATTTTCTTTCTTACTGGTCTTTGTATTTTTGTAATATACACCGCTGGCTGTATGAAAATAGCTCTTTTTATCGATTCCTTTAGATTTTTAGAGTATCCTAGTTCTATGTTTACAAATTTGATTAGAATGAACTAGTCATAACTCATAAGTATCGGTACCTCGAATGGTTCTCATCATCAAGCGGTGAGCGAATGTGAGAAATTTTTTTCTAAAACTAAACATGCGCCGATTTATGATGAGGACCATTCGTATCCTCGAAACGGCCGTCCCGGATTAATTAAACTTGGGTGGTGTGGAAGTTACCGATACTTACGTGTTGGTTACCATACTACGCCACATTTCTTGCTATCATTATTAGTCATAGCTGTATGAAGTTGCGGCTTACGCCTCATTTTTCCATCTATCCCGCGAACATCTCCTTTTCCCTCCAATACTGGTTGCCAATATTTATTCTGGCGCTCGTTCTTGTGGCACTCTTAATATGTCTCATTCTGCAGGCTTTTACTGCAGCTGCCATGTCAGCTTCGTTGTGAAGCTCACGTAATAAAGGTATAAATATTTAAAAATTGTCTAAACGGATTTATCCGGTTTTCGCAGTACCTTCCACGAGGTATCCTCTTGTTGAGTTAAGATATAGAATACCATAACACAGGAAAAAATTATAATCCTACTTTTTGTTGGTCCTGTATATTATTAGAAGGTCAACCCTAATTCACTTTTCTCCCAATAGAGAGCGCCACTTACGGCATACACGCCGATTTCGGTATTCGCTATTTGAGGATAATTTTTTAATATTTAAAATCAGATTGATGCATTTTGCAATTTAGATATGTCCCTTCTTAGTATCGCACCTTGTATTTCTATAACCTCTCTTACTTGAAGTTACTACATTTACTAAATCATCACTTACGCCTACGGCGTAGAGATGGCGCTCGTGAGAGGTAATTGGTATTTTGAAAAAAAGTCGGTAACCGTATCTGTACAAGATAACGGAAAAGAATTCACGCGCGCAATTGTACGCTCACGAACTTATGCCCCCTCTCCCCTCCACATCTACGATAATGTAAATCATAAAATAAGCACTTCATTGCAATTAACGAAAAAGAATAAGCAATTTACCGGCGTCCATTTAAAAAATACGAACCGTACGTAATTAATTTCGAATGGCTTCTTCTCTATCCAATCAATCCACCCATTCATTTAATGTACTTTGTTCATCTCCGAGGTGCTCAAAATCTTTCCCGTAGAGCTCGTATTTAATCGCCGAATTAAATGCTCAAATAAAACCGCTTCGACTTTCCAAATTAAACCTATTCATGCGTCTCCGTCTTTCTTTTTACGATCGTCGGCGTCGAGATGAATCGCGGCGTCGATACGGACGTCATTCGAGATTATTTAAATAATCGAGAGGAAGCGACCAGGGAGCACGGGCGAAATTAAAGCGTTATTATGTAAATATGGCGGCGTGCAAAAATAAACAATGCGCGTTTGTCGAGCGACGCTGGCGCTGCAGATGTGATTTACTACGTAAGGGGCCTTGCCTATGCGGAGATGTACAGCGCTACGCAAAAGAAATCGGCTCTGAAGTTGCCCGTTATTTAAAAAAAGAACGCTTAAAAATACATTTTATACGTACTTCGTCTTCTGTGGTGCATTTTACCCGTTGATCTTTGATTTCTAACGTATAGTCACGTAACGTCGCAGAAACTCGTATTGAGCTTAAATTTATCCAAATATAGCTCTATCGTCAGCAGAGCCGGCACCCATATCGCTGATAGCTCCGGCATGCTCAATTTTTCGTGAAGGATGTTTTGCGCGCGTTTAATTAAGATTTTTTACAATATTTTCAGCCGACGATCTGCTAATACGATATCGTTACGCTGAATGGGACCTCTCATCAAAGATATTCGGCAAACCAGGATAGGACGTAAATCACCATATTTTATACATGCTTCGACAAGTTCATGTGCTTCCACAAGCACATGAACTTGTCGACTTTCAACAGCTCTCAAAACAACACTAGTCGATGAATCTCTTCGAGAATTTGACAAATGCCGGCTAAGAGCGCCGGTTCTCTGCCGACGCTGGTACTTCTCATACCATCCTCGTATATGTTACTTAATATTTTTAAGGACGTACGTGTTTTCGTACAATTTTGCCAGCCTTCGTGCCGGCTGTTGGAAATACGATTTTCTTATTTTGGCCATTACAACAACGTAAACGTATTTTCAAAAAAGAAAAAGAAGAGCGTTTTTAAGGAAAGCTTCGTGAAACTTCCTGTATCCATGTTATTTATTATACGCCATCTATTATTAAAACAATAAATTGATGGGCGATATATGAACCGGCGCGTGAGAACGGTAACATTTTTCTATGAAAATACAAAAATTCAATTTGTTTCGAACTATTTGATAGAGGACGGTCTTAATGCTACAGTAAAAGATGCAATACGATTGAATCCGATCTCATCCCGGCATTAGATTCAAGAATCTCTTCTGTACGCTGCATAGCGTTGGCCACGATAAATTTCAAAAACGAGGACGCAAATAGGACGTCGGGTTAACGTATCGGAGCTATTTTAACATCTCCAAACAGTCTAGGTCAGTTCTAGATTAATCTTTGTACTGTACCGGCTGTTCGTGCTAGGTTTAAATTAGAATCGTAACGGGAAAATATTTGTCTCTAATTTCTAAGTCCGCTTGACATCGCGGTATTTTTGGTTTTACATAATTTTCTCGTTGTTTGCCTCAAGACGAGGCAAAAAAAGTACGAGCCTAAGTTAATGTAAATTGTGGAAAATGTACGATAAAAGAATATTGATAAATATAAATTGGCCGTGAAATCATTCGAAGCTATATAACAGGAAACAAGATGATTTAAAATTTAAATTATTTCTTAAATTTCTTAAATAATATAAAGAACAAGATCAATCCATAAAAAAATGACTCAGCCTGGGAACAAAGCATTCACAACGCTCAGTATGGCTTGTTGCCCCATCTTGCTCGAAGAGTGCGTTTATATTCAATGGAAAAAAAGGCAAGTTGCGGTTACGAATCACTTCAACGTTTCATTGAGAATTAACGGTCACCGCATCTTCGAACTCGTTCTCGAAAACGAAGCGGGCCGATGATTCCATTTGCCGAACCCCTGTATCATACTGTTACTTTTCCAGAACGAAGAGGCGCTTGATGAAATAAACGAGGGTGTTTGCGTTCGTCCATTATCTAAATTTGGATCTTTGACGAAACCTGTTTAGATGGAAATTCGCCTCATCACTCATCCGCAGGTTGTTCACTTGGTCATCGTTTTTTTTTTTTTGTTTAACATATCCTCATAAAGACGTTGTTCATTGTCACCCCCGCCATTTATTGCTAGGTGTGACGTACGACCGATCGGCGTGGATGTCTTAGCAATGCCTGTCGATGTTGTTATGGGTTCGAACTGTTCTTACACTCGCACCACTTTTTTCGTCGTTGATCCAGTTTCCTCGAGGTTGTTAAACCACGTTATCCGACGGAACAGGCCGGTTGCGCGGCATATTGAAAACTCTCGTTATTCCGATAATAGGCTTTAAGTGCGAAGCCGCGTCCCAACGGTTCATTGTTAAGTACACGGTAGGCGGTTGTTGATGGTGGGGGGCCCAAAGACGTTCGTACGCATTACCAACATACGAGCTCTAAAGTTTACCTCAAGTCATCCCGTTTCATTGCCGGACCCCGAAGTAGTAACATATTTTTGACCAACCCTAATCGCATTATCGAACCTTTGGTATATATTCACATCGTCAACGTAAATTAAATAAATGAATTGCTTTTGAGAGGACATGAATGCTTTACAATGACCTCTTCCAGTTGTTCCGAAACGGTGATTGGAGCTACTGTTTGTCGTGACTATAGTTCTGAAAGAACACAACATTTTGTAAACATTATCAGTATTTGTGCAAAAAGTCTCGAATAACAGAGAAATTAGAGTACTTATTACAATTAATAATGGATCTTATAACTGGAGCAAAAGAACCAACTTTCATCAAACGATTCCCCAAACTTCCCCAGCTGTTATTTCTTTGGACGATATCGCGTTGGTCGAGTCACCTCTCCCCGTCTTCTCGAAAGTCCTTTCCATCTATCTGGTAATCTTAGGCAATATCCAGATTTATCCGAGAATGACACGTTGTTCTAACAAGCCTGATTCTAATATTCGTGATCTTGTGCAAGAGCTAAAAACGGTTCCACAGATAGCTGTGGAAATTGGGCTGGTCTTCTAGACGTTAAATCAGCTTCGACTCCCACCTCATTCCAGATCACTTAAGATTGAAGAAGCCGCAAGTCGATCGTCTCTTAATAGAGCTGCCGGTTGTATCAAGACGGTGAACGAACAATGTCTAGTAGTTGAGCAGCATAATACTGGCTACGTTTGAGTTAAAGAAATTTTTTGAAAAAAAAGCTGGGAGAGCTTCGCACTTCAAATTTTGCTTAACTATCAAAATATTTAGCTTCGGAAATAAACACAACGAACATGCGATTATCGACCGTGAATTTGTTAAAAAAAAAAGGAAAAAAAAAAACGTTATGCCTCGTTTTTTAACAAAATTCAAAGTCCAGAGTTTTCGAAGTACAAAACCAGATGAAACAAATAATGGATTCAATTTTTTTGTACCTGAGTGTACGTCACTTAATGAGTCGTCGACCACGACGACTACTTTTTACCATAACCTATCGTTTTCGTAATTAAGCATAATTCGAAGTTAAAAGTAGGAAACAGGTTTCGAATTTCGCGATAGAATCTCGGCGATTTAGATCGTAAATCGGCGGAATAGTCTCTACTTTAGAATCAATATCATAGTTCTGCTCGTAACTGGAAGACAAATAGGGATGATCCAAAAATAATCTAATCGATAAAGCGGAGCTCACACAACCTATTATAGTCGAGAGAGAATGCTGGATCCGCACAAATGCGCCTTCGTAACGTCATGCTCCTACGTCACCGTCCTTACGCAGCACGCCACAATAATAATATAATTCTAATTACTGCATTTGTACAGTCCGCTGCCGCTCGCTTTTCCCACCGACCGAAGGTACCCGCGATAGAGCTGGAGCTTCGACGAATCCAGCGCCGCACCAGCGCTCGCCGGATTAGTCACAGTTGGAACCTGATCGCGTGAGGTTGTGTTGCATTGTTTCGGTTTGGGTTCCGCTTTTAGAGTGTGTTAAATTTCGTCCGTTCGCGAACAGCGTTTTCGGTGATTTCATTTTACGTGTATCCGAGCAGTTGGAGGACATCAACCTTCTCTTGCTCCGTCGCGAAAGACCTCTCTGACTTTGGGTTGTCTGATCGTACGCTTGTCATCTGTTCCTCCGCTCCTTCTGCTCTTTTTTCTCTCCGTATCGAAAACAAAAAAAAGAAAGACGCCAGATTGGCTTTTTTTTTTTTGCTGGTCTTCTCTTTATTTCGGTATCGATGCAATAGCGAGACAGTGTCATGGTTATAAACGTGTTGTGTGGTTTATTTGGATTTGTGGTGGTTACGCGTGGTCTTATTTTGTGCGCGAGTTTTTCGGATGTGTCCTATCGTTCTGTCGCACCTGCTTCTTCAAATTAGGAGCCAGGATCTCTTGAGGACACTGATGGTATGTAATTACCGAATTATGCGCTTTCCTTCTTTTAGGTTTTCCCCGCATCGTAAATTCTGAACTTAACAACGTTTCAATTATCTTTTCACCGAGAAATGGATACCCGAAGAATGCGCAAAGAAGCGTTAGATAGTTCGCTTCTTGGAAATTCATTGATAACAATGTTGAAGACGTTTCAGAATTAAAAAGTACATATGTTTTAACACTTTCGGGCATCCTACGACATATTCCAAATAATGCAGAAATTGTTAATTGATAACAAGCACTTTAGATACTAATGCTTAATCAACTGATTACGTAGGAATTCGCTTCTAAAAAGCTATGGCGAAAGACGGTGATTCAAAGGAATTCTACTGATATCTTGGTCATTCTATTGCTTGCCAATGACATTCCTATAGTTTACCTTGAATGCTCGCAAATTAATAGTTTTCTCGTTGTAGATTTGGAACTTATAATGAATAACTTTATAATGTAGCATCAAACAGATTATTCGTCAGATTTATCTACTCCTATCTATACGTTACATATAGGAAAACATTGTTTATTGCTATCTTTACTATCAATATTTACCGTTTTAAATAAATACTTTTATCATTTGCAAAATGAGTTGCTGGATAGTAGCGCAATTGACTGTATTCAACATTGGCGTAAATTCTTTTTTTTTGTAACCCATATCTTCTTTCATTTATGGTTGTCCCTGATATTTTCTTGTTCCTGTTATTTATCAATTTGGCTCTGGCGTGAGACCAATAGGTGCTTCAAAGTTCAAACCTTAAACCCCCAAAAAAAGTCTAAAATCGCAACCTCCAAGCAGATGAAGATCTTCAAGTTTGGAATCAGCAACGTTCATCTAGTTAAGGCAAATTAAGCAGCTGATACAAGCATTTTCTTATCAAATTCTTATTCTTATCAAAATTTTAAAACATTCGTTTCGATTTGCTAAAGATAGTCTTTGTTATCCATTAAGTCTTCAAAGGAATGCAATGCAAGTCCCTTAATGCCGAGATTTTGTCAAGACGTAAGAATGATGGAATGGAAGCATAATCTGTTCATCTAAAATGTTGAACAAAATCAATGCTAAAACAGAATTTCTATAATACACCAAAGTATCACTACGTTATGGTTGTTTTCCACGATTTATTTAAATAATTAGAGAAATTCGCCTGCGCAAGTTGCCTAAATATCCCCGGAAAATTCTTACGCGAAGACATTAGACCAAAAACGTCGAGTTCGCCTTTATAATCCGATTATACAAGAACTGTTATATGTGGCAATATTCCGAAAGGATGTCATTTTAATACATTGGGTTTCCATCAATAAATATTGAAGATTTCTTGATTTATCCGATGTAATTAATTAATTATTAGAAGATGGTAAGAAGATTTGAATCAAAGAATTCCGTAATATACTCATGGTCAACACACCCGGTAGACGCAGGTTCAAATCCTCCCAGTGCCTGATAAACTAAAGTGTAAATTTAATTACACTGGCTGCAATTAAAACAGCACCACCTTGCCATTGGAGTATTTCGTTAAAATTTTATAAATGCATTTCCGAAAGTCAACTTAAACGGTGCGTTTTCCACCGTTTACAAAAGCCAGATGTTTCGCAATTGTTTTTATAGGAACGCCGATTTTAATCCGAGAGTTGCAACCCAAATAGATGAGAACGTATAGCTTATGAACAATTAACCCCCTTTGAGCGTGGCCGGATTATTGGGTTACAAGGGAATGTAAAACACGTATAGCTCGTTTAGGCGCACCCAGAAGGATCGCCTCTCCCCAAAAGAATTTCTTCTGAAGCGCTTAGTTACGCAACACTAGTTCCTTTCAGTTGCCTTTCATTTACATGTTTATGAGATATATAAGCATCTTTGATACTATTATTGCAAAAATTTTGTTGGTGATGCGATTTCAGTTGTGATCAGTGTAAACTTCAGAGCAACAAAACAACCCAGACAAAGATTTCACGAAACTTTTGTGTAAATGTCGATATATTAATAAATCTAGCATTTAGATAGATATTTAGGATCGTACTTATTACAAAATAAATAAAACGAAACATTGTCTTTACGAGATACGTAACCAATCAAGTTGGCTGGGTAATTAAATTATACGATAATTATGTGTCGTTGTTTCCAACACGACATTGGAAAGTTAACAGTCACTGCGTTATTCAATAAGGTATTTATTTATTACGTCAATATTAACATTTAACATGCTTCAAAAGTATTGTGCTTCTCCTTGAAGTCGACGTGTAGTAACATAATGTTGTATTAAACAAATAAAGTTCTAAAATTTTTATGTAAGTTTTCGTAATTTTTGGAACTTGTTGCAATATATATGCGCGTGTTTCTCTGAAGTATACGCAGATGGTGCAATAATAATATTCTAACAAATATACGAAACATGTTCATTTCCCTGCACTCCTCGAGATCGTTAGGATTCTAACCTTTATTGTCTCTCTTTGTTTTCTGTTCGGATTGTAGCGTTTTAAAATTGCTTTTTATTTCGTTTGCTCCGTCGATACGACACCGCAAACGAAATAAAAAGCAATTGCGAAAACTCTACTTTGCCCGTAGAAAATAAACGCCCTCGAGTACAACGTTTACGTTGTGCATGTGTAGTTTCAGAACCGGTACACTTTTATAGCTCTCGCTTAGCTTGTTCCGATCGTTATTGTCGACGTGAAAAGAAACAAAACCTAATTTAAAACCTTCGTAAAACCGTAGAATGTCTATCGTAGAAGAATGCAGAAAGTATACGGGATCAGCCGCTAGAGCCTTGCGAAGGTTTTATTCTTTATAATTTCATGCCGACTTGAGTGTTCAAAGCATGGAATGTCGTCGAAAAAAAAAAAAAGAAAGTCGTAACTATGATTTGGCTCCTTCGCGCTAAAGCGTTGAACAAGATCTCATTTACGCGGATGACGGTAAATATGTTGGCGATGTCCTTTTCGACCTGTCGAAAGCTTCCGATGGCGTGGCTCCTGAACTTGCTAGCGGGAAGCTACGTGCGCTTAGAGTGAGAGGCGAATCTCCGAAATTCCGTCAATGATTTACCATCAAGGCGAACGTAAGAGCGAAATTGAAGACAAGTTAAAGAGGGTCAACATAGAATTCTCGGAAAGGCGCGGAAATAATCGGTGAGTTTCAAACGGGTCAAGATCGATCAAAATGTGCAGCTTTTTAGCTGGAAAAGGGTCCCCCTGGAGATTGTAATCGAAGTTAGTAGAGATTGTAAAAGATCTAGGCGCGTACAACGTTAACTGTTCGCAATCGTTTAAGCAATTGTTGTAGTACTCTTGAATGTCTACACTACGCTATAGCGCATTCGATTTTGAGGAAGTTCCGCCCGATAAACAAAGACTTTTTGTTCCGCAGAAACGGATATTGATGCTGCTATTTAATTTGAAAAACAGCGGATCGCTGCAGATACTTATTTCAACAATATAAAGTCCTGCCTTGTGTTGGTACATGTTCTTGAACTGATCTAGCAATTGACATAAAGACTATTCAACAAATAAATTTGTCTGTAAGCCTTAGAAAGAAATAGGATAAAGGAGGCTTACTTTCGAGGATTTTTTCATGTTTCATGCTATATTCCAATATCAATAAAAGAAGAAATAACATGCCTGTCCTCTGAACAAAAAGTTAAATGAACTGGCAGAGCTATAACTAGAGCGTTCTGAGATTCGAAAGGAATGCTTCTGATAGCTTATCTTACAAGAGATTAAATTATTAATGGGATAAACATATACCGGTTTCACCGTCTAAAAATCCTTAGAGTCTGTCGTCTAGAGCGATTTGGAGAGAAAAATTCTTTAAAAATGCTCCCTCAATCGCCATCCATTACGTAAGATCAAGCTTTTGACTGCCTCCGAAAAATTAAAAAAAAAAAATGGTAACAATATTGTTTTTTTCAGTTAACGCGTCTGAGGCTTAATGAGATAAGCGACGGTTTTATCCGGATCTAGTTAATCTTTCTTGAAAAAACAAAGGAAAAAAACGAGATTCACATAAGTAAACGAATAATGTTTGAAATGCGTCAAATGTTAAGCCGGCGATCGACAACCGGCTTTCAAATTAATCTCCATCGAACTATTTTCGATGTAGAAAATTTAATGGGAGAATCGAAGCAATCATCGCCGCTACAAAATCCATAAAAAAAAGCATGTTAACCGAAACAGCTGCTGCTGTTTAAATAGTATTAATACTCTATCCTTCAAATCTAATCTAGACCCGATTGCATACCTATAATCTAACTAAGTAAATTCCAAGATCGAAGAAGTGGTTACCTTCTTCGATCGGTCTCTTCTAAAGAAAAGCATCTTCTTCATTGTCCTGCGCGAACGGGATATAGATAGATGTAACCCTCTTTTAATTTTCTTCGTATACTTGCCGCGTACTAAAAATACAAGCAAATCTAAACGCGATTAAAAAAAAAATACTTCGCACCATTATTCGCATTGTCCTAGCATTCCACATACGTTCCGTTGCCAAGATTTCCGAACGAATACCGTTCGTCTAAACTTATCAGGTGCGATTAACCTTCGTTCGAAATCCGCGGTAAGACTCGAAATTCGTTTAACGTTAGAGTCATCGAGATTAATGAACAATGATTCATTTTCGGCCTTTGCGATAAGAGATCTCTTTATCAAGTTTGAATGTAGAATAATCTTAATAGCGTGCCCACTATGATAAATTATCGTATCACATCGTTCCTAGCTCGCTGTTATTATTATCTCTTTTTATTCAGCGATAAGTTTTGATATAAATGTAGATTTAGTTACCAAAAGAAATAATATAATAAAGTTAGCGTAATCTTAATAGTTTTGTTGTATTACGGCTCATCAATAAGCTTGCGGAAACGAGTACGCGCTGCATGAAGTTAGCAGAGACTAGACGGGTGTCTTATCGACTCTTGGGGCAACACGAATCGTTTCTTATGAGACGAATAGACACAAGTCTGTCTAGTCGCTGCTAATTTCGCCGTTTCTGCAGGCTTACTCGTCAGTACAGACTTTTTTAAGGTAGTCGATCGACTAACTGTCGTGTAAATATGGATGATTTAGAGAACCATGCATGCAACAACCTCTACAATTGCGACAAGAAACTGCCAAGTATTAGCCAAAAGAAAAAGAGAGAAATTAGTTTTGGTGTTGCGGAATTTATCGAAGAAAAGCTTAATATAGCCCTGAAAATTGAACCACTTACTCCAGGAATTCTTGTCGACAATGGTCATTTCGTCATTACCTTTCGACTTAATTAAATTTAACATGATTTCTCCATCAAATCGTCCAATGAAATCTTCAAATATATAATAGCAATGATAATACAAAGGCGAAGATGGAATTTATATTGAGCGGTTGCTTCATCCGCCGCAATGCCAATATTAATAAGGGATCTACGCACAGAATTCTACGTAAGCATAAATCCAATCCATACGACGCAGAACCGTATCGTTGTGTTGCTGAAGATTGACTAAAGAAGACGTTGATCGGACACCCAAACCTGTTACAAGAGCTTGTTTACTGACGAGACCAAGTCTCCAAGAAGCAACTTGTTGGATCGGAACACCGGCGTATGTGCAAGATCGAAGAGCGGCTACATCGCTCTCCTCCACGTTTGGCATTTGTTTCCGAGCTGTTTAATTTTTTTATTAATTACATTGTTGCGAGCCGAGGAACTTGTAATTGTCTATATAAGCCAAATAAATTAACTTCTTCGCTTTTTTTACTCTCATATTCCAAGCCTTTTGAAATTCATTTATGCAACCAATATCTTCGAAAAGTATCGAAGGTACTTTTCTTAAAAAAAAAAAAAAATATTGATATGTTATATTCTATGGTTGGGGTTTTAGCCTCAAACGACCTTCTAATCATATACCGCAATAATTATCCCCATGGTCACCTACATCTCTTTGGCTTGGTGGCCAAAAACAACTGAAGGCTGTGCCACATCAGCCTCAACAAATTCACAGGCTTGCTTGTCTCAACATCACACATGTGATGCGTACGTGCCCCACCAAAGCAGACTGTATTGAGTGATCTCGCGCTAAGCAGAATGAAAGGATTGAAAACTGTGGATCTTAAAGGGCATCTCAGAATCCTTGAAGATCCCAGCACAAATTACCCGACGCGTATTGCAAAAGGCAAGATCTTTATGCAATACAATTTTGATCAACCGTACAAAGTGATCATTGAAAGCCGGAAATAAGCATCACCCCGGGCATACTTTACGAACGGTTCAAGAATAGAAGGTGTTGAACTGCTTTGAACTTGTGCATCTTAAGGAACGTCGAGACAAGTATACGAGGCGAAACCGTAACTATATTCAGGCGGTTCTAAAGGCTATTACAGCCTACTCATACATCACATCATCATCATAGATTTAAGCAAACTGGTGCTTTAAAACTACGTTATTCCGCGATGCGAGCCATCAAGGCGTCGAAAGCAATGAAAAGGCAAACGTTTCACTGGGAAACAGCCAACATGCCCTTCTTCATTGGTCCAAACCTTTTTTGTGGCCTACAAGGGAGCCACATAAAACAAGTAATTAAAGCAATGAAGGACTTCGTACTAGGGAAATATTCCAGGATA
Organism: Oryctes rhinoceros; assembly: GCA_020654165.1. NCBI lineage: Eukaryota > Metazoa > Arthropoda > Insecta > Coleoptera > Scarabaeidae > Oryctes > Oryctes rhinoceros. The sequence goes on from JAIOKQ010000978.1 coordinate 2,876,412, forward strand.
AAAACAGACGAAGGCATTCATCAGCATCGTCACATCAAAGGGGGCGGATTCCATGCAGCCTTAAAATGTTCACCTATTCAATCTGGGAAAAGCTGATGATCAAATATATCTTTCTATGCCAAGAAAATCTGGGGAGACGGCAGAACACATTTGATGTGATTGTGTTGTCATCAGTCGCGCTCGACAACAATATTTCCCGAGATCTATTGAACTGAAGGACGAAGGTCTTTGAGTGATATTAAAGTTCGTTAAGAGTCTCCAATTTTTCTAACGTAACAGCTTGCTTGAACCGAGTAGTGGTTATTGCTAAACGTATATTTCATGTTTTGCACTAGGAAAGCCTTATTTTCTAAAATGGGTCAGTATCCTCTTCAATACTGAAGAATTTCGCTGAAAAATATTTGTGTATCCTCTGCTTTTGGCCTCTTAATTGTCCGCTTATCTTATTTTATTATTCTAGAATTACATGCCAAACCATAATTGGATAAAATTTAGGAAAATTTAATTTAAAGCTGAAAAACATATGACTAAACGAACTTTAAACAGCCGAGTTTCACCTTGGTTTGCTTTATGTATTCCACGAACTACGTGTAGGTATTTATCTTTTCTTACTAAATTTAATGGCTGGAATTTCTTATTTATTCATTTTAGTATATTACTTCTACAAATAACTGTACGTAAAATTAGTTATTACGTACGTATTAAGCGTTGATTATTAACCACGTACACGTTTCTCGATGCCCACTTTTCGACATTCGCGATCATCTGCTCCGCTCCATGCGCGAAGATATTACGGCACAAAAGGATTTCGGCTTGACGTCGCAACTTATTCGCGCACCATTCTTGCTAATTAGAGCCCGGGTATCTTTCGCTCGCGTAAAAGAAAAAAAAACTGGACTATCGCGTCGCGTTAAATTACCTAAGTGCGCGAATTGCGTCACGAACTTTTGTGAAATTCGTCATTAAGAGCTGTAATTTACGGCATGTGTTATGCAAAATAATAGGTGCCGTGCCGCTGCGTAGCGCTTCGAGGTTAATTAGTGGACGTATCTAAGCGAATTAGTTGTCTGTACGTCTGTGGATGTGTTTGCTGTATTAATTAGGAAAGGAATCGCCATGAGAATTGTGATCCCGTCGATATAATGGTGATTTTTTGAAACTAGAACTAATGCACGTTTTATTAAAAGATAATTGTAGAAAGTTGGTGCATCGTTTCTTTGGATTTTAATGGTGAATAGTTGCCATTAAAAGCGTATTACATTAAATTTAATTGTCGCAAATGTACACCGCGTTTCAAAAGAAATTAACCACCGCGAACGAGGATACGCAGAACTTCGAAATTACGTTTCTAAGTGTTCTTCCTGCCAATCCATCCAAGGTCGTCTGATAGCGGCGTGAGGTCGGCCCTTGCGTCTGCCAATTTCCCGAAGACTTAAATCAGCCTCATGCATCTCGATAATTCGTCCTCTTTCAAAAGGGGTGGTTCATTTCTTTTGAAACGCAGAATATTTACCAAGTTATGATATCTCTTTTCTTTTTTTTTTTAAACACATCGGTAAGACGAAAACTATTAAAAAAAAAATTCCAATACAATAGTCGCATCCTCGCAAATTCTTTTGTATCGTCTTTCGATTTTCGTCGTATCTTGGTGTAGCCACTCTCCATATTCGCTAATCGCATCGCCCGAGTTTTCAGCGAGTTGGGAATGCGGGAGGTGTATCTTAAGAGACGTTCGAGCCCAAATCTTGCGGTAATCTTGCAACAAATTGCCGATAATTCGAGGATTTGCGGTTACCGAGTAAGCTTGAAGTGACCCCTTCATCGGGCATTAAACATTTCGTCCGACAAATATTCCTTCTTTGATTTTTGCGTATGACGATTTGGGAAATCGCGGTTGAGCGCTTTAAACAAGTTCTTGATAAGGCATAATTCGTTCTAAGGAGGTGGCCAGAAAAATAACATGTACAAGAAGTATTGAGAAGACCTTTTATTTTTCCGGCTCACAACCACGTAGGACTTGTCCAATCTTTTCTCGCAAAACGTCGACCACAGCAACATCAAAATTTGAAAAATTGTCTCGAGTAACAGATCAATCACCCATTAAAACAATATGGAGATCAACCAACATGTTCCTAAACAAAACCAAAACGCGTTTTGGGAAGCGATTTTTCTAGCAACCCGACAGTTGAACGGTCGCAATGCTGCCAATATTCGAGAACTCGGAACACCAGAATTAACCTTAACAGACGGATGGAAGATTCAAATTCGACGATCGAAGAGCCTTTTCATCGGCTCGCATCCAAAAATGGATCGGAATTTGTGAAGCCTTTATTTATGTCAAGCGCGAAACGTAAATTTCGCCGACGTTAGATAAAATTGCGAAACATTTAAAGACCTGACGATTTTCAACGGTAATCTACAATAATAGTTACCTTCAAGCCTCAACGCAGCGCACAATAATAGCGATTCCTAAATTTATTGTAGAAAGTCGCGACAAGCCATCCGACGAAAACGTCAAAACTATAAATAACAGGAAGTACGCCAAAGCGAAAACGACCCGACGATTGGACACAGAGCGCGACCATGCAAAGGCCATCACCGACATCATCCCATCATCGTTGCCATGCCATGTATAATTACCCCCACGATCGCCGTTGCTCGCTCGATGATTTGCTGGAAACATCTTTCGTACAAAGCCTGCTCTCGTCGTCTGGTCCGCTTCGTATTTCTAAAGCCTGCGTAAATATCAACAAGTTGAATGTATAAATTAGTCGTTAGGTGTGTGTAGTAGTATTCATTATGCATGGCGCAGACGGACAAGCGAGATAAGCGACGTATACGGAAATTAATCACCGCACGCGTATGTACAACGCGTTTGCGAAATGTTGAATGGGTACGGTTGAATAGGCGAATAAATATTGCATTACACTTGTTCAGGGGCGGCGGCGTTTCGTCTATAACAGCGCAGCGGCACAAATAGACGGAATGTCGTAACTACCGCCTGATGGATATCTTAACTTATGTAATGTAACATGTATCCAATGGCGGAAAATTATACTTCGAAGGAGGACACAAAGGAGCGATTATTATTAAAAAATTACAACGTTACTTTGTTATTAACTTAAAGCTGAGGAAACATTGTTAATATTTCTTAAAAATAATAACAAAAGAAGATGTAATTATAGTGAAGATTACAACGTTACTTTGTTATTGATTTAAAGCAAATAATGAACTGAAGCAACTTCGTGACTAATTCTTGAAAATAATAATAAACGAACGAATGTTGTGAGAAACCTGTGTACATTGAAGGATAAACGAATACTGCAACTTAAGAAAACAAAGTATTTTTAATTGACTTCGTGTGCTCATATCTGCTGCAGATATGTGATACGATAAGGAAAGAAATTAACGAACAAGAGTACACCGAAAACCCGAAAATTCAGATTTTAATGAAACCGGATGGTCTAAAAACAATTTTTTTAGCGACTGCGCCGCCCGATTTTGTGATGATAATAATAACATTTTCGAGAAGCTGGTACTTTTCTTTATTCATCTTCTGCCTTATAACAAATTTAGCGAATCAAACATTAGCGCACGTGAACCGTTATCGCAATACATGCTTAAGCCGATGACTCGTCCAGCGTTTTTAGTCAATTTGTAATTTGGCACGATGGCAGCGCTTGATGCGGCTAATGCGTTAAACATGTTGCTTCAATCAATGCGCACGCTTCAACCGGCAGTTATCGCAATAACTTCCTTGACGTCTCAACTCGATACGTTGAAAGATGTATCTAAACCTATGATCTCAACAAGAAACCAGCTTCTCTTTGGTGTACGTAAAATGATCGAATTTCGAGCGATTTGGAGCGTAATTTGTGGTGGATGTAGCAGAAGATGGAGATGCGAAATTAAAGCTAGAAAAATGGTAAAAACCAAACGATATTTTGTAGAAAGCCTAAAAAATAATTAATCAAACCAGAGTAGTTTCTGCTACAAGTAATATTGAATAAATGATTGAAAAAAATATTAACTCAACAGGAGCCCGTATGTCTAAGCATTTAACTCAATCATCCGAATTAACCATTTATCTATCATTAATAAATCTTGTGGAATAAACGGTATTTCCGGATTAAATTCAACGAAATCCCTCACGCCGTTCACAATATTATAAACCGCACAAATAATAGTTCCTCTAAAGCAATTATGCATCATTAACGATTAATTGTAGATAATAAAAAAGCGGTATTCACCAATCGCTTCCTATTATGCAAATATAGCTCTCCCGCCACGTTCAACCCCTTCGATAACTAATTGCACCGAGAGAAACTCGCCCGACTTAGACCTAAATCATCTCGGACAGTTCAGAAGCGTTCGCGAGAATCGGATTGTCGCCCGTTTTCAGGAAGTCGAACGCTACGAAGCACGAAACTTTCCATCCCATTAGGAGATTCCGTCTAAACAATTTTCCTCGTCCAATCAACTGTCACGTCGTTGGCAGTGTGGTGAAAAGTATCTAATGCTCGCTTCCGTATAGCTTTTCTGGTGTTTTTATTCATTCGAACATCCGTTTTTTTTTTTTTTTTTAGTTTATTGACATGTTTCTCTTCAATTTTTGTTGATAATTGTCTTTGATAAAGATGAACTGGTGTCCAGTTGCACTTGGCATAAACTTTCGATTCTACTTTGTTTTTTTTTTGTTTTTTTTTTTCTCTCAACTCAAACGACGGCGAATTAACTTTCTTAGCGTCACGATCTGCATACTCTTTAGGTCAAAAAAATCGCCATATACGTGCATATTAGGTGGGTAAGCAAATATCTAAGTACGTGTATCCTTGCAACTATTTTTGATAAACGGTACGTGTGCTAAGTGGGTTGTTCTCTTTTTCTACGTGTGTACGCTTACCTAATTTGAAATAAATATCGCTTTTATGAGGCGGAGATGTTGAGACGAAATCGAGTCGATTAAGAATGAAATAGAAATCGCCTGTAGAAATGCTCGTTTGCGTTGTTTTCTCCGCTTCTTTTATTAATCGCACGTTAATTACGTCCATCTATTAATCAGGCAGGTGTTATTCGCTAAATTATCGTGCGCTAAACTTCATCGGCAATTTTGTAAGCGGCGTGGTGAGTAAAACGGAAGAGAAAAAAATACGGGAAATCGAGGTTAATAAAATCGATGGACGTATGAATGAAGATTAAGATAACCTTCCTTAAATATTTAACGGTTCTTTTAAATTTGCTTTAACGAAACTATTTAAAACGGGTATTTATTAAGATGCACAAGGTGAAAATTCGTATCTTCGACGTTTCTTGCGACGATCGACATTACGCGTCGGATATTTCTTATATCCGCGATACGTTCGCTGGTTTGAATCTAAGATGACGCGACTGAAAGATTTTAAACATGAAAAGTAAAACGAAAGCTTTCCACCCAGATTTATTTCGAACATCTATGAAGCAAGCTATACCGCATAGCATTGTACCAAAAATCTTTTTCGGGATGTATCATTGGGAATAGCACCACTCAATAGATTAAAGGGACTAAAAAAAAAAAAAACCAAACTATCCCAGAATAGAATGAATGGAATAAGCATAGGCAGTAGTGGACCGGCCGATAATGCATCTGACACTCCAAACTAATATGGCCGAAACAGAGATTTTTTTTGCAACAGTCAGACTATATATAAATACGTCAATCTAATCAGTTGATAGATGGACGTTTAAGACGAACACTAAGCTGTCAGGCGATCAAAAGATATGAGAAAGGCGATAAGCTAAGCAGAGAAATAGCGAATGTAACGTTCATTGATTCAAACCTTTAGTGTAAGTTACAAAAGAACCATTTAAAATTGAAAATTAGGAAATAGAAGGAAAAATCAGGAGGCCTCGTACAGACAAAACATACCGGGACAAAATCAAATGAAAGCATTCGTCATCAAAGATAGCAGAAACTAAGCAAATTATTTAATAGGTCCTATGCACTCTTAAAAGATCACTTACGTAATCTAGGAAAAGCTTCACAATCGACATCAATATTTTGGGAGTCCGCTCGCAACATCTACTGAATTGAATAAAGAAGATGGCAGAGCAATATTAAGGTTCCGTCAAAAGCGTCCAAAACACAAACGCACTATTACTAGAGAGGACAAAGGTGGATGAAATTATTACTTTTTTGCAGAGACTAGACAGACTCGTGTTTTGTCGACTCCTGTCGGGAACATCAGTAAGTAACACGAATCTATCTAGAGTCTATCTAGTCGCTGCAAGAAAAGAGTAATTCCACCTATCTTTATCATCTCTAACTATGACAATAGGTCTATTCAAGTCGCACATTAATAATTAGCAAGAATGTTTTGTATAATTTACAGAAGTTGGGGAGAGGGTGGAAAATTTATTTTTAGATGAGAAACGTTATAATTTACATACATAATCGTACATTTAAATAAACACAGTCTCCCCTAGCGTACCCACACCTGTTTTATTTTTGTTCGTGCATGGTTAGCCATTCAGACCCACTGACGTGAGCGCCTCCTGTCGCTCGTAGACGAACGGTAGCTCAACATTTCAGAGGAACCAAATTTCAGTACAATTAATATCGGCTACAACAAAGATCAAAGTTTAGATAATTACTATTAGGTATGTAGGTACTCTGATAAATTTAGATAAGACGAGAGATATTTAATAATCCATTAAAAGGATAGTAATCTCCTCGAGTCTTGCAAATTCTAGGAATTCATTAAATTAACTTTGTAAAATATGTACGTTATGGTCACATATGTATGTACGAAGAGATAAAAAGAAAAGTCAAGAAATCTGATATATTCAAAGATTGATTTTCAATGTGAGCGTGTTTACTTTTCATCGAATTTTGAATTGGATAAAAGCTTGACCTCTTCAAAAGTTTAAGTGTCCTAAACCTAAAAATTAATCTTTTTTTTTTCTTTATTATTATAATAGGTTTTCTCTGTAAGTACTCCTAGAATTATTCGTGATTGAAACACAATTTGGGACTCTGTACCGGAAGTTTCTAAGTGCCTCGGTATCAATCTCCTCTGAGTCAATGGTGGTTAATGATATTCAAGGGATTGGTGGTAGCCTATGTACCGCCGATTGATTCCCATCAAACATTACACCGTATAATGAATAAACGTATGCCTTTAAAGACCTGTTTATATTTGTAAAATTTTAAATTTATAAAAATAAATTTTTGGGCGAAAGATGGAGTTTTAATTTTAACCAAACGACATGACACGGTTCAAACCCGGAACACGTTTAGTTCCAACTGACTCTGGCCGTGAAAGCCTAGGTTTTTCTTTTATAAAAATAGAACAATAAATATTAAAACAAGTAAAATATACATCTGCTAAGCCTCCTTTTTCTAAGTTTATTAGTCTAGTTATCGGTTTATTTTTTTTATTTAGTTAAAAAAATTTAAAAAAGCTTTCTACTCGAGATGTTAGAACTATAGACATCCTTATAAATGGAGAGGACAAAGGCGAATGAAATTATTTATTTTGCGGAGATTAGACAGACTCGTGTTTCGTCGATTCTCGGGGACACCAGTAGGCAACACGAATCCATTCTCATGAGACGAATAGACACGAGTCTATCTAGTCGTTGCAAAAAAAGAATAATTCCATCTGCCTTTGTCATCTCTACTTATAATGAATAGATCAAATAGACCCAAAGACAAACATATGCATTGAAAGGGGGCTCAACAGATGAAACGAATACATCTTCTTAATTGACTTGAAGATACATAATTAAAGAAGTAAATAATAAAGAAAAAAAATGAAAAAGTCTGTATTTGTTTTTATTACAGTGCTAGGGTAACTTGTCTTAAGTTATTACGAACGACCGCTAGATGACGCTACCGAGACAAAAAGATAAATTTGCGAAATTTTCGCAATAAATTAAAATTCAGTTTTGCAAGTTAGATTACTCAATGTTGCAACGCTGCTCGAACCTCGAAAGAACTCGACACCGACTACCGCTAGCGTATCACCTCTCACAGTGTTGCAAGTTCTTAAAGAGCACTCCACAGACCGGAAATATTTCAGTAATCAACGAAATTCTAGATGAGCGGCTCGAGTTTCTCTGGAAAACAGAAAAAAATACGCCATACTTTACGTAACGATGCGCAATACTAAACTATCCGGGCAATCCCTTTATTCCGTTCAACTTCGTCGTAAACGCAAGCGTACCGAAAAGTGCTAAGTTATGTGTATCGAATTGCCGGTACGTTTGCGTAATATCGTGACGTTAGTTTAATGGTCGCTTTAAAGCCGACAACCCACTGCAATTTCACAATGGAACTGGGCTTAGTCGGGCAGGTGTACGTTTATTTGCCGAACGGGTGATATCGAATATCGTGCGAGGTTTTTTTTTTGTGTTAATTGCGTCATGAAAGTAGTTTTTTCACTGTTGATTTACGCCTTTCAAGGTAACACCGATTTCGTTGGATATTAACGATAATTGGTTCGTGTGTTGCGGATAATAAAAGTAACATGTTCGATCGTTATTGGTTTTAAATAGAAAAATTATAGACCGTACCGAAAATATTTTTAATTTGTCGTTTAATTTTTATTGGTTTTTCTCTTTCTTGTGTATTACGGGTCGTTCCGATAATATAGCCTTGTTACATGCTTACGATCTTTAACATATCGAAAATTAAGCATGAGAAAGCTTTGCTTTGCTGAAAGCATTGCGAAAGCTTTCATTTAATGATGCAAATGCTCTAGCAGATCAAACAGTTCATCCCATTTACACGTATAAATAATTCATTTTATTTCTGACTAAAAATAGACGTCTATTCGATGAAAATCGCATCATCATCGTCACATACGTGGGCAAGTCGAAAGCAAATTTAATCGTCACTCTAAATATGATTTATTTCCAACAGGAGCTCTGCTGGCAACTCTTAATTATTTTCAAGGAGTTACCTGTTGCTTTAAACATCCTTCCAAAAGCAGTAAACTTACCGTTGTCCATTAAAAACCGCTAAAAAAAGTAGCTCATTACGTAGAATAATTTATTCGATTGGACGATATGTATGTCTCCCAAGATATATTTGCGTTACTTTCGAAGTTGTAAATTACTTCGGGACGACCTCCTATTCGACTTTTTCCCGATAGTTTTTCGTTAGTTATTTGATATTTTCGCTAAGCAATAGCGCTTATTTGCAATATTTTAACGAAGAAAGTCGACGGCACAAGGCTAAGAGCTTGCTCCTAATTATAGCAGAATCCAAGTCAATTCCAGGTCACCGTTCGCGTGTCGATGCGTTTCATCCTTTGAAACGAAGGGATTACGGAGAACTTTAGATTTTTGGGTTTGGATAGTTTTCCGAGATCGCGATAAGCTTTAAAGCTCACACACCGTATTGGGTCGTCAGCAATACGCAAAGAAAGCGATGATATTCGCTGCGGAAATGACGACACGATACCAAGTCTAAAAGGCCCGAAATTACGAACAATAAGAGCAATACTCACAAAGAGGAATCAATACAAGGTATGTAAAATAAAAAAAAAAAGGTGATTAGAACATGTGATTTATAAAGAGGAATATAAGCGGGTGGAATTTCAAGATAAAAATTTGGCACTATCTGAAAAGTTATCTTGTAGCTTGAAATAAGATTATAATACACGGGTGGCGCGCTTTGAAAAGGGCATCGCTCCCTTCTTAATCGGTCCTACAAGGTTGAAAGTGAGGTGGTGCGCAAGAGGGGGATCGGAAGCCTTCCGTTTAAGATACAATAACGCCCCCTCGCGGCCGAATTCCCGGTGCGTTCCGATCTTCCAGGTCTCCTATTCGGAAACAGACAGATGCCCTTGACATTTCGAGACGTTACGTTCAACGAATCGTTAATGAACATCTTCATTTCCACCCTTATAAGATGGCGTTCGTCCGAGACTTGAAGTGAGCTAGTGAGAACAATGCGATGCTTGCTGCGTCACCTCGAGACGGTATCGTTCTCTTCTAGGACTTACCTCCAACAAGCAGAATATGCTGTATCGGAGTTATACGGATCCGTGGAAGATCCATCAGAGGTCTTTGTACTTCGACAAGGTGACAGTAGGGTGTGCATTGTCAAGAATTGGGATGATCGGCTTTTACTTTTTTTGAAGAAAGCGATCGAGTGATCACGGTGATTTCCGCACGGTACCTAGCCATGATCCAGGATTTTTTCCTGCCCGAATCGGAAGGGTTAGAACAAGAAGATGTCTGGTTTCGTTAGGATGAGGCTTAGCCGCATGCGATTTCTCATGTAGAATACCTAAAGTCGTCTTGAAAGCCCATAAAAACAATAATAGAGCCTGCAAAGAGTCCACGAACACTTCAGAAAAAGGCTTACTGGGTGTTTTCAGTTCGAGGAGAGCCCCATTTGGGCGATACTTTGTTCAAAACTGTACAAACTTAAATTTTACATGTTAATGACTCAGGAAAAAATTAAATAATTTGGTCATTTTGTAACAGTCTCCGTTTTATTCAAATCCATGCTTCCGTTACGTACCATCCTGTATCTCTCCTTGCAGATTTCTAACTAGAACACTTAAATGAATAAATGAATTTTTCAGCACAACGTGGATGAACAGCATTAGAAAACTAACGCATTTCATCATTATCAGTTAGTTGTGCTCTTCTAATGACTCGCATTAGCACACATTTGAAAGCAATACACGTTTACCGGGAAATTAAGTCTTATCGGTAACATCAACAAGGTGTTTAGTAACCTTACAACGATGTTATTTATTGCATATTTCATGCACGCGAAGTACACGATAATGTAAGCCTCTTACACCGTCTAACGTCTACGGTAAATATTTAAACGTTGCGGCAAACAGAATCTTCGCTTCTTATTTTCGTACGGCATGCGGCGAACGTGATATATTTATTCTTACGATGATGCTACCGGACCGTCTTCGATCGGCAAGAAACGTTTAGACAAATCGACGTCGCGTTCCGTCTTCATTTTTCATCGGATTTTATGCGATAACGTCCGCGACGGACGGCTTTATTGCAACTTCCAGCGCGAGGAATTTTTTCCCGTGATGAAATATATGAAACAAGCGCTCGGTGCAGAGCCGTGCGAGGCTACGCGAGACGGCGTTTACCAAAAATAGTAGCCGGCCAACTATCGATTCTCGACTCTCGATTCTCCATAGTTACGACAAAGAAGGCTCTAGAGAGTACGAACGGTGCTTATACAAGATGGAATTTTTGCTTGGGCAATTCTATGGTTTTACGAAGGATGTAATTATGTTGAATACATAAGAAAATAAAGAATTTTATCGTAGAAAAGAGGCAAAGAAATATAGGGAAGTTCGCACATCCATATTTCTATTGCCTGGAGAAAATCTTTTTTTTTAATTAATTTCTTTTAATGCCTTTTTATTTGAAATTTCCACCTTTTCCTACCGATAATTTAGTCGTTTCACTCTTTCGTGATCGAATCTTTCGAAGATCGCCCATTGCCGTCGACCATAACGAGATTGGCTGTTATTTGTAACCACAATAAAAGCGAAATATTGGTGAAATTTAAAAAACGTTGGTCGTCTCCTTGACAGCTTTATAGCGAACATCTTCATGGAGGAGTTTAACCAAGAAATCAAACGCTGATCCAGAAAAATGAACGAGATCTTCGCTATACGACATCAGAGATGAGAAGCAAGCACTAGCTGATAGCGTGTAAACTAAATAGAACAGAATAGAGAAAGACGGATCCGCAACAACAACAAGCAATGTTAATAAGAGCATTACTACACGTAAGAACACAATGAAAAAGAAAAGACGATCCCATCGCAAATAGGAACGGGCTCTACCTTCAATTTATCATGTTCTGCTTTCTAACGTATTCTTTCCGTCGTAGTCGGCCTTCTTAATGGATTATTTTTATTCGTATCTTTTATCGGACAGCAAATTTAAGTTAACTTCGCTTTTGTCAATAAAGATTGCTTTCTCTTCGTCGTATCTAATATGCAAAATAGTGGACGCAACACTTAACAACTTTCTTTTTATTCACCAAGTTTCCTTTTTTTTATTCATTCCGTTTTGGTAAATATTTGTTAAGAAATTTACTAACTTCTGCTGCTAAAGTCTACAACGGCTACTCTTATATACATAGATGTCGATCGCAGAGTTCCAACATAGTCATTATGTAAAAATCTAACGATAAGAAACTTTCCTTTCACAGCATGTCGGAAGGTGCTGATAAGGTTCTGAAAAGTTAAGTTGTGAACGTATTCATTCTTGGCAATCTTAAAGATAGACCAAAAATGGAAGAAAGAAATGCGATAACTACCTACATCGGTCAAACGAAAAAAGCGATAGTTACCCGATTTGAGGAGCATATTCGCCGTTATCGCTTCGGTAGATTAGACTCGTCAAGTATGGCCTAACGCGTGAACGAAACCTGGCATAATATTAAATTAGAAAGCTCGAAATTGATTAAAAATGTACAAATGTACAAATATCATCGTAACGGATAACATTAGAATAGGTTAAATACAAGGAAAAATCGACGAGAAGGAACGAAAACGCGACGAAATGCGACGCATGAGGAAATCGTAAAAAAGATGTAAGTCCTTGTTTAAGGGTAGATGGAAGAAGAAGCAGCCTTCAATAATAGAAAGAGTCAGTACCATTGTCGAAGGAAAGCCTCACCTTCCATATGTGCCTTGCGCAACGCATAGTTTCGATTGCCCTTAGATTACTGTACAAAGCGAGACGTATCGTCCTTCACACAGAACATCTACTCTTATCGATGGAATATGTCCAAATATCTTTGCCATTTTTTAAATAAGGAATATTATTTTTCCTTATTTTTATCGCTAATACTTGATGCGCCGTGTAATTCCTCATCGTTGCATACGAATTGCTACTAAAAAATTCTTTACAAAGGTCTTCCTTGATAATCCATTATGGACAGCGTAATATCTCCACGTTAAAATCGAAGGAGACCTTCCGAAACTTCTCGTACCACAACCCTGTATTTACATTGAACGAGTACGTCGGATCCTCGCGCAAACCAAACAGCCGCCGTCTGCCCGGTCGCGTCTGTACGACTCTTCTCCTCTCGTTTATTTTAAAGCGATCGCCGGCCGTCGGATCGGAAAGGCAAACACACGGCCTACGTGATTTCGTTTGAACTTGTGGGTCGCAGACGAGGTCAATACATTCGTATCCATCATATGCGCGAGAGTTTTCTGCTACGTTCCCTCCGGCATCATCGCCTTTTAATAAATCACATCTTGCGGCGCGTGCGTTTACCTGCGGTGATATTTCGGATTCGCGAAGATGATTACGCGCCGGTAACGAACGGCTCGTCGAATGAGGCGAATCGAGCGCGACGCGTTATGCGATAAATACGCGGTCGCGCAGTAGCGATGAGTTTTGAGTAAATAAATATTGGAGGATTACACGATGTTTACGATGTTTCGTTATTGAATACGTTGAAGAATGTTCGGATCGTCTAAACGAGGTCGCCGCATCAGAAAAAATTCGCGCGAAATAGGAGATTGACGGTGCGTCGGATGGGCTCAATCGACCGGATGCGTAACATTTTAATGGCTTATTTTTGAATGTAGGGAAGCTTTCTCCGAAAATTGAGCGTAAACACGCACGTGCGACTACTTCGAAGAAACGTTCGGCGATGTTGATCGATATGATTTTTTACGTCGATCCGGAACCGTCGATAAAGCATGGGGATTCATCGTAGAGCACACAAAAAGGACGAAAGAACAGCCCAAATAATGGGTTGTCCGTGTCCAAGCGACGTCAAAGAAGGCTACAGCCACTTTACCGGCTTTTGGGACGCGTAATCCATCTTTTAATAATGCAATAAATGAATACATAAAAGAATCCATACCCAACACCCAAATTTAACGTTCAACGATTGCTTCCGAGCATAAAAGATGGCTCAAAATTGAAAAAAAAAAATGATGGTGATTGCTGAAATAAACGCCTATTCTCGATGATTGGAGAAATCGCGCGAGGCAAAAACGTTGGACTTGGTGTATCCAGCTCAAATGAGATTACGTCGAATAAAAAAAAATGTTTTTCGTGCCAAGGTATTTACCGAACTCCATCCGCATATCACTTAATAAGCAATAATTCCTTGTTGTACAAAACAATGTCAACGACATGGATAAATATTTTCCAACGGAAGATAAACAGGACTTATTTGTCCTTGAAATTCATTACCCGGGTTAACGCGTAAACAATAAGTAAATGTTTTATCAGCAGAAATCATAATATTTGTAAATTATGAACACCGACTGAGCGAAGATCCTACGAGGTGACCTCGCGGCAGTAACATTACCTTCCAGCGGTATGCATGAGCATACACAGAGCTGTTTCGTGTAATGCAGCCGCCTACGCTTCTAAACTACACCTTACCGGACTCCCACATCCCGTTGCCGTCTCGATGCAAAGGCAACGAACGCACTTTTCGATCATCTTTGTAATTAACGTAATAGTGGACGGTTTAGCGGAGAGTTCACGATCGTGGAACTAATTTCGCCACCGCAGCATCGCTTCGTTGTTGATGGTAATGTTTATGGCCATCGCCTCCGGACGTAAATGTTTCCTCATTCATTAGCGCGACGAGAGAAAAAATAGACGTTGGCGTATGATAGCTTTTCGTCGTTACGGCTCTAATTAACTGTTTAAACGTCGTATTAGGAATCTTGGAGTTCTCTCGCTCTTTTCAATATAGAAATATATGAATTATGATCACGATATTTCCAAAATCATAAATCGCAAGTCCTACAATAATTGCAAGTGCAAGTGTCCTCGTTATTCCCGTCCTTGTAATACGCGATTCTTCTGAAGAAAGAAAAAAAAAAAAGCTTTACTAAACATCCTATTTCTTTCTTATTCCAGGGAGGTGAACCCAACTCCGGAATGGATTGTCTTCAACTCCGTCAATCGGCCGGTCCTTTCCATTACTTAATAAGCGAGCAGGCCAAATCCTTGGTCGCACTTCAAGAACTCCAGCATGAAGTCGGCGCCTTGCTCGAATTTCGCGATCTGGTCATCGAGACCTTTCCCAATCTTCGCAGCAAGATGGCGGCTTCATCCTCGCCGACCACCATGACCACGCACTCTTCCAATATACCCGTGGCCGTGCGGAGAGATTGGGAACCGGGCATCAGAGTAAGAAGAAAATTGAACAACAAAGACGACAGTCGCGCCAAGAAGACGGAATCGACCATTCAGGATTCCGGATTTAGCACGGAAACGTCTAGCAAAGAAACGCACAGCGCCTCGTCAACAGCCATGACTACGTCAGCGCCTAGCGGGGCTGCGGAGGTATGTGAATAAAGAAACTTTGTGTATTGTATATCTTCCTATAAAACAAGCTAAAAAAAAAAAAAACAAATTCTTTTATTGCTTCTTCTAGGTCGACGAAGCTGAAGACGAATTATGGAATCTCCTCGACGTAATCCACCGCAAAGGAACGAGATTAAAAAACGAAGTGGAAGCGCTCCAAGGCGCCATAAGGGATCAGAATAACCTCCAAGAAGAAACCAACTTCCAAAGAGCCCTCTTCACCGCGTCGGCCGACGACATCCGGCAATTGAAGCGCGAAAGGGACCTCCTTCTAGATCGGGTGGCCGAGATGGAAGCCGAAGTCCTCGCGTCCCGCGTGCATACGTCGCGGCTCCAGGAGGACCTGGAGAATCTGCTGGGCACGAAGCACGACCTCGAAGAGCAGCTGAAGGCGATGATGTCGCAAAGGGGTGAGGTGAACTCGCGCATCCACGACCTACATCTGCAGTTCGTCGCCAAGTCGGACGTTAGTTCGGACGACGACGACGCCGCCGCGGACGTCAGTGGTGTTAGAGTGAGGAAGGGTGGTGGAGGTGCGCGTGCGAAAGAACCGTCGTTGTCTAGTCATAGGACGCCGCGTACGAAAGGGACGGAGGATAGTGAGCTGGATAAGGTTTTGGGTGAGGATGTTCCTAAGGTTCAGACGCCGGATTCGAAGAAGATCGCCGCCATACTCCAAGAACAGAACCTGTTGGTGCTGCAGAAACACCTGTTAACGACGACAGTACAAAATCAGGTGGGTCACACGTAATAGTTTCGTTTCGCTGTGCGTCGTTCCAAAAATCAGTTATCCGCATTGTTTTTTTTTTTTTTGTAAAATGAAAAATCTCATGTTTTAAAATGATACCTTTTAGCTCTCAGATAGCACGCGAACAATTCATAACAATAGACTTGTTTATATGAAACGTGATTAGCTTTATTAAAAACGATAACAGCTATTGTATACGCGTTGTCAGGGCTCTATCTAATCATATCTTAATCGATTCAAAAAATACTTTTACACAATCGATATGAAATATTCCATTTATTATATATGTAGCTAAACGTTCTTCCTGCTTCTCGAAACGTGGACACTTTAAATAACACACATAATCTAATTACATTATAAATTTGCATAATGTAGCTACACTTTCTACGCGTGAAGGTTTCCGCGCACTTGGTAACCGTCTATTCTCGACACGTTTCCGCAAATAGTTTAATAATAACACGTCCAAGAAGAATCTACGTTCGACGGGACGTTCATCGCGTCCTTTTACCAGTCCGCGGGCGATTTACGCGACACGAAAAGATGTTCGAACATCTGCTTGCGACGCCGCCAAGCACCGGAGAACGGTAAATTCGGTTTGGTGGAAAAGGTACGACGGACGAGATAAGTGCAGCGACGGCGGAGAATTTCAGTTGACCGTTCGCGTTCCGAAAACGAGAACACGGTAGACAATGATCTCATTGTCGAGCTCCGCTAATTAGGTGACCCCGTATATTCGAAGATCTCATCGTTAGATAATCACGCGTCGTTTATAAAGATCATTCATTAGAAGTAGCCGTGGGCTAAAAATAATTTCCGAGTTTGTTTATCTTTTTTTTTTTTTTTGGAACAGCTTGTTGCTAGAAAAATACGGACAAGTACTGTTGAAACGCGGCAAAATATTTACAAAATTCCATTTTAGTCGTTTACACCCATCTGGCCATTTTGATGTGATCTCCTATCAGAAATTGTAGCTGTACCTTGCAGAATTATATTTGCGTAAGCATGCGCGGAAAAGAGATACGTTAACGTGGAACTCGTCGTGTTAAAAAGGTACAAATAGAATTAATTGATGTGTTATTAGTGACGATGACGATAATGATACCGTAGCCTTGAAATGTAGAACGTGTTCAAAAACATTTGCTGTTTTAAACAACATCTTTCCTTTTCCAACGTCCTAATTATTGTATTATGCCACTACGCAAATTAACGCCAATGAAACGCAAGAAAAGACATTCACATCGTTGTCATTTGGGGAAAAAGAGGAAGGTCCCTCTAGCTTTAAAGTTTCCAACTTTGAAGTGATCATATCACCACGAATTCGCCGTTGACAGCCATCGTAGAAATGTTACTTTAAAGAGTTAAATACTGCTCTATCAAGTTGTGGTAAATAATGAGTTGCATGAGGAAATATCATGTTCCTGGGCAATTTCGAGCAGTTCCGCAGCACAATGTCGCACAGCATGTCCGTTCAATATCATTAATAGCTTATCCGCAGGTTTTTCAGGAAGGAAACGGTCTTCCAACCATGCGATTCTTAACAGCTTAGCTTCCTTATTGTTCACGAAGTAAAATAAATATTATTTTGTCAACTTATCAACTACATAAACTGGTCGTGGTTAAATAATTGCTTTCACGAGATTTTAATGGACGAATGTAATACCGCCGATGGTTTCAGAATAATAATAATGGTGGCGTTTCAAGCAAGATATGAAGCTTTACTCACTTTGCCTCGCTATGTGAACCGAACAAATTATAGAACTTGGAGGACTAGAAATCCACATGTGTTTTTTTTTTTTTAACCTTTCAATCAATCCAACCGGTGCTACTCCTTCATACGCAGCACCTACATCCACATCTACACTTGCATATTTAGAGGATTTTTTTCTTTTAATAAAAATAAAATATTCGGCTAGCTTTTTAACATTATCCTTTGGAGATGCGGGTCCTGTCGGGAGAAAGGTACCTTTTCTGCATTCTACCAGGCGATTACATATTATATGGTTTCACAGCGATTATGCTATCTCTGTTTGGTTGTTAATTTATAAACTTGTCTCATTGTCACGTTGTAAGTGAAGCCTGATTTATTAAAAATTACATTTTAATGGGTTCATTTAGGACTTAGGAAAACAGATTTCGTCGTCGATGACGATGCTCGACTTTTTCTTTTTTCTTTCAGAAATCCAGGTATCTGCATTTTTTAAAAGTAAAAGTCCCAAGCTTCAATTCGCATTGTTCCCGCAATAAACAATCGGGAACGATGTGTCCTCTAAGAGAATTATTGTTTTGGGACGCTCTTTTCAATGTTTTGCTGGCATTCGGAATTGATCGATGAGCCTCTCCTGCAGAAACTCGAAACCAATTGGATCCAAGTATCCAAGCGCTTATGCTGTTGCGCGCATAAATTGCTGATTTTTTGGCGTTCCTTACCCCTATCTTATGGCCTTATCTTATTCGAATTGTTTTGCATGATTACCAGGAGTAACAGGAGGAGAGTATTATCCAAACTTGATATATCGCCTTTGAGATTCTGTTAAAGAGACGAGGCGCGGAAAACTGACTCAAATTGTCCTGTTGCTCCACGACGACGCATTAATTCGCAAACCAAGTCTTCCAGAAGCTATCGCTATTGAATGTGACCTCGTAGAAATTGACTACTCATCATATCCAAGTTCATGCCTAGCTCGTTGTGACTATTTATTTTCGAATCTAAAAAAAAAAAAAAACTGACGAGCTCACAGACAAACCAAAGAATTCTTTTTTAAGATGATATTTGGATTAGAGACGTTATTAAACCGATGGTATGCTTGTATCCAAAATCAAGAGGATTGTATTGTCAATAAACGGAGAACACAGCATCTAAATTTTAATAGCGAACAGGTCGACGTAATACCTAAATTGCAGAACGAGAATTTCGGAATATCCCATAAAAAATTAGTTTCTTTTAACCCAGCCGCAGTTCTAAGTTGGCCCAGAAAAATCATCCTAATTTCATTAATTTTTAAATTTTTTTTTAATTAAACAATTGCCAGTATTTGTAAATTTATTCCTAAAAATAATCTTTGGTAAAAATTAAGTGTTTACATCTTTTCCATCGATGCAAAGCAAAATAAAATTCTTCGTATTCCTTTTAATTTATTGAATTTAAAGATTTAACTTCTGGCCTCTGAAAGATAGCAATGACCTATGTCATTGCTATCTTTCCGAGCAATTAACCTTCCTACGCCTACTGGTACCTGTATTTTAAACCTTCGCAAAGTTCCTTGCTCTATTGATTTAAAAAATTAATTATTCATGCGCTGCACTCGATACATCTACTTTTCAAAATTTATGGAAAACGGAGAATCGCTCGTTATTGTTGTTTTTTTAAACGTCGTACGTCGAAGATTATTCTCCCGACGGAACGGCGAAGGATACTTTATTGGTCATTCGCTTTATCTATGTTCTTCTTCAATTGACTCCGCGACATCTCGACAGCGACATATCGAACAACTCGAGATAGTATTTTTACTGTTTATTTATGTCCCCTACGGAGCGGCGAGCTCCGCTCCACGAGAGCGACTTTATGCGGCGCGCCGCTTAGAAAACCAGATTTGCTCCGGAGGCAGCGACTAACGTAGGGCATTTTCAATTTCAGATTGAGTAGGGAAGGTTTTGCACGTGCGTTGATTTGCCGGACATTAATAACAACGTTCGATAACGTAATAAAGTACGATCGTTTAACCCGGTACGCATCGGCTATTACTCACGCAACCAGCGACGGCCGTATAAATTTGGAAATGCGTAAAACGATGCCGAGATAGGGAAAAGATGTAATTCTGACTATTTATAAGTTTACGACGCGTAAGTTGCATGGAGATTCTGTTTCTTTTTTGTGATAGAACAGTGTAGCTTGGCCAGTTAACTACGGAATTTAGTATTGGAAACTATGCACGGCGAAGGATTCGGTAAAAATTAACAATGGAAGAAGGTGTATTTATTAAAAACAAAAAAAAAATAGAGATTTTTGAAAGAAATGAAAAGTTGAGATATACTCGAATCCTTACAAATTCCGCTTTTTTTTTTTTTTAATGGTCGGCCATCCTCGAAGTAGATTTGCTTTTGCTGGTAAAGCTAGTACAAAATGGAGAAAAGTTTTCGGATGAGACGCGCAAGTTTTGTGGCTGTAATTGGTCGACCATCTTAACTGAATTCTTCAACATTCTTCACAACTATTTGCTAAACACGTCCATAAGAGGAAGAAATATTTTCTTATGATGGTTCTTCATCCTTTTCCTTTCAATTCCATATGATGTAATTATCCTATTGTTTCTGTCTTCACTGCCCATTAATTTTCTTTTTTTTTTTTTTTCTTGTGAAGATGTTAATACCTGAATCGTAATCAACGGGCTGTTCTTGAATTTTCTTGATGGTCTATTTTCATATTTTGCGATTGATACGAATCAAAAATTGCGGTATATATCTTTCGGACTTTTTATTTTGGATGCACCTCTCGCAACAAAGTGGAAAAAGAAATAACGAAAAGCGAATGTCACCCTTGGGCGGGTCTTATTTTCTTGTATTTCCCACAATTAGTATTTATATATCGTCATTAGAGAGGACAAAGGCGGGTGAAAATACGATTATTTTGCAGCGACTAGACAGACTCGTGTTTTGCCGAGTCTCGGCGGAACCAGTAGGACGAAGACGAATAAGTACGAGTCTGTCTATTCGCCACAAAAAAGACTCTGCCTTTGTCCTCACCAATAATCATTATTGTTACTAATGCGACCGTTAAAACTTCGAAAAATAGAAAATTTAATGAGGCTAAATTTAAGCCTCTTCACGCTGAATTACCTCTTATTAAAATTTCAAGTTATTGTATTTAATTGTAATTTTTTATGTTCTACGGAGACGATTATAGGCGTCAACCGTTCCGAAATAAAATTTTGGATTGACGCATGTATACCTACCTACGTTCGAACCTGGTTAAAGTCTAAAGATTATCCGTTATTTTTCGAGAATGTGATTATGTTTAATTTCGTTCTTTTCCATATGGGACAATAAAACATTCAAACGCGCCCTCAAATAAAACTCGCGCAATACTTTTATTAGCTAAAACAAAACCTTTATTATCATATTAAATAAATAGGTTATCGCGCATACATATGTAGATAAATCTGTTTGGCCACGTAATAAAAAGACGCTATTTTAAATTTTAGAATTTCCTTTATAACGATACGTACGTATCGCATCCACTCACAAAAAAAGATATTAAACAGTCCATTGTTACATATTGTTGATTACACACAAAATCCTAAAAAAAAAATGTAAACGTAGAGATAGGAAACATGATTAACTTTTATTGACAAAAACCGAGTTTTTGTTAATGAAATCTTTCCATCCGACCAGATAGGGGGGTCACGTTGTTTACGAAAGTGGTAATTTCACAGCAATGAGGAAGCCGAGAACTCATCGATGCTTAATAAATATTTTGATGATTTAAGAAGACGGAAGAACACTGAGCCGATACTTGTATTCGATACACTCACTAATATTGTTGATGTATAAGATCTTAAAGGTTTTCAAAATTCACTTCTTCTAATGCAACCTACAGGCTTCCATAATACCTTTAATCCGTGCTATCTTAAATAAAAGAAAATGTTGAACTTTCAACAGTTGTTATTGTTAAATTATTAAATACATCATTTAATGTTTAACTATCTTTATGGCAAGATTTGTAATCATCTAAAAAAATTTGGGAACCATCGCTGTTCTGGACTCGGAAAAAAGTAAATGCCAAAACTACCAAATCTAGCAAACGAAGAGTAAAGTCTCGGGACGTCGATGGCTGAGCTTGAAATCGACGATAATACGATTGTTTTGTTGATACCAAAAATCTTCAACAAAAGAAGGAAACAACACATAAGTATCGACAACCTCCGCACCATACAAATTTAATTTATCATATAGCAATATACTAGGTGACGCAAAAGTAATGTCAAAATTTGAATTGGCTGCCATTTTATTATAAATGAAAAAAAGAGCTCTGTTTTCATAAAAAAGAAATTATTTGAAAGTGTAAAATCGATGACATTAATTGGAAAAAAATTGTATTGTTCAAATGGCCACCTACAGAATTGATGCATAATTGCGTTCGTTTTACGGCGTCTTAAATTGTTGCTCGCAAAGCATCTGGCTCCAGATTAGCGACGTCTGCTCCAATATTAGCTTTCAAGGCTTGCAAGGTTCGTGCTTTGTTGTGGTAAACGCGAAATTTTAAGAAGCCCCAAAGGAAAAAGTCCGGTGCCGTTAGATCTGGCGAACTGGACGGGCCAAATCTCCAAAACGGGAGATCACCCGACCTGGAAATTGGTGTTCCAAAATCCCCGTAGTTGCCCGAGCTGCGTGAGCGGTTGCTTCGTCCTGTTGGAACCAACAATGATCGAGACGCAATGCAGCAATTTGCGATAAAAAATATTCCTTCAGCATCTGTAAC
The DNA here is from genome assembly GCA_020654165.1 of Oryctes rhinoceros. NCBI lineage: Eukaryota > Metazoa > Arthropoda > Insecta > Coleoptera > Scarabaeidae > Oryctes > Oryctes rhinoceros. The sequence continues at coordinate 2,898,968 of JAIOKQ010000978.1, forward strand.
GCTCACCATTTACGGTTACGGTAGTGCCATATATCGAGCACTACGAGGCCGGCCACTTCTTCTGCCGGCGACATCTCTAGTGGACCGAGTTCGCACGAGGCGCTCGGACAAACGTTTAATTGTTCGAACACATGGTACACGACGACCGAGAAGACGTCGGCGAAATTCACGCTGCGCTAAAACAACAGATTTAACATTTGTCGAATAAGAAGTAGCGATAATTCCACGTTCTTGAGGTGTGCATCGCTCCATGGCTCGTCGACAACTAATTCTCTATATACCTACGTCATAGATGTCAAACCACAATGACATTTGGGGCCAACAGCAAAAATGGGGACCAATTCGAATTATGACATTACTTTTGCGCCACCCGGTATATTGCTACATAATAAATTAAACTTGTGTGATGCGGAGGTTGGCGATACTTACACATGTGTTGTTTACCATACTACGCCACAGTCTTGCTATCACTAAAAGAAGGAAACTTGAGCTTTTGTAATATTTTCATCTGAGCAACTTGCACTAACATGCCGAGATCCTTTAATATTAGCTACCGATTTAGTTTCTTAAAGGCAACTCCGCAACATCAATTTTCATAATAGACATACGCTCTTGAACGGTACTATTCCGTACTTTACAAATCCAGCTGGTTTAGTCCGTGGAGATCCGTAAAAGATATATGTACTGCTCGTGCATGGAAATCGTACGTCTGAATAACGCATTAGATTCTAGCGGTCACGGATCCTGAACGGCCGCCAGAGCAATTTGTTAGATGTAAGTGAAGGCAGTATAGAATTAATTCCATTACGAAACGCGTTAGAGCAAATAGTACGAAACGTCGTTCCGAACGGCGTTCATTTCTGCACGCTACAATTTACATTTAGACGTTGGAAATTAAAATACGCTCCTAAAAACCATATAATTGAACTTCCTGCATCTTCCACAATTACGTTATACTTTCTATAAACGCTCCGACGAGTGAAATTGCAAAGAATTACTCAATTTAAACGATTTAATTTGAACACGTTATTACGCCTTTTTTTTTTCTTCTTCCTCCAACTTCTTCCTTTTCGAAACCGTCAAAAATGCGCCTAATCGCAATCGAGGCGATCTTGTTGTTTGAATTTCGATGCAGATTTCACTTTTTTCGATGCGCAAATGTGGCAACAGTCGGCGGCGGAGGCCGTTACATTAACGCGCGATAATCCGAGCTTGGCGATCGTTCTGTCAACTTTCTAATTTCGAATACGCGCACAGAAAGGAACGGGTCGCGGATACGATAGAACAAATACACCGGAGGAATTTAATTTCGGCCGATTTGATTAATGTACGATTGCGCAACCCGTTTTCTTCGAATTTATCCGTTCGATAAAGAGGAATGTAGACGGTTCGTTAATGGAAATAGATGGTCTTTGACGATTATTTGGTCTAATTGGAAGATGTAGATCCGGCGAACGTTATTAAATGAATTACATAAATTGCTTGACTGGAGAGGACTAGACAGACTCGTGTTTCGTCGACTTTCGAAGATTCCGGTAGGCGAATAGACACGAGTCCATCTAATCGCTGCAAGAAAGGAATAATTTCAGCTGCCTTTGTCATCTCTAGTAGGTAATGGTGATTTCTGAGATTAACTTCATTTAAATGCGGTGAAAAAGAGGAGATTCGAAAACAAAAGATTGTATCGTTCGATGGCTTTTATTTAGAAATTAATGCTTTAAATCTGAATAGAACTACGCCAACACCAAATCAAAATTGTTTTCTTGTTTCTACGCGAAGAAAGAGCTACGCGTTGTTTAAGATGTTTCGCAGTCTACAAAAGGGCAACTTCTACAACTTGTACGTACAAAAAGGACCCATTCCACTTATCGTGCTTTTCACAAGAATCTCGCGATTTCGATCGGAGAAAAATTCTTCATTTGCTGATTGACTTGAGACCTTCGTCCAGTTTCGGAGATAAATAAAAAATCGCTGGAAACTAGGTCGGGTGAGGAGGTTACGTCCGCTATCAGTCTTGAAATCCGCATTGCCACTTGCGGAAAGGCTTTCACTTTTAGGCTCGTTTATTTTTCCTAAAATATTTCCTCTACACGACCTTCCTAAGCAAGAAGGTCGTGTCTACGTTTCGACTAGTGTTGAGAAAAACGGATTTTTCTTAGGAACAACTACCTCAGCACGAGAAGCTTCACTAGAACAGGAGATAGAGTTACACCAACGGATGCTGTATCTGCACATAAGAAAATAATAGAAGAGGAGCTTAAAACGCGAAGAGGTAATAAATTGGGAGAAATAAGCTAACCGACAAACGATAGAAAGATGCCTCGAAGAATTGGATACTTGAAAACTAATAAAAACGGTAAAGAAGAAGAGGTCTACTGTTGTCTATTCTAGTCGCAGATGGATAATTAAAAATACACAAAAATACTCTTTTGCAGCGACTAGACAGACTCGTGTCTATTCGTCTCATAAGAAAGGGTTGGTGTGCCTATTAGTTTTTCGGAGAGTCGACAAAACCCGAGTCTGTCTAATCGCTGCATAAAAGTAATATTTCCGCCCGCCTTTGTGCGCTCTAGTAGTCACATTCGATCAAGGTTGGCAGTCTTATATACGCGGACGATGTAACGTTAGTATTAAACATTTCCAAGAAGATGCAAAATTTATTCAACATTCGGACTGGAGAAATCGAAGTAAACTTAGAATGAAATAAAAGAAGAAGAAAAAAACAAAATAGTGATTTTCAACAATAAAGAAAAAAGTCAGAATCGAAGATACAGTATAATAACAATAAATCGATCTATGAAAAGAAAGGAATTAACAGAAAGGACAAGTTACTTGTATATAACGCGATGCCTTTGAATCGTGGATAACTCTACAAGACACCAAACGCCGAAGAAATTAAATACTCTCGGAAGGTGTCAATAACAGAATAATTACAACGATCCTATGAAAGCAGATGAGAAGATTCGAATGATTTAGACATGTTCTCCGCTTGGATCGGAACGGATCAAATATAAACGATAAAAATATAAAGTAAAAATAAGCAAAACGATACGTGAAGTGAACGAAGTGACTATTAACGATAGGAAGCAATGGAGTCGACGTAGAACTTTAAATCCTAAGCTTCGTAGAAGGGAAGAGGATTTCAATCAAGCGGATATAAATTGTTCAAGGAATAAAGAGGTTGTGCACGATGCCATTCTACGAAAACTTTTGTAAGTTTGCTTGGTTCTGCGAAAATTGATTGGACTCAACGAAGAGATAATTGGAGCCGCACGTCTTGCGATATCTTGTTAATTTTAGATTGGACCATGCGCTTCTTCAACGAGACCCATTAATCGAAACCGAAAGGTGCCTTTATATTGCACCATTCATATTGCCGGTAATCTTATATTTACGAAGGTTCGGTTTTATACGTTTACCGATTCATAAACGAACCTTCCCGATACGCATAAAAGTGACCATCTGCAGAACTGGTCTTTCCGAAACCCAAACAGACAAATTAGACAACTTAGAGGAGAGGTACTTCAGGTAGAAGGTAATTTTCCGAACAGCTGCCATCCGTACATTGACCTCTTCGTTTCGTTGCGGTGGTTGAAGATTACCCGTTGACCCCTTTTATTTTTAGTAGTAATTTTCGGCGAAACGGACCCTCAACACTTGGAAAATTATCGTTCTACAGAATTGCTGAAAATTATTTACAAATTCTGGCAAAAAAAATGAATTCTTTTAATCGTCGAATTAGGTCACTGCTAGACCTTTCGATAATTAGTAATTTAGTCACCGTTCAACGTACGACGAACTTCGCACAACACTTTAGCTTTGATTTAATTGTTTTTGTTTTTGGGGTATCAGTATCGATATTAGAAAGTTTAAGAAAACACGAATTAAGCAAAACCGCGATCTTACCTCACATTGAAATTACTAACTCGCGCGATTCATAATCTTCGATGTGCAACACGGTGTTGCCTTTCAGGTTTTTTCAAACTATCAGTGCGAGACGCTTCCTTTATCGTTAACGTTCGCATAATTCCGTCCTAATGAAGCAATTTAAGCATTACGCGGCTCTCCTGGCGATTAATTTCGTTAGAAATCTGCGATTGGCAAGAAAACGTAAACAGCGGAGTGTAATTAATAATAATAATAATAATAAAAAAAAAAAACGAGTCATAATTTTAATTAATTAAAATACGTCCGTTTCACAGTCGGCTCTGCCAAGAATAAGTAACGTTCTCGAACGTGCTAGAATGCCTTTACCGTTTTCTAGCGTTTATGGTCTCCCGCGCTTACGCTCGGGATGAAATCTGGCGTTATGACGACTAAACGGTCTTGTTTTTTTCTTTTGTTCGCAGGTATTACAGGAAAAGTTAGAGTCCGCCGTTAAAAAAGAAGAGGGACTAACGGATGAATTAGATAAAGCGCGAGAAGAAAATGAAGAACTGAGATTCCAGGTACGTTCATGGGAATCATTTTTTTTAATGATTATCGATAACAGATCAAAAAAAAAATGAAGGAAAAATTCAGATATCTTGCCGTAAGCTTCTTGTAAGCCACTGTCCTGAACTCGAATTGGCGGGGCCATTTCTGTATGTCAAAAATGGCTAACATTTCGTAAATATACATAAAGGGGCCATGTATCATAACTTAGAGTTATTTAAGAAAAACCAATTGTGGCTGTGAGCTACAGAAGTTTGAGCGGTACGTTATATAAAAGCATCCTTTATATCCAAGAATGCCATTATCCTGATGGTAAGGATTATCCAAGAAGCAACATATTCCTAATTTCATACATCAACATGTTGAACGCACTTCCAAACCTTTCACGCTCCATGTACTTAAACATAATTGCATATCTTAATTTCAGCTAGAGGATAAGAATATACAACTAGAAGGTACAAGGGCGCGAGTGCGTGTCCTCGAGCAACTACAGAAACCCTCGCCGGTACCATCGCCGGACGTCATCCCCGCATCGGAATCGCCGCCATTAGACCACGGCCTGACGAGGTCCGAGATCACCACGGCTAGCATGAAGGCGATGAGCCCGTTCCCGCTCAACCTCCAGCTGGATCACTCCAGCAGCACGGAGTCGGCGCACGATCAGGCCGAATCTACGAGGAAGGGCGACCAGAAGCGGAAGCCGAGCAAGATCCCGCTGGTGAAGAGCTACGCGGCGCCGAAACCGCCCGGTGGAGGTAAACACAGTCCCGCACCAACACATACACGTAGTCGTAGCGGGGAATCACCCGGTAGACCACACTCTGCACAATCGTGGAGGAACAAAAGCGAGGGCAACAGCCTTTCCGGTAGCAAAAGTAGCGGGTCGCTGTCGAAGTCGAGAAACGGTTCGCTGACGGCGGCCAAAGACTCGCTGACCGGTAAAATACGCAGTAACGATTCGCTGTCGAAACTGAGGGACTCACCGGCGAACAGCTTCGGCTCCGGAAGAAACACGCTGCTACGGAAAGGCTCGTCGAGCTCGGTGAGGCGGAGCAGCAGTATACGGGATTCACCTGACTCGAAGGTACGGTCCAAACTATCATTTTGGAGCAACTTTTTGAAAATCCTCGACAACGGCCCGGCCTAATAAGGAAACAGGCGTTCTCTTTATATTTAGTTTCTCGTTCGGCCACAGACAGTGCAGTAAGTGCTGCTTGTTTTTTTTTATTATTTTTTTAATTTACTTTACCGCTTGATTTTTTAGGCTTTTGCGCTTTGTCTTTTGTGGTAGATTTGACTTATTTTGCTCTATTAAAAAAAATCAGTTGGAATGCCCTTACAGTATCGCTTGTCTTCTTATTCGGAATGCTTTCCCTTATATAAAAAAAAAAAAACAAAACAAAAAAAAAAACGTAATCAGTAGAATATGTAGTTTGGGAAATGGTGTGGTATGATTTCAAAGCATGTTAGTTAGCAAAAAAAAAAAAAACGAGAGCTTATACAATAGTGTCATCTTAGGCAACATTGTAACATCTTGTAGGAGGAGAAACGCATAATTCAATGTGATTTCTAAACAAGTTAGTGAGTCTTGCAAAAATATGAAATTCTCTTCAACCTTGGATGAAATACCATTCTTCAATGGTCCGTTAGATGCTAATTTCCAAAACTTGCCGCATATTGGTTAACGTCTTGTTCTATTCAACGAGGGACCTTTCCAAAGTTCAAAGTTCTGGGAATGGTGCTCTAATTAAATTGCGCAGAATTTATATGGCCAATGCTATTAGCGATAGACAAGTCTTAGACATAGTTCAGTGTGAGTCGAGTGTTCAACTGATACAGACGCTATTTTTGCGGAAAGAGGAAAAATTCAACAATTATTGGACGTCTGCAAGAAGTGCTTGATGAGTCTGCAGCATCTAAAAGTATAATCGTCTTAAAACTAATAGAACATCATTAGGAGACGATCCACGCAGTGATCACCCGAGTACGTCGATTACCCGAGTAAAAGGAATACTCAGGACCGGCACGGAAACTCAATACATCTGATACTTGTCAACTGTAAGAGCTATTAGCTCGTTACGGTGATGAATTTTGGCAACGGATAATAACCACTGGCAGAACCTTTTTCCTTATTTCCTTAATTCCTTATTTTAATCCTGAGACTCAGAGCCAATCCAAAGAATTGCGTAAATCGGAAGAAGGGCGTCCATTTAAGGCGCGTGCAGTACCGTCTATTGGAAAGGTAATGCTTCGAAATACGAATTGATTATCCGAATCACTGCGACAGGCACTTGTCGGAAAGCGGCCTGGAAAGTTGTACAAGCGTCCCGTTTCTGCAGGAGGATCCATTCCGCGAGAAAGACGAAGGATGCTTCATACGATTTACGATGGGAATTGCTTGCGCATCCACCTTACTCGCCTGATCTCGCTCCCAGTGATCTTCATCTGTTCCCGCCTTTGAAAAGACCTTTAACTGATTTAAAACGTGCTTATAAATTGGTTGAGTGCGAAGACACCGAAAGAACTCGTTGAGGACGGCTTAAAAAAAAGTAATTTTTCGTTGGGATAAATGTATTCAGTTAAATGATGATTATGTAGAAAATTCCCAGAACTTTGGAAACATCCCTCGTATCTCGTTCAAAATAATTTACTTCCGCCAGAGGTGAGAATCTTGATCTTTAACTTTGTATAGTCACTTCCCGTATCACCGAAACATGGCCAGCATTTCTTGGCGACAATAAAAAGATGTCTTTTTTTTGGCGGAAGTTATCCTGCTTCTCTACCTTGTGTAAAATATAACTGCAGCTTTTGAATGTTAGCGATGGGAAAAATCCCGCCGTACGTTGCGAAATTTAATTGCAAGCCGCTTCCATCTGGTATGCAAACATCAATTCCATTGTGAACACGATTTATTGTGCCAGAAACGTATGCACGATCGTGGGACAGTGACTGAACTTGCAAAGGAAATCGGTACAATAACGTGACAATCGGTAATCATTGAACCTTGTTTCCGCTGTTTAAAGCAGGTTGAAGTGGGAGTGGGTGATGCGGAGGAAATTGCCGGCTTGATTGTCGGGAATTTTTAAAACGATTCTTTCTGCGGATTGCCTGCATATACAATGGCCAAGCTGATCTATATGCATTGTATAAGATAAAATTAATCGTCTTATAGGTGAATGTAGGCTTTCACGGCCGTAGTCCATAGTAGAAATGTCCTTCGGGTGTTGACCTGACGTTTCGCTGATCATGCAGTCAAGACCGTCTTTGGAAACCCCCTGCTTCTCTTCTGAAGAAGCTGATGGCATGATCGGCGAAACGTCAAGTCAAACATCAAGTACGCGATAACACCCGGAAGGCATTTCTACTAAGTAATCGTCTTGTTTGGCGTCGCAAAATTTATACTCCGCAATCACGTGTCCAACTTAAAAAAAAAGGAAAAGATGGAGTTAGGTCGCGATTAATTTTTTGCAATAAAAGCCTCGTCCTTATCCACGATGTCGATTCAGTAAAATATGAATTCTTACCGATTTGAAGAGAACACCAAATTAAACTTCCAAACACGCTTCGACTGACGAAAGTATGTAAAACGTATTGTAGAATTACTTCTTCTCCCCAAAAAAAAAAAATGAATCTCTGGTGTTAAATACGATATTTGGTACTGCGTTTTTTCCATATTAATGATATAAAATGCTTTTCCTAACACAGGTATGTAATGTTTTTTCCACGTTAAATACCATACCTAATATTAAGACTATTACTAAAGTCCTTTTACCGAAAAATTATTGATGTTTTCGCTATCGATTGTGGTATTCCTTAATGCCGCGTCCTAACGAAGACTCTCTTAGGATGTCTTAAATAAGAGCGATAATAAACAAAGCCTAGTTTTAAAACAAGTATTAACAAGCCGTTTTATCATGAAAATTGTGCAAATAACACTTAGTAAAAAAGGTTGCCCGAATTTTTTGGCGATCTTCATTTTTAACAATTCGAAAGGATCGCAACGTCTTGTTAAGATCGAAACGCCTTTTCGAAAATACTAGAAATGATTTTGAGGCTTGTCACTTGATTAGCAGAAGGGGCTTCCCAAACGCACGAACTGCTGCCTTCCATCCATCCATCCTGTGCGTGGACCTGGTCTTCTGCCTGTGAGATGCTGCGCAATTGCATTTCTTATTCGAAGAATCGCGTCTTCTCTTACCGCGTTCCGCGTCTTCTACGCCGCAACAAGATGAACGCTTCCTGTTGCTCGGAGTCGACGCGATATCCCAATATCCAAAGTGAAACTTCAACACCGTGGTGTCGTCCGTTAAGAAGCTACACCCGACGGCGATAATTGCATTTCTCGTGCATTCAAAATGAAGCGCCGCCATGTCAGCTGCTTTCTTCGTTTACAAGGCGCAGATTTTGATTAGATGTGCCATATTTTTATTGTTACACAACGTATTATTTATTGTTTTCTCCCACTTTTATCGCTTAAAGCTTTCAAGTTTTAAGTAATCGTAAAGCTAAAAAAAAGACATTAAACTTTACAACCGTCTTCGAAATAGGGTTCGTTTAAAAAGTTTTAACTAGTATTCGGCAAAACAATCAGACGATCAGCAAAACCGGGGTCGTTCAAATACACAAAAAAAAAATTAAATCTTTTCGTTAATATCTCCGGTTAAAAAAAAAAGATATCGAGACGCGGTTTCGGCCGACATCTTAAAAATAAAGGAAATATTTTGATCTATCTCAAATTTCTAGGAAAAACCGCTTCATTTGCGCCATTTTCGTTCAAAAGATACGATAAAATACATTTAAAGCGAAATGAAGAGGATTGTGTTGGGAATATTTTCGATAACTCGTAATTAACCAATTCTCGATGGAATACTTTAATTTTAGACTTGATCGTGACTGTCGCGCCATTTACTGATCATCTTACAAACCTCAAAATCACTTCCGATATTTTCTCCTGGCCACGTTTATTAAAAGATATCCTATCCGAGAGCTCTGCGATTATTAGTTTCTGAGATATAGCCATTTTTATTTGGCCACCCCGCTGCAGTGAAAGAATTTATTAACCGTGATGTAGCAAACACCACGGCCATCAAATTCTTTCACTACTTTTTGTAACATCCTGTATATACCTCAGTCTATCTATTGAGGACGCATCGATTCGCAAACGTTCACGCAAATGGCACCTGCGGTTGGCGAAAGTTCCTCGATTTCACGGATGATGTCGTTTATCCCAATCGCAGATGTTATTTAGGAGATGGTTGGGGAAAGTTCACGCACCCCAACGATAGGAACGGAACCGTATTAAGGTTTGAAGATAGCCGAAACTTTCAATAATTCGCTCGTTGAACGTCGACATTCTTCGCAATTTTTACCGTTAACTTACTATATCGTATGGTATTTACTTCTAACTCGCAATTTACAATGGGCGTAGCCAGAATTTGGTCAAGGGAGTAGTGGGGCGAGGGTACAATATTGGAATTGACATTTTGGAGACTTTTTTGTGTGACCGGAGGAGAGGGGGGGTGGTAAGAATTGAAAAGTGGAACTATTTCAGAGTTCCCGCCTCCCGCCTCTGGCTACGCCCATACAATTTTGCTATTATTAACTAACCTTTCTGCATGCACCAATTGCCTAATCTTGCACGAAATAACATCAATCTTTAGGTAATATTAACTAAATTAGCCGTATTATAATATTAGTATGAGAGTCTGTGACATTGTTGGCAATAGTGAATAATTGGCTGATTGATGACAGGTAACTTAATATCAGCATTTTTGACGTCTTTGTGACTACCCAATTTAGTATGTATCAATATTTTTCAGAAGTTGATAATCGTATTAAGCCCTCAGTAAATAACCTAAGCCACAGCTTAGCAATATTTTCTAACGATTTAAATGATTTTTCCGATACGCAATTTTCCCGGTACTATTCAATGTTCGCACCCAGTATGCATGATTTATTTTTTTCCTCATTTCGCGAAGATGAAAAATCATTCAAATCGATCTAGATCGCCTACTTCGAACGTGCGGGAGTAAGACCTCCAAATCTCACCGATTGAACATTTTCAGATGGTTTCAAGCTCTACAAACGAAAAATCTCAGTCTCAATGGATTCTCTCCTCGTATAACAGCTGCGAATTGGAATATCCCGACTCGTTGAACGAATCCGCGTCCGCACCCGGACAGACGACTGAGGCCAGCAGCGGTCACAACTACCAATCGGCGAACAACTTCCTGTGGTCGGCGACGTCGGGCAACGAGGAAATCACCAAGTTTTACGACAGCATCGATTCCAATCTGATCTCGAGTCTCTACCAGCCCAACGGCGAAGATCTGGCCGAATGCGATTCGCTGGAGAAGCAATTCTCCGACTCTTCAGACAGGAAGTGATCCTCTAAAATCCTGCTGACGATCCTGTTTCTTATCGTTTTCGTGTGCTTTAAGGCGAATATGATGTGGTTGTACAGGAAAGCCTAAACATACAGACGGTTTCGTTTTTGAGAAGCTGTTTTTTGAGATTTTATTTTATTTTTTTTTTCGTGCGTCTGTTGATTTTTATTTAAAATTATTTAAAAGATGCGGTATTAATAACGTTCTATAAAATAGCAATAATTTGGAATGTTGTAAAAGAACATTCAGAACAGAAGTTAGTAACTTCGTTGAAATTTTAATATTTAATGTTAGGATTGTATATCGTTAAACATTTCGTGTATATCGTGTATACACAGCTCAAATCGAAAGGCGGTACCTTCGCCCACCCGTCTAACTGTATGTTTTGGCTATTCCACGATGTATTACCGAGAATGTATACCTTTCCCACGAATTGAGTTATAAACAAGAGATTAATACACTTTCGTCTATATCGGCCGGTAATATTTTATTCTTCATTTGAGGCTATGATATCTTTTAAGCTAAAGCTGATTTTATCTCGGTTGTTGTTAGCTCCTTAGATTAACGGATATTAAAAAAGAAAGAGGCAGCTATTATTGTGTTGGTTTTTTTTTTTTTTAGAAAATTTTTATATAAATGTTTACAGCACTTGCCGCATTTTATTTGTAAAAATTATTTTAGATAGGCCACACCCGAAAGTTTAAAATTTCCTTGTTTATAACCGTACTTACTCATACTGGAAACATTACGCAAACGCATTATTTTTAAGGTTAAGATATCTTTTATATACAGCGTGTCCGCAATAAAGTGAACGGACGAGTTACAAATCTGTCCTTGCTTTGTCTACGATTAATCTGTTCGTGGTTATATTAATTCCCAAAACTGCTAAGAATTAAACGAATCCGTAGGTTGTTGACGTGAAGTAGAAATACATTGTGTTTTCGTATATTTCGCCCGATAAATATTAAAGAAAATCTCAATGCTTTTCCTGGATCGCTCGAAAAAGAGCACGGTTCAAAAAAAAAAAAAGATAAAGTTCTTGTCGTAATTCCGAGCTTCTAATTTCCATTGTTCCGATGCTGAAAGAAATTCACTTGCTTTTACATCTCGCGACGAAGTTCCGAAGAACGTCGAACAAGCAAGGACACGTTAGGATTTTACGCGGTTAAATTTTCACTTCTCCGTGAACGTCACGAACGCATCTAACGTATGTTGTATACTCTTGTATATCATATATCGTAGCGTTAAAATTCGATATTTTATCTACAGTAAACTGAACGAAAAAAAAATAAATAAATAAAAATAAGATAAAGAAGCATTTATTTTATTTACAGAAGCAGAACAAAAACGTAATTGTATGTACAAGCGGCAGTTTAATGAATGCGAATTTGTATTCTTTTTTTTTGTATCGTTTATTTCCGTTATGATATGCTGCTGTGTAGAACTGTGATAGGAAAGATTGTTCGATGAAAGAAAATGTGGTAATTGTCCCGTATTATTATTATTATTATTTTTTATACCGGCATAATATTATTATTATTATTATTATTATTATTACTGCACACGCCTTCAGCTGACGCAATCGGTCGAGAAGCCGGCGTAGTATAATAAAGAGTAAAATAGTACTTGAGTTCAATTTTTTTTTTTGTATTTTTTTTATTTTACCCCATTTCGAAAAGATAGCTGATACAAGGTAAAATGATAAAAATAAAATTCTTTCCGATAATTTTCATAATGAGAATTTTTATTTTTATCATTTTATTATACGTGCTGTATAAACTCAAAATTTACGCTAGTATTTAATGTTTATATATATATCGCCGTAAAAGCGGTTATCATATGTACTAGTTCCTTTTGCGTTTAAAAATCATCACAAAGTATACACACATATATATATATATATATACATATACAGCTTCGTGAGCTTATTTTCTCTCATCATCCTCGACGATCCATTTAATATAACGCTCAAGTACATTCCATAAAATAAGTGTATTTACCGTAATATTAATCGTAAATTAACATCAACTATGGGTTATTTCGCGAATAGTGAGGTACTTCCTTGAAATAAGCAAATTTCCAAGACTGTTCACAGTTTCGCCGCTATTGTTAATAATATCGCGTTTTAACAGTCTTTCATCGTCATCATCGTCATCGTCATCGTCGACAGCGTACGCCACTCTTAATTTGTGATAATTATTAGAATGCTCATCACAACATCAAAATAACCATATTAGCTGGAATTAAGGAATAAAATATGTACATTGTCAATACTGTACAACAGCAGAGTACATCATGAATGATCGCAGTTATTATATTATTTTTTTATCGTACCCAATAATATAAAAGTATTCCCTTCTTCCAATCGTAAAGCTTCTCGTCAGCTATGTAATATTTTTTAGTTTGCTCTTTGTAATATTGTAAATTTACGACTGATTTTTTCCAAATGTATTATTGAATCTGTATAAAACGATATTTCACTGTTGTAAATACATTTTTTTTTGTTTACAAACAAACACATATAAATAAATATAACTATCGATAAAGATTAATCTTGGTTTTATTTCTTCGACACGTTCTCCAGCTTCCGCAACTTCTGCAGCAGGGCATCCAGTTTCTCGGCAATCTGCGCCATCACTCTTTCGATATTGTCTAAGCGTTCTTGTTGTCTGAAAAAGAACGGATTCGTTTTCAGTCCATTGAAATTTTGTAACGCAAACATCGAGCTGTCCGGTTAATGCCGCTCTGCGAGGCCGCAAATAACAGAATTTAGCTCTAGCAATAGAGCGGATTTAAACATTTTTTAATTTTTTTATTTACGAATTTTTATTAAACGAATTTTATACCCGACGCTCGCGAAAATAAAGAAAAGACGGAAGACGGAGACTCACGCCACGAAATCTTCAATTGCAACGAGCGGAACGCCGTCAGAAGCTTGCTGCTTGCCCGGTGGACCGGTAGAACCTGTAAACATCAACGAAATGGAACCAAAGCTTTGTTGTACGACGAATATTGATTACCATCGTCTGGTTTTCCTAGCAAATTTTGGACCAACTTAGAGACGTCTCCTTCGTCAACAACTGCGGTAGGATCGATGTTGTATCGAGCGAAGAACATGTCGATATCCATGTCGGAGAAGCCGCACCTTATAATAATAAAGGATTTGAATAATCTGAAGAAGTTACCGTTAGTAAGGCCTCTTCAACACACAACAATTAATTTTTTATATTAAAAAAAACATTTGTAAAGGCTTTGCCCTGTTTTCAATATATATTTAAAAATTAAAATTTGAAGGCGTTATTTCCACCTTTTCTTTAAGCTTATTTGATATGACCGCACAACTCATTTCATTGGTTTTTATCTTATTTTTGAAGGTATATTCAAAACGCTAATATTTCAAACATTATGCCCTGCTTTTAAAGGTGAGAAAAGTCCAATAAATGGAAATAGATTTAACTAACAGGGAAAAGTCTTTAAACAAATGATGTGTGCTGAAAGGGCCTTACTACTGATGAAATTTAACAGAAAAATTCGGCTTACTTTTTCAGTGCGCCCCTTATTTGTTCCGTAGTAGCATTATATTCGTTTTTCATTACTTTAATAGGATGCACGTATCTTCCGCAACCGCATTTGCGCAAAAAATTATAGTAACCCCTCTTGCAGAATTCTGCCATCTGCATCTCGTCGGGTGCGATCGCCATTTCGGTTTTGACTTCGGTGTAGGTGTCGTTGATGATGGCCAGAAACATGTTCTGCAACAAAAGAACATCTTGCCGGAAGACCACGCGGACGCTTTCCGTAATACGTGGTTACCAGCAGCACAAAGAAGACCAGGAATATAAAAAGCAGGAAATAGAGCGGCGCTAGGATCCTGTGCGCCTTCTCAATTTCCGAATAGTCGAAATCGCCCAATATGGTTCTTAACAACGTAAACATCGCCTTCCCGAACGCCGAAAACTCCGCCACCTAAGCGATTGGAATGTTCCGGTCGTTTAAGGTTATCAGAAATAAGGATGTCTCTTCACCTGCGATCCGAAAATCAAATATCCCAATTGCGCAAACGATACGAAAATCAGAATGAACATCACTGAAAAACTAAGGACATCTTTGGCGCACTAAAAGGAAAGTATTAAAAAAAAAAGCGCTTGAGACGCCCATTATTGAGCGTTACCTTTTTAATTGTATTATTTAATTGGCCCATCGTTTTATTGAAGCTCAGATACTTGAAGATCTTCATGAAGGCTAAAAATAAGGTTATAGCTTGATAATTTCGGGTGTCGATTTCCCACAGTCCGAAGCGGAAGAAGCCGAAATATTCGTCCGGCTTATTCTCGACGTCCATCAGGACGGATACGACGATGACGAACTTGTAGATCGACATGCCGGAAAAGAGGAAAGTTGTCTGTAAAACATCCCGTTTAAGTGAAAAAAGTATATTCGCCGATAACGTCCTATGTCGTCCCCACCCATATAATTGCCTGATCAATGTAGGACCAGAACCGTCGAAAATACCCCCATTTATCGTAGATAATCTCTCGCGTCTCCTCGGCCAAGTAGAATATCGCGAAACAGAAGTGAAGAAATTCGCAGGCAAGGATGACGTAATCGAAATGGGTGGCATAACGCAGCAATTTAAGAGAGTAGAAGAAGGCTGTCGGGATGACGCCTCCGGTTGGTGGAAATTCAAACATCAATCTGTCATACAGAAATATAACCGGTGATGAGAAGCTTTAAAGGGCAAAAATCGCAACGATCAAAAAGGGAAATGTCTGATTGGTTGGAAGAGGAAAGTTATACTTGCTTGACGACACAAAACAAGTTTACGTTTGCGTTGTACGTCGTGAAATCAATGAACACGGCTCGCGTGCCTCTGGTTATCCATAAATTCTGCTTGAGTCTTCGTAGAATTTCCCGCGTCCCATTGGCGGTCTTACCAAGTTTTTCGTAGTAACCGCTATTATCGTAGGAAGCCACTTTCCCCGTCATGGATACGCTCTCGGGATCCACCGAGTAAGTCCACCTTAAACAGAAGACGAATCGACTGTAGATCTATTTGCTTCGAACGATATAGGCTGATTTGGATATTTACGCCGTCCCGGTCTTTAAACCGAACGGTGCCGTGTCCTTCGCGCTGTATGAGTAGCCACTGAAGCACTCCAGAAAAGTACGCTTGAAGTAAGGATGAATGGTGCAGGAATCGTTACGTACTTTTAACTATAATAAAAAAAAATGTTTGTAATATCCTTTATTACTACGAATGACAAGCACGCAACAACTATTCTATATAACTTTATTAATTAAAACTCACATAGACTAACTACAAAATGAACCTTTTTTTATACGGTTCATACGCATGCTTATTAACCTAACTAGCGCCCTCTATCGGTCTACGACGAAATCAAAGTAAAGATTGTTAATAAGCGGAGACGTAATAACGTGGTTAACGGAAAGGCTTCAGCTAAAATTCTTATTCCGTTAGTCCGACCAGATGGGAAATAAAGCGGCGTTCAGCCGATGTAACGTTAATTGAAGATCAAGCGTTGTAAACATTTTCCAATTTCGGGAAATGTGACAAAAATGGATGGTTCGCCCAAAGATCAGGTAAGTATGCGACAACGTTGCGAGCCAATGTTCGGCCAAAAATACGCTTTCACGTAATGTTGACATCGTCGCCAACGTCGAGCCAATCGGGAGCAAACGTCGCCTCAGCCGTCTATGCTGCTCTCTGGACCTCCTGCATCAAAGGCCTCGTGATCTTTTCATGCTTGAAAGTTAAAAGGAAACGAATGGTTTGAATTTGCTTCCGAAAGCATTGCTTATTTGGAATGATGCTCATGGACATCAAACAAATTCCTCGGCCAATGGATCAATAAGCAATATAAGGAAGAAGATAGAGTGGAAAGAGTTCACATATATTGATTCATTTTTTAATGCTTAAAAGTTTTAAAAATTTCGTTCGAAATAAATGTTATTCTTTGAAGCCACACGCGTACCTCAAAAACAAGTAAAAAAAGAAGACGTATTAGTTACCTGACGTATCCTAGGAACCCCCAGCAATTTATTCTCGAACAAAATGCCTTTATCGTGAGGACCCGTCTCCTTAATGGCAGTGGCTTCGTCGTACCAATAGTCCCAATACAATCCGCTAACCAATCTCTTTTCTGCAAACTATGGTTTCCCACCAACGAAACCTATTAGACCGCATCTACACGATAGAGCCGCTTACCGCCCAAAAATCAGCGGCGCTCCTTATCTGCGGGAACCTGATCCTATTGTCGCTGGATTCAAATCGCGTTTCAACAAACTCTTGCTTGAACAATTGGGTCATGAAGAACATTGACGGATACACCATGCCGAGCGCAGCTGCGGAAGAGAATGCGTTGAACGAAGCTGGTATAATAAGTTGATCGTATCGTTCATTACCTATAGTTAAATTAACGAGGAATATAGCGAAGATGATGGTTTCGCGCGCCGTTGTTAATAAATAGAATTCTCTGCCGAATTCTTCGGCCATTTCCGTGGTCATCCATGTTACTGGAAAAAAGAAAAGCTTACATTATCCATGACGGTTTGGTAAGTATGAGGATGATGATGAAATATTAATTGTAAAGAAATTTAGCGAAGATATAATTTGGTTCGCTCGATTATAAGCGAGTCTCAGGAGCAACTATAAGATGGATAGAAGAACACTGAAAATTACTGTTATAGTCACTCTTCCTGTTGTCTTTCCTTGACGTGAATAAGTTCTTTATATTCTTCAACATTTTAGAATAATGATGTGACGTACGCCTTTTAAGTCAAAAACGTGCAAAACTAAGAAGATTTGCTAAGTAACGGAGCATAACAGCTCAATTTGAGACGTTACGAATTACACACCATGAAACTTGATCTCAAATTACATCGATCGACATTCAAGATTAGACATGCTCCTTTTGCGTTGCTTTCGTCCACGTTTCGTCCACGATCATGTGGGACTTCTTTAGGAGAGGAAAAGGCAGTTGATTTTCACTTCTTCAACTGTTTCTCGCTCGGTTAGTTTCGCTTCTGGGCTACCGAGTTAACTGTTACCTGCCATTTTTCTCTCTCCCGAAGAAGCCCCTTGTCCCGAAGAAGCCTATGATTGTTGGCGAAACCATGAGATACGATGAGGACCATTCGTATCCTCGAAACGGCTGTCCCGGATTGATTAAACTTGCGTAGCGCGGAGGTTACCGATACTTATATGTTATTTACCGTACTACGCCACAGTCCTTGCTATCATTATTATTATTGTTATTATCTCTTTTAGTATTTTTTTTAGCAATCTTTAGGTAAGCAAGTTTAGGCTGTATCTGTACAGATCTGCTGATACGTTATCTTCGATATAATGATGACTCAGCTAAAATTAAATGGATAACATGAAAAAATAGACTTTAATAAATCCTTATCAATACTATGAAATACTAAACCATAAAAACCACAAAGTTACTAATAAATTTTATGACGTAACATAAGATTAATCGGAAGATCGCCTGCTTCTTTAATTTTTCTACGTATTTAAATTGATTCTAAACAAAGTATTCTCGTTTTAGACATTTAAAAGATGATTAATTAAAAGATGATTGATCAATTAAATTTAGTTTGTAATTTCAGTAATAACGCCTACAACATATGCAACCGACGATGCAAAACGGCAATTACAAACAACTTGTTTAGGATCTCTGGTCCTCTGGTGTGATTAATGAAATCATCTGTTTAACAATGGAGTCTACAACGCTATTGTGATAATGCACTCGTACAAGTGATCACCATTATCTTATTTTAATTCGATCCTTTTATTAACTAATCGTGATCGATAAGACAACATGTGGAAATGCCACAAGTGCGGGAAACCGGTCTATTTCGGTAAGATAAATTTTAAGAGTGCCCATTATTTATTTTCCTAGCTAAAAGCGCTTTGTTGCAATAACAAATGAGCAATTCACGTGCTATTTGTTTACGCATCGCAAAACGAACGCTCTCTCTGAAATACTCCATCCGATACTTATTTATGTTTCGAAAAATAATGGGGAGGTCTTTCCAGCTGAGCGAAAACAATCGTTGGGTTATGATTGGCACCCGGAGTGCTTGCGTTGTGAAGAATGCGGCAAGAGGTTAAATCCCGGACAGCATGCCGAGCACAAGGGTGTGCCTTACTGCCATGTTCCTTGTTATGGTGCTTTGTTTGGCCCGCAGCTTTTCGGACACGGAACTCGAGTGGAATCTCATAAAAGTTTCGGGCAACAGAGGGAATCTCCTAAGGTTGGAAACGGTCCGCAGTTACCAAGATCTCATTTAGAATCAAGATTGAAGGTAATCAAATCCCGTTCATTTTTTTTTACAGATAATGATATTTCGAAATGCGTCGGCAGCTTTATGAAGATAAATAAAATGACATTTATAAAAAGTTCCCCCGTTCAATTCGTACACGTTGGCTTTGTTATGAAAAAATACTAAAGCGAGTGTTTGAATTGTAAGATATTCTTTTGGAGGAAAGCATTATTAATGATGGTTTTACAGATTTTAACTTTTCGATTTTAATGAGCTTAATTTAAAATTGTAAGAATCCACAATGGTTCAATTTTTTTCTGTTGGAGAATCGTAATAACAAGTAGTGCGTTGGAAAACTTCCCACGATTAAAGGAATCGTTGAAGAGCTATTTTCAAGAACCGAATCCCAAAAATGAATGGCTTAAAGATCATTTGAATTGTAACAGTTTATCAAAATTTCATAAATTAAACAGTATCGAATAAGATCAACTGGTTAACCTTCCACGTGACGAATCATTGAAGTTCAATTTTCGCAGTAATTCTTTCGGATTCAAGGATATTGCTTCGCCAAATGGAATAGGAGAAGAGACTGTGTAAATTTCAATTAAGTTTGAGAACCGATGATTCAACACACCGTTACTAATCTTTAATGTTTTGACATTTCTATGTGCAGGTATATAACCAATTTTACGAAGGTAAAAGTGGGGAAATACGCAGCCGCGAAGTGAACGGCCGCCTAGTCCTAGAAGGTTCGTTACGTATCCACTGGGGTGTTTTGGGCGTTATCCACTTGAAAGAGAACGACGATCAACGAACCGTCGTCACGATACGTAAGAGAAATTCTTGTCGAATATCCAACGATTACGACTCCGACGAAGATATTCAAGATATAACTCGCGACAGCAGCTACAGCGACATCTCTAGCTGCTCGTCGGATCTGAATAGTTCCTCCAACACGCTGAACATGGACGATACGGGTATCGAATCCGGCTCCGACACCACCGATGTTAGTACCGCTGAAATACTGTCGCCCGCCCACGAGGTCGTCCCGAAAAGTTTAACGCTGCCGCCTAAATTGGATTTGAAGAATGTGGAATGGGATGAACTAGACGAGCTGCTTCAAGTGGAGAGGAAGGTGGACGAATCGGAGAAATTATACCAAACGATGCCGGTGGCATTACCATCACAGTCCAGTGTGGAAAGCAATTCTAGCACTAATAAGGAAGATAGTTCTAGTTCTAAGTAAGTATTTTACGTTTTCACGTTACAAAAAAAGCCAATACAAGTAGGATGAGATAAAAAAAAAAAACGTTATGTTATATACAACATTGCCGCTATTTACAGGAGCGAAGCGAAAACCTTGAACGGAATTGATAACGCCAACGATGACACCACCGCCACTAATAACAACACAAACCCACCAACGAATAGCAACAAACCCCTTCTTCCAAGATCGCTAAGCAAAGACGATAACTGGATCGAAGCCGGAAACCATCTGAATCGCTCGATGTCCGGTCCCGACTGTCTGGAACGCCTCCGCGAACCGCCTTCCCCGGAATTCGATAGGTCGTCCCTGAGCAATTTTGAAGTGCTCAACACCGACAATCAGGAGGTGGTGGTTCGAAGAGCCGCCAAAACGGGATCGGCCGCTATCAAGCGGCGGCCGGGTAAGAGATTATCGCGTTCGAAGATTAAGAGGCGATGCTCGATCAACGGCCACTTCTACGATCGCGAGACTAGCTTCTTCACGCCGCCGCACGGAAGCCAGATGAGCGTTTGGATCACGTCGCTGGTGAATACGTACGAAGTTATCAACTTGATGTTGGAAAAATATAAAGTCGATAGCGATCCGAAAAATTTCGCCCTCTTCGTCGTGAGAGATAACGGAGGTAAGAAGGTTTATTAGAATCGCTTGGGACGCTTGACGATTCTATTTTTAATGTGACGGTCGCCGGTATCAATCCCGAGAAACAATCGCACAAAATTAAAAAGGCGAACATTTCACGCCACAAACGTAGAGAACGGAACTTGTCTTGCGCTCAGCGTATCGTTGCTTTAGTGAGAAAAGCTCCATTCATCTTAATAATAACCGAAAGACGGTTTTAAAGGTATCCTTTTGTACTTTTTCAGAACAGCGACGATTAAAAGATGACGAATATCCGTTGCTAGTACGGGTGCTCCTAGGACCTCACGAGGACGTCTCTCGACTTTTCTTAATGGACAGTCACACGACGCCGGAAGTAAGCTCTGAAGTTGCGCAATTTCTAAACTTAACCCTGGCAGAGTGTAGAGCGATATTGAAGCAATACCAAACGCAAGAGGAAAGGGAAGTCACCCGAGTAAGGGAGAAGTAAGTGCATTAATTCAAATTGTTCGAAAAGGACGTCGGTATTTAATTCGTTTATTGTGATGCAGATTCCAGGAGATGAAGCGGCGTATCAAGATCAGGATGGAGGACCTGAAAGTTCGTTTGTGATCATCGAAAACTAACGCTTCTTAACACGTAACCCCATTCTTCGACGTAACATCACCTATTACATATTTACATATTTACGCAATGCATTGTATTATTACATTTTAATTCTCGTTTTTTAGATGTCCTTTTTTTGTGTACTTTTTCTTCGTCGATATTTTACGTTTGATATTACGTATTTTTCACTTTTATATAGACTTCGTTGCTTTTCTTAATCATTTAGTCATTTGTTAATCGTATTATAGTATTAATATTCAAATGAATTGCTATTGAAGGAAACCATTATATATTGGAAGGACAGATTATATTATATGATGATTGTCTTTTAAGAAAAGAAAGGAAGGAAAAGAGATGATTATATTAGATGAGCTGTTATAAAGTGATATTTTTTTGTTAAATATTTACTTTTATATATTATGGAATGCAGAATTTAGCACAAGACTGTAATACTTATATTAATTGTCAAATCAAATGTGTAACAATAAAAATATTAATACAAATAATCGTGTTTCCCTTTTAATTAAATATCTAACGAGGAATAATGACAGCAGGGCACTGTAACGTGGACGAAAGTATCGGCACCATCCGCACCGCGGACAAGTTGAATTAATTAATCCGGGACGATTGTTTCGAAAGATACGAATGATCCACAAGGTGGCCGCGATTAGTTTCTTCATTAATTAGATCAGTTAAATCCCTTTTAAGTAGAAGTATGTACAAAAAGGAGGTTGTATTTATAAAAAAAAACGTAGCCATTTACAACTATTACTCTTCGACAGATATCGATCGCATGCTTAAGAAAGTCTAACACGGGGATTATTTAAGAAAATTCGTGAAACTCTCCTTCCACAGCAGGTTAGTAATAAGGTTCAGAGGCGTCAAGGTACGAACGTATGTCTCAGTTCGCGTAATACGCTTGAAAACCTTCTCCAGATTGATCAAACGAAAAGAGCGATGGGCACCAGATTTAAGGAACATATCAGATGTTATCGTCTCGGCAGATTGGCAGAATGTATCCTTGAAACGGCCGTCCCGGATGGATTAATTAAATTTATGCGGTGCGTAGGGTGCCGATACTTTTGTATTGTTTGCCACGTTAAGATCACTCAGTTTCCAATTTGGGTGAGATAAAGTATGACTCTTACTTGATATCTATGGTCACAATCAGCGGACGCAACCGCAACGGAGCAACTCGGTGAAATGTCGATGACAGTCCAAAGCTTCAAACCCGCGCATTCCCATTGACTATATACTAAGCTACTCCACGGTGGTTTGAATCCTCTGAATGCGTTAACAATGAAAGGCTATTAAAAAAACATCTGTAGCATCCATCTAAACTTTTTTTAAACATAGTTTTAAGATTTTTTTCAAATCTACAGCTGGGTATACACATTTTAATCCAGACCAAAAACGAAATTAAATTTAATGTAGATTCAACAACTAAATAATGTCTTAAGGCCCTACGTAAATAGTTTCATATAAATGTAAATAGTTCAATAAAAATTGTTTATTTTCTCAATTGCAAAAGAAATTTATCGCAAATCTCTATATTACGTGCAAATTTTACTAAATTTGAAGGTGCTTTTTATTTGATCGAACAGTTCGAGCAAATGTACTTTTTACAAGAGAGAAAAGCTGCGTTTTAAAATGGGCGGGTTCAACAGAATAGGTGCTAACAATTCTCGCTGGACGCATCCAAGCGGATAGCCAGAATTTTGTCAAGGAAGGGGAGCAATTGATCGCTTCACCGTTGATTTAAAAAGACAGAAATGAAAATGAAATTTTTTCAGAAATTTAAGGAAGAACATGGCTCCTTCTTGCCCCCCTTTAGCTACGTCTATGACTATATAGAAATGTTTTTTTTTTTTATAGGGAATTTGTGTTAAGCTACACGTCTTTATACATATTTTTGAAGCCCTTATACGTACATATTTGAAGTTATTGCCAACATCACAAATTGATCTAACAATTAGTAAATGCCAAATCTTAAACGTTGGTAGGCCGAGTTTCCATCTTCTCCCATTTGTTTTCCGTTTTTGCGTAATACCGATTCTCTAAAGATCGATCGCATTTGCAGAAGTATAAAGCGGAATAAAGCGTACAACGCAATCGAAATAGGAAAAATGAACGCCAACACCTTCCTCGCTCGTACCATTCTCCGAAACGGTAAGATTTGCAATTTAAAATCTATTTAACCGCAAAAAAATTTGGGTGTCGACCGCGTCAATTTCTTAAATATCCCGAATTCATGTATCTATTTCATACTATTTACATTTTCTACGTTAGTATTATTTATTCTATCGATATGTGTTACATAATCGACCTAACCTCAATTTGATTTGTTTGCACAGTATCGAAGAGAAATTACTCCGGAATTCAACTGAAAGCCTCCTATAACGACCTTCCTACTCCCCAAGGCAACTGGCAGACGCACTACGACGCAGCTCAACGAAAATACAATGCCCAACTCGCTTTTGGAGCATTGTTTGCGGTAGGAACGGTAATTTTGGCTAAAGCTGCTGGTTTCTTATACTTGAACTACAACCCACCGGCAAGACCAGCAGAATAATTAATTGTATCAAGTAAATGAGTGATTTGTGTAGTCAAAATATGAAATAATAAACTGTAAAGTTAATTTTGTTATTCTTTAATTATTAAGGAGAATGTAACGGTTGTCAATAAGATAGTAAAGTTATAACTACTTTGTTTTATTCGAAAAGCTACGATAAAACCCCGAAAATATTTCAATAGATAATGACGAATTTGGATATCTGGATCGTAAAAGAAACTTGAATCTTTTCATGAAGATTTATTAATAAAGTTATTACTTTTTAGGTAAAAATCTATCAAGTACACTTGTGGGTTTCTTCTTTGCGACGTTTTTATTTGCTTTTGTGGTCACATTCGTAATATTTTTAATGAATTCCTGAAACAAAGGAGAGTTAAATTAAAAGTACTTTAGAATACTGGAAGATTGTACGGAATGAATATATACAGAATATAGTGTTGGAGTTTGCACAGGCTATTGTGAAGAATATAGCAGCATATGATACAGTGGTTTAAGAGCACGAAATATAGACCTGAAAAAACTCTTAAACATAGAGCAGGGGAAATTTCTGGAACGATACAATAGGTCATACGAGCGCAGTGCAAGAAACCGCTAGGAACCACCTTGTTGTAATAATAATTGCTCAATTAGAAATATAAAACATTTGTGATTGGGCAAACCCAATCACAAATTAACCAAACGTAAATTGGGGTTTGCCATTGTAATGATCTAATACCAAACCAACATGTCCAATACTAAATAACAAAATCTACATCTCGTTAGTCACCCCAGATGTTCTAATTAACATATCAACCGTGATCAGTCTGTGATCACTCTACAAACCTTTTTAGCGACTTCTTGTACAATTTTCTTATTTTTGAAAATTTTCGCCGAGCCACCTCTACCTTTGCCTTTACGTCGGGATTCGTAATTTACTTTGGGAGCTTTAACATACTAAAATTTAAATTATTTTAGACCACGAAGTATACACTAAAACATTTTAAGTACCAATAGTTTTTTCTTAGCTTCAACTTTGTCCTTTAACGTTGGCACATCCACTTCTGCTATGCTTGTAGGATCCAAAGTAATAAGATCCGGTTGTATCTGTAAGTAACTTATTAGAATAATATATTAAACAAAATTAAATGACGATACCTTTTCAAGTAGGGCCTTCACTTCAGTTTCTTGCCTTTGTTTCTTCGTTTGATAAGGATTAGCTTCGAAAGCATCAAAGTTTGCTTCGCCGGCGCCAGGTACTAAAAGACTAGTGAATCCCCATCCAGTTCCAACACCTAGAACGTCTTCATATGGACAGAAGTTGAAGCTATTTATAGGTATGTTGAATCTATGTCGCAGATACGGCGTTCGGACCGACTGAGTACAAGAGTCCCTAAAAAATTAGATTAATGCCTTTGATTCGTCAATTTTTATATGATTTTGTACCTGTAAACTTCAACTACGTTTCCCATACCGAGTGCTAGCATTGATTTTTGCGACAGAGCAACGTGGGTCGGTGCAGATCGCAAATTATACGATTGCAGCGGTCCAGCTAATTTTCTAATATCCCAGATCTTTAATGATCGATCGGTCGCTGCCGTTGCCATATATAGACCCTTAGGATCAATATGGAGTGCTGTCATTGAAGCCGTATGGCATAGCATTTTCGCTAAAGGATCTCTAGTGTTTGGAGACCACATGGAAACGACTCCTTTAGCATGACCAACACATAATACGGCGTTGTAAGGATTCTGCGTTAACATCGTCAATCTACCTAATTTTGTATTATATTGAGTAACTAGTTCTCCTATCGAAATATCTAGCCAAGATAAATAACCTTGATCACTCTAAAATAAATTTAAGTGAAACGTGACATTTATAGCGGATGAATAAAAATTAAATGTACTTACAGCTGTTGCTAATAAGAAATGATACGGCAAAAACTCCATTTTCGTAACTCGATTTAGCTGTTTCAAGCAATGCAATTCGATTCCTTGATTATCGTAAATATATACCCATTCCTTTTGAGCAACAGCCAACATCGTTTCTATATGCAACCAGCATACATCATGTACAGATTCCATAACATTTATTTCGCAATGTAACTTCTTCGACATCCAATCGAACGCGGCGACATGGCCCTTTTTGCCTCCAAGAAGTAAATGTCTACCATTCCTTGTATATCTTAAACAATATGGTCCAAAATCCATAAGTTTTAGTTCGAAACTTTTCGTTGCCGCTGCTATGTCTACATTATTGATAATCTGCTGTTGTGTAAACTGTGTTGTTGTTTCTCCGGCATCTGCTTCCAAATAACTAAAAAAAATATATATATATAGTTCTACGTCCAGAATATCACACAATATTTTAGAAATACTCACCCACTCTCTTCAGTTAACAAAATCTCAACCCTCGCTGCTTGCTCCGTCGAAAACTGTATATTTTTCTCTTTTTGCTCCTGTTTCTTCTTGTGAATGCTGGTCCTAACTCCGGATTTATTAATCCCTTGACCTCTATCGTACTTCTCCAGTAATTCTTTTGGAATTGGCATTTTAGGAGGATACTTTCGGTTTGGATTAGGTGTCTTATTCGCTTGTTTACCCTTCTTATCATCCTGCCTTCGTCCCCAAACCTTTGGTTTCACTTCAACATTGTACACAAGCTCTTTCTTCTTAGTATTTATCACATTATTCTTAGTCTTTTCCTTTTCTTTATTGTCAATTGTGAAATATCGTTGCTAAAGAAAGAATTGGATGAGAGATTCTGTAACAATTATATGAATATTTCATACCTTTCCCATTTTATAATTTAAATTAAATTTGTAAAACACTATTAACTACCATATGAGACTTTGAGGTTATGTTTAGGTTGATTTGTGCATTTAGATAAAGTAAACAGTGTGACCAGTTGTAAAGAATAGAAATCACTAAGTCGAAGCCAAAAATGTCACTAGAATTCTCACTAGTTCTTATAGTTGGTGTAGAGACGATATAAAGTTAAAATTGGCCGTGTAAGCTTACGTTTCATGGTACAAAATTGAGTTGTGGAGACTTCTGTATAATCGGCAAGAAATTATTACAGAGATTTGGAAGTCGGGGGGAACACGATCCCTACTTGTCTCCCTCTAACTGCACCTATGCTTAAGTACATGTGAGAATTAAATTAATGCCGCACACATTTAAAACTAATTGAAACATCATCATAATTTTAACCGATAAATAAGGATAATAAAAACATTTATTCGTTGATAAAGGATTTCATCGTTTCTACAATTCAAGTGGTACAAATATAATTTACAGGTCTAAATCTAAGTTTTCGCAGTCCTCTTGTTCAAAAATCGATTGTGACTTTATTCCAGATCTAGTTTGCGTAAGCTGTGAATTATGAATTGCTTTAGTGAAATGTTTCGCTTCTGTTACTTGTGCTTTAGGTTGGAAACAAAAGTTATTTATAAATATCCTGTTCTTGGTATTTTGAGTTAAATCATTATCATCTAAGGTACCTAAATATTTTTTACTTTTAGAGTCATTGTCACGAACTGAAGGATTTGCATCTTCTGTACTTTCTTGTACTTCTTCAACTTGTTTTACTTGACTTTTGTTCTCACATGCCTGTACATTTTCAACGTCTTCCACGTCTCTACTTGCAAGAGCTGTAATGTGTCTGTCTTGATCTAGATCTCTCGATTTAAAGCGAAATTTATCTAAAAGTCTTTTAGTTCTTGTTTTTTGAGATATAATTTTTTCTAAATTATTTTTGGAAGGACTTCTTTGAGTGGAAGTATTTTCTTTATTCAGTACCAGTTCGCCTATTTCAAATATATCATCCGTATCTACATTTGCATCATCATTAAAGAAAGTACAAGTATGCTTATTCATGCCGTCCCTGTTATAAAGATAGTTAGATTTTGGGGATCCTTCTTGAGAAGAGCTGCTAGATAAATGTTCAATTCCGCTCTTTATACCTTGAGAAGTGGATTCGCTATTACTTTGGCTAATACTATAATGTGAGTCTTTAGAACCATTAGAACTTGGTATATATTCATTGCCTTGTTCACTTTCGCAATTTTGACTTTCACTGCGTTGGGATGTCTCCTTTTCTTCCTCGACTTTTGATAACTTAATCCTTTTACTATTATCACAGTTATCTGAGCTCTTTCTTTTAGAAAGCACTATATTCTTCACAGTACTATTGTGTCGCCTAAATACATTTTTGAAACTATTTTGTAATGAAGTTTCCTCCTTGTTTTCGCCAGTTAATTGTGGTTGGTTCATTTTCATCTTGACATTTCGTATTTCTTTTTCTAGTAAATCGAATAGTTCCAATTTAGTTAAAATTGACCTAACTAATTGCAGATAGCATTCTGTTGGATTCCCCGGATTAGAAGCATATAAGTCGAATTCAAGTCCAAGGACCGAAGCTTCTCCCTGCATCGATGCTTCAATTAACATAACCGCTGTAATAGAATCGATTATTTCTACTTCGGTGTGGCACATTAGCCTGGCATGAGCTTGAGAAAGTCTTAAAAAAAGGAGAGGAGTAAGAACCCGATTTAATAATATTTATTTGTACATCGCATACCTGACTAAGCTGTCTAAAAGTCTAACGGTTGTACGTGCTCTGTTCCTAGTAATCGCCTTCCTTTGTAATTGATAATATGCGCTTAATATCTTGTTTGTGTCATCGGTTAAAATCGGGTGATTTTTTTTAATATAGATCATGTATGCCTGCAATTTGAGATGGTAGTACAATATAATTTGAACTCTACTGTTTATTAAAACTAATTACACTGCATTATCATTACGAACTAAATAAACTAGAAATCGTCCTCTTTGAATGAGATTTGTAATTCCATATTTTGTAAGAATATCACATTATCGGCAGACAACAATTGAATTTTAAAACTACACTTTATAGATTTATTGCAAAGCCTTCTAGATAATGGAATATATAATAATGGTACTAGAGGGCCCCAAGAGATTTCTTAATGAACGTTGTGATATTAACTGTAAGACAGATACTGTAAAACAGTAGTGTACATTTAGAAAATTACCTGTAACATCTGAAGATCCCAAGATATTTCGTCATTAGCATCTTCAATAAAATCATTCAGTATAAAATCGGCAACTAAACTGTCCCAATTTGCATTCATAGAATCTTTCAGGATGAAAAGTAAATCGAACCGACTTAAAAGAGGGCTGGCCATTCCGATGTTTGTGTTGAAGTTTTGGGTAGAATCTAGATTGCCTTTTGGATTTGTAGCTGCTAATATTGAGCATCTAGTGTTCAGTTTACAAACAATACTGGCCTAAGACGCACGCTTTAATCAATGATAATTTGTTACGATATCGTGCAATATTTGTATTACCTTTGCAACGCTAAGAGTTTGTTGCTCCATAGCTTCGTGTATACTTGTCCTATCATGCTCTTTCATCGAATTGAATTCATCTATACAGCAAATACCACCATCAGAAAGAACTAAAGCGCCCGCTTCTAATTGCCATTCACCGTTTTCCTTGAAGAAAGTAATTTTAATATAAGTTTCATTGCCATTAGCAGTTTATTACATTAACAGCTGTTACAGTAAGTCCAGCTGATGTCGACCCAATTCCCGTAGTGAAAACTGATCTAGATATAACTCTTGCAGCATATTTTAGTAGTTGAGATTTCCCTGTACCAGGATCGCCCACTAGTAAAAGGTGCGGTTCTGATCGAGTTTTGATTTTTGTATCGTTAACATCTTTAAATTGGCTTCCACCAGCTAATGTGACCATCAAAGCTAATTTTACGAGATACAATCCATAAACCTAGAATAACTACTTTAAATTATTTCAATCACTGTAATATTGATGATTATTTTACTTCTGGACAAAATGATTTAACGATTGTGTCTCTTCCTTTTAATGGATCTGCTTCGTATCTTCTCCAAAACAATGAGAAATATTCTCTTATCTCAGGAGTGATGTTAGTTATAGAACTTATATCGTTATTAACAAAAATATGATTTGCCTTAATAACAACTTCCACCTCGATTTTCCTTCCAATGCCAGATAATTTCCATCTTTGTTTTACAATGCCACAGATCGCCACATTATCACCAGGTTTACATGAATCCACTAAATCGTCTTCTAAGATCACCCAAAGGGAATCAGGTATAAGGCCAAATGTAGATTGTGAAACTTGTTCTTGTATTTTGACTTCTTGATAATCTTTCGAACTGGTTCTGTCTATAGTACTTGCTGCGATAAATTTATTTCCGTTACATTTGTTATTCAGACATTTTGTAGGTGGTAAAATTAAATATCTTTGCTCAAAATCTGCTTTAACTTGTAGTAATTGTTTACATTTTGTACATTCGTAATTCCGCTTGTATTCTAACAATTTAGCCACCGTAGTACGTATTATGGTTCCTAGAAAGATCATTTTGTAAAGTCGTACATAAAATACCAAAATTATACCTGATATCTCCAAAAACAGGCCTACATCCTGATTTTTAGGTAAGGTTGTCTTAACTAATTCTGGACATGGAGGAAAGTTATATAGTCTAATATGTATATTGTTCTTAACAATAAAATTCTCTGTATCGGATTCGTCTGCGATAGCTGTTTGGGCTAATATAACAGAATCTTTACATTTCGTTGTTACTGATTCGAAATCTTTGAGAAGTTTGTTGGCTATCACGGAATCTTCCTGCAACAATCGATCAAGCCTAAAGTATAAATTTTGTATATCAGATCCATGGAGAATCAACTACTCACTTTATGTTTATCGAAAAATGTTTCGAATCATCTTCATCCTTTAGAATAGCCACTAAATCATGTTTATGATTGGCCAACAAATAATTGTAAAGCATTATTTCTTAATATTGAAGGCAATATTTGTTTTATTTATATGCATCATTCACCCTTTGAAAATGACCGAAAACTGACCAAAATCACAAAATACTATAATCACTAAATTGTCAGAAATCACAGTTAGTAATGGTCAAAATAGGGGAAATCTTCATCCAATTTTCGAGGTTTCGTCTCTTCTCGGAGAAACCGGTAGGGCAATACGAACCCTTTCTCATGAGTTGAATAAACTGAATTGGATAATTCAGTTTATTCAACTGAATTATCCAATAATAATAAAATAAAGAATTGGACAATTTGTAGTTTTCCCTATTCTACTCATCATGGATCACAGTTACTTAAATTATTTTTACGAGAATCACAGTGGTTCCTACAGTTGTTTAAAACCTGTTTGAAATATTCGAGGTTAGGTTGTATAAATATTTTCCATTTTAATTAATTATATCGTAAATAGTTATTCGGTTTAATCGAACTTAAGATGGATGATGATGCGTTCTATAAGAAAATATCTTCGCTATCTGAAATATCCAAAACGCAATTATCAAAAGTATTAAATTTCTTACCTGGAGCAAAAGATATTGTAATAGAACCCGAAGTTATAAGACCTCTGGAAAGAATCTGCGGTGTCTCCTGGTTAAAGTAGGGAACATGTAACAATAACACCTGAGCATTTTAAATATGTAAAATTCTTTTAGGAATAATGGTATCGAGAAGATATTTAAGTTGGAGAATAATTTACCGAAACGTGATAATCCACAGTTCTATTTGATATACTCCAATACTAGCACATTTAAACGAGTTATCAATTTAATACAATCACAAATAGAGCCCGAACAGAAATCGAAAGGCAGATACCATGTGATATGCATTCCAAAGGCGTTATATCTTTACGAGCAACTACTAGAAGAATTTGGATTATACGAAGATGTCGTGAAGCTATATTCCTTGCAATGGCAACCAATACATATCGACCGGGGAATATTAAGCATGGAGATTCCGTACATGTTTCGTGATTTATTTGTTCATCAAGATCTATCCCTTTTGCCAGCATATGCAAAAAATTTATGGTATCTATACTTTGTAACAGGAAAACCTAAATTTACGTTTGCTTTAGGGCAACAAGCTAACAATATTTTAAAACACTTAGATATGCTGCACGAAGATAAGGAAACTGATAAAATCGATAGCAGCTTCGGTTGCTTGGTGTTATTGGATCGCACTACGGATTACGTGTCGCCGTTGCTAACACCAAAAACATACACCGCATTATTAAAGGATATTTACAAAGTGAAATGTGGCGTTTGCGACGAGAAAAACGTGGAGGTAGAAAACTACGATGAGAAATTTAATTTAAATCTAAAAAAGAATCCGGTACAATTAAATTTTGATAGCAGGCAAGATCGGATATACAATAATATTAAAAACAGATATTTCACCGAAGTTACTTCAATATTAAGCTCATTAACGAAGCAATTAAGGTCGGAGAAAGATTCATCAAAGGATATGGCATTGGATGATTTAAGACGTTATGTTAAGACTCAGTTAAAAGAAGTTACATCGAAGAAGACTCTAATTGCAAATCATTTAAGTGCCGCTGAAACAATTATTAACATTATGGGACATAGGTTTGTATCTTCTTGCTTTTATTAAGGTTTATAGAATCGATGACAAGATTAGATTAGATAAAGTAGAGCTACTTAAACCAGAATGAATTTTTTATGTACCGAGTAATTAACAATTTTAAAATATTACTTTTTTTTATACCAACAGATTTGAGAAACAACAGGAGATTGAAGAATACATCATGCAAAATAAAAACAAGGGAGGCAACTATTCATATTTAGAAGAGACCCTGTATGAAAACGACAAATTCTTATCGCTAAGACTCCTTTGCTTGCTATGTGTTACGCAAAAACTCTCGGAATCAGATATCAAAAGCTTCGTAACCAAATTCTGCCAAGAATTTGGCTACAACTACGGATTCCTCTACAATAACCTATTGAAGATGGATTTCTTTACACCAGAACCAACATTGCAGGGGAAATTAATAAAACTTCCAAACTTATTCGTTAATAATTTTTACGCCAACGCTAACAGATTAAAGCAGATCCCAGCCCAACCCGAAAACGTTGATGTTAAAACGCCAACTTGCATGAGTTACGTTTTCGGCGGATGCTACATCCCTCTTATCGGACAAATATTGAGCCTCATCTTAAGTTCGACACCCTTAAAAGAAGTCGAGAGCAAATTAGAAGCATTTGGACCGTTGACTATAATAAATAATTGTGGATACCCTTTAACTTCGAGAATGATATTGGTTTGTGTAGTTGGAGGACTTACTTACGCTGAAGTGGCCGCATGTAATTTGTTGGAATCATTGACTGGGTCTAAAATAATCATGATGAGTGATCAGATGATATCCGGCAATGATATCGCTGAGAGTTTAATACATAGTCCGATAGCATGAAATATTACGATTTCATGTTATAGAGGTGATATATATCAGGAAGGCTGGCTTAGGATAGTGTACGAAAGGTATAACCAAGTGTTTAGAAGTTATGGAACATGTGATAAATTAAATGTATTATTTCTAAAATAATTAAGTATTACTTTATTATATTATATTTACTATTGCTGATATGCTTTCCATTAGAATCTAGATCTTTCCCCATTCTTTTACTAAACTTTTTTCCGAATTTTACGAACTTGCTTTGGTAGATTACCATCTATTATCTTTCTACTTGGACTTCTTCAAACGTTTCAGATTTTTCTAATCTTAAGCTTCGTATTCGTTCATTGAATTTTCTTTGCGTCTTCTAATGCTAGTAAACGAAAGACATGTGCCTTAACGTAATGATTTTATACTGACGGTACACAACCCTACCTTGCGTCTCTACTGGTTACTTTTTCCCCAACTGCCAATATCCTTATTCAATTTGTCCAGACGTTAGGCGGACTATATCCTAATTTGTAAAGCCATTGGATTCAAACAGTCTTCAACCTCTGCATTCCTTCTGTAGCATTTATGAAAATATATAAATAAATTCATACGTATAAATAGTTCGTAAAGTTCTACATGTACGAGTTACAGGATTCACAATTGATGTTATGTACTATGTAATTTGTATATAAGAAACATGTTTTCTTCAATTTGTTATAATTTATTTATATTAAAAAAAATCTAAATATAATAAAGGTCACAGTAAAATAATACTCAAGTATTTTACTCCTTTTCGTAAACGATTCCTAAAGCTATACGTAAACCAAGAGATTACAAAGTCTTTTGTAAACTTAAAGTATCCTTTAGAAGTTGATTTCTTAATGCCCACAAGGCGTTAAGTACGTTTTCTTGCTGGTTGACTTTCGACCCCAACCACGTCGTTACTGAGTTTAATTTTTCCGGATCCGGGGGAGGTACACTCTCTTGAGTAACATTCAAGGTCTTTTCCCAAGGACTTATGAACCTGTTCTCTGCGTTCAATCCCTCAATATACCTTAAAAGAGACCGATCAATTTCAACTCGTTTTGATCCTGCACACTTACTTTATATACGCTTCCGAATGAAGCACCCTCTGCGGCCGAGGAGGCACCGTGATAAATAAGGGTTCCTGTTGTTTCGGCGGAGGAGGAGCGGCTATTGTACTGGCTATAGATAGAAAATTATTAGCAATTATACGTCGCGAAATCGTAAATTTTGCACCCAAAAAGCAAAGCTAAATCGTGTTAAAAATGGAGGTGGGTGCACAATAAATGCTAATCAACTAGTTCATAATTACGAATTGTCAGTAATTAACACGATTGCCAATGTAATCATTATTACCTGAACTAGTTGACGTCGTAAAGTTTCCAGCGGTCGAGTTAAATGAATTACTAGCGGCTATCCAAGCAAACATTGAAAAAAGACAGATAATGTTAGTTATCACAATATGCTGTTAAACATTTAAAGTAAAAAAAAAAGCAATATAAAAGATGATCTACAAAAAACATAACATATCTTTGTAGATCACGTTTTAATATTATCGTACGTAACTGTTTTTTTTTTTTTTAACTCAAATGCGTTAAATTATTCAATTTCCTTGGTAACGGCAATGAATAAAACAGTTACGTGCTAGACGCTTCAATCAGGATTCCTTATACTCCGCGGACAAGCCTGTTCAACATTCATTAAAAGGCGGCAAGTAATAAGGAACCCTGTACTTATTACATATAAAAACAAAACACAAACATATACGTTAAATATTCATCATCTAACACAAACACATTATTATTTAGCACAACACAAACACGTACCATTGATTCATGCAACACAGCAACCAACATAACACGAACACAACGAATAACAGTGCACTGAAGCATTGAAATGCAAAAATATAAAATAAAAATAAAAGAAATAAACTCACGAGGAGTAGGGGTAGCAGAAGGTGTGGGCCGAGCAACAGATGCTTTACTGGAGGGCTTGAAGTTCCTACGTTATCAAAATCGAAAACAAAAATAAAAACCTAGTTGCTACTCAAACGGCTAAAAAAAAAACTCACATAACTAATGTACTTAATCGATACTAAATACAAGAACACAGATCGAAATCACAAAAACTGTATAAATCAAAATTAAAAACAGTTGAAATATTCAACGGGGGAGAATTTTATATATAAGTATCTTCGTTTAAGAGTTTACGCAAGTTTTTCTATTTAAGCACATGCTGCAATGGTAGCACAATATAACGAACCAGTTATTTCGGATGTCGTCGAAACGCATGGCTGCAATACTGGCATCCGATTACCGATAAAATTTCTGTTGGAGTAAGAGTTAATAGGTCACAGTTCATGTAAAAAGAGAATTTTGTAACGTTATATAAATATCGATATTCCCCAATGACATTTTCATGGTTGGTAGTTTCAAATTGTTTTAGTGGAAAAATTATTGCTCATAAGAATTTAAACATCACTAATATCATCGAGAGAATTATGGCTAAAACCCTCTTCGGATAATACTTGGAAAAAGCATTTTGAGGTTACAATTTACCAAGGAAATACTGTAGCTTCGATGTACTTTCCGATATGAATAACGTAGAGCATGTGATGCTAACAGGACTCGAATACACAGCACCTAATTCTGCTTAGTCAGCCGCAAGAACTGTTAAAATTTTCCTATCGATGGTTACCGAACCAGAAATTTGGAAATATTGATAGCAAGGACTGTGACATATATAATTAATTAAACTTGTGTACTGCGGAGGTTGGTGGTACTTATGTGTTGTTTACTGAGGTTGGAAATACCGGCTTTTAGTGAAAACTTTAAATAAGTAATATGATATTAATCATCTTTTCGATTGTATCTAAATTCTTACGAGCAACAGTTGGGGACGTGCTTTAATGAAACAAAACTGACTTACTTGCTTCTGTCCGCAGGCGGAACAATCCTACCGTTCCCTTTATTAATGTGCATATCCCTAACGTGTCTAGCCAGTCTAGCCAAATTCGGGAACGGCTGTACATTCTTCTTATTATTTCGTAGACAATTTTTCCACTGACAATGCAGCTCCGTGTCCGGGTTCGCTTGGAAGAACGACTGCACATGTCCTTGACTGTCCTTATCTTTAACGCAATGCTCTATACAATCCTGCACCTCTTCGAATTGGTAATCGCAGTTGTCCCATAAACATTCATAGATCTAAAAGTGATATTATGACGATTTATCGCGGTTACGGGATGCAAGCGACTTTTTCCACGTCTCTATTACCTGATCCGGATTAGTGGTAGCCGGACTTGCGCACTGTTCCTCGAGGAGTAACGCTTTCGTTTCTTCGTTCAATTTCGACGCCTTCTCTTCCCACGCCTGCTTTTCGCCGGCTGATAGGGATCTCCATTCGTTGCCCACTATTTTGCTGATTTCGCCGAAATTCGAGTCCGGATTATTTTGTACGACAGATTTACGGACTTCTCGCGAATATAAGATGTATCCAGTGACCACTTTATTCTTACTTGATTTCTATTAAGAAAAACAATATTTTAACTTAAATTAAATTAAAATAAAAAAAAATGCGCATCATGTGAGTTAACTATTGATAAACGAACTAATTTGATCTTGCATATCAAAGAAAAAAAAATGTTTACTTTTATGACATTAATAATATTAAATAAATTTACCTTGACTATCTAATGACGTTAATTGAAAATAACGCAGTCTTAACGTAACTCTAAGTAAAGTACAACGTCCAACACAAGCGACTTATACATCTTAAAATATTTTTTTTTATTAAAGTACGATGCTTGACCCAGACATGCCTACTGTACGTTTGAACAAACACCAGACAGTTTTCTGTTTTGTAAATATATTTTCTGCCTTCTCTACTTCGTAGCTAGCTTTAGCTTTCAACGACTTGCTTGTGAAACTAAAGGAAGATATTCGCTCAAAGTCCAACTAACAGCGGAATAATCATTGTTATTCTTCCACCAAATAGTACGAACAAAATTCTTACGGATGAAGATCCGTAGCATCGTGATTATTGAAACAGGCGGAAATTTCTAATCAGGAAGTATGTAAGGAAAAGCTACAATTGAATACAGAAGGCGAAGAAAGGTGGAATGAACGCGATGATTTACCGTTATCGCATTAGCTAAAGCCGAAGCCGAAGAGATGCATAAAGTCGTATAAATGGGAGAAAACGGATCTTCAGTTCCAAAACTTCAAACGAACGACTTATGTATATGGGTGGGGTCGATCGAAGCGACCTAAATATTAGTCCATATCGAACTTCAGAGGAAAGAAGTGGCATTTTTTTCTTACTTCACGTACTCTTAACCTGGCTGTTTAAAATGCGTGGTTATTACACAAAAAGGCAGATAATGGAAAACTAGATCACCTAATCTTCTGCAGAAGGGTAGCTAGCTATGGCACTTCTGCAAATCCATCTAGGTGCAACCGCAAAAGATCCAGGTACTTCCTCGTGGTTTAATAGAACCGATCATCTTATCAGTACCTATCATCAGTTGTAAGATGTGCCGTCGTAAAGCCGTTACGGTGATTTGCGCCAAGTGAAAAGTTGTACACATAAGTAGAGAGGACAAAAGCGAGTGAAATCAGCGACTAGACAGATTCGTGTTTCGTCGACTCTCGGGGAAACCAGTAGGCAACACGCACCCTTTCTTCTGAGGCGAATAGACGCGAGTCTGTTTAATCGCTGCGAAAAAGATACGATTTCACTCGGTTTTGTCCTCTTTACGAACACGCGTTTAAACGAACACTACTTTTTTTGCACAAAACTAACACCTTCATTTCAAACATACTCGAGATTCAGCAAAAACCGGCAGAAAAAATTGTTTTGGGCATATCTGGGTTAATTTAGAAAATAACGCATATAAATAGCTCAACTTCTGTTTTGAGCACAGCATTTTTACGCTTGCATACAAGAATTGTTATCGTTCTTTAAAGTTCAGCAATATTGAATCGTTATAATTTTGTTACAACAAGGAAACTTGTAACGTAAACTGCTTGGCGGTTTCTTTAATGTTGAATATCAAGAACAATGCTTCGTTAAAACTTTATTTTCGCGTAGAATAAAGGATTAAAATAGCCAAGGTATTCTATTTTGAAATACGACATTGAAGTGTGCTGTGCATATAAATTAACAAAATATATTTGTGCAGCGCTAAAGATCATTTGAAATCACACAATGGTTATTTTAAGCAGAATTTGGAAACCATCCTGTCGTTATTTCATTTGTACGAGGGTCGCACTGTTTTTTTTTTTTTGTTTAATCCGCACTGCAGGCGGAAAAACTCCGGAAGTCATAGGGAGCTCTTGTCTTCCTATTACCGCTCAGACGATCACGTGCCAACGACTACGGACACTCTACCTTCCTCCTACCGCCGATTCCGAGGTTCATACGAAATGCGACAGAAATTCATCGTGAATTGTACAACGTACACGACAAAGGTGTTACGTCAAAGCAATGGTTTCTCGTTGGCGTAAATCGTTCATTAAAAGGAAAATAATACGATGAACAACAAAGCGGCCGACCCTTCACTTCCTGCGCTCCGAACGTTGTCGAGCAGATAAAAAGGGCCATGATACTGATCGGAGCGTTTCACTTGATGAAATTCTTTTTTCCGCGGAATATTGAAGTAAGTCGAACAATACTTCACAGGATCACAGGAACACCGGACGCCCGCATCCAAAAGACGTAGAATACCAACATTATTGTGAAGTGTCGAGAAATCTCAAAATAATGTTCATCTAGTAACGCTACTCGTGAGACCTAAGCCTTGCTTGGGGAGTTTCGATGGGAAATTTTCGTAAGTTTCCGCAGCTGAAGCAAATGAGAATTTTTGGCGGCAGTGAGAAAAAGAACTGTTATCACGGTAGCGGAAATACATCTACTTTTTAAAAAACTACAGTTGTGTGCGTAGAAAGTGTACAACGTGCAAGATACACACCATCGAAACGATTGCCAGGGTAGGCTCCTACACCCCACCAGCACCGCATGGTTTAATGGTAGTGCATACAGGGGAAAGTATAGGTTTTATACCAAACTGTATATTATATACCTTTCAATTTGGCAAATTATCAGCATGATGTGAATTCAGAGAATTATTTAAAGCAGTTGGAACAGAAACTTCCATCAAATTTGCCAAAAACCTCCAAAACATAACCAATCTAACCACAACATGTCTATCAGTGCTAGTAAGGATATGATAGAGAGGTTCACGGAAGAAGGAGCAATTCCTTTTCATACTTTCTAAGTTAAACCCTGAATTATATGAAGTAAGCAAAGCATCGTAGAAGTCAGCATATCTCGTATGACTTTGATCGACCTTTTAAAACTAAAGGACGTAGAATATTAATACCATCCAGATTAAAATCAAGTGGAAATGACACAGACTACCATAATCAAGTACAGGCTCCTCTGAGATTGTAATTTTTAAAATGGACGAGTGATAATATTAGGAAGAATGTTATCAAATTTTTGTTGTCCTTAATGAAGCTTAAATGTAGCCCTTAATAAAGACATTTATCAGTAAAAGTA
Organism: Oryctes rhinoceros; assembly: GCA_020654165.1. Taxonomy (NCBI): domain Eukaryota; kingdom Metazoa; phylum Arthropoda; class Insecta; order Coleoptera; family Scarabaeidae; genus Oryctes; species Oryctes rhinoceros. The sequence continues at coordinate 2,938,971 of JAIOKQ010000978.1, forward strand.
CTTTAAAAAATACATTGAATCGCAACACACCAACGTATAGGCAGAATGATGCATATACACACGTAACGTAACATTTTGAAGCGAAATGAATAGAAACGATTTATGTTTTACAGCATTTTATATATATATATATATATATATATAAATACCTGGTTATGTACTACATCAGAAAACCGTTGCAAAAAATAGCAGTTTCTTTTGATATTGATTAGCATTACCATTAAAAATACCTATTCTATACATCTTATAATATTGCGATAATTTCATTTGGCATCACACCATTGGAATAATCTGAACGGTAAACACACAAATAAGCACACAAACAAGGAACGAACAGTAAAAGCAAAAGCAACGAACGTGATGTACCTTCTTTGTTGTTACTGGAGTTGTTGTAGTACTACTCGTAGTTGCGACCGTAGGTACCACTGTCGGTATCTCGCCAGAACCCACGGATGGTGGACCTCCATCTAACGAATCTTCCATCAACATATCCACATCGGTCATCTTCGTTAGAACGACGGGAGAAGCCTCCTATAAATTTAAAATACGACCTTGATTCGTGCCAGATTCAATATCATTTGTTGTTTCTTTACTACGAGCTACTGCATTTATTTCATATCTAAATCTTTTAAATGTAAACATATTAATTTTCAGATTAGATATTTGGAATTACTTTCTTATTCGATGGAAACAAACTGGGCCGACAGTTTAACGAAAGAATTAAAGTTTCTGTAGTTTTCCAAGTAGCTAAGGTTGTGGATGTTCTTAGAATGGAGTATAAATACATTCTAAAAGAGAACCATGTCAGAATATGCATTTTCTATACATTCTGTTGGAAGTTAGGCCATTCATTTGACATAAAAACCTACATAATTCAAGAAATAGTATATAAGGAAATACTTCAAGTGATATGTCTTTATTAGTTTCACGTATTCGTTCCTTTTACGAAACGATACATAGGCAATTCATAATGTTGATATTGGGAGGATCCGAAGAATTACAGAAATTCCCATCTTTCGTACAACAGGGTCTTAGTGGAGCAATAATAAGGAATTGCACAGAAACCTACCAATGTTGTGTATTCCATCATTAAGTACACAGTTATAAACACAGTTAAGGCATTTACATGTTACACGACGGTAAATATGTTAAAAGACCGTAGACACTCTTCAAGCTTTTCAAGTAACTCCTATCAGTTTTCACGAACAACCTTTATCGCTGATTTTCCGTCGAATTTCGATAAGGATACACTAGGACGCAACGGATAAATGCACTATCACCCCTCCTGTTGATAAAGTTGGCCGATTTTTCAGCTGCGACAATCGTATATTTGTCTCTAGAACTGAACATAACCTCGAAATGGTGTCTCGCGATACGTTCGCCTAGTCTCGTCGGCGTAAATAAAAATACAAATCAGCGTAGGAGACGTCGCATCGTCAAAATACAGAAGGAGTTTTGGTAGTTTTCGAATGCACTGCACTATCCGGCCACGAAAATATCGCAAAAACGGGCGTTACATCAGCGTCCGTACAGCAGATAAAATTATATCAAAAAAAACCTAAACAAATCTATTTTTAATTTTTCCACGACGATGGAATTTTCGAAGACGGGTTCTTTGTTCTTTCGACGTACCCGTCCGCACAAAAGCTAACTACGAACCGCAATATGGTTTATTATAACGGGTAAATCGTAGAAAAATGTAACGGCAATTGGAAAGTTGTCCGGTTATTCGATTTGCAATATCCTAGAATCTGGAGAACGTATTTTATAGACGGGCGTAAAAACAAAAGGCTGCTCCGCCGGCCGACTGCGACACGATAATCGGGAATTCATTTGTTTTAACAGCATCGATTTAACAAAAAAGGAAGAGAAAAAAAAACAAGCAAACTAAAAAATCGATCACTACCGTCTTTTCCCTTATCGATACCCTCTACGATACGCGTACGTACGTTTTACGTAAATGTACGATATTCATCTACGATTGCTCGGGCCGTAAATACACAACAGTTATTTATAAATTTATTTCATTTAGCTATACGATCGTGGAGAAATACCAGCAGAATTCGTTTTAATTCATGCGGTTTAAATATTTAAAATTTTCCATCAATCTACTACGTAATGAAACAAGGCCTCCTTAAATGTATTTAAACTTCTACACCGGGAAATATTCATTAACTTAAAGGCGTATTCTTATTGCGCAAAAAATAGACATCTTCGCGGATTCGGAAAGAAAATGTCTGGATGTAAATTACGAGGTCTCATGAAAAGTTAATTAACGATCGCTTAATAGATACACGGTGCGAACATAAAGTAAAGAATTTTACCAAATATTTACGTTATCCCCAAGAAAAGCAACAAAAAAAAGGAAAAGTTAATGAACTTGCATTTAATATTAATGATATTTCAGATCGGTTTCAATACATAGTAAATAATACATTTATTTACCCAAAAAGGATTTATCATGAACACGATTATCAGTTCTCATCAAAATTATATTTATAGCAAGTTTTAAACTGTACAGTTCATGAAGAAATGAGACATGGAACATAACCATTTATTTTTCATATTTGTTAGGTTAATAAAGTTTCAAATAAGAACAACGGAAGCACGAAATTAAGTGAATCTAACCAAAATACGCCGACAATGTAAACATCGGAGATGGGTAATACAACTGAGTGAGTCGAAAAAGTCACTAGTACTAGGATCGCGCGACTCTGGTCGAGTTGGAGAGAGATGTACATACGCAAGCTCTCTGACAATGGAAAGAGAGGGTAATACTCCATAAGACCCAATACTGATTTTTAAGGTGCGAACGGACTATAGATGTGATTAAAATAAGAACGTAGGCTTCCACGGCCAGAATCTGTTGAAACTAAAGGTGGTTCCATTGGTTGAACGGTGTCATGTTGTTGTTAAAATGAAAGCTTGACGTTCCGCCCACAATCGTACGGCTATCACTCTGCTGAAGAAGCCCCATACGGTTGTGGGCGAAACGACGAGTTTTTATTTTAACAACGACATGACGCGGTTCGAACCTGGAACACCTTTGGTTTCTATCTGGTTACGATTATCCGCGTTTCAGTTTTTATGGTTCAGTTCACCCGAAAAGAAACGGGATCAGTCGAATGTCGCGTTATTATCTACAAGCTAGTAACAACGATATCGTTGTTACTAGCTTTAAAATATCCTTAATATTTGTTAGGGCATCAAAGGATCTTGAAACATTTCCAATCGACTACTCCGATCAATAGTCTGCGAAGATCGATTGTCAAATTTTCAAGAAATGGTTCTTCAAATGTGTCTGTGGCCTTTTTGCCTTTTAACGTAACATCTGTAATAGAAATAAACGAAGAGACTGTAGAGGAAGAAGAACCTCCTAGATCAAGAATGCCATTATGGATGTATGAAAACGCGATGGGATGACGTAATAGGAAAGAATATTAACAAAAGCATTTTTCAATATAACGACACCTCAAGCCGACGATAATATCAATTTTAAAAGCGACGAGGAAGAAGATGTTGTCTTAGGAAATCACAAGCATTAAAAGAAGGGCGAGGAAGAGGAAGACAAAGAAACGAGTGACCTGTAACCAATCTCTACGTTTTGCTGGATTATTTCAAGACGATAACGTTGTTACGTACATATGTTTCATACAAAGGGCGCCAAGAAATGCTTAAGCCGTCGTTTATCGAATGTTATCACTGCGAGGCAAGCAGCGGTACAAGGTGGAGTAAAAACATTTTCAGAACTGATGACGTCGGGTAGACAGAAACATGTCCTTAAGTAATGTGCTTTTTTCATCTTGTATTTGCCGTAAACGATTCCATCAATACAACGATGGAGCTATTTTGCCAAGATTTTTTTTATTATTGTTCCTATTTTCTGATGGGTTCCATTAATACGAGCAACTAGCGGTCGTTTACGTGTACACTCTTTCAAAGAGCTCATATGTACGCAATCTCGCGTTAAGCGGTCAAAAGAACTGCTCGAGAGATAGCTTGCAAATTAGCAGAATTTCATCTGGAGCCTGATTCCGCGTCACATGTTAACATCGTCATAGATACGATCGCGTAACGTAACTGGCGAGCCTTTTTACCAGAGACACCTTAATTGGAAGATTACGATAACGAGCTATTATAATTCGGTATGTTACGACTTTTCAGATCATTTCCGCTACGTAATGCTTCAAAAACATATACTGGATGCAAGCGAATGCTCATCTTATGTACATATATAAATAAATATTTATAATAATAATAGGTTTCAAAAGAAGAGATCAACTGCATCAACTGAATTTAAGACCGCGATAATCAGTTGCTGGCCAAACAAGTGGCAAATGAAGCGAACACCACTCCCATACACAAGGTGCAACATTACATTGTTAACATAATAAATACTGCAACCTACAAAAATACTAATCGTCGCAAAATGTACGCTTAATACAAGGTAGGAAGTTAGTCAAGAAACATCGGCCATCATTTCATAAAATAGTCGATAAAAACTAACCATAAGTTTATTATTCATTTTGTTACACCTGTGATGACATACATACTTGAAAAGTAAGTGAAATGCGTACAACAATACGCAATCCATGCTGCTTAAAGTGCTGTTCCCCGCGTGGACCTCTTAAATAGGGCCTATTTAAGAGGCCCGAACAAATCAGAGGCCGATGGGCCGAGGTCGGAGGTGTAAAGGAGGCATGGAAAGATCGCCCGCTCAATCTTTAAGTGCACCTGCCACTTCCAGCAAGGTGTATGCGGGTGTGCGTTATCATGAAATAAAATCACACCTTCAGTCAAAAGTACACGGCGTTTAGTTTGAATAGCAGGCGCTACTTTGCTTTCGAGCATATCATATCGAGCTGTCGATAGTTCGTTGCTCTTCGACAACGTCACAACAGATAGATTTTACCTGCGAACGGTTGGGTCTCAAATTTCTTGCGAAAGCAACTTCCCATTCCCCAGCCGAAAAATTAGCTACGTACAGGTTCTCCTGTACTGCAGCTTATTCTGGATAATGTTATGGACATTATCCAGAAATACCCTGTCCGCATTTTCAACCATCAGTTCAACGTTCATTGTCCCGAATTAACGGATCAATGCGAGATTCACGGGAGGTAGTCGCAACTTCGTCCGGTCGTCTAAGTAGAAGCGATTTTTAGCGCATTAAATTTTTCAGTTATCGTTTCTAAGCATTTTCTGATGTCTCATGTTATCCTTTAATTAACCTAACGAACTTCTTTGGTTAGTAGGACATGAAATGAAAAAGTCACAGTAACATTTGTACAATATTGTAAGAACAACGACATCCGTCGTCTTGATCATTTGATTAACATAAAATTGTGCGTTCAATTGCCGAACCGAGTTGTTGACACGAGAAATTGCTCTAAGGTGAACGACACATAACACCTTTCTTATTTCAACAAAAGCGCATCGTTGCTTCAACAAAATTATTCAATTACGATCGAGGAGTGACTTGGCAAGTCAACGTTTGCAAAGAAATTAACTTTATTAATTCAAAAATAATTTTTGTTTGACTGTATTATATTAACCCAGATCCGATGTTTTTTCTTTTTTTTTATTTAACACATGTCTTTTACGTGCGGTGAGACTATTTAAATATTTTTTTTATATTGCTTTTCCGTTACTATTAGAGATCCGAGTTGTTAAAGACGAAGACGAACATTAAAAACATATATGCAACCTCTACATTTCTCCACTGGCTCCGATTCAACATAAAACATGTTGAAATTGAACTGCTTGGCAACGTAACGTGTTTGAACGTACAAATCGTACCAAGAAAAACAATGGTGAATAAGAAAAAATCATTCAAGGTACTCACTACTTCTACCGGTGGTGGGTTCGGTTGCTTTGGCGGTTCTGGTTGTTGGGCAACTTGACTGCCCACCTGGAACATAGTGAGTTCATGCCAGACACACAGTTAGCGAACTTAAAATGAAGCGCCATGCAAATTCAATTTTTACGCTAGCCGTGCATGCTCTACATTAGTAAATTAGTAATATTCGTTAGAGAGAAGTCAACTCAACAAACATGTAACTTACGGATACAAATGTACAATAGATGTAAACAAAACAAAACAAAAACTGCATAATTTCACGTAAAGTATGTAGATTGTTCGATAGAATATTAACGATTGATCAAATATTTAACGTTCAACGAAATAATTGCATTTCAATTCAGGTAGACGATTTTATTATCGTTAATAATTAAAGGGCCTTTAAAATCGATAGTAGAATTGTTGACGTCCGCTTGAATTATAAATGATCTTCTTAACTAACCATCATATTAAACGCAGTGCACTTAATATCGTGTATCTATGCACATGTTTCCATAAATATTACAAATACAATAAATGAAGCAAATACATACGAGGATAAAGCTGAGATTATCGAGAATAAAAAAAAAATGAATATATTTTTTATGCTCGAATATTCCGCCCTGGGCGCATTCAAAGCATTTATACCATCGGTAAATTGTAGCCAAAGAAGATGATTTTCATTTGAAGCTTTACAATGCAAAGTTGATATTAGTCCATGTCTTCACATCCCCGATCAGCTTCCGCCATTTACGGGAATCACCGGCCGGACATGAGTTATTATTACGCCTGAGCCCGTAGAGCGTTCTAAGATTCTTCAGCATTCACCAAATTCGGAGCAAGGAAAATTACGGAAAGCCTTACCGTGAGAGTTGCGATCCCGGGGACATTGCATTGTAAGGAGGACCTCTCACCTCCATAAATCCGCAGTCGTTGATTACTTGTTGGATTTGGTGAACTTTGTGAACTCTGGCATTGTCACAACGTAGCATTGAGGTCTTTTTCATCGAATGGCAGTTTTCTTTTCTTTTTAATATTTGCTTCTTTATAGACGCTCAATGTTATTGCAATACCTTTCTCCGCATATTTAAAACATCGTGGCCAACAGTTTTCCTGATGAAGACTGTGTTCTTGCATTGTTTAGTTCTCTTCATCTTTTATTTACGGCAATTCTTAAGTTGTCGGTAGGTTCTGGTGATACATCGCGTACAATATTCCTCAACATGTTGTCGTTAAGCAGAACTGGGCTCTATCAGAGTATTTATTCAGCAAGTATTGCACACATTAATACGATTACGAGATTCTTTAAATTTCTTTATTTCAATGGTTAATTGAATCATTTATAACCACGCTAAAATCAAATGTTCCTAAACCTAGCACACACGGAAAACGATATTATATACTCGAAAATTCAGACGAACATATCTAGTTACATCTCACAAATCAGACGTGCGGAAGTGCGGTTTCCAGCTTTTCTTTCTCTTGTTTGTTCTAATTGTAGTTGGAGATTTGACTTTCAAATCACCGATATTTCAAAGTTTTTATTATCTATTGTACAGTGAAGTGCCATTAATGCGCATTCGTATAAATGAGCGTTCATCGAATATGTTAATAAATATCTGACCACCTCCGACTTGATGCACAATTGCCTCCTTTACCATTTTAAATTGTTGCTCGCATCAAGATTCGTTCTATACTTAAGCTAAAAAGGTTCTAACGCGAGAAAAGTTAGTGTTTATCTGGCGATGATGCTGACAACGAGATCACGACCTGAAATTGGTGTCCTAAAATCCAGAGTTGCGAGCTGTGGGCGGTTTCCCCTGTTGACAAAATATCGAGACAATGCAGCCATTGCGGCAAAAAATACCGTTTGCGTTTTCGAATGAGCCTACGAGGCCGCCATCTTCGACATCTCTAGTGGACCCAGTTTGCACGAGACGCTCGAATAAACGTTTAATTGTTCGAGCACATGGAACACGACGGCCAGGAAAACGACGGCGAATTCACGCCGAGTTAAAACAACAGATTTAAAATTTGTCGAATAAGAAGTAACGATAATTCCACGTTCTTGAGGTGCGTATCGCTCCATGGCTCGTCGACAACTAATTCTCTATATATCTACATCGTAAATGTCAAAGCATAGTGACATTTGGCGCCAACTGCAAAAATGGCGGCAAATTATGTCAAATTACTTTGCGCCACCTGGTACGTTGTAACCATGAGCTATGAAGTATATTAATTCGTCTTACAATTTTAATATATGAAACCGCTGGATAGTCGAACTGTATTTTTGCAACAATGACGTAATACAAATTTGAATAATGTTATTTATGAATTCAGTTGGATTTATAAGTATGGGAAGGGGGCGCGGCGGTGGTGCCTTATGGACACGCCGCCCTTGGATGTCACTATATTTAATTAAATTCAACTTTGGATGACATGAAAGTTGCTAAATCTAGCATTACATCTACTGTACTTATAATTGTAATACATGTGATCGAATACACAAGTAAAACAAACAAAGCAACATACAGGCACAAAGAAATACTAAAAGGCACAAAAAAAAAGAATGAAGTATAATAAAGAGACCAACACAAACTAAAAACTATTAGTGTACATTCTACACCAGAAACAATGTTTATTTCTCAAGAAATGTTGACGTTTACTTTTCAGTTTCTGGCGTGGAATGTTTAAAGAACAAAATGCAGACCACAGGGCAACACACATCCTTTGCAATTTATCATTATTCCAAGGGTGTATGATGTGTACGTCCACAGAATCGATCGACAAGTTTAAAATCAGCGGAAAGTAGAGTGCAAAGTAAATAGAAAACAAAATTCAATAAAAATCCTATAAATAATACGCACTGTATACGATTCTACATGTTCAAACGATAAGAGACGTCTCAGAACCTCGTCTAATTTTAAATACAATCGATAAAGAAGCGCAAGAAAAAATACGAAATTAATGCATTCATAACGTGATCCTCACGGATAGGACTTACTTTTAGCGGATTGATGAGCTTGGGGAAGTAGTAGACCTCGTCGTCCGTGACCGCGTTGCTATGGCTGAATTTTTTCAGTCCTTCGACGGGTAGTTTTCGAACCTGGCGGTTTATCTCGTCGTACATTGAATTGCAGATAAAGACGTCTTGTTCTGGAATTTCGGTTATTCGGCCTAAAGAATTAAAACAATCTTCTTTTTATCTGAGATCATATTCATAAAGGTACGTATGTATTACGAACGTTCACATTCCACTCGACTTACTGGAAATAAATTCATTGTAGTCTAACACTGAACATTTGCCGACAATTCCTACTAGCGGGTTTGTATCTTCTAACGTTGAAAGGAACAATTCATTTTTATAAAAAGTTCGATTAGGCATAAGGGGTACCTCGGCTGGTGTAACAAACCATGGTCCACGGAAGTAGCACTTGCCGCTGTAATTATGATTAAAAAAGAAAAGATTAAAAGCAATCGTTAATTTTCAAACATGCACAACTTACTCTTTAGTATCCCATATGCTATCAATTTGAGCAACCATCTGTCGTCCTCCTTCAGCGGCGACGTATACGAAATCTCCCGTTTTAACTACCCCACTACAAATAGTATTGTACTGTTCGTAATAGGTGTTGCCATCGTCGATGTCCATGTTGGAAAAAGCCACGACATTCTGTAAAACGAAGGGTATAGACGTAAGTCTATATTTACAATTTTATTCATCATCAAAGACGTTGAAAAGTTATCTTTAATTACCGGTTTTTCCTTTTCGATCAGCTTCTCTTGCTCTTGAAGCTCCGCCAATTCATCTTTATGCTTTTCCACTCGTTCCCTAAACACAGACATCACACGTTTGGGCTCGATTGGCACTTCGCGCGGTACGAGCACCAAGCTTGGATTTTCCGGGTATATCTTTATCTTCTTAAAGCTTCTGGTCCGCGTGCTATACCTCGACTCGCAAACGTAGACGTCTTTTTCATCGAAACCTACGAAATTCCAAAAAGATTTGATTCAGCTAGTCTCTTAATTGTAAACGTCCGGGCGAGTTATAAATTTACTGCTGTTACGTAAGCAAAAACTTGCACTTGCCTTCCGGTTTCATCGTAAAATACTGCTTCACATTCATAACGCAACACCTCTCTTTAACCTCCTCCAGAGGTACGGCGACGTGAGTATCCGACTTAAACGCCTCCTTCTCTAAAAATTTCCTAGTTTGTACATGATAGGTCTCGATAGGTCGTAAAAAGTAATTCCCATATAGCATTTGTTGTCCGTTGTTGGTCCATAATCGTTCGATCAACAATATATGCGGTTCACAACCTTTCTCTTTAGCGTCAAGGTAAACGAATTCTCCCACTTTGTACGTTTGCTGGTTGCATGTCATAGAATCGCCCACGTTCACGTTGGTGTCGCGGATTATGGAATCGTCCGAGCTCCGAGTTTCGTTTTCGTCTTCCAGCGACTCTTGGAGGATCTTGCTTTGGCGTAGCGACTCAACAGCAGCCGTCAAGTGCATTAGGGTATAGCTCAGCGCTGGAGAATGAAGGAGTTCGCCGTTTTTACACAATTCGTCGCGTTGCTTTATAAAATAAGTCTGGAGTTCGATGGAATCTTCGAAAACCTGGGAGTCTGAGCGTGAGAGGCGTCTGGCACGGTCTAGGCAAGCAAAGAAGTCATCTTGGAACGTATCGAGTCTCCTATATAGTCCCTTATCTAATCTTCGTTTAATTAAATCTAATGAAACAGCACGAACCCTAAAATAAAAGATACAAATTAATATTTTAGGAATCATATTTTGAAAATGTTGTATCAAAAGTAATTGATAACATCAAAGAAATTCATTCAATTACATTGCTTCTTAAAGTATCTGGATTATATTAAATAATAATGAATGTAGTAGCCAATAAAAAACATTCGTTAAAACAGAAGAATCAACGAGAATCATTTACTAGAAATGGCAAAAAAAAAAAACCAGCTTCTTTTAAAAACAAAACGAATAGTCCTCCAAAGCGGACAAAAAAGCTAGAACCGTGAGTGTCCGCTCTCGCGGACTTTAGACGATTAATACTTCTTAAACGATTCTATTAATTACGTATTTTGAAAATAACCTTAATTCGACATACTTTTTGCCATCAATCTCATCATGTTCAGGCAAATCCGCCATAGAATCCGAATAGCATCTTTCGTCTACGTCTTGATGATTGTAAACATTCGTGAAGAGATTTAGAAGCAAGTCTTGTATGGCCGCCGGAACATCAGGTACAGTATCGTCGTCTTCCTTAAGTTGCAGCTTCGTCTGCAAGCAGACACGTTGTAAAACCAACGCATCCTTGTAAATTTGAGAATCTGGTTCATTGTACTTGCAAGCGTTGTCGAACATTAAGACGAAATCAGATACGAGATCGTCTAACGTTTCGTAGCCGTTATTCTTTAGCTTGTGTGATATCTTTTCCATATCGATTGGATTTTTTATGACTTCGTAGTAGTCTGGATAATCCTACGATGTTGAATACATGTACTTACAGGATAGCTTCGTTAATATATATATTTAATCTTACGTTTTTCGAAGGCAGTTTCATAAATATTAACGCTAATTGTCTATTGGCTTTTGGTTCCCTATAGTCCCTAATGGTATCGTATAAAATTCTACAATTTTTTTCCGTTGGCGATAAAATTCTTCTAGGTTTAGATCTAAAAATTACAAAAAAAAATATGAATAAATAAAATATTGGTGATGTTAATATTCTTACACTCTAACGTAGTTTTTCTTTTCTTTCTCCGGAGTTGGGAGAAACTGAGTAGCTTTCTCGTTCATAACCTTCTCTAAAAGATTTGCATCCTCGTAGATAGTAGAATTCTCTTCGTTAAACTGCCGACAGTTGGAAAACATCAACTTAAAATCATTTATCAACTCTTGTTCATTGCGGTACTGCTCTCCCCTAATTTTATTCTCTATCTCTAGGAAATCTATTGGTTCGGATATTACTTCGTAGTAGTCAGGGTATAGCTTTTTTGATGGCTTCTCCATGAATCCTAACATCGGCTTCCTACCATCTTCGCACTTATAAATGAAGATGTATCAAAAATGCAATAAAACATGTTTGCCTTCGGTGAACTTACGGTGTAATCCAATAAGAACTTCGAGAACACGTGTAGCCGTTTCTTCAAAGGCAAGACATCTTTGGGAGGACGTCCGGGCCTACCAGGACTGCAACCTACGGAATTCTTCGTTCTGGATCCCGATTTCCTCTTCAGCAAACTCTTCGAGTCCTCCGAATCGGCATCGCTATCTGTATCCTAGAAATACAAAGGTGACATTAACCAGTTGAATCGGAACGGAATACAATGTCTTGAAAGCGCAAAGCAATGTTGTTAAGAAGCGACGTGCTATTAAAACAATAAGCAATTTATGTGTTAAAGTAAGCGGTGATAAATGAAGTGCTGTATGATAATGAACGGAATACCTCTTAACTATAATATATATCGTACTAATTGTAAGAAATCTAAAGTAAAAACAAAACTTATTATATACATTTTATCAACTTATTAGACGTATAAAGTTTCGAGATCATAGGTATACATATACTGATTAATTTATTTATTTTACTCGAATGGTTATTTATTATGGGATAACATAACTACGACGTACTCTGCTGAATAATGAATATGTGCAATTTAAGTAAGTATTCTAGTACATCCACATTTATTCGATCCTACCTCAGTAACATCTTTTAAACGTTACAGACGATTCAAGTTGGCAGTTCCAACAATACCGGATATATTCGTCAATTCTTTAGCGCAATGCATGCGTATATGTTCTTTATTGTCGCAAATGCCAATTGTCATCGTGGAGTCGTTCTATCTCGAGCGAGCGTTGCTTGGGACAGTCGGACCGCAATTACGCCAATGACTTACTAGGATGATCCAGCGGTCTTCGCGCACAACACCGCGATTTACACGTCAACGGGGTCAACGTGGATAAGCGTATTGTTCTCCGTTTCACAGAGAGAAAAGCGCCGCTTACTGATAACATTTTTATGAAAGGCGGTGACTTAGCTAGATAGGTTTTCTTAAATACTTGAGACTGCTTCTTGATTAAAGGTCTATGGAAAGACCATGTAAATAGATAAAGGTGAGCAGCGCATATTTTAGCAATTCAGGAGATGGTTGCGCAGAAGGAAAATCTCTTGAGCGCCAGTCTCCAACGTGTATTTGTGGCCAATTGTAGCAGTTGGAACGTGATTTTGGGGCTTATCTCAAACGCCCATTGGAACGTAAGGTGTCATCAAATTTCGATCTGATCTCAACATACCATCTCTTGCCAACTATCTCCGAAAGAATAAGTATTAACCTGCACATATCGAACAGTTCGATTTTGACGCGCATGTCATCCCATGTAAAACACCGTGAAAAACCATGTGAAGATAATATGATACCTATGATTTCATATTTTAAGATGATGAGCGTGCGTTAGCATTCATACCTTTCGGTGTTTGTTAGTGACTCTGTTTGTTACCTGATCTATGTCAAGTAGTTCTTGTACTTTAGCTTGCATCACCTTTTGCAGCTTTACCGCATCCTAAAATTACAAAAAGTTATACTCGTGACTCCAAAAACAAATAACGGATGTACTTTATATAATTTTGAAGTTTGTACATTGTATTTCTTAGCATTCTCGAACATGATCGTCATATCACCAGCCACCTCACTGACCGTCCCATAAGATTTATTAACCAATTTTCTCCTAATCTGCATCAAAGATACCGGATTCTTTATCTCCTTGTAGTAGTCGGGGTAAAACCTCTTTGATGGTAATCTCCAGAAAGGATCGCTAAGATGTGCACCGGAATTATTTGTCACCGATCTTACAGCTTCGAATAGTTGCCATTGTGGATTGTCCGTGTCCACTGGATCAGTGTTCTACAAAGTGGAAAGGTAATTAAAAGTACTGCAATATAATTTAATACAGATTTGGATAGTTACAGATTGAACTTCCTCTTCCATCGATTCTTCCAGCTCCAAGTCGCCATCGGAATCCTCATCCCTAAGTGCAGCAGTAACAGCAGATAAACTAGAGCTACCTCTAAGACGTTTATTTCTTATTCTTTCGCTACTTTTACCACCTACAGATTTATTATGTTCGATTTCTATTCTTTTACTAGTTATAATCTGTAATCAGAATAAATCTGTTTAATACTACATGGCAATTTAGTGTGAGGAAGGAAGTAGAGGTATTGGCCTAAAGATTATTTTGATGACTTAAGACAGCCTGTTTAACCAATAACAAAATTTACGTAATGAGAAGGTACATGGTTATAAGGAAAAAAAACAACTATATCTAGAAGAAACTCACCTTCTTTAAAGTTTTAGCATTCTTATAAATCTGAGATCCTGGTTCATTAAATAAACAAGCATTCTTAGTCATAATAAGCAGATCGCGTTCCATTTCTAACATACTATTATACTCATTATTTTGAATTCTCGTCGCTATGGATTTCAGATCAATTGGATTCTCGATAATCTCATAATATTCCGGATACTTTTTCTTTGAAGGTAACAACTGAAACTCAGTATATAAAGGGCGGTTATCATTATCGGTCGCACTCATGACTGCCATAAATAAATCTTCGTAAGGATTATTATCGTCATCTTGATTTGTAGAACTTTCTGACGTATCTTCGGAGTGATCAATATCGTGTTTGTGAGCTTCAGCATCTGCCTTCCTAGCGAATTTGGTTACTTTCAAGATGATTTTGCTTTTCGGATCCGATTCTTCTTCTTTACCTTCTAATAACCTATATAAACGTCCTATAAGTACCTTAAATGTGTAAATATTTCTAAACTTACCTAATCTTATTATTAATAAAAAGTTCTAGTAGCTCGCAAGCGTCTTTATACTCCTGCGTGTTTCTCTTATAAAAAGCCTTGGCGTTACTCACAATTAGTTCTATATCACTTTGCAAATCTTCTATATCGTCATATTCATCGGTTTTTAATTTCTGTTGTACTTTTAATAAATCAATGGGATTGCTCACTACATCGTAATATCCGGGCTCCTGTCTGCGTTTGGGAACACGGATGAATGAATCACATAATAACGTACCGTCGCTCTTTTTATGGTTCCTAACAGATTCGTACAGCTGCTGGCATAATTCCATCTGTGAGAAAATCGACGTTAGATAAGGAAAGATACGTTTAAACGAAAATTATCGTACGGGATCTTGCTTTTTACTACGCTTCTTAGGTGGTCCGCTACTTGTTGTTGCTTCTATGCTATCGAGGGAGTCTTCTTCGTGTCCTCTACTAGCTATGGAACTAGTTCTACGTCTCTTGCTCATTATACCGAGTTGGGATTCAAAAGCACACAATCATATGTAAATTTGAATAAAGGGACCTTCCAACAACTTGTTCCTTTGCAGTGAATCTCTGCAAATTCATAACGGGTTAATTCGTTCGCTGTCATTGGGGGGATACGGATTATTTTGAATGGATCTCGGTGAAAAGTATGTAAACAAGAATATCAACAATAAAAATTCTAATAGCCTCTTAATAACCTACACACATCATTTTCGCTAGTTTACGATCGTACGGTGTACGCTTTTATGAATTAGTACTTACATTATTTTCAATGCAAATATGTTTTTTAGTTGCTATTTTACATTATAGGTCATTCTCGACGCTATTAATACATTTGGAAAATAAAACGCCACACAAGGCCTTATGCAATGGCGGATAAAGATGTTTAGAGGGAAACAGATATATACACAAAACTTTTAACCAAAGAGTAATGGCACATGCGCCAGATAACGCATGTCGTGTTTGAATAGCGGGAAATACGAACCGAAATTGTTAATCAATAACGGTAACATTCTTGAGTAATTCCATTATGCCGGGTGTATATCGAGCGGTCCATCCGAAACGGCTCGCCCCCATCCTTAGTTACACGCACGGCATTCTATATGAAAAGAAGATGCATGCGATCACCTCCGTAAAATTACTTCTTTTCGCAACTTCTGCTTGAAAAACAGTTTTTCCTTCTGTTGAACGGTAAATCGGAATTTCCAAAATTACTTATCGACGTCCAAAAGAAACTTGTTAGATCGCCAACGCACAGTGAACCAGCTAATATTTAACGCTTAATTCTTGCTACATACAAACAAGTAAGTATAATGATAGCAAGGACCGTGGCGTATTACGGTAAACAACACAAAAGTATCGGCAACCTCCGTCCCGCATCAGTTTAATTAATTAATCCGGGACGATCGTTTCGAGGATACGAAAAACCTCTAAATCTAATATGCTCATTCGATCCTTACTTTCGATGAAAATATTATTTATAAAGTACGTATGTATTTTGACCGCCTACGTGCCTTAAAGACGCCTTAAGACGCACGAAAAAATACGGGATAGGGGCAAATAGACGGGAGGGTCTCTTATTATTGTAGGCCGCGACATAAAACATGTGCAAGGTTTACCCAAATAAATCGAATAGAACTGAATACGACAACGGTCACGTCCTCTCTATTCATCAGGTTTTATTTGCCTTTTGTATAAACGGTCTCGTACGCGTCTAATTCCCGCGGCGAAGTTACATTCTTGATCAATTTCAAGTTTTTTAATTTAATATTGTGCTCGGCTTCGTTCACGTGTTGCGCTTACATTTAACGAATCTAATCGGCCGAAGCGATAACGCCTGATATGCTCCTGAAATCTGATAGATATCACTTTTTTCGTTTGACCAATATAGGCTTAATTACAATTAATTACAATACATAGCATGCAATTTAAAACATACGTTCATATCTTGACCCTTCAGAGGCTTATCAACACCTTTTAAAATGCTGCAAGAAGGGAAGTTTCACCGTTAGTTTCTGCCGGGATTAAGACCGTGGAATTTCTCACATAATACCTCTGTTGGACTCTCTTAAGCGTAGATGTTATAGAGTCAATCGCATGTTTAAAATAATGCTACACGAAACGGAAGAAGAGGAAGGAAATAATAGAAAACAACAATGAAATAAATTCGTTATAAATTGCATAACACCACTGTAAACGATATAAATTGAAAAGGACCATTTGCTTTCCATTAATCTATGTTGAGAGACCTAAAAGATCCTTCCAAAACATCCTGATTCTTGTTACCGTTACTTGTTCTGGGGCGCTTAGATTCATCTACGTTCCATCTGGAATCATCCAGATAGAAACCTCTATGTTCCAGAACTTTTTCTCGCCAAGCTGAAGCGAGCTTCTCTGTCTTCTCTAAGGTACCTCCATAATCCTCCGGCAGTAAATCCCGCGGAACGTAATCGAATAATGTTGTGGAATTTGGCGTGTGGTAATGTATCTGTAACAGATTATCTCCTGCATTGCTAATAATTGGAGAATCGGTTTGAGGCGTAAAAAGAAAATTTAAAGTGCTTTTATAATCACCACTTTAGAAACTTCGCTTTTCAAGAACGGTCTCACTAACGTCAGGCATTTATCCAAGAACGTCGGAACGTTAACAACGTGGATTTGCCGTAAACGAACCGGATGAGCTTCCTGCAGTTGCAAAAAAAATTATAAACGTAATTTCTAAATCCTTCTACGTCGACTTACCTGAGTGTAGGTCATATATTTCCTTAAAATCGACAAGTTTATCTTCGTCAAATGCTTCAGGCTGTATCCGGCCATATCGAATATCGGCACTTCCCCGTCGGACTCTTCGTAATCCGTGTACATTCGTAAATCGGCGACCATGAAGAACGCCTTCATAACGTCGGCGTAAACGAAATTATCGGGATTCGCATCTTTCAGGCGGAATACGAATACCTTGAATCTGCTCGGGGATAATTTGGGCAACGGACAATAATCTCTGAAACGCGCTTTTTACTATTTTATTGTCGAGGGTTTATTTATTGCATTACACCGTCTCGAAAGCTCGTTTTAATGCAGCACTTTTCGGATCTCTGTCGGCGAAAATTTCCGGAATCTGGGAACGAAGCGTGAAACAAACGTCGATTAATTGCTTAGCTTGTTCGACGCTGTTGTTGCAGCTCGAGAGGAATTTCAAGATATTCTGTTGATCTGCAAATATTCAAAAGAGATCAATCAAATAGTACTCATCTATCCGTAGAAAGTATCGCCCCTCGTGTATTACGTAATAACTTGTCCATCAGAAGGAAAAGGAAAAAAGTGACTTTCGCTTTCAACTTAAACTTGAATTTGTCAACATAACGCTTTATAAATTTAAATAAAGTCCGAGAAGAGAATTCAATCTCAATAATAAAAAAAAATAAATAAAAAAAAATGTTTATACTTACCGATATTTTGCGGTAAATGTGGTTGTTTGACCAACCAGTCCTTCAAAAGGCTCACATTATTTTTGTATTTATCACTTAGAATTCCTTTGGTCATAGTTCTACAGTTTAAAATCTTCGCGTAAGTGTTTATTCGCAGCGTGCAGATTTCTCTTCGTTTAAAAAAAGGTACATGCTATCTCGCAGACGATCTCGTGCAAACTGGCACCGCCAAAGCGTTTAGCTGCTTTCTACAAGAAAGTTCAATAATCCTTCAATATCATTGTGCATTTATATATCTGCTGTTAGATGAACTCCTTACCGTGTGTACTGTACCATTTACCAGCTAATGGAAAGTGCGACTCATAGCAAGAGAAAACCGTCAATTGTTCTGTACGTGGTTTATTTTTATGAATGCTTCACGATCTTATTGGAAGGAAATGTGTACGGTTCAATTATTTAATGAAACACCAACGTGCTATCGTTAATATAATTTTTGATTAGTTCCGCAAAGAAATCGTTCCCGACTAGAAGCAAGAAGCGGTTGTACGATTATTAAACGGGGGAAGAAGCATGTAGATATATGAAAAAGATATAATTTTTACTTATTACAACAATAAAATATAATACGTCGTAGGCCATGTTTTGAATCACATCAAGTAAATGTTCATCTCTTATTTTACTTCCTTGAACAATACGGCCAATAGGTACTTAGCGTGATGTATTGTTGCGATAGACGCAACAAGAGCAACAGGTGTTCGTTTAGCGCCTTTGGTTTTCTTATTTAACACACGAGAGTCAGTAGAATCAGAAGATTCGGAAGAAACACGGCTTGGTTTGTGACTTTTTGAAGAACTTTCATAATCGTCTTCCTCTTTCACACAATTTCTTTCCAAAGTGCCAACGAACAGGTCTGTTCTTTTTCGTAATCCTCCGTTTATGTGAACTTTATAACGTGAAGCATCAATTTAAGCTGTGCATCGCGTGGCCTCTGCATTAAACTTTTGGTCACCAGGTTGTGCGATGCGCACTTGCCTGACGCTTTATCATCTCATTTAAACATCATGTGGTAATATCATAACATCCCTGACACTCATAAAAGGTTAAAAAAAAATGCCCGGCTCCAGACATCGCAAAAATTCTTACCATCGTGGCGGTCAACGTGCTGAAAAATCACAATTTTAATTTATTTATTTTTTGTTTATACCATAAAGTTAAAAATTTGTATTCATCGCATTCCTATTATATTCGTTAGAATGTCGAATGAGGATGAAATGTCAATTTAACGCTTCTAAATTATATTCTTTGTCTATCCAACATTAGAGACGTATGCGTTTCATACAAAAGACAAAAGTTATGATGATTCTTCTCGTGTACAGCAACGGAGTTTAATAGATATGCGAGACATCGAAATAAGGAATTATCTATTCCGCACTCAATATCCTCGCTGCTATTTAAGTCGCAGAAAAAAGGTCGTGTATTATAGGAAAGGACAAGTAATTGAAATGCTTATACAAATATAACAATTTTATTAATAAAAAATATACCAATGTCAAATGCAAAGTTAGAAAAAAAAAATACGATAGTACATGATTAACGGCTCTACCACAAAAAGAATCGTATGTATATAAATAAATAAAAGGTTTTTTTTATAAAATAAATTAATTTGTATATCATAATATAAATGTATAATAATTGTGTGAATAGATCCTTTCATAGTAAAAATACAAACATGTGTACAAATAAAAAAAAAATAATAAAATCATGATTTTCTTAATTGTCACTGGGGTCCTTATATGCTTAAATCATACACGATTAATTAGACATTAAAAAGAAGAAGAAAAAAAGGAAAAAGTAAAAATAATGTAGAAAAATATATCTCTAAAAAATACTGGGTAGTGTATAATAGTGTTATTAACCGTAAAAACTAGTACTATATATATACATCGTTTAATGTATATTCTATATGTGTATAACGCAACTATGCATATTATTTAAAAAATAGTAATCGAGATTCAATGCTTAAAATTTAAGATTAATTAAATTTTAAAATCAATCAGGTAAAAATGATTACTTCAAAAAGATTAATTCAACTTACATTCAATAACATAATAAGTACTAACGATAGACGATAATACGGTTATAATAACCTTAAAATTGTAAAAATAGCAAGATCTGTCGTCTTATAATCACGCTAAAAACAATGTTGTGTATGTATATAATTAATTACAATTTACAGCTATGTACAAATAAATAATTATGAGAAATAGGCAATAACCAATAAAATCAACAATCAAACTATGACTAGTTTATAAACAGTGATGTATATAGGTGTTGTTTGCTTTTTGTCTTATTTAACAAGAGATATTTATTCTATTTTATTTGCTTAATATGTCTTCTGAATTTTCCGCGGGATTCTCATCGATAAATTGAAATAAATATACAATATATCACCCATGTTTTTATCTACTACGAGTTATTCCAAATATCAGGTGGTCTTCTTTCTTCTTCGACCGCCCTCCAACAGGTATGAGACGTCTAAGGGTTGTTTCGTTGGTAGCTTGCTTAGAAGGTTCAGTAGTATCTTGTTTAGGCGAGTTTTCTGCTCGCTTCGTGTCTACAATCAAAGAAAAATGATAATACTGTCTTCAGTAGAATTCGAAATACACAGCTCCGGATATGCGATACCGCACCCGCTTGCGTTAATGCATCCTGTACATTACGCATTAAAATGATCCTTTTTTTTTTAATACGTAGAAATCGTAAAGATATAAATCCTATTTAATCATTCCACTTACCCTAGCGACTGGTATATGTACAGGTACCGGTTGAACCTCACGCCTCTCAGTATCCTCCGCGTCTTGCGGCTTGCGCCCTCTAGGCTTGACAAGTGCGGGATCCAGATCGTGGGGCGTGTAAGTCCTGCTCATCTTCAGCCTCACGTCGAAACGTTCGAACGCGTAATTCTTCGTGCATATCGGGAATTTCGATTTCGACACTTTACTGAAAAGACGTGCAGTTTTATCGACGCGGTATTCGCAGATGTAGATGTGGTCCTCGGGCGCGCCCATTGGCCGGCCCTTACAGTAAGTATTGAGATCCATAACCCAGCAATGCTCTATGATGAGTTCGACCGGTACCGCTTCGTAAAGTGGAACGCGCATTACTTCGTTGGGGAAGAATCTACAATCAAAAAGGGACGGTTCATTTCAATATTTCGGTTAATTTAAAACTGAAGCTTACTTTCGAGTAGGTTCGTGGTAAGTTTCATGCGGTCTCAAATAATGATGACCATACGCGATTCTTTGCCCTTTAGAATCCTTCCACAACCTCTCGATTCTAAATATATCAAGGTCGGCGTATTTGATTTCTCCGATCGTGTCGTATGTGTGTTTTTTATTGGTGCCTGGTATTGGTATATCGCGCAGAACATAGACAGTATCGCCTTGGCGTAGTTGCAAGTTACCACGCATTAACGTCATATAGTATCTGAAAAATATCGAAGAAGTTAACTTTAATTTCGATCATCTTCATCTTCAACAGGTGTCACGCACCTGTATCCGTGTTCGGTGAGTTCTTCTAGCGGAATTTCATAATCGACCTCTCTTGGAACGCAACGTTCGCAATGGTAGCTCGCCGCCGATGGGTCTGCTTGGACGCACTCGCAATGTTGCCAAACTAGACATCGTTCGCATTGAATCATAAGGCCTTCGTCGCGGAACATGCCACAAATACATCTGATGACGTCTTCTTCTTCCCCTGTATTGAAAGAATTCATTCAATTAAATTAATTCATTAATTTAGTAATAGGGATGGCGCGTATCTAAATTACTTGCCTTTCTTTTTATTGGAAATAAAATTCAGCAAAGGCTTCTCTCCAAGCATGTCTTCAAATTTATGGGCGCTTTGTTGCTTTGCTTCGGTGTAAATCTTCTTTAATCTCGTCGCTGCTATGCCCAGCTCGGAAGTCCTTCCATAGAACTTAATAGCGTTCGAAAACAGCTTATTCATATCAAAGTCGAAACTCTCCGCAGTTCTGTAGACGCCAGAGGCTACATTCTGTTCGATTATATTGAAATCTATCGGCTCCTGTATACGTTGGTAATATTCAGGGACTTTGCGCTTAGAAGGCAAGTTCAGGAAAGCTGCGCATAGTTGCTGGTTCTTTTCGTCTTTTGCTTTGGTAACGATGTTCCAGAGATCTCGAAGGAGATTGGCAAGCTTGGCTGTTTTGTGGAGTTCTGGGTCGTCTTCGACTTGAGCCAAACGACGCGTTTTCATATTTCTAGGTTGTCTGAGGGCGTTGATGTGGTTTATTAAAGTAGTACTAGGGTTAGTCTCGGTTGGTGTAGATGTTTGCGGTCTGGCGATTGAAACTGAACCAGCAGCCTTACATCTTCGAACCTGCGTTGATGAGATTGTAAAGTTTAATTGTTTAAGATTTGAAATAACTTACTTTATAGAAATTCCGCAGCAGAAAACAATGATGCTCTTGTATATATAATTTCTGCGCGTGCGTTAAGGGTTTCAATTGCGGCGTTGGAATAACAGGTGGCGGTGCGGGTGGGACCGGAGTTTCTTTGGGTCCGCTCAGAGTCCTCTTAGCTTGATTCTTCCTCGGCCGTCCAACTCTGCCGGTTCCAGTGGGCGCTGGAGGTAGAGCCGTAGATTGTCTTACCCTCTGCGATTTTCCGCCAATCACCCCTCTGCAATTATCGCTGCCGCATTTACACTCTTGACCCTCGGCCGGATTAAATAGCGAGAAATTATAGTCGTACGTTAACTCTTCGCCTGCTTCGATTTCTCGGTGCGCAAACAGAGCCATTCTAGATTGACCGTTGACGGACCATTTCTGCATTTCGCAATTAGGCTGGCAAGAATGATTGACAAAACGGCCGTCGCCGCCCATTCGATGGCCATCTATAACTAATCCGCAATCTAAATGTAGGCAATAGTGGTGCGTGTCGTGGACGTATCTCGTAGCCATGCGTTCTTTGAATTCGTGATCGGAAACCACCTCACCGACATATTCCAATATGAATTCACCAGTTTTAATCGGCAGGCTAGTGCGGACGCCCCACCCTTTCGATTCGGTCATGAACTTCTCTAGACCGGGAGCCCATTCGTGCCTCTGTATTCGCTGGTTTTGGCATTTATGACTCGCGGGACATTCAACCAACACTAAGCGGTTAATACAATCGTCGCCACAATTAAAAGTAGGACCGCAATTGCAAGATTGCGGTTCACCGGCACCCGTTGTGGTCAGTTTAACGTTATAAACGTTGCTGCGGATTTTCCTGTAATTCCACGAGGGAACTGTATCCCGGCCTGGTAATTGCGAATGAGTATGTTGCCACCAGAGGTCGTACGGTAGTTGGAAAGGGATTTTTCGACAACGGAGGTATTTTCCGCAATGATAGGGGCCGGGTAACAGACCGTAAGGATGTTCTTCGGGATTGTAGATAAGACGTGATTTGTTGCATACTAAATCGGCTCGTTTTTGTCGTGCAGTTTCGCTGAAAATGATTAGCGCAATGTTGTATCAATAGATAATATATGAAAATAAAAAAATATAGAGACGTTAATTAAGACAACTTTCACATGATAAACTTCTCACAAAAATTATCGCACCACCCTGAAAAATTTTAACGTTTACTTATAATTGCGTTGCGTTCTGGATGTGTTTTGTCTGGACAGATTTGACATGAATGTTCCTTCACGTCCCTACGAAGAAGCTGCGCGAGCATTAATTTTGCTTCAGGATGGCCATAGCAGCGTTGTATGGCAAAAGTTCTCGATGTTAGGAATTGTTGGTACTGGCGGAAGGCCAGGACAATGATTTCGGTTCAACATGATCGCTTTCAGCACCTAACGACGCTCTGTACTAGCGACATCATTATGTATGGGATACCCTTCGGCAGCGTGTATCAGCTAATGATTTGCCACAACTGTGGATGGTGCTATAACTTCTGTGGGGAGTGAACATCATTTATCACCTAGTCCCATTTAACATTCTTAAGAGAGAGGTTATAGAAGAAACGAAGATAAAACTTCAAATCTCAATTTTGTGTAAAAAAAGTTTTCCATTTCACCATATTTATCACGGAAGCTTATACTTACTCATCCTCCTTGTAATAATCCGAAAATAGCCCAGCTACCAAATACTTCTTCCTCCACCTTGGAGTTTTTCGATTCTTCTTATCATCACCGGACGCAGATCCCCGGTCCTCCCGGAGCCTTCTCTCGGTTATCGGTTCAATGCTGCTAGCGGGAGACAAGTCGCGGAGCTTCCTCTTAACAAACGCTTTATCGTCTCTAAATGCAAACCTACCCTTCTCCCTCAACTCGCGTAATTTTCTATGTTTCTTTGCCAACCTCCTGAACCTCCTAAGCCTCGCTTCTAACGTTAAATCGTCGTCAGTTTGACATTCGTGCCGTTCTGGGGAAAAATCACGTCTTTTCTTTATTCGATCGCTGCTTCGCGTCTCGATAGACGTCGCCGGCGAGATATCTCGTTTCTTTTCGGATTTTAGATCGTCATACTCGGTTCTTTCGTCTTGAGGAAGACTGTCGCATTCGCTTAATACTTCCCACTTTGAGACCGCGTCATCGGATTCCGGTGGTGGAATCTGTAATTTTTCTAAAGCGACTATGGAGACTTGACATTCAGTGCGTTGCACAAAAGTGGAATATTCCTCGCCCTCCTTTGGGACTCTATCGCATTCTTTGCTTTCTTCTTTCTCTATTTCGGCAGCGCTTTCCGATGATACTTTTTTCTTCTTTTTCTTAACGGTTGGGAAGCCTGTCCTATTGATGGCTCTTCGTTTCCTAATTCTTTTGCGGAGAATTTCGCTATTTTTATTCTTAGCCGCCTCAGACGAATTGGTCGTTATATCTACAGATTCAGACTCTTTCTTAGTTTCAATTTTCTCAACCTCAACGGGTGCTTCTTTCTCATTTATTAACGGAGATTTAGGTATGTGAAGCTCTAAATCTACCGTTGGTGTAAAAATTCCAGTCGGTTTTGGATCAACCACCGAATCTAACCTTTCTGTTTCGGCCGGTTTAACCTTCTTACAAACAGGGTATTTAATCACTGACGCTCTGTTTATTACTTCCTCATTTTTCGTCTTTTTCTTTTGCTCATCGCTAGAGGGAGGGTTTATTTTTGATACTAAACTTAACGTAAGGTCCTCTAATCTATTCTTCTTCCTTGTAATCATTTGTACTATGCTCTCTTTCTTCGTTTCGGTAAATTTAGGAGACATCCGTTTCATTTTTATTTCAGTTACGACATTCTCGATAGATTTCACTGGTTTCTTAGAGATATCTTCCGATTTCAACGTTTCCAACAGATTAGTTTTGGCAGTATTAACAGTTTGCGCGCTGGTATTATTTGCGATCTCCAATAGATGGCGTTTCTTAGGGGTTGTCATGGAAACGTTGGTCTTTTCTTCCGCGACGTCTTTGACTTTTGTACCATCTTTAGAATATTTATTTATGCAAGCTTCAATAGCCTCATCAATATGCGAGCCAACTTCGTATTCGTTGTTATTAATTCCTGAAGCTTTTGGCGAAGAATTATGTTTAGTTGGGGGCGTTTTATTCAAAGGAATCTTAGAGGTTTCGATCTTTTTCTCGGCCACTTTAGACACAGCTTGTGGTAGTTTGTTTTCTTTAAGTTTTTTATCGCTCTTATCGATATCTGTACTCAAAGGTACCAGCGTCTCGTTTTCCTGCTTACTTTCAGTATTAGCGTTTAGATGGTAATGTCTTTTTTTTAAGGGTAACCTTTGCTCGTTCGACGTTTCTTTATTTATCGAGTTGGTAGTGTTTTGTTTTTTCTTCTTTCGTTCACTGTGATCCGAAGCTTTTCGCTTCTTAGACGTTTTTTTAAAAGCTTTCATGCTTTCCGCGATGACTTCTTTAACAGGTTTGGGACTTATGTTGCAGAGTTTCACGAAATCCTGGATCAACTTCTCGATTTCTGCATTTATTTTTGGATCGGAATGGGCGACCACCGCTGTTAACGGTTTTAAAATTCTAAATTTGCACTTTTTGTGCTTCTTATGCTTATGCCTGCTATGCATCACCTTGGCGTTTTTCAGAGTTGTATATTTATTCCTTAATTTGTCTACTTTACCTTTAGCTAACACGGATATCTTACAGATACCCTTTTGATTACGGCTCCTGTTATTTTTACTATCATTTTTATCTGTTTTCTGAGAGATCTTCCCGCTTTGTTCCAGACGCTTGCTAACCCGCTCGCAAATTTGGCTAATGACGAACGTCTTAGGTTTTTTAGACGCCGGCAATTCTTTAGATTTATTTTTTTCTACCTCAGAACTCCTACCGAGGGTAAGACTGTTGGTGTTGGTTGTAAGTTGAATGATTTCTTTGTCTTGGACCTTCTGGATCTTCTTAGATCTGGATTTCGTTTCTATTTTATCCTGTTTAACAGCGACTTTAGGTTTTGATTCTTCGATTTTCACTTCAGTTGCGCCCGAAGGCTTATGTTTAGGCGGTCTACCTGGCCCTTTACGATGTATCGGGGGTCTCCCAGCTTTTCGCCTTGGTGGATATAGCACTCTGTCCGTGTTTCCGTACAGCACCCGGTCAAATCGATTTGAGGTGACTGGAAGTTTATTTTGCTCTTTCAGCTTCGTGGCTAATAGATTATCTTTCGTTGTTTTATTAATTTCCGGTTTCGCTTCAACTTTCGATTTGTCCGCCTTTCTGTCTTGAGTGATCTTATTTTTATTATTTGGTAAAGGACTCGCTTCCGGACTTGATACGTGATCCGGACTATTTTGAATACCGGAATCTGGAGATACATTAGGATCGGCCGTGTAGTCAATGTTATCTTTACTAACGGTTGTCTTTTTCGCGTTATCAGCCGCTGGCGATTTATGCAACTTCCTTGGGCGACCCCTCTTCCTTTTGGTAGCGTCGTTATCTGTTACCGGCGGATGACTCTGCGAATCGGTAACGCTCGCCGAAGTGTTGTTGCTCGGTGCATCGCTAGTAACAAGCGGCGGCGCAGCTGCTGGTGCGTTAAGCATTTGAGTTTGCGTGAAGAACTGCTGCAGAAGACTATTAGCGCACAAAGAATTCGGATTCGGCGGTTCCTGAGACTCGCATTCGCTCGAACTTTCCGTAGTTCTCTGGATCAGCGCATTGACTGCTTGCTGCGGGAGCTCCATGTCAGAACCTGAAGCGTCGCCTGAAATTTCTTCAGTAATTTAAAGTATTAGATTTAAATAACGAGAGTGTATACATGAAATACCATTTTGCGAATAATTCTTATCTTTACGGCACTCGAATTCCCCGAACGTGTCTATCTCCTGTTGATCGGGCAAAATGGCGGCGAGATCTTCTTGATTTATTTCCTGCAGACTGCAGGAGGCCAGCATCGCACTGTCGGCGTCCGAATCATCCGACTCCGAACTCGAACATGTCGAACCTCGCGATATCGGCAAAGAAGCCATCTGCAATTAAAACAAGAAGCGTTATTGTCGCGTAGACTTTTTTTTACTCGAATTAATCACATAAAAACACATTAAATATGGGACTTAAGGTTATGACAAAATGTTGTCTAAACACATTTTATTGCTGTTTCTATATTTAGTATGGCGAAATGGTAGTTTTTTCATGCGAGTTTTGGATATAGCTGTTTATAATTTGGAGGCGCCGTTCAACAAATTTATATCGAAACATTTCGCGATAAAAAAAAAAATTAATTAATAATCTGAAGTAATAAACATCTGTATTTAATGGTTTTATTAACCTTTAATTCCTGATAACAAGCTTGTATAATGGCATTGTCTATTCGAGATCTTCATTATATCTCCGTATCGTCGTAGTACTAGAACAGTTTGATTCACTTAATCACTAGCTCTAGCGATAATTGTAGCAATTTGACAAAATCATTTTTAAACCAATTATAAACCTGTCTCAGAACAATTCTAAAAATAGATGTTTTTGTTGGCTTCCAAAAGAAGCTTTTGTTGCGAAATGGTGTTTGCCTTACACTGCCGTTCTCGGAAGTTTGGCCAAGGGAGGAATTTTTACCAGTATCTTCATTTATTGTTGTTTTTTTTTTTTTTTCATTCGGAGCTAGTAATTTCAAAACATATTTGTTGGGGGATGATTTCCTCAGGTCCGAACTTATAAAAGTGGCCCCGGTCTGTACTGTAGAATGATATCTTTAACATAGCATGGCACACTAGAGAGAGCTAGTTATTCCTTACTGAAAAGTACGTCATTAAAAAAATATATATAACACGGCGGAGCCTAGAAAATTTATCGCCCCGGGTTCGAAACTTCATTCTACGAGCCTGGCATTAGCTTTAAGGATAGTTAGACAATTATTAAAGTAAGTTGAATGAGGGATTGCATTTGTTTATTTATTCTTTATTATTAGATTAGAATTAACCTAAGAAAATTTGGTTAAAACAAAAAAAAATACTATTTTGAAAATAGTAGCAGTTTCTAAAAGTACTTCTTTAAAACAAATTCTTCATCTACGACCAGCATATCTCATTATTATTATTTATTTATTCCTTTGTAATGAATTCTTTACGTCTGGGCTAGCTTTAAACATCAATATCTCCAAAATAATTAAAGATAAAAAGCAATAAACAGCACAATTCTGTCACAACGGTTAAGATCGTTCAAAACTATTTTTTTAAAGCTAAATCCTAAGAAACAAATAGGCCCGAAAGGCAAAAAATAAGGCAATTAATCCTAAAGTTTCTACTTCACTTACTTTGCAGATCCTTTAAGATCTGCAAAGTTTACAACGATAGTGAATAGGAGTTTATCGCAATTTAACTTTGCTAAGCTTTGGAAGAAAGTTCTAAGTTTAGATCGATGATCTAGTCTCAATTATTTTGTTTTATACAGCGATGTTCACGAAAATTCAGACAATTGCGAACCGCAAATTTGTCAAGTTAACAGACCAACATAAATATTGGAAAACCCCATCGCAACCAATAAGCTAAATGCGCTAGAATTTTAATTGTATTTAATTTAACAACTAATTATCCGATGAAGCTTTAGATCAACGGTAATCTCTTTCGATATAATCGGAAATACCATCTTATTCATTATCCGTTCTCGCCGTCTCCTTCCCGTTGGCATTGAATGCCGTAACGATGGCACAAAGCCGTGATAGGCACAATTCGCACAACCGTTACCGGTTTTCCCGCCATTTCCGCGGCCAACATAACCTATTACAAAGCCGCGACGCACCTGAACGTTAAGGTTCCCTTCCGGGATCCGGTCAACACACCCCAAAGCGCTCCCGGAGCGGCCACTATCGCCCACTCTACACTACCTGGACCCGTCGTTATATTTGCATATTCCGATCAATAAACATCACGTGAATCACCGCACACACACACACACACACACACGCGCGCGCGAATACGCACAACTAACGCAACACGCCGTGCCCCGCGATATGGACGCTTGACGATCCGAAAAAAACCCACAGGAAATGGAAGAAGCTAAAGTTCGTGCGTCTAGTACCGTATTTACATTGGCACACAATACGCAATAAAAAAGGAGGGAGTGGATTAGGAATGCACGACGACTACCGCTTTCCACACACCCCGAATCCGCTAAAGACAAACGTGAAAAATATAAGGGGGAAACTAACCGACAGGAAAGGGTACCAAAATTGTACACGCGAAAGATTATGTACGTTGTCCGCATACGAAGGCGAGTAAAACGTAGAACGCCAGGTGGTTTTTGTCCGAAGACAAATATATGCACCACGGGGCGATACCTCGCTCGCAGCACGTCAGCACATTAAGCAATTAACTTTTTAAGCATCGACGATGGGGGGAAGGAGCCCAAGTTTGGTCTTGGTTTTTAGTACCGTAGATAAGATCGAGATACTGCTGCGACATCAATTAAACAGCTGGATTGCAGATTTAACCGGCCGATCCCAACGTTACCAAACACATAATATAATATAGTACGTGCTATGCGAGATGACTAACCGAATTTAAGCGGAATTTCTACCATTTGCATGAGTAATTCGTTTTAATGGAGGTATTTTCCGTTGAGTAAATTCGTCATTTTAAACCTGCAGATATTCTGCTGCCAACAACAGCAGAATATCTTCGACTTGCAAAAAATGCAATTTTTATCTACGTCGACGAAAATTATAGATCGATGCTTTGGTAATCAATATTCAATGAGATTAGATTGCAAGGCGGCCTTGAGCTTAAAACAAAAGAAAAAGATATAGCTGTCCATACATGCATCAAGTTCCCAAAAGGTAAATAAGTTCAAAAATTGCGAAAGAAAGCTGCAAAAAGCTTTCAGTATGCAGAGAAGAGGAAAGAGTTCCTTGTTGCTCAATATGCATGTGATATATGGACGATGATAAGCGTTTACGTTCGATGAAACCTTTAAACTCACAAAAAAAAAAACAATATCTCTGTCTTTTTCGTTTTTCATCCTTCAGCTATTTTTACATCCGGATAAAGGTTCGACTTTTCAGAGGCGAAAGTTTTCGATAAGCTTCTCGATCGCGGAATAAAATTTCCGATCCTTCTCGTACGACTCTTACCGCGGGCCTTTAGAACTACGAAACGCAAAGGGGTAAAAATAAGGATAATCAAAACAATTACGAGACGTACGGTAAAGTCACTAAACTTTGTAAAGCTTATACGCAAAATGTAACGAGTTGCAAATACTTCGCCTGCTGCACCTACTCCTTCCCCGTCCTGTACTTCGAGAGCCCTGCATAGAGTGACGTGATCCGTCAGATAGACGTTCGAAAAAGTAATTCATGAAATGTACAAGGAGAGTAAGTTAATTTGCACATTAGATTTAATATATCTTCGTAGAAAGACATGTAATAGTAAAACCGTCACAAGAAGTGCTAGAATATAGACATTTCTTACATGTTAGTATTTCTTCATTTCGACATTTGCTCCATCTTTTGTGATTCAAGTTTAAAAAAGTTGATAACCGCAAGGTTCTTATGAAGATTGTCCTTTTTTTTCCTAGACGAAACGTGGACTATTTCAAAGGAAAGTCAAACAAAATCGTGACGGCGTAACGATACAAAAAATGTCAGAAAATTCGAAGATTATCAAAGCTCCGTATGAGAGCGTTTTACTTAAAAAGTCGCCAAGCCAAAATCGTCATTATAACTTTATTACGATTGAATTGATATGGACACAAGCTAAAGGTTATTATTAGAAGCAACAAAACCAGGTTGAAGTGTTACTTTTCTGCAGAGACTAGACAGACTCGTGTTTTGTCCACTTTCGTGGGAACAATTAGAACATTTGGTTGTGAGACGAATAGACACGAGTCTGTCCATCCAGTCGCTTCAAAAAAATAGTAACATCACTTGCCTTGATCGTCTCTTACGGAGACGGAGATTATTACGGGAAGCATATTGGTCGAGATGGAGAGAGAGAGAGTGGTGCGAATATACAAGACTTTGTCTTAACGGTCAATTGTGGGTCAAAAGACGTGAGCGAAAGCAAAGATTATTTTTTATTAAATTGTACCAACTGTCTCTTTCAATATTGACATTTTCTTAATTCAATGTACTGAACAGAAAAAAGTCCTTCAGGTCATAAACAAGCTCAAACACGCATATAAAAATATCAGACGGCCGCTTAGTAGTTTCAGTGCCGTGATTATGATCAAAAAAATGGCACCAGAGCGACAGACGAAAACCATATTTCTTCGCGTTAGGGGTTGAAAAAAACCCTTACCGAATCCGATGCCGTCATCGTTTCCCCCACAGGGTATAATTAAAGATGACGTACCGCCAGCGCCGCGGCTAACAGTCGCATGAGGCGCCCGACGGCGTCGGGGTGAGTAACACCTTATCGCGCCGTACACAAATATCCACGAACCACCGCGCTAAAAGCAAACACAAGTTAGCCGAGCGCGGCCCATTGCGGTGGCGAGAAAAAAAAAAAAACAGTATTTCTTCCATCATTTGACATTCCTATTCGCACGATACGCGAATAATGAACGCTTTATATGCGATATGCCAGGTAGTGAATATACGTGTGTAAACATGGAGAGAAATTAGCATGCTGTGACATTTCGTTGGGGGAGACGATACTTTGTAGTATGTTTACTTTTTGAGGGGAAACTTTAATGTTAATTTACTTTTTAGGTGTCTGTATACGCGTTTTCTTTCAATGTTTTTTTTTTCCTTTTTTTTTATATGAACAGACCCAGCAAAAATTCAGGCCAAGTATGGCGATTCTTCATTAATTCAGAAATTACTTAAAAGAAGGATAGATTTGGCAGATCATATAAAGCCAGCATTAACGAGTTTGACTTAAGTCGAACGAAAATGATAATAATTCTTAATCAAAGATTAAAGAATATTAACGCGAAATTAGGCATAAATGGTTGTTGCATAATTTTATTTGACTAAAAAACAAAAAAAAAGGCTTACATTACAAGAATTCAAAAAATTTTAATTATTTCTTAGTCGCACATTTTCAACTTTGAAGACATTGTGTGCCCATGGCTAAACGGTGAAAGGTTTAAAGAGCTCATTTTTAAATTGGACAGTGCCAACCTCAGATACTTCAGATACTAACTCTCTTAAGTCATGAAGAAGAGATATCGTGATCAAAGATCTAAGATTCAAAAAGAAATGCGAAATTTCTGGTGACACTTGCCAAATTTTACATTGAAGTTACCCATTTAAAAAATAGTTTTGCTATCCATATTTTTGCTCCCCAGACAGTCAATGTGTTGAGTCTACGAAAATCATCACAAGAGATTCCGGAATAAGGCTGCGGACTAAAAGATGCCAATAAGGAAAAGATGATTGGTAAAAGGGTGTTAAAAGTAGCGTTTTATTTAAAAAAAAAACTAGCGACGCTGAGCGCCAATCCTTTAAATCATGCAATTAACGACCAGCACAAGAAATCAAAGGATTACCTTTGAAAAATCCTATCGACCCTTCAAAATAAATCAACCGAACCTTTAAAAACCAATACCTACGCTTCTATTACAAAATGCCCATCAGCAATTGCGGAAAGTAGAGTTAACCACCGATAAATTTCAAATCTTCAATGGGCAGCTTTGCGTTTCCCAGCGTAATTTCCAACATCTTCCACGAGCTTGGCTCCTGTGTGCCAAAAAGCAGGGGACGTACAATTCGCTTAATAGAATACAATAGCCATTCATTCCTTTGTCGTTCGCCGTTCGAGTTCAGGATGTTAATCGCATTTTTTCAGCCCATTATTAATAACGGCCGTGAGTAATACGGCGAAAAAAATTACGACGAACTGGTATTGATTCGTTCGTAGGAGGGATACGAGGGATCGACGACTTACAAATTAACAACAAACCCGATGAAGAAAAAACATCCTTGAAATCGTACAACAACAATTCTTGCACAGAAACTAGTTTTGCGCGAATCGCCACGAATAAAATCGTAAATATTAATTTTAACGTGGCGTGCCTTTGCCATTCTCTATTATGAATCGTGTTCTTCGTAATTATTCCTTCTATTTCGTTCCAACGAATGTAATCGATCTTCTTTTCAAATGTTTATTTTCAAGAGCAGTGCAAACGTTAAAATTTAAATACCTTGAAAACAGTTGCCTCCGGGGATAAGGTGCCCCGCTAATCGATTGTTTTAGGAGTACCTATGCGGATTTAGAAACATTAAAAATATAACACCGAAGATTTTATTAAAACAAAGGCTCAGGATCGACCGAAAAAGAGCATCTTATTTTTTCTGCATTCATTGAGTTGCTTTCAAAACTAGAAAAGCGGGGAGAAATCTATCACAAGGACGTACAACAATAAAGACGAAGATTTCTTCTCGATATCGTAATGATCTGGCTCGCCAAGGATCCATTTGGGTCGTTAAAATCGCAAAGATAAAAAAGCGTAGCACGGTCGTCGAAGGATTCCATCTTTTTGCGAGCTACGGGTTTTTAAATATTTGCAATAAAGCAATTTCTAGGCAGAAATAGCTTTCCCTCGTCTTTGTTGACATTTATCTGTGTATCACGATATTTAATTATGATAATAACGGCAGCCAGAGGAGACCCGTAGAGAGCGTAATGAAATTTAAATGGTAGACCTGGCAATAACGATCGTCGTAATCGCATCGGGTCTGTTCCATTATACACCGCGTAGAAATTAATTATATTAACCCGAAGAGCGCCGGCGAACTCGCAAATGTTGTAATTGCCGGGTATGCACGGATAAGATACCGAGGCGGGACGCAGGAAGAGTGTTTTAACTTAATTCATTAAACAAGCGCGCTGCTCCGCTCAAATGTTAATACCCTCTCTCGTCGTCCGATGGAATATAAAATATGTATGTTGTGCGTTTCGAATTGAATTTATGTTATTTAAATTTAATTGGGCAAGAGTTTCGTAAACGTAATTACTTCATTGTACGTATGACCGGCTTTATTAGATGTAACCTTTTACGATTATGGAAGATCATGGAATTTAATTAACAACAATTTGATTGGATGGACAATCGTTTATATAGGTTGGATCCGGGCGGTAATCTGAAACGATGAAATATTATGAAATATTCGGATAAGGAACTTCTCACCAACACGTCAGTCTTCTCCTATCTGCTATCATTCTTTTGTCTTCTGCTGTCATCAATTATCAGCTTCTCCATCAAAACTCATAACTAAACAAAGGCGGATGAAATTATTACTTTTTTGCAGAGATTAGTCGAACTCGTGTTTTGTCGACTACTGTCGCGAACATCAGTAAACAACACGAATCTATTCTCATGAGACGACCAGACACGAGTCTATTTAGTCGCTGCGAAAAAGGGAATAGTTCCACCTGCCTTTGTGATCTCTAGTAATTATGATTGCGTGTAAACAACGATTCACTTATTCCATTTCGAAAGAAATACGCCAGCCCCCTCCCGTAGCGACGCTTATGAAGCGCACGGAAAGCGGTGCCTTTGTCGTCTCTACTCGTAAACAGGCCACGAGACAAATACCGCACCGCGCAAGCCGTTACGCGCGTAACAGACGTACGCTCAGCTTATATTCTTCCTTTTCAGTGAGTTGCGCACTGGGACGTAATATACGTACAAATACGTGCATCGCTTTAAACGATATTTAAAAAAAAAAAACCATTTGATAGTGTCCCATGAAAAGACGTTTGGAACAATCTAAAGAGTCATATAGGACAAGAAATTACAGAAGAGAACGAGCGGCATCTTGTAATTAAAAGAATTTTCAAACAACGGACGATCGAGACAAAGGAGAGTACTTAGCCCGGTACTTGTCAATGTAGTACTAGATGAAAAGACCAAAACAAAAAAAAACAAAAAAAAATAAGTTGGAGAGGGAAACAGAAAATGCGCTTTTGCCGACGACTTGATGCTTCTTACAGGAAATGACGTGAAAAATACTGAAGTAATAACAAGAGGCAAAGAAGACTTGAAAATAGTAATAGTAGACTAGATGAAGTAGAAGTAGAACAAACAAAAACATTTCAGTAGTTAAGGCTAAATATACTCAAAGCTGAAAACTAGGATGCAGAAACAAATAGTAGAATAGAGAAAACAAGCAACCCATTCATAAGAAGATGAAAATAAAAATATCAGTCCGCAAGATAAATAAATATTCACATCAAGCGTGAAAGGGGTACAATTTACTGCGTTTTTAAGCTTTAAAAGCTTATACACTCCATTGGGTCCCCACCACATCCAAAAAAAATTTTTTCTCGTATTAAGCCCGAATCTTCGTTTTTCGTACTCGAATCGAAAATATATCGCTCAAGTATTACTTGGACGTATCTTACATTGTGACGGTATCTCTCTATACCCATGCTAGATTTACGCGAAATCTCCACGTTTTTCTCTAGCTCGCCGCTTATTTACGCATTGCGTACATGTCGCCGTGCGGCTATAAAGATCGCGATTAATTAATACGTTCACTTTTAGCGCGTAAATTAATAGAAACCCATTCGGATCGATGCTGCTGCCGACAGCGGATCAGCGCCGACCGACGATGACTCCTCTATCGGCTTCTTTTTCTTTAAAGATTTAGATAAGTAGAAACCTGTCGCCAATTTAAATTAACCAGGCGTTAAATCAAGCCGTCAACCGGCGAAAGAGGAATTGATCCGCCGTAAATGTCCCCGCAGCGGTGCCCATAAACGGCCTAATGACGACCTCATCAGGGCGTTTATTGTCGTAACGACTTCGGCAACAAAGAAACACACTCAATTATCGCCCGATCTCAACGTAAACGTTGTACTTATGTTCTTATGGCGTATCGGAGCGTCGACGTACAGCAATGGTAACGAGTATCCTCGTCTCGACTCATCTTCGGCGATAATTTATTTTATTGGGCTATAAAGGAAGTGCCTGCGCGTGTGGGAGGATGCGATATTTATAATATCGTTAACGAATTAAATTTCTACACGTTTACATCGATTACGAGACCGATAAGGAATAATTACATCTTAACATGGTAAGACTGGAGATAGAAAGTTAAGAGCCTAATTAGAAAACGCTCAATAAATTTTATGTAGTCATTTATCTACCTGGTAGCCAATACAAGGTGAGAAATAGGAAATCCCGGACTTTCTGCCCTTCTCCTAAATCGCTATTTCAACTGATTCGTTTGTAGACCACGGCAAGTGTTTGGACCAATGAAAAACGTTTGCTGCTCTTTTGGCCAGCTTAGCATTTCGTCGTTCGTTTGTGTATCAAGCTTTGCGTTCACATTAGACTTTGAGAGACCTCGACTATTCGCGAAAATGTTTATGATTGCACCTCGTATCCGTTTCTCGAGGTTTACGCGACGCAAATAGCAATAACTTACGCACATTTGTAGAGACTCTTCTTTAGGGATTCTCTTCTTTCCTAGCTACGTCTACCTTTCTTATTTGTCCCGAGCATTCCACTTATTTACGAGTTATTACCCAACCGGGACAATATTTTCCTGCATCGTTGTACAACCATAAAAAGAGAAAGGAACATGTAGAGAGGATAGGCGCACAGTGGTACGTCTGTACGATATACCCAGCTTCGCGCAGTCAAAGAATGCGAATCAATTTGCCGAAGCGAATGTCGTCGATGAATTATTCAACGCCAGATGCTCGGATTGATTTGCGTGCGTCGCGAACGGAGGGGAAAAAGGCGAAAAACGCCCGATAAACTTGCATCGAAACGGGCGAATTCAGCTATCCACATTCGGCTCGCGTACCACCTGCAGCTTCGTAAAAATTGTTTTTCAAAACGGGAGCCCTCTCCCGACAGGAGAACAGCGCGGAAAGACCATAATACGGATCGGAATAATTTACGGATGTGACGTAGAAATGGACGCGGGACAAATGACGATTAAAATGCGGATAATTGTCATCCCCCGATCGGAAGATCGATTACACCTCGTACCTGATGTTCGTTTGATGTTTTGGACAAACGTCGTTATTTAAACGATCCAAATGATTAAAATGATGAAAATTTATATTGAGGCTAGATACCGCTGAGTGGTGTAAAGCAAAGAGAGACGTACGTTTTATTTTTGGCGCCTAACAACAGCATAATTATCCGTAGTGATAGGGAAGTACAAAACCCGAGATACACTACCGGCCATAAATAAGGGAACACTTGTTTAGCTGCATAATCATTCCTCCTTCTGAGCTGTTTCACCGACCGTAATAAACCTTTCTTTTTGGAATATTTACAAACAATAAGGAGATTGTAGCCGCATGAATAAAGAGAAATTATTATAGCGAAAAACATAACAATCTGATCTAAATTGATTTTAGCCATAGCTGTTGAAGTATTCTTTCGTAAACATTTATCTAAGTTGATTTGTATTATATATCATGCACGTAATAGGGGTGCCATAATCGAATATTTATACAATTAGGACGGTATTTCGTCCCCTATCATGTACGAAATATTATATTTAATGATGGTACGAGAAGGTCGTAAAGCGTGCTTTTGTAACCGAAAATTAAAAAAAGAAAATATCATGTCAAAACGAAGAGAACTAAGCCCGGCAACACATAATAACTCTACATAAAGAAAAACAATTCTCGCAAACAAACTTAAGTGAACTTATCGGGGAGTGCAAGGTACGGTTAAACGTTATTAGACGACCGGAACAACAGCATCGCAAAAACATTCCGGAAGACCCAAAGTAACTACACAAGGTGAGGATTTAAAAATTGCATTAATTTCCAAACGAAACAGACGCCTAACAGCTTAAAAAATTCGCGCTCAGTTGAATGAAAGCCGCGCAAATCCGGTGTCGCTCACGACATTGAAGAAGCGTTTAGCGAAGGCTGGATCGCACGATCGAATAGCCGCCAGAGAACCATTACTAAGACCACAAAACCGTAAGAAAAGATTGGAATGGGCCAAACAGCGTGAAGATTGGAACATGGATATGTGGGGGAAAGTGCTATGGACGGACGAAAGCAAATTTCAAGTATTCGGTAGCAATCGGCGCATTTTTGTTAGGAGAGCTGGTGAAAGGACGCTGCCGGAATATATTGTGACAACTATTAAGCTTGGAGGTGGTTGTGTGCTTGATTGGGCTTCATTTCCCTTTAACGGGGTCGGAGATCTGCATCGAATTGAAGGAATTTTGAAAAAAGAAAATTGTAGAGACATTTTTGAGCATTCCATCGGAAGGAAGATTAATTGGCAAGAGCTCTTACTTGCAGCCGGACAATGATACCAAGCACACCTCCCGACTTTGTAAAAAGTTATTTGCGAGAAAAGGAAAGAGAAGGTGTCCTCAGAAATATTGGTTTGGCCACGGCAATCGCCCGACATTAATCCCATCGAATTGTCGTGAGAAGAGTTAGACACAAATATACGAGACCACTGTTCAACATCACCGAAGTTATTCTGGGAACAATTAGCGAATGCTTGGCTTAAGATCCCGGTAAATATCCTCCAAAAACTAGCCTTAAGATTGTCAAAATATGCACAAAAATTATAGAGGGCGATTACTATACTCTACTTACTATACTTTATATTACTATAAAGACGATTACTTTGAAGAAAAATAAAATAATAAATATTATTCTTGTATTTCATAAAAATAAATGTTCGTTTTATAAAAAAAAAATCTTTTTGTTTTCCTTATAATTTCCGAAGTGATCCCTCATTTTGTGCCGGTAGTGTATGTGACAAACTACACCATTTTAGACCATGTCAATTCGATTTCCCAAAACTCATCTCAATTTCAGACTGAATTTTTTTTTCAAAAAAAAAAAAGATAAAAATGATGAGAATTGATTAATTTGCTCTTTTAATTTATCAACATCCAAAAGACGCTCATCAAATGCAAAGTTACACATAACAGCGCTCTTAATTCCACGTAAACAACAAATTATCCATTTTTTTATATATACATTCGTTTTTCTTTTCGAAAGCAATAAATTAATAATTTTATTTAATTATGCGCCATCTTCCGACGATTAACTTCTTCTCGATGGCATTTTTCGTTTTACAGCCGCATCTTTTTCTTATTACGTCGTTGTACATCAACGCGCATTATCTGATTAGTAAAACATTGATCACGGCGAACTTAATAGAGATCATTAAAGATATTTATTGCGTCGAGATATTCTGGAACGAATGTTATGTTGAATTCTCGAAAGCCAACCTGCTATTATGGAATGCATTACGATAGCATTTAAAACGGTTATTAATTTGGCCGCGTTCGGAAATGGGGAACAAAAAAAAAAAAACGCGAGCCCGTTTTACAGGCCTTATAAGTACCTTCGCTACATAAATCTACATATAATTGCAGAGTGCGGCAGTCCTTAGCGATCCTCTTGGATCGAATGACGGACATGAAAAGGAAATTAAGAAAATTGAAATATAAAAAAGACATAAAACAGTCCGTAATAAAACGAAACGCAATAAGGAGCAGTTCTGCGACGGCGAAAGATTTATAAAAGAGCATGTTTTACATATTCCTTTATAAGGTAGGTACATGTAGATCCGGCAATATCGGAATTGGACTGCTTATCAAAGCCTTAAATTCTAATTTTCGCTTAAGAGGAAATTTATTTCTCTTATTTGGATCTAAGAATACCGCATTGTAAAAGGAGAAAAACCATCACAAATTAGAAACGTTCTAAATATGTTAGAACTATATGAACCTATCCATCGTATTGTGGGATGAGGCTTTTCCTTACTACTAAATGCCACCAAACTTAGTGAAACAATAAATAAGCCATAATATAATAACATCATTAAAATCTCAACAGAACAGTTGTCCCACATCATTCAACGATTTTAATCGGCCCAATAAGCGGATCCGTTACGATTTTGGCGCGAAAACCGATACCTCGGTGCCGGCATTTTCGGCGGCTGCGGCGGTGACAGCGGCCGGAGACCGCGCGACTCGAAATCTCTCAACGGCACGGCGACGGAGTCAAGGTCGACCGCTCACATTGTTGTCCCATCGCGGGAGGCGCGGCCTCGCGAGCGCGCGGCAGTTTCGATCTCGCTGTACGTGCGCCGCGATGATCGGCTCCGACCGTTGCTCTCTCATTACGTCCCGCCTAAATTAATCGGGCATTTGCGCGATTCCCCTCTGCCCCCTACGCCGTTCTTCGTTCTTCGCCGTTTTCTTCTTCTTCATTCCAACGTTCACTTTCGCACTTTCCCGGCGTTTAACGCTGTATCCATACCTACCACGAGACTACGCAGACTTAGAGTTTGAAAATCTCTTTTTTTTTTGATTATTCAACAATGTATCTTAGATTTTAATTATCACACTCCGTCCTTCCTTCTACGTCCTTCCTTCAGTTTAATAGATGTTAGAAATAACGTTATCGAGTGCGACTGATGGCAAAACATTTACATAGAAGCTTCAGCATTTACCAGATCGAATAGGTGATATTTTAGGGCGGTACGACTTTTATTAACAATGAAATGAGTGCTAAGGATGCCGGATCATCGCAAATATTTGACAAAACATCTACCTTATTACCTTATATATACCTTAGCATCTAATATTTTCATATTCCACGTTACTCTAGATTTATTTTGATTTTTTTCTTCGCATTTTGTAAGACAATATTGCATTGTTTCTGATATATTCTATTAACCTATCCTAACATAGGTATCAACAACTAAAATCGCTATTAATGTAATTTTTTTTTAATACAAGTTAGTGGTTTATAATCATTGATACCGCTGTATAGACGAAAATCGGGTAATAAAGACAAGAATTCAAAATATTTTAATCGGGCAACCATTTAAACAACAAACAAGTCCATAATATTACCATTTTCTTTTATATTTAACAAAAATATATAAAACGATCCCGGAATTAATCGACCAAAAAAAAAAAAAAAATAGGCAACCCAAATAACATCAAGGTTGTTAAAAAACCTTATTCACTACATCTGCTAAGCTATTTATTTTTCCCTTGTCTCAGAGATACCCGAGATATTAAAATTTATTATACGCAAGATAGAAAAATATACTTCTCTCCTATTAAAAAGAGGAACGCATCAAAATAATTTAATTTTTAAACCGCAATATTGGAATTAAACAACAGACCCTATCCGATCGGTTAAAAATCACTACCTGAGTAGGCGAGTTCGAGTTACTCCATTACATCAGATAAGTTAAATTAAATAAGCCCAACGCGTAGTATCAAGGCTAATTAGCGGGCAATAAAATTAATTACTGATGAATAAAACACATTTGTCACATTAATTTTTTTATTTCTTCCTCTGTACGTTACTTTTATTATAAAAATTTACATACATTTCTTTTTTCCCTCTGTATTCGTTTGACATCCACGTTCACGTTTAATTAAGTCTTTTATCGGTCGCGTTGACCTTTTCGACGTTGGATTATATCAAAAGCGAATTACTTCGTTTGACATTTTATACGCAGGCAAAATAAACTCGAAGATGATGTATTTTTAAAACAACTTAAATGCAATCGAACTAGGAATTATGTCATTATCATTACGTATTCTTCGGATGGTTTATAAGTTTCTTTCGTTTCGTTGCGTTTTTCGTCAAGATGAAAACTTTCTATCTGTAACAGTTTAAACATCACATCACCTCAATTATTAACATTTCATACCTTTTAAAAGTTCCCATTTCATTGATCGATCACTCGAAGTATAAGACGTACCGATCCAGCAATCAAAGTGATCTAGTATTGGGCTACTTTCTTTTAGTTTTGTGATTCATCCTTCTACAAGCGGAAGTACTAAAGGATCAAATAGGAGCCAATGGAAAGATGTTGCAGAAGAAGTTGTTTGAAGGAAAAGATTAAATTTAATCGTTAAAGGATCTAAAAGCCGTAACTCGAAAACCTAATTCCGCAGCTTGCAGATTTTAAATAACACCTTATTGACATTGTAGAAAATTCCATTCTTAATCATCAGCCATGAATTATTATTATGCATACGCCTGATCATGTTTCAGCATTCGCCAAGTAATGTAAGGCAACCTTACAATGAAAGTTGCGAGCCCGGAGTTCGAATTCGATACCCCAAGACAAACATAATTGTTTAAGCCCGGGATGTTGACATAACCATAGAAAAGAAGCAGTGATTATGTCCCGCATCTTATTTTAAAGAGCATAAGTTAATCCTCCCTCTTCATACTGCCTTTACAGGATACGCACCAGGACAACGCTCTACAGATCTCAATACAGAGGCATAGAAGCTAACTCTGACTTCTCGAATGTTACGACTGCAAAAAAATGTTTATATTTTCAACATTAAAACTGTCGCGAAACACGAACATTTCTTCCGACGATTTTAGGAAGAATCTCTAATTGGTCAAGGATATCCGCGATCGTAAAATTGTATAACTTGACGAATTCTCGCGGAAATGTTATGTGGGACGTTATATTTATAACTTCAGCAGAAATGACGTCAATAAATCTTCAGATATCATCGGAATACATCATCATCATCATCATTTTCCGTTTACGCTTCAATTTGTGGAATTCGGAGGTCGAGAACTTTTCGTTTAATGACACCTACAAGGTTTCGGGCGACGATGAAAAAATCGCGTTTTTTGCGTGCTCTTCCATGCCGCATTCATTGAACTCGTTCGCCTGCCAGAACGGGAACAAAAAAATCCGAAGCCCGCGAGAGTCCATCCGATGCGATTACTACTACACGCGTACGTTACGTAGAGGCTACGTAATCCGCGGTTTGTTTGTTCCTCGAACGCCGTCCGCGCGATTGATCCCGCGATGGGCAATAATTTATCAAATTGCGACGTATTTGACCGGTCCGGTTGGAGAAACGATTTTATAACTGCCAAAATTACGGGTACTTCAAAGATAAAGGTCGATATAAGATGTTCCGATTCGATTACGTCTAATCATAATCACTTAGGCCGGTAAATGACCAATTTTAGTCACTCCACATTGTTTCTCATTTTAGAACTGTTATTTTGTTTAAAGCTTTAAAGCTTAAGTTGTTATTTGTTAAATAAGAGTACAACAGTCTCTTACATCAATATACTTTTTTTAAATACATTTCGTCAAAAACGACAGCATTAATGAAATTAAGAGAAAAGGCTACAAATAACAATACGGAACAATCCGAACTCTGAAAGAAAATAAGAAAACCCACCATCCTGATTTTAAAGCGTCTTTTTAAACGAAGACGATGAATTTCTTCGAGATTAATGGATACTGAACGACGAAGACAATGT
Source organism: Oryctes rhinoceros (assembly GCA_020654165.1). NCBI lineage: Eukaryota > Metazoa > Arthropoda > Insecta > Coleoptera > Scarabaeidae > Oryctes > Oryctes rhinoceros. The sequence continues at coordinate 2,982,764 of JAIOKQ010000978.1, forward strand.
TCCATTCTCAATATCACGAACCCTTTCTTATGAGACGAATAGACGCGAGTCTGTCTAATCGCTGCAAAAAAGGTATGATTTCACTCGCTTTTGTCCCCGTTTTTTTATTTTTTCTAAAGAAGCAGTGGTTATTTTCTGGTGCTACTCAGATTTAACCGGCGACGTATAAACATTGACAGTTCTACAAAAAAATTGGAAGAATCCAACGTGAGGTTGGAGGTTTTAGTCAACCAAATCAAGTCCAAACAGAGCTTAGGATCCGCATAGGAACACGGTTAATGTTTCGTCCAACTATGCGCCGATTGCCGTCTACCGTAAAAGCATTGTATGCGATTTGCGCGCCACAAAAAAAAATAACGAAAACATTGAATTGTTATCATACGCATCTAAATGTTCGCCACTGTACACGTTTAGACTTGTAAGATAAGTAAACCGCATATAATAACGTCGATAAAAACGGAATAAAACAATAACGTCTTGTAAAGCATGCATTACGACCTTGCTCGACACGCTATTATTGCTCGCCCCGTATACTTAACTACACATACGCGACCACATACCACAGCCGTAGATATGTATTTATACAACACGTACATAGATCGGTACGTTCTTGTCTTATAACATTGACCTTGAAAACGCTTGTGTATCGCGTCTGGGAACATTGGTAATATTGCGGCAACGCAATCGAGTTACATTCGATTATGGGAGTCGGCAATTAGTCTCGGAAACGGAGAGCCGAGACGCCGGCACTTCCTTCATTAATGCCCCGCGTCTACTTATCTCGGACCATCCATCTGACGATGACGACCCCGATTCTACGTATATTCTACGTATACGTACATATGTGACTACTACCAGCAACGTGCGTACATTACACACATCCTCACCGAGTTACTGTGGTGAAACCGCTTCGAAAAAAAAAAAAATATGAAATATTATTCGAAAGTACCTAATACGCGGTGTACACTAAATACCAACGGGATCTCGTTTATTATTAGAGCTAGGAGGATGATCGAACGAAGAAAGTTCTGAGGAATTTTACGCCCATTACGTACTTCTTCTATATTTTCGTGATATTCGAAGAATTCAATTGTTTCGATTCTCTTCTCATCCGACAATTTAATAGTTTTAAAACCGGGAAGCTATCTTATAAGCTACAGGGCAATCGTACGTTCACCTTTTGCAGCTTAAAGTGGGTTCGAATGTATCAAGGGAAGCATTGTTTTTTTTTTATGCAAAACGCTATTCGGACAGCCACCAATAACGAACGAATCGTAACTGACGAAGCCACAGCAACAGAAGTACCAAAACCAAAAGAAGGTTACTCGAGGATGGAACTTGACCATACTCTTGCTTAGCAATAAATTGTTCGTTCTTAAAATCTGAATGATCTTTATGGGAAGCTGAATTTGTTCTTGATGAGGTCTTTAATGAATTGTCGTCTTGGGAGCTCATACTTCGGGCATTTAAGTTGGTTAAAGTTAAGATGGTTGAGATCCCCCGTCCCTTCGCCATAATTGCAAGAGGAATCTGATGTGGAAACTGGAACCCTGGAAGCCCACTCATCATCAATGCACGGCCTGTGCTTATGATCCTGTATTACTAACGAGATACAAGAAGGAACGTAAATTATATCAAAATTAGTGTGACCCATTTGAAACGGAAGTACCTTTCCGGAACAAATATTGGCGAGTTGATTATTTGATTTCGTTATAGGGTCTTCTATATCGTTCTATTATAAATCATTGTCGATCATTCCGGAATTAAAGTCAATAACAGCCCGCAAAGGCCGGACTAATGCCTTAACGGCATAACAGATTTGAGCTACAGGATCGCTAAAGGAACAGCTGTAGCGCTTCTTCACCTTGGGTATCCTTTAAGCAGGATTTCCCCAGATTTCTTCTAATTTTCTAAATTCTGATACCGAAAAGATATTTCCGAAGTGTAGAGGCAACTCACATGATGGGTTCCAGCAAAAGCAGAAAAGATGCAAAGGGTGCGTTGCAAGGACGAAAGTGCCTTCAACGTTGTAATCAAGCTATTATAAAAGTAATAAAATATTGATTTAAGGCAACTTGGTTACTTTCCGTTGAAGGCTTTAAAGAACGAAGCCGAAAGTTCCAATTAATTTTTTCAAGATAAACAATATTTTGAACACGTAAAGGTGTTAATTGTTCGATACGACAATAAGAAGCTTCTTAAAAATTCCACGGTATCTAAGATAAAACGGCACATTTCAGCCGTCCGTAAATGATCCCATCAACATTTCTTTACTACCTTCCTAAAGTCGTTGATCATAAGCAAAATGCCTTCGTTATTTGTAACTATACGTTTGGACAGGAAAAAAAGAGCGTAAACAACCGACAAGAATGTCCGGTTATCTTAAAAAATAATAATAATAAATAAACAGTAAAAAGGGCCGGAATGCGATAAAAATGTATCTTCGCCTATTTGAACGTACTCCTCCAAATAGGTTAATGATGTGCGAAAGATATCTTATTTTTAACTTTCAGGTTTACGACATACCAGCTTAACCTGAAGAATCGATTTGCTTCAATTAATAAACGTACACAACGAGAAAATAATTGCATAATGTAACCGTTGGTGTAAGGGTACTTCTCATTTAGAAAAAGAAGAATTTAAATAACAATAAAGTTTATTTTGAAACGTATACGGTAACGTCGGGCCGAATGCTAAGCCGAAATTAGCATGTTTCTATATTTAGAATGATCGAAAAGATAAAAGCAACAGAATATGAATATAAAATGGATATACAACGATTTACAAAAGTAATGTCCAAATACGATCGTAAACAATGACCCTAGACACGTGCTTGTAAATGTGTTGGCACTATTCCAAAAGCAATACAAGCGAACGTTGTAAACGTTTGTCGTCTTAAAATTATTAAAGTGAAAACAAAAAATATACGTCACGCAGTTTAGTTAATCGGCAATTACATTTTTTTATCGGAGGTTCTATCCGAAAAGGCTTTGTTCGTATTTGGTCAAATAACGACGCTTTTGGACAATTTACGTTACGATAGGGCAAATATTAAAAAAATTTTTTTTTTGATTATCGATGACCCACAAAGAAAATACAAGCAACAACAAAAAAAGTTCCTATACGACACTGACTTTTCGGCGGACACTGTAGATACAGGATGGGTCGGGAGGAACCGATCAAACTACAAGAGTGTATTATACAGGTGGAAATAATGTAAAAAAACTTGCATGTTCTTATCCGAATTTCATTTGCCTTCAAGTTATTGCGTAATTAAAAAAAAATTAACTCGTTCTTGTAAACGGTTCGAATGTTCGCTTCGTATCACATATGATATACGTGCTATCTAAATTACTCATTTCGAAGCTCAAAAGCATTCCAATAATATTGTCTGTCCTAATGTGCCAGCGTTGAAATAACTTCCGGAGGAGTTAGCTCGAGCAGAATTGGGTATTCCACAAAAAAAAGTAACAAACGCACACCACGAGACTCACAATCAGCGTATATTGAAGCTCGAAAATAATTTTCGGCGCAATTTTTCGATAAACCTGCAGGATGGGATAGCCCATGGTTAACAACAAGAACAACGTTAAATCAAGAAGCATTTGGACAATAGATTTCCAGAGTTTTAATTGGTCTCCGGGATCTTCAGGCCTCGCGCCACTAGACCATTGCTTATGGGGCCGATGTAAAAATGAACTTATCTCTCACACAGAGATAGTTCTTGGGCGGGTTCCGGTATGTGCCATACGTGCGACTCATTTTCCCAACTCACGTGATACGCGAAGTGGGAGAACTGGAGAAGTTGCGCGAGGGCAAAAATATGACATGATAGTCTTACTTGACATTTAAAGATGGTTCCTGAGGTAGCTAACTCCGCGTGCCCAGCTCACGCAGAGCACGCTACGTGAAAATGTCTTCTCCTTAAAACAAAAATTGAGCTATTGTTTCAATTTATGATGGTAACTTGTAAATGGGCCACGGTGTATATAACAAAAAGAAGTGAAGAATAATTCTCGGGAAACTGGAAATATTTTCTTTAATCGGAAAACTGAAACACCGGATTTGAGTTTGAACCATGTTTGGTAAAGGACATTATTATATTTATTTAAATATAAATTTTCTCTTTTGGTCCAAGTCGTCTTTTTTCTTTTTAATTTAAGGGTGATCCCTTGTGCAATCGTTAAATGATCAAAATATCCACGATATACAAAATCAGTTGTTGCTCTGCCGAAGTTACAAACTTCCAAGAAAGAAGAATGATCAAATGATTAAGTTAATAGATTAGCTAATCGTTCTTCTGCAAATATACCTGATACTGTCCGAAATCATTCTGATAATGATAGGACTTGACGAGATGATTGACGTACTCCCAAACACCCTCCGCGATCACACCACTATCACAAGAATTCCCGCAAATTTCCACGTGCCTCACCATAGCGGCAGTTTCGTCGGATATGATCACCATTTATCTATCTTCCTACGAATCCCACGAACGCGACCCTACGTCCTTTCAACTTTCGACGATCATCAATCTCCTAATCCCATCGGTATATACGGACATCCATTTATCCGTTCGGTTCGTGCACAAACGGAACGTAAACACCACGTACACACACGAAACACTCGGACCGAAAGCCGGTTCGCGATTGAAAAGGTAAAATAGCCGGGGCTTACGCGAGCGGCCGTAGTAGAATGCATGCATACGGACGAAAAAGAAAAACGGAGACGAGGAGAAGGCGACCGAGGAGAACGAAAAAGGAGAGACGCGCCATGCGTGTAGTAAACTATACGAATATTCGAGACCTTCCACGTCCTGCCTTCGGTTGTACCCCTTTTCGCATTCTAGAAATGAATGGAGGAGTCGCCTCTTCTATTTGCTGCGTAATTTCCAATTACCGGGTGTCACTAATTTACGACGGTGCTTTTCTGCATATTCGTTCCGATTAGAAGAGGAAGTGGTAACAGCTTAATAGGATACTTGATAGAAATGCAAAAGCGGCGCGTTTTGATTATTTTCTATTTAACTTTTTATGGAAATCTATTCAATGCCTTAATTAGTAACAGAACGATACTCATTACTCCATCTTATTAAAATATTTCTAATTAATAGAATAGAGGGCGGGATAACAATGCCGTGAGATGTTTAAAATACATGCGACTAATCAAGATTGATGATGGAAACTGTTGCCCTTGATCTAGCATACTAGCATATCTTGCAATATTTTAGAAATGGAACGGGTAAAGAAGCTGTTCTTTAAAGGACTTGTCGAACCGATTCGCGGTTAACCCTCGGGGGAGATAAACTTATTTTTCCGATGCTTATTCTCAACTATTTTCGAATGAGCTTCTTCGATTTGCAACAGTACAATTAACTTGTGCTTTTTTGAAACAGCCACCTTCTCCCAAACGCCTACTTAGGGATATGTCCCTGAATTCTTCAAACGTATAAAAACGAAGATTTTCTTTACTCCTTATTACCTCGGACAAAACCATCTCAATTACTTCTTCGGGTAAACCAGCTCTCGAGTTCTGCCTTGTTACCGGTTAACACTTAGCGAAAGTAATAGTAAAAGTAATGCACAAATTTATCCCAGCACTTTTATTTAACTCCTTCGGTACCATCATCGCTAATAAGCGTTTTATAAGGTTCATTCGTAAAGCTGCGTCGGAGGCGTTTGTAACCCTTAAAACATAAACACGTACTAAGCAGTCTGGATGTGCAGTTGAGGAACCGATGTCGTTGTGGCGTATTGTCTGAGCTATAATCAATTAAGAAATGCTGATGGTTTTACGGAAGATGATCAGCAAGCTTGGAGCAAGCTCTCAAGCAAAGATCAGCTAAATAGAATTTATCGGATGATGAATTACTGACATTTTTTTTAATGAATCCGCTGAGGAAATGGAGAGTGATAGTGACACTGATGGGCGGGAAAAAAGTTTTAAGTGGAAGTGAGAAAATAACGAGAACTCCGAATATCAAGAGAATTTCATGGTAATAGAAGGTGGGCCAATCAACCGAATACCTGAACCAGCAAGATATACCGTTTACTGGAGAATCTGGATTACGTGTAGAAGTTCCGCGAAATGGTAAATCTTGACTTTTTCAAATGATTTTCGATTGCTTCGTCCTTGAAGATATTGTTACAAAAACTAATGCATATCCTTCTTCGGTAATCATCCAAAATTTTAAGGAAGAATCAAGAATGATGAAGAAAAGTGGAGAGAAGTAACCGTCGATGTTGAGTATTGATTTATAAGATCAACTTTTGGTCTACCATCCCGATTCAAAGAAAATGGTATAAAAAGCTGGCAATTCATATAATTGAGATGGTGTCTACAAAGCTGGCACAAGCAAATTTTCGATGCGCGATAATCGAGGAACCTGGAAGAAAACCTACTGAACTACTGTCCAACTTACACCTCTGGACATGTTCCTTGTAAAGTTGAAACAAACGAACAAGGGAGATCTCCCTGAAGAATACGTCGTCGGTGCAAAAAGAACGGACGTCGCCGTGATACTATTCATTGTTGCATGGGGTGTCCGGATTTTCCGGCTCTCTGCATTGACCGCTTCGAGGACTATCGCAGAAAATACATATAACCGAAGTCTATCATTTTTTTTGGCCACGCAGATATGTGCGCAGGAATTACGGAAGAAACTATATATATATAAAAAAAACTATCGACAAATGGATGTTTTGCTTGATTTGATTTTTTCTAACCAGGAAGTTCAGCAGTTCGCCTAAAAAAGTTAGAAACGACGAAAAAAGCACCTAGTGGTAAGTTCCAGAGTCTGACGCACACAGGCGTTTTTGTTTATTACCAATTGTACGTAAAAAAAGAAAAACATTTGAAAATCTCTCTAAAATTTTGTTTTGCAGTAGGATGCGGCCCTACGTATGAATACCAACTGTGACTGGTGGCACTGAACAACTCCTAACATTGAAAACATTCATTTCGGAGGATATTTTCATAGCTAGAAAATAAATTAACTAATCTAGCGTCCTAGAACATAACGTGACATTCACGTCCATGAATTTCAAATGTCATATCAAGTTGGATTTTCTAAGAAACAGCCTTCTCACGTTCTCAATGACATCCCGACGTTAAAACAAACACAATTATTACCAACTAATAATTGTTAAATTGATTTGAATATTAAAAGAGCCGACGCAACGATTCATTTATCCTACGTGTATTATATGTGTACGTACGTACGTATTATGTTTACGTATAATGCGCAAGTTATACATATATTATTCGGATTATCCGCGTAATTATGGAGGTATACAGCTGTTATACTTGTAACGCTAACAACAGGTTTTGGACGGGGTTGAGGACGTTACATGAAAAATGTGCTGTAGAAACAGGATTTATAAAAAAAAAAATGAACGGGTTCTATCTAAAAAAAAAAGGGGGATTAATAAGTAAATAATATCGTATTGCAGAAATATGTATTTACATCTATGTAAAGCGGTGTTTTATACAAAATCAAAGTCGGACGTACAAACGAAAACATCGCAGTCCCTAGCATATACAGGCTGATCCGGCTTCGACCCTCACCACGGGGATTTCGACGTTTGACTGTAGAAACACTGACCGGTTTTGGGCGACCAACATTTAATTCTGCGGCGATTTCTGTGACTGTTTTACGTCTATTTAACTTGCTGGTGTTAACCACTATTCCGCGATCCTCTGCAGATGTCGTTTGTCGTTCTTGGTCTTTCGCTCCGTCTTTTATTAAGAAAACTGCCAGTTTCTCGGTATTTTTTTTTACGTTATAGTCCACTGTAGCGTAGTGTATTTCCATTTTTTTTTTTTTTTGGAAATTTGTCGATTACTTATGCCACTTTTATGGTAAACTATTATAAGCGCACGTGTTGCCACACTAATTTTACTTCGCGGAGGCACACGATGTTAATAGAGTAAATACCACATTGCAACTAACCATAGGTTACGAATTTCTGTATGAATAATCGATGAAAACAGAGGTGCCTAAACACTTTTGAGCGGTAGTGTAGATGGTAGGTTTAAATTGGATAGAGCTGGCAAAAATTGACCTATCGCGAATGACGAGATTGAAACAAAAAGGGAACTAATTGATTTTAAATTATTAACATAAAATTCTCCGATTCTTCACAATAAGAGACGAAGAAATTAATAAAATAAATGTTATTATTTCGATATAAAGTGCTTAAATATTACATAAATAAGCAAGGATATCCACGAAAACCGGTTATGATAATTGATGTACATAGCAGAGGGTTTATTTAAATTAATTTCGACTAGAAATGCGACCCTATAAAACGATCGCGCCTCAAATAATAAAACACCTGCATATTACGGGACGACCACGTACTGTTTATGCAGACAGAGTAAACGTGCGCGTTTGTCTCAAACTCTCAGCCCTGAACGCAGAACTAATTTACTTAATGGATAGGCGAACTGCTGGTTCCGGACTCCATCCACTGTTATTGTCTAGACGGAAAGAACACGCTTTCGATCGCTGCCTCGTCGCTCGCTTTCTTGCCTGTTTACTTGTCGATCCGTTCTTCCACGATGGTTTACATACGGTCCCGGGCGAAAGATCAAGTGGATGAATGACTAATGTACGGATTTTGACAGGGGATTTATTTTCGTTTAGCGATTTAGATGTTTGCCGAGGAAACGGTGGGCGTATACCATACGCGCTACCGTCTAATCGAGAAAAGTGGTTTCGAATTGCGTCTTCGAACGACGAACGTATACCTGCGCCGTTTGAATTGTCGGAGATCTATTTTTTGACCCGACGCGACAATTGGCTTTTTCTATGATCGAATGCGCACATCTCTATATTTAAATGCAAAGGTGGAAAGGCGATAGGTGTGAAAGATATAGACCGTAAACGCTGCTAATTTTTGCTGAAAATATCGCCGTTTTCAACAGAATGGAATCTGCTTCTTTGTAAATAACGTTAACGGACGAAATATGCACTTGTAAACGTTGAACCAAACGCAATTGCATTCATTGCGAATGCTTTTGCTAATACCCGGATCTTACCCTATTAAATATCCGAGATTTATTTAGCACGTAATAACGTAATTGAAGGGTTCTCTTTCGTCCTATACGAGAGCCGACTCATTAGCTTATGCAAGACGCCAGGATCTTTATTCTTTGTTTATAGAAAATGCATTCATAGCTTTACATGGAATAACAGGAAAGAGGCTTACTCGATTGCTCGGACATTTAAGAGCTAAACATGGATCTCCCTCGGTAGATAAATTAGGAAAACCTCAACGAACTTCCAGCAAATCCATATGAAAAAATACAAGAACATATCCTTAATTTTCTCAAATACATTTTTCCCATTACATCAAGGAGGGTATTACTTGCCACCTCAAAAATGCATATTTTTGGAAAAGCGCGGATCCGAGGAATATCAACTTCTTCTTCAAAAGAAACAAGGTAATTTAATTAGTGTTATGTTTAATGCTATTACAGGTCTTGGACCCCCAACGGGGATAGTACTCCTCAGTGGGCGCTGCAAATGGGGAGCGTTGAGGCAATTACCGGTAGCGGTAAGGGAGCGGCGATTTTAGTTTAATTTAGACTGGATTGATGGTGACAAACAAAGTTCAAAAATATTCTTTATGTACGTTCACTCGGCTAAGCTTATCTTGGAATTCTTGTTCGTGTGTGAGAAGAAGAAGAAATACAAACTCTGTCCACGTCCGCGTAAGCGTTCGTACGCGTACGGGGGCCACGCTCCTCGAGTCTTTGCAAGTTGGCAGGCGAACATGTTGCAGTAGACAGATAAGACTGTGGGAACATGATATATGAGTAATTGCACCGGCATCATGACTTTGTGCGCACGTTAGTACGCGCATCCAATCGAAAGGATACTAAACAGCTATCCTTCGTCATAAAACGCCGGCAGCTATCATCGGAAAAGATCCTCTCGGCAATAATTCGGTGCACATAGGATTAGATGAAATGGCAAGTTCCGAAGGTTCGAAGTTCCATGGTTATCGAAGAAGCATTTGTAAAAGAAGAAAAAATCCATCAAGAGTTACTATTTGTTAAAAAATCGGAAACTGATGCAAAGGGAGAGTCTGTTTTTTCGAAAGAAAGAGATTCTTAACAACAGGGCGTCATAAGGGTTTCATAGCGCATTTGATGCAAGCCTTCGGTCAATGGGTTTAGTACTACTTCAATAATCGTTGAGTGCACGTGGTAAATTTATCAAATCTTAACGTTCTATCCTATTGCGTGCAGAATTAGTTTTTTTTTTTAATTAGTGCCTTATTGTAACGATTTGATTTAATACCGGGCATCGAAATGCCTAAACGCACACAAACGACAGTAGAACAACGTTCCACTATCTGTACTCTATTCGGGATGAAGTATATACCGAGCGAGAAATTCACCGAAAGGAGTGCATTACATATTGGCTCGAAGAGAGACAGGGCAAAAAAAAAAAACAGGGATTTCTGGACCTGAAGATCGATATATCGTCACAATTTCGAAACGAGATCGACGTCTAACAACCCCGGATATTGCAACACGTGTTAATAGACAACGACAAAGGAGAGGCGATTATTGGCAATCGGTTTAAGGGGGTGTATTGGCCGTAAAAGGCCGTTCTTAAAAAGTGTGCACAAGCAGAAACGGTTGACGCGGGCTAGAGAACAACTTGCAAGAGGCAAGAGGCAAAACGCGGGTTGCGAACTGGTTGTTGGACGAACGGAACACAGTCTTATGGACCGACGAATCCAAATTCGAGATTTTTCGTACAAAACGGCGAGTCTTCCTTGGTCGACGACCGAGTGAAGGATGTAGTGAGGCCTGTTTGGTGCCTATATAATACAAAATCATGCCATTCCATGTGACAAGACAATGACCCCAAACATACGGCTCGAATATGTAACAAGTTTCTGGAGGAGAAAGCAGCTACAAATGTGGTAAAATTAATGGTTTGGCCCAGTTAGAGTTCTGATGGTCTCTTATGAGATTGAGCTCTTACAGGATGAACTTGATCGGAGGGCCAGACAGCAACAGCCCCAGAATGCTCAACAGCTATATTTGCGCGAACTGACCCCAAAAATTGCTGGGGAAGAATGCCTAAAATTTGTGCAGCAGTTATTAAAGCAAAAGGAGGTCCTATAGACGAAAACAAACTTATGAACTAAATAATGCATGAACATCGATTGTTTTAATTTATCTACTTTTATTTGACGATACTAGTTTCTATTGTATATAAACTCATTACTAATCAATATAAAATTCTGCTATATTTGTGATTTTTTGTAAAATGTCTGACCTACGAAACAATTTTTAGCTCGACAAAGATCCCTTCGAGTAGATTCTTTTAAAAATACCATATATGAGACAGAAACTTGCAAAAAATTACAAAATTGCAGCAAAATAGAAACGTGTTACAAATGTAAAACATCCTACATTACATCATGGAGGAAATAACAAAAAACGAGCTAACTGCAAAAGATTCATTAACAATTTTAAGCATGAATGCCATATTTTATCAAATTAATGTACGCTTACATTACTTCCGCGAAAATAACAATCGACTAAATTTAGACGCATCCGACTGTAAGCAAATCAATAAGCTAGACATCTCACACTATTAAAAGCATGTCTTGCATCTGCTTCCAAGTTGACGTTCTCTTATTGACAGTGTTAATTAACAAATAAAATCCAACTGCGAAATTGACAGGATGCGTCTATTGAGTATGAATTTTAAATGTTTTTTTTTTTGCTTCGATGTTTATAAAATGTCACACGAGAACGTTAACAGTAAATATTCGGCGTGTCTTGTTTGTAAAGATCTAATATTTGCTTGTAAAATATTTACTATCTTAACGCAAAATAAAAAATAATAATAATAATATGCCGTATAAAAATTATACGTAATAGAAATAATAAATAGCTAAGAAATAAAGGCATATAAAAATAACGTAAAAAAAAAAACGACGTAATAATTAAGTAAATTTTCATCGACCCCGATAGGATTCGACCCTGGGGTTACCGTGTGCGAGGTAGGCGCACTAAACCAACTTTATTACAGGATCCCTAGAAACGAATCATTTTTAACACTTAACAAAATATTTTAACAAGTATAATGATTAATTTTCACCGGGCAAATTTATTATTACGCGGCATTTCAAAAATACAAGTGGAACGATACCAATAGCGTGCCAAGCTATCTGTTATATATTTGTTTGGCTTGAACTTGAATAATGTTCAACAACATAGCAATAGAATATTAAAGAAAATTGAATCATATTTGTCATAAATACTTTACGAGAAAGAGAAAATCACTGTCTATCGAAGTAAAAGTATATGTTGGGGTGGTTTAATGATAATTTATTTCATCTTCTTCCATCCTTATACGCAGATATTTTTGATTTAGGTTTTAATAAAGCAAGAATGGTGCCAATATCCTCTTTTTCCTTGTATTTGTATCCTATTAAGCTCTTCAATTTGTTTAAATTTACTACTCCACTGGCACATTTTACATTTTGGGTTCGATTTACGTATTTAAATTTAATCTTTTTCCATATTTTCGCCACGGCCATAATTTATACCAAGGATGCCCATACCGTACACTAAAACTCTAAATTTAAAACATATAAATTGAACGAATGTTCAAATATACACTAACACAATTGGGGGTTATGTTTGTCTTATAAACGTTCTGCAAACACTACCAATGATGCTTACTTTAAGCAGCAGGTGTCTCCTCAGTACAAAAAATTATACAGCGCTACAATTACTGTGGAATTTTAATCCAACAAGGATTAAAACAAAACTTCAACGACTCTTAACTCGTATATAAACAAGATTTGCACTAACAAGAGAACACTAGCAACTCAAAAATTCAAATTTCAATGAAGCTCTAGAGACAAAAACAATATAAGAACACAACTGTCGACTTGTTTAACTTCGGGTTACAGCCACCAACAAAAATTTTTGATATCCAATTTGAAGCATATTCGTATTACAGAGTCTCAATGATTATGAAAATTATTTTCGGAATAAGTATATCTTACAAAGTACCCGGTCTTCATCTATACACTTTTTCCAGAAATAATTTAGATGATTCTTAACACTATATAATATACTTCAAATGAAGTTCTAAAAAAAAACATATATTTATCCGAAATATGAAAAACCGTACAATTTCTAAAGGGGGTGACATTTCAAAGTCACCCTTTAAAATAAACTGTGTTGTTCACTGACCCGATCATTTCATAGTTTAATAACCTTACCTTTGTATTTCGTTTGCCTTTTTGTTTTCTCTGAGCATCCTTAGAGGGTACCGCACATTCTTTCTTTATAATTTTTTTTTCAATTTTCTTTTCAGGAAGCTTGTTTGGAACTTTCTTCGATTGTTTCTTAGCACTTTCTTTGACACTTTTACCACCACTTTTAGACCCGTCGCTTTTGGGTTCGGATTCATTGTCATCGTCCGAATCACTTTCACTTGAACTAGAACTGAGATTGCTACATTTTGCATTCGCTTTTACATCAAGAGCGGCTTTATTTTGTCTTTCGGTCGGGCTACTGCAAGACTTCCGCACACTCTGTAGCGTTATCCGCAATCCGTTCGTGTGTTGCACTGAAAATTCGGGCGAAGCAGGTCTCGAATTTGAATCTTGGCTCGTACTAGAACTATCTGAATCAGAGGAATCCGATTGGCTGCATGATCCGGATTCGTCGCTGCCCGAATTCTGAAATGGGATAGTAATAGAACAAGATCTTTACGAGCATCGGTATGCATACATTGGAATCAGAATCCGAATCGCTCTCCGAATCAGAAGATTCGTCTTCCTGGACATTGGTAGCTGGAGCTGCGTTTACTTCCGCATTAAATACTGCATTCATGTCTACGGTACTTGGTAGATCTGACGGTTCCGGATCTTCACTTGGTTGATGAACAACAGAGGACCAACCAGGAAAGAGTTGGTCTACACCTTCTGTATCTGCCATAATTGTTTACCTATAACAAGAACGGCGACAATTAAATTTTAGCCGGTACTTTAGAGGGAATATAGAGATAAAAATGTTTAAAGGAAAGTAGGTTTCAGTTTGAAATAAGTAGAATTGGCGCCAATAAACGAAGCCATTTTTAGTTACCCATCTGCGCTGTTTGGACAGAACAGATGTTATTTAATTCTTGAAATTCACTCACGTTTATTTACTAATCACATAATCACATATTTCTTTGCGTTATAATAAATTGTGCGCTATGGAAATCAAATTCCATGTTTACATTCTACATCCACAACATTACACTACAAGATGGCTTCCAGCTGATTTACTGTCTACATTTGCATTCTGTTTAATTTCTTCGTTGTTATGGCGAATCGTTGGCTATAAATTTGAATTATTGTCTGCGTTGTGGTATTTCATCTTCTTTTACGTTAGCACATTACGTTCGTAATCACATTCTGACAAAAATTTAAATAAATCAAGGAATTGTCAGTTGCGCAACAGCGTCTGGAAAACAGACCTATTACCAACGTAAAAAATTTAAACAGGGCAATCCATTGCATATGTTGCCATTAAAATAACTGTAACGGGCATAAATTTGAAGAATTCAAAAATAAAATAATACAATTATTTCCTCCAAGTAAAAGCTAATATGTATTTATTAAAGACACGGTATATGTTGTATAAAATACGGCCCATATTCAACGTGACCGGTCTCAAACGATCTGAAAAATTAATTACAGAGAAAAAATTTTAACTTTCTCATTCTACATATAAAAATGTTGAACGTATTTCGCAATGTTTCATCATGGATTAAATACGAAACTCCCGAAAATTATTTCGGGCGCACGCGCAAAATCGCCATGTTGTAAATTAGGTTTTCAAGTAATTTGTTTATATTTGTAATTGTGCATTCTTTCTTAAGCATTTTATATATGTAGTGATCTACCTTTTAGTTTTATTTATATTCACAGGCTTATATAGAGTCTTAAAATTTTTCGATAATGGTACCTCGTGGAGGAACAGGGTGTGCTACGCACGGTTGTGCAACAAGCTTTAAACAGAATAGGATTAGCATTTCCGAAAGAACCAGGCAGGTTATAAATGCTAAAAGGATGTTTACTATTCTCAAAAAAATTAAAGAATATAATTGTCCCACTGTCGGATGTGAAATGAGAAAAGAAAACGTTGGTAGGGAGGATTTATTACTTATTGAAACTTATTGCAGCTTGATCGATAACAGTTGTATTATATGTGTGGAACGAGCAATTATAAAGAAGATATTTTTAAATAACAAAAACCTACAAAGAACTTTATGCAACTTTAAATATGTACACTCTATTTTCTAATTGGGAGGAGTAGAATGAAAAGACACGTTTACACAATGGAATTGTTTAAAGTTATTTGTTTTGTAAAATTTGTGGGTAGATAATTAATTACATATTTATTTAGAAAACACTACAGAATAATGACCTTTATCAAGGCGAATTAAATGAAAAAGTTCGAATCGAAACATCTCGTCGTACTCGATATTTCTTTGATTTTATCAATTCGAAGTTTTTTGAATACATTCAATATGTTGCTGTTTCTCTATCAAAGATAAATGTTATTATATATGAAATTTTCGGCTACTCGGAGAGGATACTTGAGTTCCAGGAGTAATTGCTACTTCCTCCATATCCACGAAAAAAGCTCTGAAAATATTTTACGCAGGGAGTATGTCGGCCGATTGGTCTTCAGAATTATTACAACGCAAATTTAACGAGAAAAATTAAATACAAGCGTACTCAGAAAAATACAAAATCAATCAGCTGTTGTTACAATATAGTGGCCGGTAGTATATCGAATTTCGCTAGTGTGATTTTTGTCGAAAACTAGCCGATAGCAATAGCCTACATTTTAGCGCTTCAATTTAAAAACGCTTCTCCGTATTAAAAAAAAAAGAGTTTATGTACATATATCATATGTATTTAAATGTGATATTAAGTTATTCATCTCTTGCATCATTGTATAACCATTTCGTTAATACATCGAAAATAAGAATATTTTAAAGTCCGAGATATAATACATAAGAAACGTAATATTATATAACCTAAAAAAGGTGCACTTTCAAGATATTACAAGTTCTTAAAACTTAACAGCAACACTTCGTACCTCTAAATTTAAACAAACCCCTATCTTACAATAACCAAAACAAACGAATTTACAAATGTAAACGTTAGATGGCGCTAGTTCGGTAACCCAATTTACGACATGGCGTCGAGAGTACAAGGTCATAACATTTGATTGCATGAAATCAAAAGCGCCAATAGACATAAATGCATTGCAAATTATGTGTTACCGAGATACAATTGAAATATTTATTTTGAAATAATTCTCCAATTAATTAATTAAGAAACGAATTTATTCAAAATTTTAATTATATCACAAAATTCGCGTTGCATCACGGGAAATGTCAAGTGTGGAATATGTCAAATCAAGGTGTATTTGCATTTAGAAAAGTTACTTCCAAAAATTTCGGATATGTTTGCAACTTAATTCGTAATTTTTCCCGTAAAAGCGTCAATATCGAAGGACCCTACAAAGTTGTAAAATCTAGAAAACCACAAAAGAAAGGTTTGAAGAATTATATCATACATTATAACCTTACTTGATGAGATTTTATGATTCCTGGATAGATAATATTCATCTAGCATGGAGGGATCCTAATTTTGAATTACTTGCATCCCCAAATTTCCCATTCTTTATGCCCGGTAATGTGGGACCAGCTTGGTACGACGTTTATACAACTATAAACAACGAAGGAGTTTTTACCATGGAAGAAATAGATAATGTATAATTTCAAAAAACCCGTTACAAATACCTCATGCTTTTTGCCTTCCAGAATAACGATGCTAATATTATTTGTCGGGCTCAAGAATGTCCCAAGGTTTTAAGGCAGACCGTATGCGATCTTTTTCCTCATCGTAATTTAGAAACTTCCGAATTGTCAGTTATTACGATTACTTTAAAACCGGATGCCAAGGATTTTAGACGAAATATGGAATTGGAAACTGAAAAATTGGCCCAAATAGTTAAGTATACAGCTTGACGTTCGTCTTCGAATTATCGAAGAAATCTTTACAGTTTGTTCTGGCTGCTAAAAATGTTTGTCATAAGTTAAGAAACGCAGGTTATTGGGCGGACTTTGTGAATCCTTTCTCGGGACGTCCTTATTTCGCAGTTGGTTCCCAAAATTTATACGA